>JAQMRL010000001.1:377245219-378475219 GCA_035578175.1 Catonia carolina
AAATATGAGCTTCTCTGACTTATTCTCGAGGGAAAAATTGAGGATAGATGAAGGAAATTCCCATGGTTGAAAAATATTTGAGACAAAAATGAGAATATTCACTCTTTTGAGAATAGTTCATGATAGAACGCAATCTACCAGAGTTATAACCAATCTTCTTTGATGGAGTCTACACTCTTAGAAGAAGGAATATTATACCTTTTTAATTTGTTTAATTTTACAACCGATGTCCTTTCATGCTTTTTGAAACAACGTAATATACTAACCTTTTTTGGTAGGAATACTTTTGATAAAATTGTCCGAACACTCCAATGTAAAACAGAAAGGTAAAATTTGTTATTTCTTATTCTGATTTATTGTTAATTCCTTCTACAAATTTCTTCAGGAATATAAAATATTTTATTTTTTTAACTAGTTTTTTTTGTTAATTATATTACCTAAAATCTGTTTAAAGAAAAATTAATAGATTTGTAAAACATAAAAACTGACACTAAAATAACTTCCAGCAGGTACCTTTGTTACAGACAAACGATTACTGGTTACATAACTTACAAAGAAGCTAAATTTTGAAAACAACATAAATTGGAATTTAATTTACTGAACTGATATGTCTGTTGGATGCTCAATTTTACTTTTCATGTTCTACCACCGTTGTCCGGAAAATAGATAGAAAAGTAATTATTATGGGATTCAAGTTGGTTTTCATATGCTAAATTAAATTTTGGAATACGTATATTGTTTAACTGATAGAGCAGATCGCAGCTGAGCTCAGAGGACTTCGTCTAAAAAGGCTGAATAATTTAGATACTTGAGTTACTTAATAGACCTATAAAATTCATGGGTTAGCCGGAATCCGAAAAGAAACCTCTTGTCGAAAATGTTACATTTTGAGCTGTTATTGTTTTGATCTTCAGCCGAAAGGCTGATTTTAACCTATGAAAGCCTTTTTAAATTTACCATTAAATCTCTGAATGATTAATCCAAAATTCAGATTCTCTTCACAAATATTTTGTAAATTACAGCAGTTTAAAGGTTTTTTTCATAAAAAATTGGTGTTAAACGTATTTTAAACTTTTACATCATCCTTCTAAATTTTACATATTAAAAAAAAAAAAATTACACATAGAAACTATACTAATTGATTTTTAGTTGATGTTTGATATTGCTGAAATTTTTGTAAACAGAGTGCCTTCATTTTTGTTTAAAGGTTTTGCAACTGAGTCCGGTAGGTCTGACTCGAGCTGAGAATAGCTACCGGAAGAAATCGGCATTCTGCTTTACCAAATATCTTGATCTTTTTGAATAGATATTATTTTTATTGCGTAGTCATTCCTACAGGAATAATTACATTGAAAATACAACCGGATTAATTAAATTATAATAATCTATAAAAAACTTAAGTATCGATGAACCGACCCTAACAACTTATTTTTCTTCCGACAAGAGGCCCCTTTTTGCTTTCCACCTAAGCGTTAAATGGAAACCGTTACGGTTTTCATTTACGGTTATGGAAACCGTAGGTCCAGACCTACAGCTAATTCAGTTAATTATTAATATTATTAATTACAATTATTAATATTATTCAGCGATGCTTATAACAGGTAGATGGAGTGTTAAATTATTTGCACTCGATCTGCTAGTTCCAAGGCGACAAAAATTTTTTCTCTGTTTTTTTCTTACGTGGTCAGCCAATATGACTAAAACATTTAAGAACAGATGAGGGAGAGGTGTAAAAGACACTAACCAGAGTTATCTCCTCTGAGAATAATGAATTTCTTTATACAGCCAGATCCTGTGGTGAACGAAGTGAAGGTGTTATTTGCAGGGTGGAAAGTAGATGCTTTTTAGAGGGCTTGGCATGCTGATAAGCATACTTTTCAACTTAGTGAGGAATGGTGTGGTAAACCTCTTCATTTCTCGTTTTAGTTAGTAAAACCTTTAGAGGTTCAAACCAGCCTTTCGGCTGATGACCTAAAAACAGGTCCAAACCGATTTTATATATTTACTAAAAGTTAAGTTTTAAAGCGTTCATTTTGGTGTTTGTTCGAGCAGCCATAAGAATTGTTTATATATTAAGTTTAGCTGTTCTCGTTTTTGCTGTTTGTATATAGTTTTACAACTATTTAGGCGTCTGTCTAGGTTTATTGCAAAATATTTAGATATTAATTTTGATTGAATTTCATTTCCATAACATTTCAAAATTTATCTCACATTCAATAGATAAATATAGTATCTTTGTAGGCCTATTTCAGTGTATAGTACTAATTCAACGTAGTATTTTCCATTTTAATTACTGTAAAGAAAAAATATACACAAATAAAATGTTGATTGAGGGTGCAAAAAATAACACTAATTGAGTAAAAAACAAAAAATATTTTTTTATATTTTGTTATTGAAAAAAGTTAGTAAATATAGAACTTGATATCGTTGAGCAATTCATTTAAATAGCCTGCAGTGTATTAGTAAACAACATTTTTAATTATTGAATAACTTTTTGCAAATCTAGTTCATATATTTGTTAGCTTTTTGTTTTATAAAGACCTAGCATAATTGGTTTTGTGAAAATTGTAATCAAGGATTTTCCAATTTTTCATAATATTATATTTTATTAACTTCAGTTTTTCTGAGCGTTACAAACTACGAGTATATATTTATGTGGCACTGTCATTTTAATTTGTTTCTCCGCATTTAATTTATGATAAAAATATGTTATATTGAAATTATATTATTACGCGATAGTTTTAGTGTTAATTAATTAGCTCTAGTTTTATTTTAACCTAAAAGAAAGTATTAAATTAATTGCGTAATAAATAATTTGCGTTTTAATATAAAAAAATTTAATTAAAATGAAACGTATAAATATAATTAATTTTTCACTGTCACATGAGTTAGGCCAATTCCAAACCAGTTTAGCAAGTTATTATGGCAATTTCATTTAAATACTCTTAGTTATGTGTTCGGCGATGACTGAAAGTCATGGATTTTCAGTTTGGCTTACATACAAGGTTGTGCCTGTTTAAGCTTCTTGTAGGTACAAAATAAAAGAATATATTTAAATTTATTCATGCATAAAGCGTGATTTTTCATGTTTATATTTTACTTGAACTGACATCTTAACAAATTGTGTTGTTCGAATTTATTATTATTTTAATATGTCTATGTAACTTACGTATAATTTCTTCTTTTTTTTGATGGTCCGTCGATGTGGTGAACTGGCTTCTACACCCTTGAAGTGGTTCGTTCTATTCCGTTCAGCCACGGATGGCACATTTTATCAGTCTTTTATACTAAATCTCCTGCTTTAGTATTTAAGTGTCTAATATACAAAATTTAGATGCATCAATAATAATGATTATTAACAACCAGTTTACTATTGCAATATATTATGAGAAACGAAATGGAATAAATTTAAATCTGTCTAGAAATCGAACTTAGGATTCCATTAGATTGTTTAATGATTAAATTTATTTTAGATATTTTTAATAGCTAGATAACACAGGTCAACAATGGAAAAGTTGTTTGAAAACTAATGACTGATTCTTTCAGATTTTTTGTGTTGATTTTAGTAAAACTAGTCAAAAAATCCATTACGTACGAATTTTTCACAATATTAATTTTTTCTAACATTGTCGAAATTGATAAAAAATATATTTTACTTCTAAATCATGTAATAAAAAATATGGCCTGAATTAATTGTGTTGATATATTATCATTAGTTAGTTTATAAGTTTGGTTACAAGGAAAAAGTCTCCATACTTTTCTGATGACCACCCAGGGTATAATTAGAATTTAGGGCCAAAAACGTAATAGGGAAAAATTTGGTTGTTCCACTGAAAGTAGGCCTAATCCTACCCCCACTTAACAATAAACTATGATTGATGAAACAATTCGTAAAAGCTTTATCAAACGAAGTAGATTGTTAAGCCAACTGTCTCTGACAGTTGTTGAAACTTTTAATTGTTAAACGTTGTTGACAGTTGTTGAAGTGAAAGAAGGCGTTTGCACTGGTCCATACAGTCGTAAAATTTTGAAAGATGAATTTTTTGAAGATGATTTTGATTGTCTTTCAAACCAAAATGGAAGACATTGAAAAAGAAGCTTGAAAATCATTTGAAGTCGTAAAGAAATTTCTTGGGAACAATAAGGACCCAAATTTAAGTGCGTAGTGGAAAACATGCTAAAGGAATGACAAAACTTGGGTTTTTTCAATGAGCTTGAAGGTGCATTTTCTGAATTCTCATATTGACTATTCCCTAAAAATTTTGGTGATGTAAGTGAAAAATAGGGTGAAAGATTTCATCAAGATATAAATGAATTAGAACGTTGATATCAGGGAAGGTGGAATGTGAACATGATTGCAGACTACTGTTGGTGGATCCACTGAGACAATCCACAAGCTAAGTACAAAAAAAATTTGGCCTGAGAAGCGTTGAAAGGAAAAGAAAAAGACAGTACAAGTCTTCGTAGAGGTAAGAAAATATACCACAATCCTTTATTTAAATCCCAATATTTTTTATGAAAAACCTTACGTGATGGAAAAAACGGTAGCCATATTTGAAATCAGCACAAAAAATAACATGAAAATCAGTTATCATATTACAAACTACTTTCAATTTCCTTAAGGTTGTTGAACTGTATAACTTGAGAAATTAGGCTATATTATGTTTCCTAAGAAGAAACGACGGTTGAGATTTTCATCTTGCTTGATATTTGCAGGTGAACTAACAACCTATTCATTATTCAAAGAAAATAAATAGGTTATGATAAAAAAAAATCGAAAGGAAGTCAAGTGTCCATCGATCTTTTGTGTCTGTAACGTATACAGAAAACAATATTATAAGAGCATGTTGTATGTACAAGGGAAATCTGTTGTTTAGATCATTAGTCGAAAGCTGGTTTGAACCTCTAAAGGCTTCACTAAGTTAAACAAGGAATGAAGTGGTTTACAATTGCCTTCCTCACTGAGCACCTACTTTCCTTCCTGTAAACGACACTCTCACTTCATTCCCAATAGGGTCTGGCTGTATAACTAAATTCATTACTATCAGAGGCGATAATTCTGACTAGTGTCTTTTAAACCTCTACCTGTTCTGTTCTTAAATGTTTTAGTCATTGGCTGAACATGTGAGAAAAAAACAGAACTATCTTTTGTAGCCCTGGAACTAGCAGATCGAGTGCAATAAATTTAAAACACATCGGCTGTTATGGGGATTAGGGAAGTCTAAAAAGTGAAATCTTTTTGACCTTTAATTTTTAAGTTAAACTAAGTTATTTTCAAATAAATTCATTGCTAGTAAATTTTTATATTCATACAATTTACAAAAATATGTTACGTGTAAATCTAAAATATTTGTTTCTTTAAACTAATATTGTGTTTAGGTCAATAACCGAAAGGCTGGTTTGAACCTCTAGAGGTTTTACTAAGTAAGAGGAGGAGTGAGGTGGTTTACCATTACCTTCCTTACTGACTACAAATATAGCCTAGGCTTATCAGCTTGCCAGGCCCACCGAAAAGCATCTACTTACACCCTGCAAATGACACGATCACTTCATTCACTACAGGGTCTGGCTGTAAAATGAAATTCATTACTTTTAGAGGATATAACTCTGACTAGTGTCTTTTATATCTCTACCACGTCTGTTCTTAAATAGTTCAGTCATATAATTGGTTGACCACGTGATAAGGAACAGAACTATTTTTGTAGCCTTCGAACTAGCAGATCGAGTGCAAATAATTTAACACTCCTCGCCTGTTATGGGCGATTAAACAATATTAATGAGGTTTTTTGGTTATGTATTGATTTATTTTACTCGGCTAGAACTCTATCCTTAACATTGTAGAACCATACCATACCCACGTAGTTGAACTTTTAACTTTTATTTTAAGTTTGCATTACTATTTTCATATAGTATATCCTAAATTTTGTATTTAATCTCTGAATTTGTAAAATTTTAATTTTATATTGTTGAATATTTACTATTGTTAATAGTTGAATAGGTTTTATTGTTATCTTAATCAACTTAACAATCAACTAAATACGGTCAGGTCTGTATAGTGTTTTATTAGAGAGACTTATTTTAATTTTATTTCATATTAATTAACTTAATGCATGTTTAATTTTAAGTATAGAATGAATACAGCTTTAAATACGCTAATTGCTGTGCTTTCTAGGTCACATTAGCAGTGTGCTCAATTTGTTGTTTCATTAATCTATCTTAACAAACAGCTTCAAAAATTAATAGAAATAAAAATAATATATTAATTATATAATAGATCATATTATATTAAAACAAATTTTAAGTGCCAGTGAATTTTCATTTTAGTTTACTTAGTTTATTTAGTCATATCATCGCTTGATCATAAGTTAATACGATGGGTTGTATAACTGAAATGGTAATTTGAAATTGAATAATTTCAAGATCTTAGTTGGGAATCGAACCCTAGATCTTCCGCTTTGTGGGGTAGCATACTAACCCACTATGCCACAAAGGCGACCATATGAATTAAATTGTATAATTCTAGATGCTTACAGATTTTCCATTGTTTTGTTTTAATGAATTCTTATAAACTATCATAATATTTTATGGTCATTTCTACAATGATCTGTATTATGGACAATAAAGAGTGGGATTTGAGCACCTTAATTTTCAAATTCAAGCTGTGTTTGTTTTATGTGAAAACCAATATTAAACGGAAAATATTTATTTTGTTTTTATTTAATTTTAAAATGAATGTATATGTAAATGTAGAAATTATCTAAAAACAATTTGTTTTAAACCTGTCAGTACCAATGTCCGGAAAACAGGACGTCGATTTATTTTATGTAGTTTTAAACAAAAAATAATGGAATAATGTATTTTGAAACCGCCTCCATGGCGTAGTGACTAGTAAGTCTACAAAGCAAAAGGTCACGGGTTCGATTCCCAGCTAGGGTCTGAAAATTTCAACACGTTTAAACCACCGTTAAGGTACCAAAACCCACAGTAGCTGCTAATGACCAAGCTATCGATGCGACTTTAAATAAATAAATAAAAATTCAGAATATTTTTAGTGTTAGGACGATTTTTTTTATGAACTCAATAAAATTTTATTTTTAACAGGAAATTTTATTTTTCTGTAACGTTGAAATTTTGGTCGGCAATTGCAGACTTGCGTCGGAAAATTTTCGAAATAAGGACAGGCACTTTTTGTACACCCTTATTCAAATTAAATGGCACTTAAGATCAAACTTTTAAATAATGTTTCGGCACTAAAAGGGTTAAAGAAAATTTTACGGAGTATAACATATAGTATTTTACGACACTGGAATTGATAAACAATAACACTATAAGTAACTATATAAAAACACTGTACAAATATTTGATAGAGTTTATTAAATCATCGAACATTTTTTGGTTCGACTTATACAGTCTCCAAAATGTAGGTGTTAAAATTTTGGGAAATGTTTTCTTCTTCTTCTTCTTATGGTGCCTATCCGGTTCGGATGTTGGCTATCATGATGGCTATCTTGACTTTGGAAACAGCTGCTCTGAAAAGTTGGGTCGTCGACTGGTTGAACCACGTTCTTAGATTGTTCAACCATGAAATCCTTCTTCTACCGGGACCTCTCGCACCATACACCTTTCCTAATGAAATGTTTTAGTAAATAAAAATATAAAATCAATTACAAGACATTGGATTCTTGATTAACACATGCTATTTCTTATCAAGTTTAAGTTCATTAGTCCCTATCATGTTCGCGATAAAATAAGTAGTCTAATAGGTTTTAGTAATAGTATTTTGAAGCAACCTAAATGTTAATAAAATGTTAATTATTAAAAGTTTAAATGAACGTGTTGTTTAGTCTGTAAATATAAAATTTCTGTTATAATTAAAATTATATTTACACAATCCGCCCATAACAGGCAGGCGGAGTGTTAAATTATTTACACTCAGCAGGTTGGTTCTAATTACAAAAAAAAAAATAGATCGGTTTCTTGACATGGTCAGCCAATTAAATGACTGAATCATTTAAGAACAAAGAGGTAGAGGTGTGACAGATACTAGTCAGAGTTATCTTCTCTGAAAGCAATGAATTTCATTATACATCCAGACCCTGTGGTCATTTGCAAAATGGAAAATATATGCATTTCAGAGGTCCTGGAATGCTGATAAGCATACTTTTCAACTCATAAAGGAAGGTAATGAACACCACCTCACTCCTCGTTTTACTTAGTAAAACCTCTACAGGTTCAAACCAGTCTTTCGTTTGATGACCTTAACAACAAAAGCACTTAAGACTATATGAATAAAGACTTTAATATTTTTATGTAATTTTTTAACAAATGATATTTTGAATTTCATTAAAATTAACAACCAGAGAGCCAGAAATTGAATGAACATTCTTTTAACTATTTTTTTTACATGTAAGTAATTTAACAGCGTACAGAAAGTTTCATCTATTTACTGAATACCCAGTACATTTTCTTGAATATTATTATTAATCACAAACTTCTACGAAAAGCGAAACGTTGTTAAGTCCACACTTGTATATTTGTTACAGTTACATAACGATTAAAACATAGCAAGCAACAAGAAGTGCATTAAGATTAAGTCTGCTCTAAACCGGTTAAACTAGGTTGTAAACATCACTGTCAACTTGACTTTAATTAGTTGTAGTTATTAATGAACTTAATTGACTTGATGGTATAGTTCACTGGTTCACTGCTTTTGACAATTGCCATATGTTTCGCAAGATATGTACTAAACCAATAATTATAATGTTCCCAACTGAGCCATTATCTTAGTCGTTATTTAATTTATTTGTATTTGTATATCTTACAAGCGTTTGGGAAAACCCCAAAGAGTTTTTGAGAGATTATTTTATACTTTTTACGCAATGTGAAGATAATGTTTTTAATATAGTCCTTACAATATGCTCTAGCAAACCCTAATTCTCTGCGTTTTACGGGTACAAATGGAGTTAATTGAATTAACATTTAGTAATACTCTAAAATGAAATAATAGTTAAAGTAAAACAATTTTTGGATGGTTTACCTAATTTGTTATGCGTAAATCAGGTGTGACATTGTTTTCATATCTGTCCGATAAATAATTTACACAAGTTCTGAAAAATGAAAACATAGGGAATAATGTCGTACAAAATACATCGTATGGAATAGATGATTGTGATACTGATAGATAAGAAATTTAACTTCCAGAATGACCTGGCGCTGAACAAATAATATATAATATCGCTTTATTTTACTATTCACAAAATTTATAACTTACACGTAGCCTATATTGTTTATGTCATCAGCCAAAAGGCTGGTTTGAACCTGTAGAGGTTATACTTCGTAAAATGAGGAGTGGGTTCTTGAGTTGCGAGAAACACAAAAATAATTCTAAATTACACCATTACATTATGTTACATATTAGCTCAAGTATAAGTTTCACAATTTCACGATTATGTAGAATCAAGCCTCACACTTTTAGCCTCAAACACAGGCCTGATTCAGTGTCCATCTTTCAGAGAAGGTTCAAAAACAAGCGACAGGTTATACGAAACAATATTGTAGGTGATATTATGAACTAAGTACAAGAAAGAAAATTTAAGCATTGTTAGTTTACATAGGTGGTTTACATTTGCCTTCCTCACTGAGTTAAAAACCTGGCATGCTTATCAGCATGCCAGGTCCTCTGAAAAGCACATATTTTTACTCTGCAAATGACACCTTCACTTCATTCATCACAGGGTCTGGCTGTATAATGAAATGTATTACTTTCAGAGGAGATGACTCTGATTAATGTCTTTTTCACCTCTACCTCACCTGTTCTGAAATGATTCAGTCATTTAATTGGTTGTCCATGTGATAAGAAACTGAACTATTTTTTTAGCTCTGCCACTTACAGATTGAGTGCTAATATCTGAACAATCCACCTGTATGTTATGGGCACACATACCCTATTATAAATCAGGAATCTCTAAGCTTTCCAGTAGTAAAAAAATTCTTGAAATATTAGTTTTTGAGATTACCTCATAGTACAAAAAAAACGATACTTATTTATAAAGTAATAACTAATACTAAATACCAAATTCACTTTAAACCCATTTAAAAATTATAAAATCCGTTTGGTTGAACTCTGTATTTAGAAGTTAATAGAATTTCCATTTAAAATAATTGGAAGTGAATTTGCGTTTTTAATATTAATACATTATTATAATAATATACAGGCCTACGACAAGTACTCCAAAAACGTTGAAAAATAAAAAGATAGTGCGATAAACAGAAGCAGCCGTAGCCAATTAATCATACTTTAGTTAGCTTATAGAATTTATAATGACTATAGTACTGTGGTTAATTATTATCTTATATTTTTATCGTAAAGGGTATTAAATTTTTCTGCGGTGTAATATTGTGGTAGGCAACTTAAGATTATACGACGTATTAGTCTTATGTATTTTAATTATTATATAACAGTTTGAAAAGTAACATAATTTGTAAACAATTAATTTTTATAAACACAATTTCGTAGTGGATATAAATTCAAAGTTACAAATAGTGAGTATAAATTAGTAACATTCACAGCATAATTTTTAAAAATTACAGAAACTGTAGGGTTGTAATTAAATTTTAAAGGTTGATGAGAAAGACCCAATTTAAAATTTTGGACACTCAAAATATATTTACTCGCTGTTAGAAATTTTTTAGTCTCATTAAACTTTTAGTAGTATTCCTAAATAAATTAAACTATTCAGTGCGCAAAATGTGAGCATCGCAGTTTCAGTGGTGACTTAGTGTTTTTATATTAGCTGATAACCATTTTCATGTTTCATTTGATTGTTTGTTATATGTACCAAAATTCGATCGAACACATCAAATGTGAGTAGGTATTATAAATTTCGTAAGAATTTGTTGTACAAACAAAATTAAATCGTTATAAAATTCTAAGAAAACTATAGCTAAGATTAAGGGGCTAATGCTTTATGTATGTGAGGTTTCTGTGATAATGTCATCACTTGGTCTCCAGAAAATTCAAGCTACAAAAAATTCTTCTGCAGTGGTAAAGGTTAAAGATGACGGTAAAAATTTCAGTAATCCTCGTTTAGTAGTTTCATATCTGATAAAAGTTTTTTTTGTTTTACATCCGACCGTTTTGCACATGATCGCTAATAAAGGGTGATAAATGAATATGAGTGATAAAAATCCAGACCTAATCAAGAATTGAATCCGGTATCCCTCGGGTGGAATCCAGTTAAGCTGACCACCAAACCACTGGCCGTACCAAAAATTATTATTACTACAGATATAATACCTATTTGTTTTTATAAGCAACTAAGGGAAAAAATCAACAAATGGATTTTTTTGTTTGTCCATATTATAATATTATTTTGACAAATAAAATGACGAGTCTTTGAAAAAAATAAGTTTCATCGTGGCTTTTAAAAGTTATTGGTTCTAAAGATTAGTTTGTTTCAAAGGTTAGATATAGATGTTTGGAGAAATAACCTACGTACATCTACAATTCAGTTTTTCCTACACATATCTTGTAGCTAATATCAGGTGACCTTCACAAATAGTATTGCAGTAATTTATTTATTATCTGAGCTATAAAGTTTTTATTTCTATTCTGGTGAGCAGTCTATTAAAAACCGTCGCTCAGTTTCATGCAATTAATTGTTAAAATTATTCTAATTGCGAAGTTTGTCTTCTTAATTACATTTCAATGTAATAGTTATAACAATATTAATTGTTATAATTATTATAAATTATTTCGTCTCATGTAAATATACCGTAGTGAGTTATGCATTGCATTACCATTGTCGTGACATGGGGTGAATACTATATTATTTAAATAGATTTTAGGGCATCGTTACAAATTTAAAATTGATAGAAAAGTAATTGCTTAACTAGTCAAAAATTGCCGTGTAAAATAATGTTATTGTTTAGGTCAACAGCGGAAAGACTGGTTTGAACCTCTAGAGGTTTTACTAATAAAAAAAACGAGGAATGAGGTGGTTTACGCTTGCCTACCTCATTGAGTTGAAAGAGTATGCTTTGCTTATCAGCATGCCAGGGCCTCCGAAAAGCACCCACTTTCCACCCTGCAAATGACACCTTCACTTCATTCACCACAGGGTCCTGGCTGTATAATTAAATTTATTACTCTCAGAGAAGATAACTCCTGACAAGTGTCTTTTACACCTCTACCTCTTCTGTTCTTAAATAGTTCAGTCGTACAATTGGCTGACCACGTGTTAAACAGAACTGTTTTTTTTAGCCTTGAAACCGACATATCGAGTGCAATTAATTGAACACTCCACCTGCCTGTTATGGGCATTGTAACATAAGTCTCATAGCTGGTTGCATTTTTAAAAAGGCTTACCTTTGACTTGCGGCAAAAGCCATAAGTAAAATCTTTATCTACTCGTTAAAATAAATCAAATGACACTACGTTTGTTTCCAAATTCCGACTTCAATTGATTGACTTCCGGTTTAAGGCCACTTCCGGTCAAAACCGGAATTTCAAATCCAATCCAGGCCCACTAACATTTTGTGCAGATTACGAATCTGGAACCCGTTTCTTGTTATATTTTGTAGTTTCTGACATCTGGGATGACGGGCGGACTAAAAGTGACAGATAACAATTTAAAAATTTGCAACCCATCAAATTATTAAGGAGAAACTAAAACCTCTATTCATCTACACATTAGGAAATCGGTTTTTTCGGTATTTAAGTAATACAATATCAATTGATGTAACATACGTGTAATTAATACTGTAAGCAAATGTAACTGCCCATAACGGGCTGGTGGGCTGTTACATTAATTGCACTCGATCTGTTCCCGAGCAAAAAAAATTGTTCTGTTTCTTACCACATAGTCAGCCAATTATATAACTGAACTATTTAAGAACAGAAGAGGTTGAGGTTTGAAAGACACTAGTCAGAGTTATCTCCTCTGAGAGTAATAATTTCACTATACAGCCAGACCCTGTGGTGAATGAAGTGAAGGTGTCATTTTCAGGGTAAAACGTGGGTGTTTTTCGCAAAGTCTGGTATGCTAATAAGCATATTATTTTAACTCAGTGAAGAAGGCAATAGTAAATAACTTCACTCCTCGGTTTTACTTAGTATAACCTCTACAGGTTCAAACCAGCCGTTCGGCTGTTGACCTAAACAAAAACAACAGTAAATGTACATTTACTTTTGTACAAAAAGTTGTAGGAATGACTCCGTCTTCTGGATTTCTTAAAACATGTTTAACGAAACCTTGTAATTTTTGATTTTAACTAATAAAGCTGTTAGAGGTAGTACTTTCCCATAACAACTTTGCAACAAGTAAATGAGTAGGTTGACAGCAAGTCTATAGCTGCAACGTAACGAGTCGTGTAGCATAGGACCGCCCACTTCTCCCACTACAATTATTCCGAGCTAAACGCTCATTTTCTGTTTATTGTCTATTAATACCTATAATATATATTAAAATTATAAAAGTAATTACTTATAAATATCTTTGTTTTATAATTACCTTCCTTAAAATAATCCATGTTAGAAACTATAAATGAAACTTGTTATTAATGGCTGAAATAAAGTGCAACAAAATAAAGCGCTGACAACTGTTCTCGTCTTACTTCATATAATTATTTATTCTAAAAGTATAACTATTGTTGTACCAGCAGTTTGATTGCTGATAGAAGAGGCAGAGGAGGACAACGCAGTACATGCGATTTTCAACTGCAGAAGATGGATACCAGAGAGGGATGTTCTAGGGACCAAGCTTGGGTCGTCGAATTCTCCAGAAATCTCTGTGATTTTATGATTACAGAAGAAGAAAGCGGAAGGCCATTGAGTTTATTCAGAAAGTGATGAAGAGCAGAGAGGCCCAGCTGCGTTATTCCCAAAAGAAATCACTCATAAAGGGGATAAATGGGTGACAAAAAAAGAAATCGCTGAGATAACGTTATCCAACTAATGAAGAACCTCCGGCTTGTTGTGAAGTTATACCTAACGGTGATCCCGCGGAAGTCGGAATGGGATGGAAAGGAACTGAGAGGTTTTGGTGGATAATTGCCTTCGGCAGAGCTCAGCATACCCAAGGTTACCTACCTGGGTTCCGGTAAATTTGGTTTCCTCGCGTAAAAAAAAACGTTTGAACGCCTCGGATGCAGAATGCGCATATTCCGTACAGCATTCGTTATAGGGTTGCCACCATAGGCTGAGTCCCAACGCAAATCTCAGAATCGTTATGGAGTTCTGTACACTACATACACAAATATTTTTATAAAGAAAATAATTATAAAAATATTAAAAAATATAAATTTTTATAAATTAAAATAGCAATGGGACAACCAAAAGAAAAAGGAAGTTTCGCCTTTTTCTAAACTACTGGGATGGTGTATTTTATTTTTATTCCCAAATATGTTTTCCATGGAAATTATAAACACAGATATTTCATTCAGTCAGTTTAGCTTGGATTTCGTCGCTTAATTTATAATTGACTTGGAATATCATAAAAAGTAAGGTATTTCGTTATTAAATGGAATGATCGCAGTATATTAAACATTTAAGGAGTTTTGCGGCAGTATTGGCAAAATGGGGTGAGATGAGTGTCAACAAATTCGTGTTACAGCCTACAGTATTAGAGTGCTTATATTTCATTTCCCGTCGAACTCTATGTTTGTTATTTCTTGATAGATGATGTGTTTCTATTTGATTCAGCCTGTTGATTGTTCCGTTATTATTACTTTTATGTGAACTGAACAAAAATACAGTTAAGACGTGATGAAACTTACAAAAATAACGATTGGGAATCCTAATTATTTCAAAATACAAAAAAAATGTAAATTTTTACAGTTAAATTTAATATAAATATGTTAGTTTCTCATAAAAAATGTATATTGACGCATGATGTATCTGCTACGTGACATACCAATATTATCGTTACTTCTTTTTAAAATATAGACTACCGTTAAATTAAGTTTAATGAAGATGAATAGTGAATAGTTTTGTCGTACAGTCACTAAAATAAAACTAATGCCTAAATTTTAAGTAGTTTGCTAATAGTGTACTTCTTAGTAGCGTGCAAATCTATAAATACATTAATAAGTACAACTATTATCAGTCATTTACAAAGCACCTAAAGTCCAGCCTTCCTTAGCTTGCTCCTACTTTCAACAAATAAAGTCGTCACTGAGCGTCCGCATTACTTAAAAATGTGTACTCACTGATTAAAAAGTAACTACAAAATACTTTTAAAAGTCTTTTAGTATTACATTATAAATAAAACTGTTGAATCATGTCGATTGTTAATCATATCATGACTGATGTTTTAAGAACTGAACAATAAATTTATAAAAATGGTGTACGTTATTACCATTATTTTTCATAAATATTCGTGGTTACAAGTTATAATAAAATGTACGTTTTACCTCTGATAGGTATGGCGAAACAAGAAATATTTTTTAATTGTAATGATCTGTTTTCTAGTATTAGTACATTCACTCGTTATTTTACAATTGAATTTTATGATGACTAATCCTACACATTTTTGACAAGAACATGTCATCTTTTTATTACGGTACCACTTCGCTTATGACATCGTATTGTCTCGCATCGTTCTTACGTGCATTATAATTTATTTTCAATTAGGAATTTAGTGTTATAGTATTTTATTCTTCATTTCTATTTATTTTTTCTATTTGTGCAAGTTACTAATTGTATAAATCATGTAAAAAAGAACTAGGTTGAAGTCGTAGACCTTAGCGTACACCCTGTAGTGGTTGGCTTTGGTTTGTTGACAGTAGGAGGACGGCTGAACTATACTTATCCTTTTTTTATGTATCTGCAGTTGGTAAACGATATTATAGAAGTGAGTGCTACTTGTGATTAAATACTTTTACTTTTTTAAGATAATACTCCCGAATATTAGGAATAAATACATTTTTAATGAAATATAATAATTCGTTAAAATATTTCATTCTTTTTGATTTTCTAGAACTTTTTATCTAAAAGTCAGATGTATTACATATCCTTTCTTGAGTAATGGTATTTGATGAGATATAATTAACTGACTTTACCATACCGAATGAAGTAACCGTATGACGTCTGATAATAGGATATTCAGAACCAACCCGTGGCCATTATTGTATCAAAAATACAACCCTCGACGTGCATGTTATTGCTCGTCAAAAGAAGAATTAGGCTGCTAATTCTGCAGATTCTCAAAGCGTATTCAAAATAAAAAAAACTGCGTCCTAGTAACAAATACAACCCTATTTTAACGTTATTACTTATTTGTCCCTGTATAATTGTAATACAGTTCTGATTTAAATTATTCTCATTATTAAATATTTTTCTTATTTGCGGATTCCTCCGGTTATGAAAGTAATAATAATCATCTGTATAAATAAAAAGTATTTCGAATACTGCTTGCTCATTGTAAAAAAAAAACGATACAATATTCATTCATATTAACTTCAAGACTCCGTAAATAAAAAAAATGATCTTTGCATTTTCAAATCCGCTTTCAGTATAAAACTGTTGATTTAATTTTTTTGCTAATAAATAATATTATGTATATAGTTGTAGATATTTTTTAAACTAAAACACTAAATAAAATTTGTTATTTTGTAGATGTATAATTCCGTTATTGAAGTGACAAATTCAACAAACGCATATTTAGGATTAATTGAAGCAAAATTTTGAAACCAGCATTATCTGCAGATGAAACGGTTGTTCTTTAAAAAAGGACGAGATATAAATATGTTCCTTTACGTTAAACTGCACGAAACTTATTAATTTAATGTTAAGAAATTTATTTAAACTGTAAAATATAATGATCTGAAAATTTACTAGATGAACATATTTCTTTTTCTTTGTTTGCCTCCATCATGTACTAGCTTCAAGCATCTTTTTGTTAATAGTAACTCTTTTAAAGGAAACTCTTTTTAAAAAATATATGTATAATAAATGTTAAGAAGCATAAACTTTCTAAACAGAAATATTCAATTTCTTGTATCACATAATAAATGTCTAACTAGTATAGCCTAGCTCTTAAAAACTTCAGGGATATCATGAAATGAGAATAAAAGAGTCATGTTTCTATTGGGCCACAGAAGTTAGACATGAAAATATTATTTTTTAAATTTAATTACGATATTACAAGTTTCAAAACTCGTGGGGTTTGCGCCGACCTAGTCAATAATCTGGTCTGAAGTTGCTATTAACTGTTAAATAACGTCGGTTAAGAGATCACAACCTGCTGACATCTACTTATGAACAAACTTCAAGCATCAATCCAATTGAGTATTTTTCAATAGTGGATATTTCTCCCCCTCCAAAAAAAAGAAATGAAAGAAAAGGAAACGTAAAGACAATGGAATACCAGTAAGAGCGATGAGTAGTAAGTCAGAAGCTGTTGTGTGTTAGAAACAATCTACATAAAATGAAATAATTAAATAAATAATCATATATCATAATATGTTTTTGGAAAGTCTTTATATTAAGTTGTGTCAACTATTAGGGGTGATATCAACTATTTCTAAGTAAGTTGTGTAGACATTTTTTGAAGATGTTAGGTGATCAAACACCGAAACTGGTGTTTTGTTACAAGCCAACCGGATAAAGTGGTATTAGACGACCTCGGAAGAGATAGATTGAGTGTAGGTAAATGTTCAGAACGCATTTTTTCGTGAATTTTATTCATAATTTGATTTTAGACAATCGCTATATTGTGTATCAGGTGGACTAAAGACCATTGTCAGATAAGACCAACCTTTTTTCTTACCTCCTGACCAGTGCTGTGACCGGATAATTCACCTTACGCAAAATTTTATACTCTTTCCGTAAGACGTTCCACGGGCAACTACGCTGTGTACTATCCTAAATGCATCTGTAGGCTTCGATTAATTGCAGGAGGTGTTCAAGGTGGGCGAGATCTTGAAGCCAAGTAAATACATTATATTTCATATTATAAGATAAAGTGTACTTAAGATTCCTGTTTTCCCCTTGGCCTAATTTAGTGACTTATTAATTTAAGCTACAAATTTTTTACAATAAAGACTTTCTAAAGATAGAGGGTAAGCGCGGTCCAAGTCG
Source organism: Catonia carolina (assembly GCA_035578175.1). Lineage (NCBI taxonomy): Eukaryota > Metazoa > Arthropoda > Insecta > Hemiptera > Achilidae > Catonia > Catonia carolina. Next base: position 377,263,299 of record JAQMRL010000001.1, read on the forward strand.
GCGTAGAATGTCGTGGCTGAGGAATCTTCGTGACTGGTACGATGATAATCGCTTGTTCTTTCTCTTCGGGCAATCGACAATACTTAAGTGGCATTGATAGTATCTAATATTGGCATCTGAAGAAGAAGAAGAAGAAGAGATAGGCATCCGAAAATCTTCATGAAATATCAGACTACTAAGTTTGAATTTGAAATAAGTCTCTATTCCCTTTTGTTTCTGATGATGATTATGATTAAGTTACATGTTTTTTGAGTTTACGGGTAAATAAGGTTTTGTTTTCAAGAGAATTACTTTCAAGGCGATACCAAATTCAAATCAGAGTCTTGACAGACATTGTTTAATTTATAATTTTTGCCGTCTGAATTAGCATTAATCTGCAAAACAGTCAGACGTAAAACAAAACACTTAGTGTTTTGAAAGAAAACAGAAAATAAATTTCACAACTAAATTATTGTATAGTATACAGTATATACTTCTTCTTTAAGAAAACTGAATTTAACAATGAATAAGGCATTTATGTAACACTGTAATTCTCGTATATACGTATGCACGAAACACATGTTAATTTTCCTGAAATATGTTACTGCAAAAGCATTGTTTTTTGTTAAAGCAGACACAGCTGTGCAAAACTTACTGACTTGTAACTATCTCCTATATTTATTCCCAACATTCGCAACCAGAGAACTGCTGTATTTATAAATTTTTCCGCAAATATTCTACACATATATTTTACGCTTTACAATTTGTTTTTATTTTTACTGCAACTTCGAATTTTTCAGTATTTTATACTGGAACATGTTAATAGTTTCCATACAAAACAACGTCGATTATTAGAATAGAGATTCTTTTTTGTAAACTTTAAAAATCCTTTTTTTCTGTTCCCGCACGAACATAAAGATATTAAACTCACTTTTTTTATATAAGTAGCTTTGTTTTAATCAAAAATATTATAAATTTTTAACATTTATATTACACTTTCTCAAATCCTTTATAAGCCAAATCATACGGCATCGACTGCTGTGTCATTTACTACAGTTGGTTATGAAGAATTTACATACGTTAGTACGACATAAAAACCACTAAAATCCTTTCTTGGCCGGGTTTGTTATATGGAACCTTTCTTCGGTTTATTAGTATAGTGCGTTGCCATCTGAAACAAAGAAAACAGCTTAATTTATTTTTAAATCTCTTGAATATATTTTTAATTATTTTCTTTCGTTAATTTAATTTGTATACGTTTGTTACGTAACTAAAATTCATTCTAACGCTGTTTCTGAATTAATCCTCCCCGTGTTAAGGTATACAGTAATAGGAAAATAATTTTCCTCTTAATTACTCACACTGGGAGATCCCCAAAGGTTCATTAAGCATTTAATTTCCAACGTGAATATTAATGTTAGTCTACTTACAATTTATAATTTTCAACTAAATTTTATTAAATACTGCTTTAATTATGTTATAGTATAGTAACGAAAGAGGTAAGTTATTTGGCACAGAATCAAAGTCAAGTATTAAAGTTACTTAAGTCTCTATTAAGTATCCACAATCGATTAATAGATTCCTAATAAATTAATGAGTATTTAATTTATTAAATTTTTACTTTCTCTTGCCTGTAAGAATATAGGAAGGAACGTATTGTTTACATATCGATTTTTCGAAATCGAGTTTTTACCGGATCTACACGTTTCAGACCCCCGAACCCAAAAAACCATTGTTTTTAGCGATTGGTCTGTGTGTGTGTGTGTGTGTGTGTGTGTGTGTGCGTGTGCTTGAACAAAATATCTTAAAAACGGAACATCGTCCGAACTTGAAACTCAAGTTAGATACCACTAGAAGACCCAACACGAATATTTTCATCAAAATCGGTCAACCGGAAGTAGTAGTTTATTTATGTAATTTTTCATTTTTTGGGGATTTTCTCAAAAACGACTCTGTTACCATTTTTTTAAAGATCGCCTCATTTACTAAATCTTTTATGATCTACAAGATACGGTAGGTGCCATGTATGCTGAAATTCTTAGGAAGGTTGTTTTCTCGTAAAAAAATTGTTTTGTAAGATTGCGACTTTAATATGCATTTTACCGCATAAATGTATATAAAAGTTGTAGAAAATTTAAAATCCTACAACTTTTATTTGAGACATTTCTTTTGTATAACGCTTAGTTTAGCGTTACTTAGCGATTTTCTGGTTTTTTCTCACGAAAACGTGTAAAAATCGATTTCATTAAGATTTCAGCCTTAGTATGCATATTACGACAAAAGTGTATATAATCAGATTTATAGGAAATTAACAGATCGACAACTTTCAGCTAGAGCATTTTTCTCTGTAGAGCCTAGTATAGCATGAAAGAGTCGTCCGTATTTTTAAGCCAAACTGAGGTTGATTTCCATTTTGCGTCTTTCGCTCATGATAAAAATAAGGTTATGTTTTTTGAGGTTAGTTTTTTGTTTATTTCTAATGTTGTATTACTGATTTTAGGCTATATTGTTCATTTTTTTCATTGGCGAAAGAAAGTCGTGTGAATGTTTAATACCAGATTTTTTCGTGATATTTTAATCTCATGAGAGTTTTATTTTAAAAATTTTGATTTTCCCCTGACTCACGGATTTGATGTTCACAAGTATAAAGAATTAATCAATTACGACCGCCTGTGTGTAAAGACGTAAAGGCGTAGTGATTAGTGCGCTAGCCTACAAAAAAATGTCCTGGGTTAGGCTCCTGACTAGGGACTGAAATTTTACCACGTTAAAACCCACCATTACAGTACCAAAACTGACAGTAGTCGTTAATGAGCAAGCTGACGATGCAACGTTAAATAAACAAGAAAACACTAATTGTAATCAAAAAATTAAGTGTGATTTTACATTTTTACATATAGGTGCCGTATTCTTTAAGTAAATTGCAGCTGTAAATAAATCAGCGGAGCTGCACCAGAACCTCGTTCCTAAATTGTTTGTTCAGCGTCTTCTACTCTACCTTATTCGCCGACAATTATTACTGTACCCCAAAGAACTAAAGACTTCAGACGAGATCTAGCCAATAACAGCCAAGGTCCAGTGTGAAGTTGTTCCTTCGCTAAGTTACACTCTGTTCCATCGAACTCAAGCTGATGATATTTTGTTAAGCTGTCATCCACAGCGGGACCACAACGTGGCAACGCAGGATACGATTAACGAGAGTCAATTGATTTTATGCTGTGATCTAGGTCACTATGTTCCGCCTTCATCTGCAGTCTTTAGTTCGTTAAGGTCTAGGTGGAAACTTTATTTTGCCCTTTTTATCATGCTTCTTATGAAGATATAATTATTGGTACTCCTGGTAAATTCTTAGGGGTAATGATAGCTTGGCTCAATTACAAAAATAAATTTTCCTATCAATTCACAAATTCACTCTAAATCACTTCCAGCCTGAAAATACGTAACATAAATATTTAAGAAAATTAAACATACCACAATTTTTTAATTTAATTCACTTTTGCACAACGCGTAGTTTATTGTTAGTCTAAGATTAGGATACCCGACCTGTGAACCACTCTAAAATTGGATCGATCTCTTTATAAGAGAAGTTCCACATAGCTAGCTATACAAAACTGTTTATTAACAAAACTAAATTCCCATCAACCAACAAAATTAATATATTAAATTATTATTACTTCTTTAGATGAACTTGAACAACTGAAATATATTCCATAAGAAATGAAGAAGTGGTTTGAGTTTAAGTACTTTTAAAGATTGGCTCTTAGAGGCCGAAACGTGTTAGGATTTGTATTTAAAATATTCTTGGTAAAAGGGGAATTGAGTTTGATTAATTGATTAATGTCAATAAGGTCAAGTTAAGGAACTTAGTTACGAATGTTATTATGATTTTTTTTTAAATACTGTTATATATTGTTTGGATATAATTTTTCAGTACGTTTTATTCGGCTGTGAATACATAACAAAAAATTGGTAAAGAATTGTACTTGTAAAAGAATTTTAAAAAAAATTAATTTTATTTAACTTGCCACTTTATTCTTTTTACGTATTTTTTGTTGTTTAAAGGATTTGTTACTGAACATAAATGTTTTATATTGCAATTAGTAAGTTAAACATATTCACGTCAGAAGTTGTTATTTCGCTGAGTTAACCACCGAGTTTGAGGTTTGCGGCTGATTTATTTCCCGTTAAAATAACAACGTAACTTACACGTTACATCAAGTAGTAAATGATACATTAGTAACTCTTCTAATATTCTAATTGAATTACTGAAGTTGTCTGAAGTTTTAAACAGGTAATAAATAAAGTAGGGCAAAACTGGGATAGAGCTGGATGGATACTAAAGCAAAAAGTATCTAGTGTAAATCTGCTTTGGTGGTTTCCGTTGTCAAAGACGGTAAGATTCGCAACGTGTCGACAAACTACTGTACTGACGACGGTTTTAACTTCAGACAACGGATTTTCCCTGTCAGTGCTTGGAATACAAGATAACATGGAATACTGTCAGTTTATATGTGTTCTTTTATATTGATTCTTAAACCAACCATATATAAGTTCTTTTTCGTTCATAAAATCGCCTGTTTTTATTCTTTCAAGTCTTAAATTTCATTCTCACATTATTTATTCTTTTGTTATCTTCACATTAAATTTTTTTTAAAGTTTTCAGTTTAATGAACTGAATCAATCTTTACAGCTTTTTTACTTATACAGACTCAATGCTACATCGGTATGTAACTCACTATTTTAATAAATTGTAAAATAAAAATTTTATTAAAGATATCTCAGAAAACGAATGATTACTTATTGAATAATCAATTCTTGATATAAAAAACCATGAATTTACTTTAAATAGTCGTATTTATCTTAAGTAATAATAAAAATTAATTAATTTTAATCTGGAAAAGTTGACAAGATGCTTGTGTTGATTCATGGTTTGCCTTTATCTATAAAATTTTCTTCAACCGTTAACGCACCAAAATATTCGAGTATTTTATGAAATCACCGTGGTTGCGCTAGAAAACAATTTCAGCTTGATTTAAAATGCACTCTTTTATAATATAAAACATATAAATCTTTTATGTTATAAAAGATTCATTAAGCTTCCTTTAGAACAACACGTTTTATTTACTTATTATTTTCTACATTAATTTCTACGTAAACAATAACTGTATTGATTCCTGTTGGCGGTCTTTAAAATTAATATAACTTTTATGGAATTTATTATAAATGTTTTGCAGTGTATATGGTATGTTTGGGTTGAACAATAATTTACGGCAAAATTATGAAATCTTTTTTTAGTACTACTATGAATTTAGACAAATTTTAAAATTGTATAGTAAAGTAAATAATATAATAAAAAAGGAGATTTATTTTTCGAACATTTGGCAATAATGAACGAAAACAGATTGACAAAACAAGTTTACGATAAAACAATAAATCTCGAAATTAAGCCAGCCCCGTTCACAATAAAATTGAATGACCTTAAAGATGCAAAAATCGACACATGTAGAATAGGGAAATTTTTACAACAACCAGAGACTGATGTTCTAGGGAGAGAATGAAAAGAAGAGACGTGAACCCCACAAATTGAACAACTTAAGAAGGGAAGATCCAAAAAATGGAAAAAATTTTGGAAGAAAAGGAAACGTGAGCAAAACAAATAGAAGTAATTAAGATATTTATTTGATGTGCTATCTCAAAAGTGCTACGGAAAAAATAAATAATCAATTTTCTAGAAATGTATCCCGTTAAACTATTCTTGTCTAATGTCTTGCAGAATGTTTATTGTTCTGTGAATAATACGTATACATAGTCTACCTGTAAAAAGTGACTATAACGGTCAACTTGTCTAAATCAAATATCTTATAATAAAAATGTTATAAAAGAGACAATGAAGAAGTTCTGGCTCAAAATATTTGTGTACCGACTGTTAAGAAAAACATTTGGTGTGAAACTCTAACACGACTTTCTCTTGCCAGTGCAAACAATGAACAATATAACCTAACACTAGTAATAAAACATAAGAAATACCTAAACAAAAAAACCTAACCTCTAAAAACATAACAATTTTAATCATAAGTGAATGATGCGAAATGAAAACCAACCTTAGTTTGGCTTAATGATACAGAAAATCACTCTTTCATGCTGAACTAGGCTCTGTAGCGAAAAAATGCTTTATATAAAAGTTGTAGATATTTTAATTTTCCATAAATTTGATTATATATACTTTTGTTGAGAATGCTTACTAGGGCCGAAATCTTAAAAAAAATATTTGTTAACAGATTTTAATTAAAAATAACAGAAAATCAGTTTATTACTACTAAACTTAGTACAAAAAAAAATAAACGTTGTACAAAAAAATGGTAAAATAAAAGTTGTATACTTTTAAACTGTCTACAACTTTAATTCCATACGCTTTTGCCCAAAAATGCATTTTAAGGCCGCAATCTTAAAAAATAATGTTTTTCTACTAGAGAACTGCCTCCACAAGAATTTCAGCAGAATGGCGCCTATCCTATCTTGTGGAGAATAGAAAATGTAGTTAATGAGGCGATTTTTAAAAAAATCTTCAAAGCCGTTTTTGAGAAAATCTCAAGAAAGAGAAAAATTACATGAATAAACTACTACTTCCGGTTGATCTATTTTGATGAAAGTATTCACGTCGGATCCTTTTGTGTTATGTAACTTAAGTTTTAAGTTTCAACTTAGTACGATGTTCCGTTCTTGAGATATTTTGTTCACACACACACGCGCGTGCGCGCACGCACACACACACACACCGATCGCTAAAAACATGTTTGTTTTTGGGTTTAGGGGGCCTCAAAAAGTGTAATCTGGTGAAAACTCAATTTAGAAAAATCGTCATGAAAACAATACTTAAAAATTAATGTTCCCATCTCATATTAGGTGAAACTTTTGTTAAATAATTACCAATAAATTGAAAAAGAAGAATAATTTTGGATAATTCTTTAATTAACTAGATTCCAAATTACAACGGCTTGTCTTTGTGAACGATTGCATGTCTGAAATCCTTTTCACAAGATTTGTACCTATTTATTAATGTCCTAAAAGGAACTATCTTTAATTATATTCCTTATTGGATAATATTATGTTGTGCGTAAAATACTACGTTTGTTATTTCTTCTATTAAATCTATTGCATCTTTACCTATTTAAAAGAACAAAAGAATTTAAGAAAGTATTGTGTCTATTTGCTATTCAAATCTGTATAGAAGCTGTATGGTAAAATATTCCCAGTATTTAAATTATGATTGTGGCCGTTAAAGATTCACAAAGAAGTTGATGTTGCTCTTTAATAAACAAAAAATGTACAAAACTTGTTTGGTTATAAAAGTTATTGTTTTTAGTAAATATTTTAATCAGACCGTGACTGGTATTTAATTTAAAAATTATAAAACGGTTTCCAGAATTATTTCTGTCTAATAATTAAATTAGCCTACTATTTGAAACACTAGTAGACTTCCTATAAAAACTTTGACACATAGTAGTACTGTTATCTAGTCCCTGAAAGAACTCTTGGGCTAAAATTTAAAAATGAATTTTGGTAGTTTTGAGATTAGAGATTTTATAACTTTTCTATTTCTTCTTCACGAAAAGTATAAAATTAATGTTGAAATATCCTTGTTTCACTGCACTCTTATACAGTCGTTTTAAGCTGTTGAAAATCTAGCTGAAAGTTTGCGTTTGTTAGATAAGTTGAAGAGTAGGACGTTTACCAACTACTAGGTTTTAAAGAAGGGAGGGGTTCAGAAGAATGCATTACTGTCAGTACAGGTTGGATTTATAACTGCTTATAGCGCGCAAGTCCGACCTTTCACCACCTACATTTAAGCGGTACAACATCGTTACTGACAACTTCAAGAGTAAACTCCCTTACATCGATAATTTTGTAGGTGAACGCAAAGGGGCACAAGATAACTTTATGTTAAATACAGTTCGATCATTATTTCAAGTCAAGTTATTTTAGAGGTTCTGCATTTCTTTGCAATTTTAAATTGTTATACAGAAAATAAAACAACATTATTCTACAATGTTTAGTAACTTTTACCAAAAATCTAGTCACTTTTTTAAATGAAATAACATAAATCTAAATAATTAATACTGTGACAATATCTCACTGTATTGAAGTAATCTACTGTATTAAACTTCGTCATATAGTAATCTATTCAGTAGTTTTTCAAAGTAAACTTATTGTATGCACCATTCACATAATAATATGTACTTTATGAGTTTTAAGTACAGAAACATTCGTACTCCAACTTCCCTCTCACCATAAATTATTTGCTCTCCGTATAACGTCCTCTTTTTATAGCGGCGCAACCTCGTGGTCTCTTCAATTCCGCTGTAGAGAGATTTTACTGTATTTATAATTTATATCCAATAATAATACTGGTTTATAATAACATAAGGAATAATTTGTTAAAAATAAAAATATATAAACTGAATACAATAAAAAGTGGGAACAATTCAATTCGTAAAACAAGTTTGATGTTTATGCCAGCCTTCTAGCCGGCCCAGTCATTCAATAAGCTTGTGGAAAATCACTTTTAGTTGTTAATTAACTCCTGTTTGATGAGCAACTTCGTAAGATGACCAAATTTTATGTTTGTTTATATATGTACGAACACCGCTCGGTGTTTTCGAATTAACACCATAAAAACTCGGCAATAAACAAGGATCAGACTAGGTAGTTTTTTAACATTAAAAATAGTTCCCGATAACGTGATAAATTTATACAGCGTATGTTTTCAATTCACCCGTATTTTACTTTACAGAAAAAAATTATTTATTAATTTATTTTTATTAATCTTTTGTAAAAGGGCAAGTAACTATTTTCGCGTGACCTAGAATTTACAAGTTTTATAAATATACTGCTTCTGTAAGAAAGATTGGTAAGCGGAAAATTAGGGACTTGAAGGGAGTGAATAAGAAAGCTTTATTACTTCAGAGAAATGCAGTAGAAATTACCATTTATCAACGTTGCAACATCTTCTCAAATTTAAAGTTATTTGCGGAAAATGGCCTGTAAGTTATAAATATTTTATTCCGGTGAATTCTATCCGGGATGTTTTATGAAGAGCAGCCTTACTGAATCTTTAATATTGATATGGTATGCTTCCCACTAAGTCAGTTAAATCAACTAGAAAAGTTTCTTTTATCTTTCTTATTAAGAAAACTTTAGTTCTGATATTTTCTGTTAAATTGCTACGTTATATACATTATTTTCTACCGAAAATTGCATGATAGCATGTTTTAAGTTTGTTTTATTTTTGTTAGTCGATTGTAATAAATCATCACCTTTATTTTTAACACTTCACAATTATTTTTTAATTTCCGAAGTTTTATTTTCGATTTATTAAATTTTTCAGTGGTATATTTTTTCTTAATTCTTTATTTATATCTCACTCATAGCACATATTTTAAAAAGTAAGAGTAAACTAAACCTATTTCTTTATTTTATATTTGCGGAAAATGGCCTGTAAGTTAAAAAGCCTAGATACAACTGTCCATTTAAAAAAAACCATTCAATTTGATAGCTGATTTTAGCTGGGTATTTGACGTTGAGTAAAAGTACAATGGGGACCTGTCGTATGTGTCAATTGGAGGCTGTCAGGTAGCCTTACCCGGTTTCTTCGAAAATAAATTAAACCAAAATTCTTAAAAAATCTTTACACCAACTGACTTTACTGGTCTTACTTGGACGCATAACCAAGTTTGAATTAAATCTTAATAAAATGAAGACCCGTTGACATAGTGGGTAGCGCAACTGACTTCTACGGTCTCGGGTTCGATTTCCGGTCAGGTCTTGGCATTTTTTCATCAATTATAGTCATGTATCAACCTTTTCACCGTCTGCATTAGCAGTAATTGCCAGACGTAAAACAAAACAAAAAAAATTAATAAAATTAACATGTACAAAATTAACGATGCCAATACAATTTGCTACGGTAAAAGTTTTTTCGAGTTTTTGGCAGTAATAAGATTTACTGATTTTTCTTACTGCTTCATTACAATCTGTTCTTCGTAGTTTGAACAACCATCATCATACACTCAAAACTCAAAATCTAGTAATATATTTTACATTGAGATCTGTTTGTTTTTAAATGCAGAGTTCTACCAAAAGAATATACAAAAAAATACTTAGTTGTTAAGGAGGAACTTTCTGGATTCTGCAAAAAATTCTGAAAATGTTAACATGGTAAGTGCCGTAAAAAGATATTATGATGTAAAAGAAATAATTTAATAAAATTAAATGCATGTTTTTACTAATTTGATGGAAACTTAGCGAAATCCAGGTGATTTTTTCACTGTGATAATTAAACGGGAATTCCTGATTTAGATCCCAATTTCATAAATATTTATTCTTAATTCATAAACACTGGTACAAACATCGTGAAATAAAACTATAAGGGTTAATATCTTTTTCTTCTTCTATTCTTCACGGTTTAGGCATTTCTACCTATTCCGGCACTCATCTTTTCTTCGGCCTGCCAATATTTCTACTTCCAACTGGTTTGTATCTTCTCGCTACTCTAGGCAAGCGGCTTTCTGATCCTTCCTAGTCTTGTACACCCTTGACAGACCTTAAGAATTTCATTTTTGCAGTTAGTATGTGTTTTCCTCCCTTTTATCATCACTCACGCTTCAGTGCCCTATGTCAAGGCTGGAACTGCCACCGTCTTATAAAACTCTAATCTTGTTTCGAGTCTTGTTTTTTTCCTCTGTGTCTTGTGAATCATCGCACATACCTGATTAAATTCAGATATTTTATTTTTCACATCATAGTCATCTTCATATGAGCCATCAGTTTCAAGGTATTTATAAAGGCCCAGTTGCTCTAGTATGTATCCATTAAGGACTATTTTGGATCTTGCTGGGGTCTCTCCAAATAATGTCATGATAAGGGTTAATATAATTGTGAAATTGGTTATTAAGAACAAATTAGTATTTTGTGAATTAGTTTTTACCGGTCGGCTAGGTAGAAATTGAAATGAACAGTATTCTTTAATCAACGTTACTTATGGTAATGTCAGTCATCATAAAAAAATCCAGAACTGTTTGAAAATCAATTTCATGGGTTCAACAGCTGTTCAGAAGAGCAAATTGTGTTTTAAAAAAATGAGTTGTCTCAAAAACATATTACAATTTATTGTCAAGGAATATTTTACATAAAACTGTAAAACTTAAGCGCAGAACTGAGAGTAAAAGAATTAACCATAACAATAATAATAATATTGATTATTTTAAATTCTATTGAAAAATTTCTTGTGCTTACTCAAGCATAAAGTTTGCAATTGTATTAAACATATTTACATATTATTTAGTGTAAAATTATTTCAAACGATTAGTTTTTGTAAACATGCGTAAATATTTACACAATACCAAGGAGAAAACTTAAAGCCGGAAATTATTATACAAATGAATTTGGACAATGTTGTGAGATTTAAGATCTCACCTAAATTGTTAATAGTAAATCAATTTGCATACCATACATTTGGAAATGGGTTTCAATAATACATAATAATATATTCTAAAAAACTATAGTATTATATAATATGTAAATAAGTAGTTTAGTTGTTTTAGTCACAGGTTATTCTAAACTTAGTCTATGTTTAATAAAAATAAAAACTTGAATTAAATTTAAAGAATTACAGTAGAATGAAATTCTTGTAGTAGGTAAATGATTTTTACTAATCTAGAAAAATGGTTTTAAATTAGTTTATTCTAGTTCATGTTATATTATTTTTAAATTATAGTGCCTGCCACGAAAGAAGTCCGTTGTATTTGAAGAGATCTATTTCAAAAACCACCAATAAAAAATATTTTTAACGCTGTAGCAAATTAAATTCTGTTTTTTCCGAGTTGATTTGTTTGACTTAAATTTTTTATTAAAAAAATTTATCGGAGATACAGCAATTTACGGCTAAAAATTTGGTGTGAAACACTCACCCAACTTTCTCTTGACAATGCAAATAATTAACAATATAACATATTATAACATTAGTAATAAAACATTAGAAATAAACAAAACACGAACCACATAAAATAACCTTATTTTAATCATGAGTGAATGATCCAAAATAAAAATCTTGGTGAAAATGAAAATCTAACTTGATGAAGATTTTTTTCTTGCCTGAGTCTAACTATTTAATAATAAAGTGATTAAAATAATCTAATTTGTATCATGTCAAAATTTAAAATATAATTTTTTTTGTCTTTTATAAATCTAGAACACTATACTATACTATACTCGTACATTAAAGCACAACCACTAGATTTGATGGAAGTTATTATTAGGCGTGGAAGGAGGGATCACACCCAGCAGTGTATCCTTCAGGATGACGTAATCATGCTATGATGGAGATGCTATGATCTCGATGGAAATGAAAATGAAAGCCCAACGGTGAAAAGATTAAGATGTGATGTTGATGATGAAGATAATGATAGGATGTTATCGAAGAAGATCCCTACACCAAAGACGACGAAGACGTCGAAAATTTGGAAAATTTTGAATGACCATTTGTCGAGCGAGGTCGTTCGGATGATTTTTGAAGTAAATAATTTTTTTTTATAATTTTTGAAGTAAAAAACAATTTTTTGATAAATCATCTGTTGTTACCGAGATTCATGGTCCCCAGTTAAAGATCAAAACGTTTTGAGATATTATAGGCTGCATATTATTAACTGATTTTTTTTTATCAGCAATTTTCATGTGTAATGCATAACCTTGTTTTTGTGAGTAAAGACGGTAAACATAAAATTTTTATTACTTTGCCTTAATTAATATTAATTAAATTTCTGTACGAGTTTTTATTGTATTCTATTTAATAATCTGCTTGTTTTGATTTTTTACGAGATTAAAGGTAGTTTTGAAAAAAATTCCGTATAATTTAAATAGATAAAAATTTAAATGTTAGTCAGAACAAAAGGGTTGAGTACAAAAAATGTTTTTCAAAATTAATTACTTGCAGAAAATAATGTATGTTTCTGAATTGATATTTTAGATCACTCTGCTTTAATCTCTTAGATTCTGTTTTTCTTTTGAAGTTTATTTTTAATTATTTAAGGATCAGTTATGCCTTTGTCATTGTATCTCTTCTCTAATTCCATTACATTTCACTTTAATATGAAAACATCACAAAGCTGGAGTTGTTATTCAAACTGAAAGGTTAATAAGATATTAAATTTTTAATTTTGTTATAAACTTAATTAAGTTGTCTGTTTATATTATTGAGTAATATAATATCTAATTATTATTTTAAGTAAATTAATTCAAACTTACCTAATCACCTTCAAGTTTTTGATAGTTTTCTATGTTGTTAAATATTAATCATAAAGTAGCATTTAATATTTTGTTTCTATACCACAATTTCCGGAATTTGAATTAAGTATTTTGTTTTAGAAATTTTTATTTTATGGTTTGCTCATATTTTTCTACTTCGTGTACTTTTATCACAAAGGAATTTAAAATTTATGAAAATATGATAGATTTTTAAAATATTTTCCTGATTTAATTAGTCAGTCTTTTCACTTTACATACCTAATTATGTTGTTTCTATAATATAATAATTTTGTTTGTTATGTTATTCTGGCAACTAAATTATATATTTTATCATTTGATTTTATTTTCCGAGCGTAATTACACCAAAAATTGTACATGGGTTCATTACTAGCTTTAGAGAAGTTTATTAAATAAACTAGTTTCCTTGCTCTCCTTGTTTTCCTCATTTCACTCAACACTCAAATCTTTCTAGTTAACAGATTTAGAATAATAATACCCATTTTTAGAATTGCAGCTTTTTGGGAAGCTACTTAATAAATAAAATTTATTGCTTCGGGTTATTCAATAACTCGTTTTAACCTATTAGGTGCAAATGGTTGAATTACAGATGTTTACTTATTCTGTTCAACTCTAAAGGATCAATTTTGGTGAATCTTAGGTCAGTGGGTCATCGGGATGTTGGAAAATTGTTGATGGCACAGTGAAGTCTTTACACACAAAACAACACCAAACATTATGTTAACCGCAATTTTTTAGTAACAGTATCTTCTTCTCTGAGACTTTTATTTAACTTTTGGTAGTCATCAATTTCCTTTATTGTTAGCCTTTCTTTTGAATTTTTTGTAAAATTTTTTAATAATTTATGCATGTAAATAACTATTTTTGTAAAGTAGTCCCTAATTACTACTTTGTAGCTGTGGCCTAAACTGTATTTTTATTGTCAAAACAATGAATTATATTTTAAGTGTTTATGTTTTCAGTATTCTAAATTTAAAGCTTTATGGAATATTAGGCTGTAGAGAAGAGGTTGTTACAAGATTTATTTTTACTTTCTCTTGCCTATAGGCCTATGAATGTATAGGAAGGAAAGTATTGTTTTCATGTCAATTTTACGTCTGTGCGTGCGCGCGCGCGTGAACAGAATATATTTTAAAAACGAAACATCGTACAAACTTGAAACTTGAAACTTAAGTTATATATTACTATAAGACCCGACCCGAACATTTTCATCAAAATCGGTCAACCGGATGTATTAGTTTATTTGTGTTATTATTCACTTTTTTGGGGGTTTCTCAAAAACGACTCCTACAATGTTTTTTAAATCGCCTCATTTACTACACTTTTTATGCTCTATAAGATAGAGTATGTGCGATGTCTACTGAAATTCTTGGGGAGGCTGTGCTCTCGTAGAACAAAAATGTTTATTTAAGATTGCAGCTTTAATTTCATTTTAGCGTAAAAATTTACATAATAAAAGTTGTAGAAAATATAGAAACCTAAAACTTTTATTTAAGCATTTTTGTGTAACGCTTAGTTTAGCGGTAATTAGTGATTTTACTGGAAAATCTGTGAAGAAATCGATTTTTCTAGATTTCGGCCTTATATGCATTTTACGACAAAAGTGTATAAAATCAAATTTATAGAAAATTAAAATTTCTACAACTTTAATTTTATTCATTTTTCTGTACAGTGCCTAATTTAGCGTGAACAAATGATTTTCGTTATTTTGAAGCCAAACTGAGGTTGATTTTCATTTTGCGTGTTTCACTCATGATTAAAATTAGGTTATGTTAATTGAGGTTAGTTTTTTGTTTATTTGTAATGTTTAATTACTAATGTTAGGTTATATCGTTCAATATTTGCATTGGCAAGATAAAGTCATGTGAGTGTTTCACACCAGACCTTTGTTTCTAGTTTGTAACATATATTATTTTAGCAAATAAAAATTTTGGGTAATGAAAGCGATTTTGATTTTGTAAAAGTTAGTTATATTTTGAAAAAAGTGCCCATATCATATTTAGAGTTTTTATTAGTTGCACTTGACGGTGGTGTCCAAGACAGCAAATTAGTTTATTTTCTCTGCTGTGGTAAAATAAATAACGGGAACATTTTATGAACAAAAAATAAAGCAGTATAGGAACTAATAAGATTTAACATAGCTTTGTTGGGAATTAGGTTAATCCCCAAGTAAATAATTGTCAGTAGGCTTGGCGTGCTGACATGCAGTCGTAATTTTCGAACAAGTGGGTAACTAATGTGGGTAGGGTTAGTGCAAAAGGCATGGTAAACAAGTTTATTCCTTGTTTCGAAGAAAAAGGCTGAAAAAACCAAATTTTTGTCTGTTAATGTAAACCAGAACATTTTAACAATTAACTCCCAATGAACGGAGGCTGACTTGTTGTGTAGTGGTCAGCACAACTGACTTCTACACCAGCGTTCTCGTGTTCAATTCCCGATAAAATCTGGCAATTTTTTTTCCATCACCATTTACTATTTGAATTAGCAACAATGTGCAAAATCGTCGGAAGTAAAATAAAACCATGAATAGACACCAAAAACCAAACTTATCTGATCACGTTCTAATACAAATATTCATACCCTCTTCATAAAAATCGATTGTTAGACTAATAAATAAAAAATCCTCGATTTTTTTGTATTTTTCATGCACAAAAGTAAATGATTATCGACACTGATCTTGAACCATGTCATATTTCTACTACGTAATTGTGCTCACATACCTTAATACAATTGTTGTTATTTGTATTGTGTTAACATTATTTGCTGCCCATAACAGACAGGTGTAGTGTCAAATTATTGACACTCAAAATGTTCGTTGCAGGGCTGAAATAAATAGTTCTGTTTATTATCACATGGTAAGCCAATTAAATGATTGAATCATTTAAGAACAGAAGAGGTAGAGGTGTAAAAGACACGAATCAGAGTTATCTCCTCTGAAAGTAATGAATTTCAATATACAGCCAGATCCTGTGGTGAATGAAGTGAACGGTGTCAATTGCAGAGTGGAAATATGTACTTTTCAGATAATATGGTATACTGATAAGCGTACTTTTCCATTCAGTGAGGAAGGCCATGGTAACCACCTTACTCCTCGTTTTACTTAGTAAAACCTCTACAGGTTCAAACCAGCCTTTCAGCTGATGACCTAAACAACAATATTATTTGAAACATTCTTTTTGGAAATTTCGAAAAGGTTACCTTAGCAATGTATAAATTAGTGAGGGGGTTAGAATCAAAATTTACATATTCTGGAATTTCGAAAATTTAATTAGCAGTGGTTTTTTTTTCTTGGTGGGCTACACAACCTAATTAATTAAATAGAGTGATAAATGTCTAGTTCCTACAGAAAAACAACCTTAAATGTTGCGGCTGGCATCAATGAGCTTTCAGCTTTTTGTGCACACTAGGAATGACTAGTGCACTAGACAATCTATGACGGATCTTGATCCAGAACTTGTACTTTAAAACTGAATAAGAGTCTTTTGATGCTCAGAGTAACGATATCTGATTAATTTATAACAACGAATCGCACCTCTGTGATGTTGATAAATTAGCGATTGTTACAATATATTATTTACTTTAAGTATTTAAGCAGATTGATATATTATAATAAAAGTTTTTATCTAATCTTGCATTTTTTAGTAAATTTATTTTGAAATGAAACAATATTTGATTTAAAAAACTGTATTTAAGGTAGGTATTGATTAAATATTTAAAACAAAATAGGAATAGATCATTAAACTAACGTGGCACAAAATTGTAAATCCCTTACTGTACAAAGAGTTTATTGTTCTCATTACGCAATTAAATTTTTTGAGGTTTGCATGCTGACAATTTCAATGTCACTCCAAATCGTGACGGGAAGACAATAATTTTGAGTAAGTGATTAAGTTCAGTATTTTCAACCTACTTTATAAAAAATTATATTATTATTTAATTAGATTTTCAAACTTATTTCGTCGTTGTAAAATATTGTACAAATGTTTTTGTATAAAACATCATAATGTTTGTTAAATAACAGTTATATCCGTTTAATGGTTTTTTTTGCATAAAATATATTCGCATCCGTTGTTGTCAGTAGTTTTTCTTTATAATAAAACAGATAATTTATTCTTTAATAATTATACACTAACAATTTTTTCATTCTTTGATTGGGTTATTGATTGTTTTTGTAACTAAATTATATTTAGGTCACTTTTTTAATTTTCCTAGAAAATATAACATCACATCCTTTCAAAATCCTTTGATCCCATTTAAGACAGTAAAAAATACCTCCAAATGAAATATTATTGAAAATTATGACAAGTTCTTTAATACTCATTACTTTTCGTTTTTCCATTAAATGTCTGAAAAATAAAACATTTTATTAACATTAATAATGTTTCCGTTTAAAGTATGACAAATGAAAAATTTTACACGTAGTATTAGACTAACAAGAAATACTGGAAAATTTTCAAACGTGTTTAAAGATTCTCGGGAAAATGATCTGCATCAATCGCTGATGTCAAAAAGCGTATTATATTAATATTAATGAAGTATCAGTTGACAGGACGTCAAGAAATGATCTGCTTTCACATGCCATTAAACTTATCGTTTACCCATTTATTGCATGAATCTTTCACACATTTTAATAGGACGTAATTAATTACCTATTAAACAAAAAAACAAAATATTATTAGATTCAAACTTTTGTGTACTTTAATACAGTATTTAATTGTACAACTACACATATAGAAAACGACAAATGCTTCACCAAAATATCTGAGACTAAGAGATTATTCAGTAATATTTTCCTGCCTAAGTTGTGTGCGTTAATAAATAGTACGTACTCAGTTCAACAGCTATTTATTTATATAGACAATATTTCAAGTTATTTTAGTTCGCTATTATTATTTTAATTTTGTGTTATCTACTGATGGTTTCTGCAGTATCGTTTCATTTGAACTTTTGCTATTTGTAATGTACTCCGCTACGGATTTTTGTAGTAAAACAGCAAAGTAATGAAAGTCGACCTAAATATTTTGGTTTAAGTGAATTCTAGATTGCATACAAGATAGGAAATCTAGAATTTTAATTAAAACATTTTTTTGTAAAGAACATATCTTGCAATAGTGAATTTCATTTTTAGATACAAAATCCAAACGATATAAATTTTTTTCAGTGTATGTCAAACGTTTTAGTTTTCTTGATTTATATCTAATTTAGATGCATCGATTGTCAACATGTAATTGAAGTTATTCGTATTCAGTAGTTCACCCCAACGCAATTTTATAAATTGTGTATTGTTGATGAAAATCCAATATGTCGTAATTTTCTTTACCAGTTTTCTTTATATAAAACAATCGGTATTATATGAAATAGGTTAAAATTTGAAACCCGCAAGGACGTGAATGAAGTTCTTGTTTTGAAATAAGATTTTATCCCCTGATCATTGTCATAAAGTCGTTTATTATTTTATTAAACATTATTTCCTTTGTACATAATAAATTATATAAAGAACAGCCAAACAAAAATTATGTGCACCACTCTCCTCAGAGAATTTTTTTTTCCGAGGCGGCGAGAAAAACTCATGTTCACTACCTCACGATGGGTGATGTAGTGTTGGACTCCACTGATGCGTCCTCATCCAGTCCCAAGGAGGCTGCAACCGCCTACCAAAAATAAACCCGCCCCTGGCCCAAATAACAAATAAGCAAATAACCCTCCACCTCTCTCGGAACTGTTTATATAATACTACTAGGAAAATGCCAGTTTAAAAAATGTATACACTGTCAGCGGGGTGTGAAAGGGAACCGTAGCCTAATTTCCCTCTCGCTGTCACTGACCAGCAGTCACTCTCTCACTTCAATTCATCTCTTTCATCACAAGTTCAGGAAATTAGTGTACCTACTTTCTGAGATCGTGACAGGATTGATTTACTGTGGTTTTTTATCTATTCATTTTACCCTGTAATCTTAAAAATTTACCTACGTACATAATTATTCTTAATAAAAAGCAATTATTTTGCATTCAATAAAAAAAACCTTTTCGCCATATTTCTCATTGCGTTGTAAAATTATTTATGTTTTCAACTCTCAAATAATCGGTAAATTTGTTCCCGATACAGAACGTACCAGATTGTTTATTGCAAATTCAATACTTGTTCCTACAACGTCGTTTGTATCAGACACGAAGTATCAGTTTCCCATAGTGTACCTAAATTATTAATCATAACTTAATTATCTTTACTCAAGCGTTCATCCAACCGTTTAAATTTACGGATAAAAGTTACGCAAATTTTCATCCCTTTAATAAAATCAACCCCATTGCAGAGCTTATACAATAGGTGGAGACATTACCAAAACGTTTTCTAAGGATACCTTACGTTTTATCCAATCTCAAAAATTCAAAATTAATGAGTAATTGAAAGTGTATGATGCTTGTTGTTTCTCCTTGCATTTCTATGTCAAAAGTGCAACAGAATTCAATAAAATTCCGAAATGTGCATAATTGTTTGTTTAGTAAAACTGGTCGCAAATAACTCACAACCGGATGTATATGATAACCTGAAAATGTTTTACCTGTAGTTCTATTGTTAAGTTTTCAGGGCACTACTAGAAAACTGAAATTCTACGATTTATTCATCCAGAAATGACAATAAAAGCACATGACATTATAACGGAAGTACTCATTCACAGGCGGCTCTTTTTAAAACGAAATATTTGTAACACATACTTTATACACATTCTACATCGACTACATAGTAAATAAATTCTGCAGTTCTCGTGTGAACTGGTATGCTGAAATTCAGTCAATCACGTGAACAGGGTTTCAGCCACAGGCTGAAACTCGTGAAGTGAACATGTTTGTGAACATCATGTTTGTGAACACGGTTCACGTGAACTGCTTACACTTTGCATTCAATGAATAAAACATAGTTAACTAACAAAAATCTAAGTCTCTCCTAAGAAATTTAAATTAGCTTAATCAAGTATATTACTATTAGATTTAATTGTTAAGTTATTAAATTATTCAGGAAAAGCTTTTCAAAAACAAAGATTTTTTAGGGATGACAACATTAACCTGAAGTCAGTTAGGGCGATTGGGTCGACTCACTGATTAATTTCGTAAATATAAAAAAAATCTTTCTATATGTAGCCTGTACCAATGTTTTTTTTTAGTATTTTAAACATTAATTAATAAAGTAGATGGATTTGTATAATGTTGACGTACATAAATAATTCCCCTGAGAGAAACAGTTGTACAATATTCATTAAACCTGCTCCATTATTCATTACATATCACTGTGTATTGATTTCAACGTTGTAAACAAAATAGTGGAGTGATACGATATCAAAATTTTCTGCTCTGGATTTAAACAAATTTGTGTTCATTCTTGTAACACAAAGAAAAATGATTGAATCTATAGTGATTTTTATGAATTGAATAAAATGGGAAAGGGAATTCTCTCCGCCTTTGTGGCGTAGTGATTAGAGCTCCACAATGTTTACACTGGAAAGTGTATGGTTTGGGTTAATTTTCTGAATAGAATCTGAAAATTTTTGATATATTAGAACCCACCATGACTTTTGTTTATTTCACTGTAATTTTTGACGATATAGTTGCAAACGCGACCCAAAATAAATTCAAAAAACTTAAGTAATCTGATCGCTCTGTTGTTGTTCAGCCGAAAAGCTGGATTGAAACTCAAGAGGTTTTACTAAGTAAAACGAGAAATGAGGTGGTTTACCTTGCCTTTCTCACTGAGTGGAAAAGTACGTTTACCAGCATGCCAGGCCTGCAAATGACACCTTCACTTTTCATATTAAGGTATGAGTAGTCTATAACATTTGTGGTTGTATAGACGAATGTTGAGAATGTCATTGCCTGTTTGGATGACAAACGTAAAAGATATCCGCGGAATGAAGAAAGAATTGGAAATCATTTACACGATTAAATAACACCTCCAGTATTTTTGACATGGCGTGAGGAAAGTTACCAGATATTCGTTACTTCAAACCATTCTGCAGGAAATAATGTACCGGGTGTCACACAAAGAGGTTGCCATTTTTGAATCAATATGTCGGACGTATCGCACACCCTACAGACTGGAAACTTTACAGATAATAAATAGATTTCTAAAAAAGTGCCCTCGAGTTTCATTTGCTTATTATTATTTAAAACAAAATGGTGGCATAAAAAAATTGAACAATATTCTTGTAGATAAGACCACTTATATTTACAATAGGATTGAGATAGAAAGGATGGTGTTTTATCGTATAACATATTCCATCAGACAATGACTGGAGACAGATACGCATCAATTTTAACTAATCACGTAGTTCCGCATCTTTAACAGGTGGAGATGCAGGATTTTTTTCCCAGCATGATGGAGCTCTTCCACAATATGCTAATGTGGCCAAAGCGGTTTTAAACCAAAATCTTCCTAACCGTGGGATAGGTCGTGGCAGCGGCCTCATGAACTGGTCTCTAACATCGCCAGAGTTGTCTGTTTGTGATATTTTACTATGGAGCTTTTTGAAGGAAAAAATTATTCTCATACCATCGCAACAGACGATGAATTAATGAGGCTGATTGAATGGGAACTGCTGTTGATAACTCGGTAATTTTTCAAAAACGCCTGTGACTCATTTTTGTTTCGTTGCTTTCAGTGCATAGCTATTGATGGTTATCGGTTCGAATAAAGGTTAAAGAAACAAATTGTGTTCATCAAAAATTTATCACTTTCATATTTCTTTCATTTTATTACTTTTACTTTTCGCCATTTTGTTTCGATTCATCATAAGCAAATGAAACTCGAGGTTATTTTTTGTATATACAGTAAAATCTCTCTATTGCGGAACTCTATATAGCGGAAATCTCTCTTTAGTGGCATTATTTGCCGACCCCGACCCTTTCGTATACTATGATCATGTATTTAACTCTCGTTATAGCGGCACAAAAATCTCTCTATAGCGGCAAAACGATATCTTCAGGATATGGATTTAGGCGCCTATTTAGGGGCAGACAATGACTTAGCCACTTCAGCAGATGTTGGCGATGATGCAATAATCGAAAATGTCTTAGCCCAAAACAACGAGCAAGAAAGTGAAAATGACGATGAAATGGAAACAGAAATGTTATCCCTTCAAGTAAACAGGCACTAGACGCTATTCTTGTTGTTTACACGTACTGTCATTGCCAATATGTAAATGAAAATTTACAAGTTTTAAACATTGAAAATGAGAATGAAGACATGTTTTATGAATTGAAAACGAAACAAAATTTACAACTTATTTTACAAAATGAAATGTACTTCACAGTCATTGTTTCCTTAATAACGTAAAAATATATACTGTACTGTGTATTTTTTTTGTGTTTGTGTAGCCTATGTTTTAGGAGATTTTAATTGTATGTATCCTATGTGTATTACTGTTCAGTGAAAAACGAGTTTTAGTGCTAATTAATTTTAGGGTATCTATTACGGTATGTAGCCTACTGTATGAATGATTATTGAAAAAAGTTCAATACGAAAAGTGAAATTTTTTGTTAAACATTAGTAACACAACATCTAATAAAACCAGTTTGAATCCAAATTTTTGTTAAGTTAATAACCTACACTTTAGGTAATTAATTTAAATATCTCACTGTATTGAAGTAATCTACTGTATTAAACATTCGTCATAAAGTTATCTATTCAGTAGTTTTTCAAAAACTTATTCCATGCACTATTTACATACGTATATAAGTTATTTTGTACAGAAAAATTAGTACTCCAACTTCCCTCCCACCGTTAATTACTCGCTCTCTCTATAACGGAACTCTCTTTATAGCGGCGGTACCTCATGGTCCCTTAAATTCCGCTATAGAGAGATTTTACTGTATATATATATTTGTTATAACTGTAAAGTTTCCAGTCTGTAGAGTGTGCGATACGTCCGGCATATTAATTAAAAAATAGTAACGTTTCGTGGGGCACCGGTATTAAACAGGTGGACCTAGCCGGAGGAAAAATTCGTGGCTTTCAAATTTGAGAAATTGGTCAAGAAAGCTTAAAAGAACTATTATTTCACATTGCATAAAACAAAGTGAAAATTCCTATGATGGTCGTCAGGATTCGAAAAGGACCGATACCTGGTTCTTATTTACTTCAGAATCAGTGTGGAACCACTTCATTTGGAGAGGTCCTAATTTATGCAACTATTGGAGTGATAGGAAGTGAAGAATAGCGCTATGGCGTTACTGAAGTAATAAGTAGAACACTATTGATTCGTGTAACATCACATTTTGATTTACTTTATACAGTAATAATGAATTGCATTAGTTTAATGAATTTGACAATTATATTATTTAGTAACTGTTACTAAATAAAATACGGTTTATCTTCTGGTCGAGGTAAAATATGTCAGACAGATATTGATTTTGCTATGAAGAAACGTAACCTAAACTTCTTCAATAATTTGCCATTTTAGTTTGTTTACATTCGGCGTAGGCTTAAATCATCAATCATAGCCTTTCTAAAATTTCTAAAGAAGTTTCCGATGTGATTGAAAAGTTATTTCCTGTTTCGTAAGACAAATATTAATAATATATCGCTAACGGTTTTTTACAAATAAAATAACTTTATTTCTATGACATTTTGGGAATCATTTTGTTTTGTAGGGCGTTTTTATTTTTTTGCATCTTTATTTCTCTGAATTTATATTTCCTGAAATTTTATATTATTTACCAATGCGTTTGTTGACTTTTTAAAATCATTAGTTGGTGAGTTTAATCTTAACAATTCTGTTTGTAACAAAACAGAAAATCTAATTTAGGTTAACTGAACATTAAAATTTGTACGGCGAAATACGTAGCCTAGTAATATTATTATGCTACGTATTTTGAAGTACAATATTTGTTCAGGTTGAACAAAAAATTAGAAATATTTAATGCAAAATATTTTTGTATTCATGTGAAATAATTTTTTAAAATCTAATCAGCACCTATATATTATTAGCGAGCAGGTTTTGTTTAACCACCTAACCCAACATTATATATTTCGATTTATGACCGTAAAATAGGAGGTCTAAAATAAGATAATAATAAAATTATTATCCTTATCTTTAACCACCTAAACCTTCACCGATTTTCCCTGAAGTGGGCTCAAATGAATCGTCTATTTGAGTAGATTTGCAGAAAACTAACCAAAATTTTATATTTCGATTTATGGCCGTAAAATAGGAGGTCTAAAATAAGATAATTTTATTATCATCTAGGAGGTCAAAAATAAGATAAGTAATAACTTGGAGGGGGCAAGTTCAACGAACTAAAATATACCAACGCATTGGCAGTGTCACAACACTTTGGACTTTCCAACGTAGTTGTTGTTACTTTGAGTAGTGTACAGTGAGTTCTGCTATATTTTGCTTTTGTTTTTTACAGCTCTTTTCAGAGATATTAAGTTTTTTCGAGTCCTTTTAGAAACTATTGTCATTCAACAGAATGGCACCTAGTCTTGGTTACTATATGGGTTATGGGACAGGGGGTTTTGGCGGATAATAACTTCAAGACGCTAGTTGGAAATCGAACATTGGACTTTCCGTTTTGTAGCTTTCGCGCTAATCACTAAGCCACGAAGGTGGTGGTTGGTTTATGTACTCAGCTAATCCAATAAAGAAAATGGTACTTCTTGTATAGACCTATAATTACTTCCTTGTTATTTTCAGTAATATTATAAAGACAAAGCGTGATTTTTGTGCAGGCAAATTTTTAAAACTACTGATGGATTTTCATGAAATTTCGACGCCATATTTATACTTATATTCACAAAAATATTTTATTGTTAAATTTTCAAAAATGATAACCGTTAGGGCTCTAATGAAGATTTTCATAAATGTGTGTGTGTGTGCGCGCGCGCGCGCATGAGAGTACGCATTGTTGTTGAAGCAGATGAAGGGGGTTGATGACGGGGAGAGGCGTAGACGGGTGAAATTATCAAAAGTTGTATTTGCATGTACGGTGTAGTATACAGTAGACTATATAGCAGCTACACAATTTTCGTTACAAATTTATTTAAAAAAAATTGATTAGGCCCACACATGTTTCGCGTGCGAAGCCGTGCGGGGTATGCTAGTCTTCTTATATAATTTATTTAAAATCTGTGAGTTGGTATCACTCTCCAAAATTACGGTACTTGATTTTTTATAGTTATTTACAACATATAATTATCTTGGAAGGTATTAAAAATAGAAGTAACAAAATCTCATATAGTTTCTTATCTAACATTTTCTATTACTTTACTTACAAAAAACGTTAAATTACTGAGGGTTAAAATAACTTTAGAAAGTAGTCAGGAAAAGTCAGAAAAGTTCGGTGGTTTTTTAAAATGAAAATATTGATTGGTAACATGAAGATTAAAGGCATCAAATTTGTTTACTTTAGCCTACATTCATTACTTTATGCAGATTATTGAATTTAAATTAAGAAAAAACTCTTTAGCTGTCATATTTCTACTCTGATTTCATGATTACCTTACAATCTGGAGCCCCTAACGATTTTAGTTGACTCATATGTTATAATTTATTAAAGCTTGAATGATATTATTTTATTGTGGTTTTTTAAAGCTATATCATTAAAACTTTTTATTCGTAAACCAAACGTGATTTATATTCATGATGATCGAACTAAATTAGTTCTACCTACATTTTTCACGAGGTGTACTGCAATCCGGTTTAATTCGTTTAAGGTTCGTCGTCATGAAAAATCGGTGAATTTCCAATAGTTTATAAAAATCAAACCTAATTTGATCTAATTTCGTGGAATTCCGATGAGTAGCCAAAGGTCTTCGTTGGCACATTCATTGTAGCTCCAGCGTTTCTATTTAGCGAGCCTTAGGAAACGCATTCTTTTTGTAACCATTCTTTTAAAGTTTTCCAGGAAAAATCTATGATAATAACAGAGTTCACAGAAATTAAAGTCATAATTAATGATGTAATTAAAAACAACTTCTATAAGTTTCTAAGTTTTTTAATTTTGCCTTTGAGGGAATCTGTCATTTCGTTTTTAATAATGTGTTCAGAGCAGTTTTTGTTTTCAGTTACTTTTCATATTTCTAGCAACAAATGGTTTTGTGATAATATGGAGTCCTCAATGTACAGAAATGACAAATGATTTAAAATAACAGTGTCCTGGTAACCTCACTGGCTCTTTAAACAATAGTTCGAGTGTGCCACTATTAAATGTACAAAGCAATTGTCGTATGCAATTCTACAATTCCACGGCTGCTTTTATATCGTGTTTCATTGTCATCTGTACTTTGTTAAGCCTTGCATTTTAACTATCCTTCTCTGTACGAACACAGAATATTATTATTCCAATTCAAATTGAGCTCGTCTGGAACAAAATTGCTTTTATGCAAACAGGTTATTCACAGAAGAGTAGCTTCTTGTTTAGTGGTAATAATTGTATCGTTTGTGGAGAAATGTTTTTACTGGAATCCGTTGTAAAGCTATTACCAATGAAGTAATTTAAAATTCATTGACTGTATAGTGCAACATGGACAAAACTTTATGTAAAAAATTGTAGAGTCCTAAGTGTGAATCTGTAACTATGTTTGTAAATTTATTCAAAATCATGAACGTACAGAATATTGATTGAAGAATAATACTTTCTGCAATAAAGAATAGAAAATTTATAGAAAAAAAATCTACAAGCTTTATTTCAAACATTTTTGTCTACAGAACCTAGTTTAGTGTCAATTATTGATTTCCCGTATGTTTAAGTTCTAGAAGTTGATTTTCATTCTGTGTCATTCATTTATGATAAAAATTAGGTTGTTGTTGTTGTTTAGGTCTTTAGCGGAAAGGCTGGTTTAAATCTCTAGAGGCTTTACTAAGTAAAATTATAAGTTAAGTGGTTAATTGCCTTCCTCACTGAGTGGAAAAGTATGCTTATCAGCATAACCGGCCCTTTGGAAAGCATCCACTTTCCACCCTGCAAATGACACCTTCACTTCATTCACCACAGGGTCTGGCTGTATAATGAAATTAATTACTCTCAGAGGAAATAACTCTGACTAAAGTCTTTTACACCTCTACCTCTTCTGTTTTTAAATAATTCAGTCATATAATTGGCTGACTATGTGATAAGAAACAGAACTATTTTTGTAGCTCTGGAACTAACAGATCAAGTGCAATTAATTTTAACACTCCACCTGCCTGTTATGGGCATTGTAACATAATAATATTATATAAAAAATAAATCTCTTTCATGAGACGACGCGTCTCATGGCTGGTGGCAATTTTTAAAAAGGTCTACCTTTGATTTATGGTAAAAGCCATGAGTGATTTCTGTATTTACTGGTTAAAAGAAATCGATTCACTCTATTTTTGTTTCCAAATTCCGACTTCGATTGCACAGGGTCTGGCGGTATAATGAAATTCATTACTCTCAGAGGAAATAACTATCCAGTTTCTTTTGCACCTCTACCTCTTCTGTTTTTAAATGCTTCAGTCATATCACTGGCTAACCATGCGACAAAAAACTATTTTTTTTTGTTTCCTGGAACTAGCAGATAGAGTGCAAACAATTTAACCCTCCAACTGCCTATGATGAGCAGAACATTAGGTTCCTTTATTTTTTTTTTACTAACGTTTAAACATAGGTTTTATGATTCATTATTAACATTGGCAAGAGAAAGTCGTGTGAGGGTATCACACCAGGTTTGTTATATTAATTTTACATTCCTCCACGCTATTTTCTTTTTTCTTAACCAAATAAAAAAAGTTTTAAAAACATCGTTATAATAGACATTAGCATAATGTGACAATTTGTTATGCAACGACTGCGGTCTGTTAAGGGCAGATTTATTTGTTGGTATTATCGGTAGATAGGCTGCATTACTAACTTCTATTCTATTGTTAGTGTTAGTTTTAATGCGAGGAATTTATTGGTATTTTATGATGCATTATATTTATTTATAAACAACGCTGATATAATTTTTGTAGTATTGTCATAGGGTCATTGAAAAGTATTGGTGAAATATTTAATTGTTATTGATTCTTCATTGTTAATTTAATTGTTTAATAATATTATTATTTAACTCTATAACACAAACGTTAATGTATTATACGTATACTAACACAGACATTATTAAGACATCTGTTTATTAGTATAGTGTTTATTTATTTTGTTCTTAAAATTTATTGATGTTTATGTATTCCTATCAATATAAAATGTTTTAACAACCTTTTTTGATAAATATTTTGTATTTTTTATGATTACATTTATACTACTGTATTTTACAAACAAAACATAAAAAAGTTAAATTTTCATTGTAGATAAAATATAGAATATGATGATAAAATTTTACACAAATTCTATATCGTATTTAAAATTTAACTACTAATACAATAAATTTTACTTTAACGAAATAAGTAAAAATTATGTTTTTAACAGTCGAAATTGCCCATAACATACAGGTGGAGTGTTAAATTCATTTCACTCTCTCTGCTAGTTCCAGAGCTACATAAATTAGATAAAATAGTTCTGTTTCTTATCACATGTTGTTTAGGTTATCAGCCGAAAGGCTGGTTTGAACCTCTAGAGGCTTTACTAAGTAAAACGAAGAGTCAGGTGGTTTACAGTTGCCTTCCTCACTAAGTGGAAAAGTATGCTTATCATTATGTTAGGCCCTCTGAAAACATCTACTTTCCACCCTGCAAATGACGCCTCACTTTATTCACTACAGGGTCTAGCTGTATAATGAAATTCATTACTATCAGAGGATATAACTCTGACAAGTGTCATTTACACCTTTACCTTGTCTGTTCTTAAATGTTGCAGTCATATAATTGGCTGACCATGTGATAAGATACCGAACTATTTTTTGTAGGCCTGGAACTAGCAGATCGAATGCAGATAATTTAACACTACACCTGCTTGTTATGGGCAATTTTTAAATTCACATGGTCAGCCAATTATATGGCTGAAGCATTTAAGACAAGAAGTGGTATAGATGTAAAATACACTAGTCAGAGTAATAAATTTTGTTATAGGTACAGCCAGATCCTGGGGTGAATGAAGTGAAGGTATCATTTCAGGGTGGAAAGTAGGTGCTTGTCGGAAGGCCTGGCAGACTAATAAGCATAATTTTCCACTCAGTGAGGCATTTGTTAACCACCGTACTCCTCGTTTTACTTAGTAAAGCCTCTAGAGGTTCAAACCAGCCTTTCGCCTGATGACTTAAACAACAACAAACAATCAGCTTATATTGATGCTCGGTGTTCCTTGTATTTTATTATTATATCAAAAATCTCTGTTTTTTCTCGAACTCTCCATTAGCCCACCTATATAAGCGACGCGAGTTATTCAGTGGGTGAATATTTTGATCTACCACGAGTATACATAGCGCAGTGCTTAACGGTTACGTTTGGAGTAGGCCAGCGTTACTGAGAATTACTCTCTATTGTTTTACGTTTATTTACTCTGTATAATTTCTGTAAGTAGTATTAAGTAAATTAGTTATGTTATTTATTGTATTAGTTAATCATAATTAGTTTGTTATTTATTAAGTATTATAATTGTAATTTACTTGTAGAGTATTAGTCACTTTCTTAATTGTAATTTTTTGTTGTAATAAATACTTGTAATTTTAAACTTTGGCGTGTTAATTATTTAATTTACCCAGATCCCGAAACGGACCTTAGATATAAGTGTCACAATATTATTATGGATGCAAAATAGAGCGAGCTACAGCAATAGTTATGTTGGATAAATAAGTGTTTTTTGTAGTCAATAGTAATTTTGGTTAAGAAGTTAGTTTAATTATATAGTTTAATGTTCTATATTAATTCGCCTTTATTTTGATTATACAGTAGACTCTCAAAAATCCGGATCGCGCTAGTCCGGACTCCAGATAGTCCGGACGATGATTTTTTTTTTACTTTATTTTCTGAAAATTTACAACTTTTAAATTAACAACCAGTAAAACGTTTTCATGGGATTGGCCCGATGAAATCAGTGGGGAGGCTTTATCGGCGAACAAAGACGCTGTTCCTGAATTTAAGACCTTACTTTTTAAAATCCTTGACGAAGAAGGAATTTCCGGTTACCAGTTGTATAATTGCGACCAGACTGGTCTGAACTATAAAATGTTGCCCACGAAAACTTTCGCATCCAAAAAAGAAGCGTCAGCCTCGGGCTATAAAAAAGCAAGGAACGGGTTACGGTGTTGGCTTGTAGCAATGTGACCGGCAGTCATAAACTTAGGTTAACATTAATAGGAAAATCAAGAAAACCCAGCTTTAAAAAATTTAAAGAAAGACGACGTGTTGCCACTTTGGTATACAAACCAATAAAAAGCATGGATGAATTCTACAATTTTTAAGACTTGGTTTTTTAATGAATTTGTACCTACTATAATTACTCTATATAATTATAATTACTCTATAATTGAGACATATATGACACATTTTGTTACATGTTTGAAATCCGTAACTTGCAAATATTACAAAGAGTGCAATCGAATCTTATTACGGTACAGTAGCGTTAAGTTTAGTCAATGTTTGTGCTTCGTATATTGAATTACAGTACCAGTAGCCTACTGTAATTTATTAGGCCTACAGTGTTTTAAAGTTTTTTCAGAAGCTCACTCTTATATTAGCAGATAAACGTTAATGCTTATTGTCATAATTATTCGCCATAAAGACGAAATTGCCAACCTCCGGGAAATCCGGATTTTTCGAAATCCGGACCGGCCGTCCGCCACATTAGTCCGGATTTATGAGAGTCTACTGTAAGTATATGGTGAACTTTTACCTTAATTAGTTATATTTTACATTAAGCGCTTTCAAGAAATCTAAACACTTGCATTTAATACAAATTAAAAGTTGTAACAAAAATCTGGACAATAAAACGTTGCTTTTAGAATCTATTTTTTAATTTCTTTCATCTTTTAAAAGTATTTTTTTTTCAAATGCTCTTTGTAACCTTTTCATGAAGTAAAATCTTAAACTATGTTGACTAAGTATAGATGTGGAATCTTATTCATCCAACAATTGGAGTAGATTACTAGCCTGGGGTAAACCGCGCAACAATGTCTATATTTCAGTCTTCTCTCTTAAGATCGCAGCTTACGGCTTTGTTCATTGTTACTTTAAATTGAAGCTTCATAATAAATAATTTGTTTCCTCATTTGTTCAGCTGATTGTTCAGTCTTTACGGTGTAACTTGCAGTTAATTTAAAAATAAAGCAAAACATAACTTCCGTACTATGTGCTCGTATACAAAATAAATAATACCCTATACCAATATCGGTAAAGTATTTTTTCTTTAGATAAAGAATTAATTTATAGTTAATGGTTATATTATATTATTAAGGGCTTAAATAAGAAATTATAAAATAAAACTGAGTTTGTACTAATATGATGGTAGCCTACTACTTCATGTCAGTCACTAAAAAAATAAAATAAAAAGTACATTATCACTACGCTTGTAGTTTGTCATTAATTTTAGAGAAAGTAAAATAAAATCGTTCTGGCAGTGTAATTTGGATTCTTGAACATATTGTAACACGTAAGCCTAGGTTCGTTCGGAATCTGGGGTTATTAAATGATAAACTGACTTGTAACAACTTATTAATTAAAATTACACATTTAAAAATTCATGATTAAACTTACCCTACCAACAAAGACAATTACATAATTAAATCAATTTAAAAAAATCTGGTGTGAAATACACGAATTTCTCTTATCAATGCAAAAAAATGAACAATATAACTTCAAATTAATAATAAAACATAAGAAAAAATCAAAAACCTAACCTGAAACAACATAACCTATTTTTAATCATGAGTAAATGATGCAAAATGAAAACCAAACTTGGTTTGGCTTTCGAAAAGTAATACGAAAATTACTTTTTGACGCTAAACTAGGCTTTATAGAGAAGATGCTTAAAATAAAAGCTGTAGATCTTTATTTCCTATAAATTTTATTATATTAATTTTTGTCGTAAAATGGATACTACGGCCGAAATCTTAAAAAAATCGATTTTATTTTACAGATTTTCATGAAAAGAAAAACCGAAAATCACTAATTACCGCTAAACTAAGCGTTATACAAAAAATGTTCGAAATAAGCGTTGTAGATTTTTAACTTATCTACAACTTTGATTATAGTCTATACACTTTTGCGCTAAAATTCATATTAAGGCCTCAATCTTTAAAAAATTACATTTTTTTACTACTAGAGAACAGCCTCCCCAAGAATTTCAGCAAATATGGCACCTACCCTATATCGTAGAGCATAAAAATGTAGTAAATGAAACGGTTTAAAAAAAATCGTACGAGCTGATTTTCAGTAAAACTGCAAAAAGTGAAAAATGACACGAAAAAACTACTACTTCCGGTCGACCGATTTTGATGAAAATGTTCGTGTTGGGTCCTCTAGTAGGTCCTAACTTAAGTTTCAAGTTTGAACTTCGTACAATGTTCCGTACTTAAAAATTTTGTTCATACGCGCGTGCGCACACACGCATAAATTGCTAAAAACATGTTTTTTTATTGGGTTCAGGGGATCTAAAAAAGTGTATATCCGGTGAAAACTCGATTTCGAAAAATCTACATGAAAACAATACTCTCCTTCCTATACACTATTCATATAGAAAAGAGGAGGTAAAAACTTTTTATTTTGATAATTTAACGGTAGGTTATTACCAAAGAGTAATTCTCATATAGCTCATGAAATGTAAAGAAGAACTAATATAATTCCACATATATTTAACAAAACTCTAAATGAGTAAAATAAAATAAATATAAAAAATATTAAATCAGCTATTTGTAAAATAATATGTTTTGCTAACACAAGCTAGGGCAGACGTGTTAGCTTCTTTTTCTTTATATTTTATAATTTTATATTTATATTTTCTTTATATTTTCTTTGTTATTTTATAATTTTTATAATGTAAGAGCTTTTTCATGTGTGCTAATTATTTAATTTAGAACTGTGCTTGTGCGGGTTATTTATTTATTTTTTGGGTAAATATATTTGAACTCTTTATATAGTATATTTACTATGGACTCTGAACCTAACCAAGACTGCACTAATGGCAGCAATCATAACCCATTACAAGAATGGGAATCAGTTCCTGCTAGGAAACGGCCAGCCCCTGGTGTTTCCAGGAGTGACCCTAGGAAGCTACCTCGGCCAGATTCGGTTTCATTAGAAGAGCCATCCGTGACGACAGAAAATCGATTTTCTGTCCTTACCGATCCTGACACACCTGCAAACCCATCCATTGAACGCGAAAAGAAACCGCCACCAATCTTCCTAACGGACGTTCAAGACTACGCCCAACTAGTAAAATCGTTGGAAGAAGTAGGCGGTCCGCAATCATTCTCACTCCGGTCAAGTATCAAAGGTGTTACCATCTACCCAACCTCACCGTCGATATACAGACAATTCATCCATCACTTGGAAGACCGAAAGGCCCGGTTTCACACGTATCAACTACAGGAACAACGAGCACAACGTATTATCATTAAAGGACTACATCACACCACGCCAAAAGAGCTAATAGCGGAGCCTCTCAAGGATAAGGGTTACATAGTTCGAAATGCGGTGTTCGCAATTTCGAACCGAGATCGTACACCTTTGCCGATGTTTTTCGTCGATATAGAGCCGGAGACGTACAATAACAAAATATACGACATAAAAACTTTATTATATACAAGGATTACAGTTGAGGAACCACATAAACGGAGGGAAATTGTACAGTGTACGCGCTGTCAAAATTTTGGACATACAAAATCTTACTGCCGTCACCCTCACCGCTGTGTTAGGTGTGGTGGCGGCCACGAATCTGGCAGTTGTTGTAAAACAAGACAGTCACCGGCCACCTGCGCAAACTGTGGAAAAGATCACCCAGCAAATTACAGAGGCTGCGAAGTTCATAAACACCTGCGAGCTAGTCGAAACCGTTTCACACAACCACAACCGAAACATACTTCCAACCAACGAGCCACACCGAAACCGGAAGATTTTCCACCTCTGCCGCAACAACCAACAAAAACACCTACCCTAACTCCATCATCACGCCAACACTCAACTCATCAGTTAACACCGTCTGAATCGCCGGTTTCAGTAACTTCAACACCACAACCACCCACCTCACAGGAGAGAAACAGACATCATGCATGGACACATAATCATCGTCATCTTCACCCTCATACCTCACAGGTAGGGCCTCAATCTCCTCCCCAGTTACCTAATGTTGATCAGATTTTTACTTTATTGGTTCAATTAAACCAACTCCTCCAGCCTCTTTTCTCGCTCGCTACACACATATCCCACATTACACAGTCTTTAAGTAACAGTTATGGCCATTAATTTACTCACTGCAAATTCACTGACAGTTCTCCTTTGGAATGCAAACGGTCTGACGAAACGCAAAACTGAGTTAGACATATATTTACATTCTCACCGTATTGACGTAGCCCTAATCTCAGAGACACATCTTACAGCTAGGTCTCGATTTTATATTCGCGACTATAGGATCTATCGGACCGATCATCCGGATGGTACAAGCCATGGGGGTACGGCCATACTAGTCAAATCCTCAATCACACTCAATGTTTTAACACCTTTTTCCACTCCTCATGTCCAAGCGACCCTGATAAATTTGCAATGCAAGAGCATAAATTTTACCATAGGATCAGTGTATTGTCCTCCTAGACACATCATAAATTCCCAAATGTTTAGAGATTTCTTTAATAGTCTAGGTAATCGGTTTCTTATTGGAGGAGACTGGAACGGTAAGCACATACAGTGGGGATCCCGTGTATGTTCTCCCAGGGGCAGAAATTTACTAAAAGCTATAACAGAAAATCATCTACATTATATTTCTCCAGATAGTCCAACATACTGGCCCTCCGCACGTACCAAATTACCAGACCTCCTTGACTTTTTTGTTTATAAGAATCTATCACACCTTCCTATTGAAATAACCACAGTAAATTACCTCTCATCAGATCATTCCCCCATACTTTTAACGGTTTCAGACCAACCAGTCTCTACAGAACACAGACCGAGTCTTACTCCCGGGCCTATGGATTGGGATCTCTTCCAGTTCAATTTAGAACACGCCTTAGATATCCCATTATCAATTAAAACGGACACGGAGGTAGATGATGCTGTTGATTTATTTACTACCTCTGTTCAACAGTGTGCATGGAAGGCATCACTGCCTTACCGTCCAAATGTCCCAGACGCCCCTCACTATCCCACCCATATCAGAGAACTTATTCGTGAAAAACGCCGCGCCCGTAACACTTGGCAGAGAACTCGCCTACCATCTGATAAACGTCGCTTAAACCGGCTGACAAACGAGCTGAAACAGCAAATTCAAACACATAACACCCGCTTATACGAAAATTATACTGGAACTCTGAACGAGAAGGATGGTAGTCTCTGGCGTAGCACAAAACGCCTACTACGGCATCACACGACATCGATGCCCCTTAGGATGGGTGACGGACCCTGGCTAATAACTGACGACGACAAAGCTGAATGCTTTGGTAGACATCTTTCTGAAACATTCACTCCCCATAATGACATCCAATCTGTACATCACCAACGCGTTACTCAGTCACTAGATGAACCGCTTCAATTATCCCTTCCGCCGAAATACTTTCACCCCTCCGAAGTAAAATCTGAAATTTCGAGATTACCACGTAAGAAGTCACCGGGATATGATTTAATAACAGCTGAAATACTTAAACATTTACCGCGGAAAGCGCTCGTTCTCCTTACTACAATCTTCAATAGTATATTGCGCACGACACATTTCCCCACTCAGTGGAAGTATGCAGAAATAGTAATGATACAAAAACCGAACAAACCTTTTCATTTACCTTCCTCCTACCGACCAATAAGCCTCCTCTCAGTACCTTCGAAAATTTTCGAAAAACTCCTTTACAAGCGCATTCTTCCGCTGGTTCATGATACACTACCTCCACATCAATTCGGATTCCGCACTCAACACTCCACCACACAACAACTGCACAGGGTGACTGATTACATAGCTTCGTCTATGGAACAAAAGATGTATGTGTCCGCAGGTTTCCTGGATGTCGCTCAAGCTTTTGACAGAGTTTGGCATACAGGTCTCTTACACAAACTGAAAGAAATACTACCATTTACCTACTATCTTATCATAAATTCTTTCCTATCTGACAGATTCTTTAGAATTCGTTTAGGATCGTCTTACTCAAATTTCTTTCTTGTCTTAGCCGGCGTGCCTCAGGGCTCAATTTTAGCACCACTTCTCTATTCTGTATACACTTCAGACCTACCGATCCTACCCCAGACCCTCACTGCTACCTACGCTGACGACACAGCGATATTAGCCCGAGACCAAAACTCTATACACGCTTCACTAACACTCCAACATCATCTCAATCTTATACACGAATGGTGTAAAACATGGAAAATAAAACTTAATACGACAAAATCCCTTCACGTAACTTTCACACTCCGTCATGGTGATTGCCCACCAGTATACATAGACAATGAACCTCTCACAAAGACAGATACGGTCAAGTATCTCGGTCTGACTTTCGATAAACGACTAACTTGGAGCACACATATCAAACGGAAACGTTTATTACTGAATTCCCGACTTAAACTTCTATATTCCCTATTTCACAAACGATCAAAATTACCAATGGCACAAAAATTACGCATATATTGTTCTCTTTTGAAACCTATTTGGACCTACGGATCCCAAATTTACGGTTCAACCAAACCCTCTAATTTGCAACGAATTCAAGCATTCCAGTCAAAAACATTACGCCTTATAGCAAATGCACCCCTTTACGTTAGCAACAAAACCTTACATACAGATTTGAAAACACCACTTGTACAAAATTCCATTGAATACCTATACAAACGCTTTCACGACAAGTCACACGAACACGAGAACCCCCTGGTGCGTTCACTTTCCTCCGTCCATTTACCTGATAATCCCCCTAGACGCCTTAAAAGACGCTGGAGTAGAGACCTGCTAATTTGATATACAAATTTCATTCTTGGGGAGGCACCAATGGGGGCCCTACCCCTCTCATGCCTATCATGTCATTTACATTATTATCATACTCATCACATTTGCTTGTTGTAACGTTTTACAGTTGTAAATAAAGAATTAAAGAGAAAAAAAAAAAAAAAAAAGTTATCAATTCCAGGATTGGTTGACAGCTGCTCGCCACATCGCTCTTTTTTAGATCCATTCTTCAATTCTCGGTTCCTGTCGTAACTTGCTGCAAATACCACAACCTATGTCTTAAAATATAACTTATCAATTCAGTTTTATTTTTTCAATTTTCACATTCTACTTTCTCCAGCTCCCCTCATTCATATTTTTTTCAATCCACTCGTAGATTTTAACAATCAAATTTTGAAGTTTAATTATACCATAACAACTTACAAATCAAAATTTATGTGATATAAATTTTGTGAGCTGATTATCAAGGCTACCAATTGAGTAGTTTGGTTTGACCAAATAACTTAACATTCAAGAATGATCTATTATTTTCTATTGTTTAATTCTCAAGTCGCAATAATTCATTAAAATATTGTGATAATACCGAAAAGGAAAGAGTGTTCGAGAATGGCCGAGAGTTTAAAAATGTTAACGTAAATAATAAGAGTAATAAATAGGGTTTACCGAGAAATAGTTAAAAATATTATCCGTAATACAAATGATCTTTTACAGTACAGGTCGTACAGGTTTATTGTTGTACGGGTATTGTGAGAGCCGGGTACCTATTAAGATAGTTGGCCTTTTTGCAACACCTTCTATTCAGTTCTAATTTGTTTACAGTTGTTAAGATTTAAGCAGAAGCAGTCAGAAGGATTTTTGTATTATATTATTATATCGAAAATCTCTGTCTTTTCTCGAACTCTCCTTAGACCACCTATATAAGCGCCTGTTTGTTTACGGTATAGTCTCAGTCTCGATTTTCCTGTATTTGAGTGAGCGAATCGCGTAGTGTTCAACGGTTTCGTTAGAAAAGGTCAACGTTCTGTGTATTGTTTAACATTTATTGTAGATAATTTTTGTAAGTAATATTTAGTAAATTGGTTAAGTTGTTTATTGTATAGGGTGATTCGAAAAGAGCGCCGGTTTTGATATATCAAATTAAGAGATTTATTTTATTGAAAAACTGAAAATAAATACATCAACAAGTTCATCTTACCTTCCGATTTCATGTATGAAAAATGATGTCATGCATGTGTCCTCCTCTACTGCGCTGGCACGCATAAACTCTGTCCATGAAATTGGATATTACTGCACGACAAGTTTCGACTTCCATTTGCCCGATAACCCGTCGAATTTCCTCCTTCAAGTCATTGATGTTTCGGGGTTTATTGGCATACACCAATGACTTCAGATGACCCCAAAGATGAAAGTCACAAGGCGTCAAGTCACACGACCTTGGTGGCCATTGATGGTCGGAATTACGAGAAATGATGCGATCCTGGAACCGTTCACGGAGCAACAACATTGTTTCTCGTGCAGTAACTGAATTTTATACGGGTGATATTGGAGATCGTACCGAAGAATTCTCCGTACAGAAGAACATCGTAAACCCAATTGTTGAGAACGGCGACGTATTGATTTTGCTGGGCTAACAGCCACACTGTCACGAACCAACGTAACGTTCTGCTCAGTTCGGCCAGAACGACGACGTCCAGAACTTTTAAGTTCGACTGTTGAACCCGTCTCAAAAAACTTTTTCATGAGCCTGCGAACTGTTGATTCATTCGGTGCTTCATTACGTCCTAGAGTACCGCGAAGTCGCCTGACAGTAGCCGCATAACTCTCTCCACTCTGGTAAAATGTTTTGACGATTAACACTCGTTGTGCAATAGTAAACTTCCCCATGGTTAGACACAGACTGCGAACAAGAGAAACTACAACTGAATCGTCAATCGGAATGTTCTCCGAAATAGAAATGAGATCTAACAATGTTGCCAACCGATAAACAAAAATTTACCAGCCGTTTAAAAACCGGCGCTCTTTTTGAATCACCCGTTATTTGTTAATTATAATTAGTTTGTTATTCATTAAGTAATTTAATTCTAATAGGTATACTTGTAGATTGTAGTCACTTACTTAATTGTAATTCTTAGTTTTGATAAATACTTGTAATTTTTTACTTTAGTATATTAATTATTTAATGTACCCAGATCCCGAAACGAACCTTACCGATTAAGTGTCACATGAATAGATTGAAAGAAAATAAATGAAATAAAGGCAATAAAGAAAATACTGGTGAAAACTTTTATAAAATGATCTTTATTAAAAGTATCATTCTGTTTTTCTAGTCCTTGAAAATATTGAACGATAAATATTTTCAGAAGAGTAGAAACAACAGTAGTTTGAAATATATTTTGATGAATTGAGAATAAAAATACATAATTTATCCGTCGTGCCATCTCATATTTCATGTTTATTCCTCTGTTGCCAGTGTGTCACACGGTATATTGCTTTTAAAATTTCCTTCTCTGCATTCTTGAAAGAATGAAATCTTTTGTACCTGATGATTTCATTTTACTCAGGAGTAATGTATCCTACAGAGAGAGATTGAACATAATAAAATAATACAAAAGTTTCTTTCAATGATGTCATGGAAGTTGTAAGTGAATCTTGTAGTTGTCACAGTATGTAAATGACAAGAAAATAAAATACGGTATGATAGATTGATACAAAGGTCTAAAAATCAAATAAATTTAAGAATTAGCTATGAGATGATAATTTATAAGACCGTTGATATTAAAAATTAATGCAGTTGAACTTCCATAACTGGAACATCTATAACTGAAATTTTCAATAATTCGAATTAAATTTTGTTCTCTAGGATTTACTCGTTAATTTATATTAAAATTAGTGTCCATAACTCCAATATTCGTAATTCAAACTTTTTTTTTTTGAAAACCGAATTCTTTATTGTTGTTAACGCAAATGTTTTTATAGGCTGGAATAGAAAAAGGTGAATTAAATTGACTGCAATAAGTACGCGGGAAAAACTTTGCTGTATTAGGTGAAATGCTACGAGAAAAATCACATCAATTACCAATGCAACATGGTCATACCAACTTTAAAGCCCGCAGTAGAAGACTTGAAAAAATTAAAAATCTTCATGGAATTAATGAAAAGGTTATTTGTGATGTAAGTGCCTTAGTTTCTAACGAGACAAAAATTACAAGCAATTAATTTTACTTCCCTTAACCAAGAGTTACAGTGCTGAAGTTTGTTTAATGCCATTAAAGCAGAATAATTTTTAAATGTTTAACATTATTTTTAAAAATTGATCAAATTTTTATAGTTGTGTTTCTATAGGTCAAATAAATTAAATAAATATAAATTAATAAATATAATAAATATAAATTTTTATAGGTCTGTACTTCGTATTTTCTTTAAATCGAATTCGTATCATATTCCCTACGTGGTTCAAGTTATGGAGGTTCAACTGTAACGTCGTGAGTTGTTATAATTATAAAAAAAGAATACCTTTCATGAGACGACGCGTTTCATGGCTCATGCCAATTTTTACAAAGGCTTTCCTTTGACCTATGGCTAAAAACCATTATTGATTTCTGTATCTACTCTATAAGAGGAATCGAATGACACTATTTTTGTTTCCAAATTTCAACTTTAATATCTTGACTTCCTGTTTTGGGTCACTTCCGTTCGAAACCGGAACTTCAAATCCATTCCAGGACCACTAACATTTTGTGTAGATTACGAATCCGAAAACCGTTTGTTGCTATATATCTTGTAATTTCTGACTTAGATTTCTCAACTTCCAGTTTTGGGCCACTTTCGTTCATAACCGGAACTTCAAACTCAATATAGGCTCACTAACATTTTGTGTAGATTGCGAATTCGAAAACCGTTTATTGCTATCTCTTGCAGTACTACTCAGATATCTGGGTGTGACGGACGGACGGAAGGATAAAGGAAAATGATAGATGATAAAAATTGCCACCAATAAACTCGTTAAGACAAGGTTTGCCGAATCCCTTTAAGAGCAATTCAGCCTTTGGTTAGTTTTGGCTTTCTTCACAATCCTCTATGCTTGTTGCTAGCGCCCTCCATCCTGCCGCAACCATCAAAAGCAAATGAATCTTAACATCGTCCATCCTCCTCTTTCTAGATGGCCATCCCTTATACAGTCTATCATTCAGTATCATTTTAACCACACTTGTTGACTCTCTTCTCTCTCAAGGGACTCCCAACCATTTTAATATTCGGGACTTTATGAAACGGACTACTGTACATTTTTCTATACCCTTCTGTGCGAGTATTTAGTTTTTACGTACTCTCCAGACTCCACCTTCCCTTATCGGTCCAAAACTTTTCCTTAAAATCTTTCTCTCAAATCTTTTCAGCATGTTGCAGTCTCCATCTGACATAATTCATATTTCACAGCCGTAGGTGACAACTTATCGCATCTAACGCAAACATGTTTTGTTTTTTGTGTTCTTACTTCTAAATTTACTTTTAAACAATTCTACTTTTTCTAAGTATACTCTATTTTCCAATTAAATTCATTCTCGAATATAGTCGCTCATGACGTTTTAGTGATTAAATCTCTATAATATAAATGAGAAATCCCAGATTGACTGACTAAATCACTCGTTCATCACTAACTCT
Organism: Catonia carolina; assembly: GCA_035578175.1. Classification (NCBI taxonomy): domain Eukaryota; kingdom Metazoa; phylum Arthropoda; class Insecta; order Hemiptera; family Achilidae; genus Catonia; species Catonia carolina. The sequence goes on from JAQMRL010000001.1 coordinate 377,305,269, forward strand.
TTAATTCTAAAATCCCCAATCACCTAGTGTGCTGAAATTCAGCATATTTATTCCTTAGGGGTTGTACAAAACTGCTGAAGCATTTATATGTCAACTTTTATTAGAAAATTTAAATAAAAAGAGCACCACATGCTTTTCTTTATTGTGAAAAATGTAAAATTATCAACATATAATTTTTTAGTAAAATTATAATACGGATAACTATTAATTGGGTGATACAAGTTATCTACATGTTCAGATTATTTACAAAATATACTAAGCTTTATCAATATTTTTTTTTTAAGAAACGGTTTTTGTTGATTTTCTCAGTTTTATTGTTATTTCATAAATTAATTTTTGCTATGTAAACGTGAAGTTCTTAAATTAAAATACAATATTTACTTTAATAAGCAAGCGCCCAAGAAAATAATATGTGTTTTTGTTTTCTTTAAAATTATATTGAAATAAACCGTTTACATTATCGTGAACTTAACAATAAATTAAAATATTATATGTATATTTTAAAATTTACTAAAGTAAATCGAAGTTGCATAATTTTTGTAACATTGTAGTTAAAATAATAAATTAATGAACCATATTTTAAACTTTTTAGCTTACTGAAAATTTAAAAGATATGTTTCCCAATTTAAAAACAAAATTAGTGATTAATATCTGACTTTATTTCATATTTATTTATCTTAATCATCAAAGATTATTTAATTGGTACCTAGATTTAAGATTTCTTTCTCGTCTTTTCTTCTCCTTTCTAGTCTTTCTCCGTGCAATGTTGGATAAGGCATTCTCTAATTTTCTTCATGATACCAGCTTTTCTTATTCATCCCTTCCAAACCGACCCTCTAATAATATCATTTGCTCACTTCATTTGTGGTCTTCCAACACCTGTGGTGGTTTCACTAGGAGTACTAAATTACTTTGTTTCCATCTGTCTCTGTTCTATCTCGAGACGTGTCCGACCTATCATTATTTGACACCTGCGATACGTTTTATTATATCAGTTACCTTTTTTGTTGTCTCAGATTACCTTATTTTTCATTCTGTCTTGTAAAGAAATCTGTAATATGGGTCTTTCGATTGATATGTGTCCAACTTTTAGTTTTCCTGCTACTTTCTTTGTCAAGGATTCCAGTCCGTACGTAAATACGTAATGTACGCAGCTGTCATAAACTTTACGTTTTAGACTCATGGGAATATTTTTATATCTCAGTATAAAACTAAGGATACCAAAGGCAACCCATGTCAATAGAGTTACACGTAACACATCACCTGTTTAAATTCCTTACCGATTTGATTGATGCCCAAGCTATTATATTTGATATTATATAATTTTTACTAAGGTACTGTGCATTAAGCTGCACTATTGCCCTATATGATATTTAAAGGCGATGGGGATTTCACTTTAAGGAGAAGAGGTACCCAGTGGTAAATTCTCCATTTATAACTACGGGTGTTGTCCGTTTTTCAGGCCAAGAGGTCTCTACTCCATTTTTTATTTAGACATCGCACAGTTGGGAAGTTTCTTGTAGCTAGGTTCCTTGTAGCTAGGGCTTGTAGCTAGGGGGACTAGTTAGTTTGGATCATCTAGTCGTTTGTAAAATTTACGATAAAATGACGCGGATAGCTCGTTTACTGGCGGAATTTTGAAATTGATGTGGAGGGTTTTAATACTTACATAAAACCCTCCACCATGATTTAAAAATTTATATAAGATTGAAACTTTTTCAATCACTGTATTATCAACAGATTTTTGCGTCCGTTCTAAGTTTTGTTTACTTATTTCTTCATTCAGCCTTTAACTGTTTAGATCTTTTACTAATAGCTAAAATACATATTCACTCAATTATAATAGACATCTTGTACCTCTAACTTAATACTTACATATCCGTGTAGCTTCCTTACACACGTATGTTTTACAGTATTATTCATGATATATTGTATTAATTACTAATTGAACTAATATCCAAACTCGTATATATGTTACTATTAGAGTTTCCTTGCATAACTTGGAAATTTTTTGTCAAAGTAGAAATTGATTGATGTTAAATTCTTCTTTTAAAGCTGTAACAAATCTGTTGTAATTAGATGCATTGTGTATATTGGGGTGAGGTTCATTGTAGTGCTTTGTTTGCACTGTAATGTATTAGTATTGCAGAAATCTTATTTACAATTTTAACCAATTATTATGTTCTTGTCAACGTTGAACACAATGTTTACTGATGATACCTTCGGGGTTGAAAGAGAGAAAACAAAATATTGCTGTCAAATGGAAATTGTACACTATACCAAACTGCCCATTATAATATAATCACGTATACGATGAAGTGGTGCGTTTGCCTGCCTGTAAACCACTTTGCACGCCTAAACAACACAGGATATGTTGAACAATCAGAAACAATCATTAACTTCAGTCTGTGAAGAACACGAGGTCATTTAGTGATTTAAAGTTCTTTATTGTAAGCTGTGTCAACCTCATAAAATAATACCGTAATTTTTAGTTTTTCATATTTTATCAAATTTTTCTTCGGTAAATTCTGTGATGATGTTTATTTGGACAGGAACAGGGTACAATATATTACGTAATCTACAATATCTTTGTAATACATTTTTTTAAATGTTATAAATTTTCTGAATTCGTCCTCAACCAACCATTATGTAAAGAATCACTAAAGCTTTCACAATTAAAATTATAATGAATAAAACGTTAATAAAAATTTTTAAATCATACTCTATAACGTAGATTGTATTTACACAATTGCGCTTGTGGGCGGACATACTGCTTCGGAGAAGTTGTGTTAAAATTGGGTTGGCAAGTATCACTGTGTCAAGAAAAATCTGGTGGTAAACGCTCAAATACTTTCTCTTGCAAATGCAAATAAATAACCTAACATTAGTAAAACAATAAAATTAAACAGCAAAATTAATCTCATAATACATAACATCATTTTAATCATGAGTGAAAGATGTAAAACTAAAATCAACTTCAGTTTGGCTTAATAATATGGAAAATCACTCTTTCACGCTAAGCTAGGCTCTGTAGAGAAAAATGCTTGAAATAAAAGTTGTAGATCTTTTAATTTCCTATAAATTATACTATACAATTTTGTCGTAAAATGCACACTAAGGCTAAACTCTTTAAAAAATCATTTTTTTTACAGATTTTCATAAACGAAAACAAAAAAAAAATATCACTAATTTCCGCTAAACTAAGCGTCATACAAAAACACATTGTTTGAAATAAAAGTTGTAGGTTTTTAAATTCTCTACAACTTTTTATTATTGTATTTATATTTATTATTGTGTATTTATTATTATTAGTTTTACTTATATACATGTTTGGAATAAAACGATATTAAAGCCGCAAACTTAAAAAAACAATTGTTTTACGAGAAAACAGCCTACCCAAGAATTTTAGCAGACATGACGTCTACCCTATCTTGTAGAGCATAAACGATACAGTGAATGAGGCGATTTTTATAAAAATCGTAGCAGCCGTTTTTGAGAAAATCACAAAAAGTGAAAAATGACAGGAATAAACTACTACTTCCGGTTGACCGATTTTGATAAAAATGTTTATGTCGGGTCCGGTAGTAGTATCTAACGTAAGTGTCAAGTTTCAAGTTCGTACGATGTTCCGTTCTTGAGATATTTTGTTTACATACACACACACAGACTAACACACACTCACACATAGGCCTACATACAGACCAATCGCTAAAAACATGTTTTTTTGGGTTCAGGGTGCCTGGTCTGAAAACGTGTAGATCCGGTGAAAACTCGATTTTGAAAAATCGACATGAAAACAATACTTTCCTTCCTACATATTCATATAGGCAAGAGAAAGTGAAAATGAAAAAAATATATACTTATTAGAACATACATACATGTACATACTGAATTTTAGAACAGTATCTCATTCGGAAGGTAAAGAAATACTATTGATCTTTGTTGGGTAATTACCTCTGTTTTACTCCTCAGTCTCAATCGTACTTAACATAATTTTATTACCCATGGTATTACTTTACAAAATAAGCAGACGATTTTCACAACTGTAGTTATTTTAGGACAGTAAAGAAATATATATTTTACATTGGGATAACTTTCCACTTTTTACCCATTTTGCCCAAGCTATCAAAATTCAAATACTTTAGTACTATTTCCGTTCAACCTCTCAGGAGCACCTGATATAGAATTAGCAATTACTGAGCGAGTAAGTGAGAAAATTTCATTTATGTTTACAGATTTTCAAAATATTTATTGAAGCGGACGTAAATATGGTTTTACTCTGTTGAATTTTACATCAATATTACCATATACATTTTTAGATTTTTCTTGAATTTTTAGGAGAAAATACTGCGTCCATGTTTTCACATCAAAACTTTATGTATCATAAATTTCAAGTTTCGCGTACAAACTTTCTGAATGTTTAGATGTAGGTCATTTTATACTAGTAAGACATTTTATCTATTTTCCGCTTTATATTCTTATATTTCTAACCTACGTAAACTTTTAGTCTACTTTGTAATGTAAGATGATTACCGTCTTAACAAAGAAATCAAGTTTTTTTTAAACCTTCAATATAATTAAGTTCACCTTCCTGTCATATTAAGTTAAACTGATTTTTAATGTTTAAAAATTAATAAAGTATTTTTAAAAAGCTAAAGTTTAAAATAATTACTGAAAACAGTATTACCTAACTAATCTAATACTAGTTTGTTTATAATTCATTTATAGTACTCAGTGATTTCCAGTTAGAAGAAGGGAGGTGGGAAGACCTCGAAGAAGATGGCAGTAGTCGCGATGTACGGTTTGGAATATCTTGTGTTTGTGTATATAGTGTATATTTGTGAGTTTAGTACAGGGTTATGCCTAATCCTTGATAGTTAGAAGAGACGATGATTTTATTTGTTTAGAAAAATAATTATATAAGTTAATAAAAAATTGTAATAGACTTACTATTACAAATAATAATTTAATTACATAAGGTTCAATGATAAATAATAACACGTGTTGTGCTGTCTTACGTTCAGCTTGTAAGAAAAAAATTGCTACAAAAACTAATAATTATAAATAGGACTACGATCCAAGTTATTTATGCAAATAAGACACACATTTTTACTCCGTATTCCGTAAATATTTCCTTACGATTTTTGCTTACTGTGCTGAAATATAAAATGAATTTAATATAATTATCAGTAGGATAAAGTGAAATAATATAAAATTACTTGTTATGGTTTATTATAATTTTTAATGTAATTTAATATAATTACTGCTTATTTCAAAAGTATAAGATTATTCAAAAAGATTTTAACTGTTTTAGATAATATGAATTTCTAGGTTCTGTTTTCTTTTAGAATTTGGGCCAGCCTAGTCATATAGCTAACAGAAAGTCACTATTCATTCTTGAGTAAAGCTAATTAGGTGATCTGCTTTGTGTGGTGACAGGTACACATGAGCGAACTAGATGCTTCTTCAAATTCATGTCCATTAAATGATAATAATAAAATCCAGTAAAAATACTGCGACCAAATTGGGTAGTATAGTGTAAAGTTCTCTATAACATCCAAAAATTAAAGTAAATGGTTTTGTTAATCTGAAGTACAAGTGTAAATGATGATATTTTTGGTAAAACAGGATTTTTAAATTTTAATCTCTTACGAGTGGAAATTGTTTGTGAAGTGCTTTACTGAATTATTGGCGATTCATTTAAGAACAGAAAAGTATTTAAAAATACTTTACTTTCTTGGGGGAATTCTACAGATTTCTCCGCTTCCGCATCCTAAAGCATACTGTCTTTTGTCTTCCCAGTCACTCTCTCTTTAATTCATCGCTAATATCTTGCACTTTAATTAGTTGATGAAGGTCCCACCTTTGGGTTTTCCGGAGCCCAACCATCCCCTGCCGTACCTAGACCAACGGTTATTATCGGCAGTCCTTCTTGTCGCCCTCAGTTTCTTATGTGCAAAATTACACTGACTGGGCCAAGATGTTCCCCTCCATTTCATTGGTTTATGCCTCCGCATCATTGCTTTATTTACACAGACCTCAGACTGTCTCTGATAGCACTTTCTTTGGTGCCTTTATTTCGCCATTTTTGTGATCTCGTTTTCCTCGAGCTAACTTCCATACTCCTATTCCCGTTAAACGATTTAACATAAATTATTCCGTTCTCTCCCCATACCAATCCGCCTTAACAGACTATTATACCGCGAATTTAGCTCTGTCTAATCGCGACACAATCAGCCTTCCAAACGCATAGTACTACAATTAAATTGCTCAATCTTCCAAACTAGCTATTCCTTTTTTCCCTTTTCATTTCCCTAACTTTTCTAACAGAACTAACTAACTAATAACTACTACTTTATCTACGATTATAAGGTCGATTGTTCTTTATTAGTTCCTCAAACCCCGCGTTAATATGGTACTCGAAACTCTCTACTGTGACGCACAACCTTGTAGTGCTGATGCACAGTGCAATAGGGGCCGACCGACTTACAGACTCGAGTTGGGCCCCTTAGCCGACAGCAACGGTCCACAAGAACGGTTCATAATTTACGTTACTATTAATTTCAGTCCAGACTTGCACTTTGATAGTACTCACCCCTAACTGCCCCCTAGGGGTTAATATCTTAGACTCCCAGAATCCATGTTTTCCGTAGGCAACCTCGTTTCCTTCTGTTTTCAGGACGGAAAAAGAGCGGTCTTCACGTGCATTCTTTTGACATGCTTAAATCTTACCAATTATCCGTTCTATTTTCTGTTTACTTTGGTACTCTAAAAACTCATCCGTTGGCTTGTGTCTTACTTTCCACATTTTTCCAATCTTGAGACCGTATAAATTCTTTCTAACCAATATAAATCTGTAAGACTTCGAACCTTTGTTTATTCCTGCAGCTCATTCGCCGGCACTTAGCACCATATGAAGTTATGGGCTCCAATATGGATGTGGCCGCTAACTTCATGGTTATCATGCGGATTCTGTCAAGCATTCATCTTTGAAGAGCACCTTTGCTCTGGTTCGGGTGTTCTTCATAACCCGCTCACTCGTTCATTCAGACGAGTTTACACAATTTTTGTACAATGAATTGCTACTTTTGAAATCTTCGCTCTTAAAATAAAAAGAAAAAGGTTGAAATCATAATTCAATAAGAGGTGATGTTAATGTCTTCTGAGTTTCCAGCTCACAGCTGGAAACGGAAAATTGACGCAAACGGAAAATCTTTGTTTCTGATTTCCAATTTAGATTTTTATTAAGTGACTTAGACAACCTCAGAAAGTTTCGAACGTAATATTCAAAGTAGTTTCTTAGCTTCCTTAAACCTTAGTCTTTATTTAACCAAAAGAAAATAATTTTATAATTTTGTTAATTTATTGTATTTATTTTCTATTTGACTTGGTCGTAGGAAGTAATGAAGTGCTAAGTTTTGCCCGTCAGTGTAGTTAGAGCATAACAATATTACTTATACAATAGTTGTCGTTTTAAAAAGGAATTTCAAGGAGTTTAACACCGGGTTACAAAATCAAATAAATATTGTTATTATTCTAAAATTGGGTATAACTTTATTTACGTTACATGTGAGCTTTAATTTAATTAAACATGATAAAAGGGAATTAGTTTCATTGAGATGATCTTAAATTTTTTAGTCGCCCAGTTTATTTATTTGTATGGGAAAAATATCACAAATATTAATTTGAAATAAAACTGCATAATTGGCGAAAACTGGTTAATTTAAAATTAATTTCATTAAATTAGTTTTAACTACGATACTGTTCGTAGGTTGGTAATTGTAAAATAATCATGTAAGTAATTTTTTAATTTAGATAATTATTTTATACCAACACGTATTGTTTTTATAGTTAACCTACAATTAAAAAATAAGGTCATTCATTTCATAAATGTTTTGTGTAGTGGGAGCAAAACAATTAATACAATTGTTTGGAATGTAAACATTCTGTAAAATACTCGGTCATTTCAGACAGCAGTTTATTGTAAAATACTTCTGAACTATAGTAAAACGTAAATTTGAATTAATTGGAACACATTTTTACTTATTGAGCGTGTCTGGAACTAGAGTGACTACTGGGTGTTTAATACTATATTGACCTACTATTTATTTAGTCCCTGACCTTGAATTTCAAGTTCATTTCTTAGAAATATACTTACACGTACATGATTTTAATCTTTTATTTAATTGATTAGAAATAATATCAATGAAAATAAATTAATGTTGTATTCATTTAATATTTTTATATTTTAGCCTATTTTAATTTGATTCTCATTATAGGTACGTTAATAGGTAATTTGTTTCAAAGAATAATAATAATAATAATAATAATAATAATAATAATAATAATAATAATAATAATAATATTGAATTTTATAATACTTCCAATATTACATAATTATATATTTACCTTATATTCACTTGCATGTACCTTACAAAATTCACTTAATCTTATACATTAACTATAAACAAAAAGATAAAAGAAAGAAAATAAATAAATTTACTTCTGTATCCATAAAGCCACCTTGTATTTACAAAGGCGAAATGCACACCCCACAAACCAAAGTTTATTAATCTTCACAATAAAGAAAATAATAACCACTTTCAGTAATTAAATTTTGTGACCAAATATTTTCTATACCTAATTGCAGCTCTCACGTAATCCACTAGATTGTACAAATTTTCACCGTTTAAGTAGTTCATAATCCTTCCCTTCTCAAGAGCTGTAACACCCAACCATACCAATCTTATGTCATTCAAAATAAGACTACCGATAAAATGTTATATGTCTTCTACCTCACGGGCATTGCACTATGAGCATAATTTTGCGTACCCTTTTCTACCATTAAGATCCAACACTCCTACCCTTGTTCTAAATATACTGATAAAACGCCCAAAATAATCATCAGCTACGTACAGTCGGACCTCCACATTTCGAAATTGTAGATTATTTATAAAGAATTTGATATATAGAAACGTCGATAAAGAAAAAACGCTGTTTTTTTTCTCATTAAGACTGCTACTTACATTACATAAGATTACTCGACCGTATCCATATTACCTAACGAACAGTATTTCTTTACAATAAAGTTTGTTTTATTGTACAGTATTACGAGGCTACGCACTATACTTAAATGATATCTATATTTTGGTTAAAAATAATGAAATAAAAACATTAATGAAAAACATGCATCTGTGTGGTATTCTGCTACAATTACTTCTTCATCTACCCTTAAAAATTTATTGAGTAAAATATCGTCGTTGATCGTGCCTGCCGACAGTAAATGGACCCAGCAATCCTCAATTTGCGATAGTACATTAACTTCTTTCACAAAATTTTTCAGAGAAGCCGGCTTTAAAAAAAAATTATTGTTGATTCTGCTACATCATTTTGCCCCACATTTACTAATTCTGATATAGGCAGCCTGAGGTTAATAATATTTTCAATAGGTTTGTCATTTTCTAACGCAAAAATTAGTCTCTTGAGAACCTGTTTTCTATAACACTTTTGTGAGTTTTAATAACACCAAGGTCCATAGATTGTAGTTTCGACGTAGTATTTGGAGGGGGAAAACCAAGTTTCATGTTTAATAACTTTTTTGAGACAGAAGACGGATGTGCAGGGCAATAGTCCACAAAAAACAACTTTTTTTCTTTTTCTTAGGCATGTTTTTATCTCGTAACATTTTTACCCATTTGAAAACTGCTTCGTCTACCTACATCATCGTACATAGTATACGAGTACTAGTACAAGAGTACCACACTACTTTTATCTGCTTACCATAGTGGTCAACGTACTGTATTGTCACGTTGCCCTCTCTCAATGTTTTAGATTGACTAGTGTGTCATGGGAGGGCTACATGGAGTTCTATTTATATTTTCACTAAAGGTAAGTTTGTTATAGAGAATTTGTTTTGATATACAGAAACATTTTTACATTAAAATTTCACGGGACTCAGGAAATACTTCGATATGTAGAGAATTTCGATAAATAGAGGTCCGACTGTATATTGTTTTCCCCCTAATCCCACTCAAGTTTGCCATGCCCACTTTGACTTGCTCTTTCCATCCACCTACCTGTCATGGACTCCCTGCTCTTTCCATCCACCTACCTGTCATGGACTCCCTCATACTAACCAACATATTTTCTAACTACAATGGCCAATTTCATATCCGTCAATATTCCATATGTCTCAAAAGATGGTTAATCAATCGCATAATTAATTTGTTTGACTAATGATACGTATTGGAAAAAGATTATAGAATGACATAATAAACTCGTAAACCAGAACGCATATTGCCTATCATTATCATTATCTTACTTCAACCAATAACCGGAAATAGTTTAAATATAATCATTTCCATTCACTTGTAAGACTGTAGTAATATCGTGTTTCTACTCAACAAGGACATCTACGTATGACAAGAAGATAAAAATTAAAATCATAGTCTATAACTAAAAAAATCGTACTATTAATGTTTTGATAAATTTTGCTATAGAAAGAAAAATAAAAAAATTAGATTTCATCGTTGAATATTTGGATAAACTACGCGAATATATCCTTTTATAAAAACGAATTTATTAGATAATAGTTTAACTCAAAATTTCAGGTGGAAGCGTGTGCATTTTAGCAACTTGCCTTGTAGCTACTGTGATCAAAATTCAGGATAACGTTCTTTATATTTTATTTATTTCTCTCTTAATTTTATTTCATTTTCTCATAAATATTACAGAGATTAAAGATCGATGGATATTTGACTTTCTTTATTAACCTATATGAATTCATTTCCTTTAGAAATTCAAAATTTCCTTAAGTTACAAAATTCTTTCATTAGGAACACTTACGACTTCAACTACTAATGGAATTTAGATATCAAATTTAAAGTCTGTGGTTGTGTGGTTCTAGAAATTTCGTGATGAATGTGCGAGTTAGTGAGTTTGATTTTATTATAACCTGTAGATTACGGAAACAAGAAAAGAAATTAGTAGTACTAATAAATTCAAAATTTGCTGTTTGACCATTTGTATTTCAAAATATTGACCCGATTTTCTTTACTATGAACTCTTATAAAATTTTGTCTTTTATTTTACCTATTCAATATTTTATACTTTTTACATATTTTAATGCCCTTAAATGCATCGTTACTGCCTTGGAAAGAAATCTTTCCGCCATAAACTAATAAATATTCACGTATGTTAATTTTTTTTATTTTTTATTTATAAATTTATCTGTAAATTATGTTTAAAAGAACTGAAACTGTAGATAAGTTAATAATTAATTATCACGAAAAATTTTTAAGTGAAAATACCTTAAAGAAATAAATAATGTTTATAAATATTATTACAAAAAACATTAATGATGCTAAACTTCGAAAAACAATAGCAGTAATATAACATACTAAACAAATAAGTCGGTTAGATGCCTCCGTTTTAGACTTCGTACTGTAATAATGTTATCAAATAAATTGATCGGGATTATTTTTGTATTACTCAAGGGGCTTTTCGTATTTTATACAAACATTTTGAATTTCTGCTTAAAACTAAAACTGTCAAGGTAAAGAGGTCTTTGTGAAAGAGGTTGTTTGTAATGCATCAAAGCGCAGCTGTTGAAGCTCGGAGGACCTTTGACTGAAAACGCTGAATAATTTGGATATTTGAGTTTCTAAATGCACCCTTTAACCGGATACCGTTGATCCAGAATGGTTTGAAAACGGTTTTGTAAATTAAAAGTTTGTTTTAAAGCGATAATTTCGGTATAAGTCCAAAAGAACTGTTTGACTTTTAGTCTAACAAAACATTCTTATCTTAAAAGTAGACTAATATTTCAATCTAGCTTAAAATCTTATCTTATTAGTAATATGTTATTTTTTCTGACCATTTATTCCAAACCCACTATCGTTGAACTCGATGGGGATTTCGATTGAGTTTTGCTCTTTCATGAAATCTTGAAAAAAAAATTTCTAATTTTTTTTTAAAGTTTTGAATGTTTTGTAAATCTAACAAAATTTATCCACTGATATAATTCAGTTTGAATTAACGGAAGGTTTTTTTATCTCTAACATACTTTATGGAACTCGCCCAGCTACTATAGTAGTAAATGAACATCACAATAAAATAACCGCACCCATTAGGCCTACCGCATTCTGTTTAATATATTGAAAATAATTTCTATTTTATTAACTGGATACGAAGCGTTATACAACATAATGGATTATACAGAATAAAAATGAATTTATTATTTTGTAGTCTAATAATTAATTATTTAAATTTTATTGTAATAAATAAATATATGATGGAGTTTTGAAATTTGCAAACCTGTATTTATTTATTGCGAACTATTAAGTTTTTGTTCCGAAAAGAACACCTCAACAACGAATTATTTCAAGTGTTGACGGTTTACCGTTTTAACTCAGACGTTGTAGTGAAAATGAAAATTTCAAGATTGATAGAAAACATAATGAGTAGTCTTTTAAAATTATAAGGCTCACAAACGATATCCACGTTTTTTTAACAGTCACCTCAACGTTTCAGTGTACATAAATTTAGTGAAATACAGTAAGTAATATTTGTAACGATATATTTTCTGAGATTACGAGAAAAATCTCGGTCTCCTAATAATTAATAAAAAAAAATCCTTCCTCACAAGCTTCGCACTAAAACCTTTGAAGAATAGCCTAATTGATGCATTTTTTTTACTTTCTCTTGCCTATATGAATATAGGAAAGTATTGTTTTCATGTCAATTTTTCGAATCGAGTTTGCACCGGATCTACACGTTTCAGACCAGGCACCCTGAACCCAAAAAAACACGGTTTTACCGATTGTCTGTGTGTGTGTGCGCGTGCATGAACGAAATATCTCAAGAACGGAACATCGTAAAAACTTGAAATTTAAGTTAGGTGTTGCTAGAGGACCCAACACGAACATTTTCATCAAAATCGGTCGACCGGAAGTAGTAGTTTATTCGTGTCATTTTTCACTTATTGCGATTTTCTCAAAAACAGCTCCTACGATTTTTTTTCAAAATCGCCTTATTTACTACGTTTTTCATGCACTATAAGATGCGGTAGGCGCCTTTCTGCTGAAATTCTTGGGAAGGTTGTGCTCTCGTAGAAAGAAATCATTTTTTAATATTGCGGCTTTACTATGGATTTTAGCGCAAAATTTAACTATTAAAAGTTGTAAAGAATATAAAAACCTACAACTTTCATGCAGTTTTTTGTTTTTTTCCCATGAAAATGTCTAAAAAAATCGATTTTTTTAAAAATTTAGTACGCATTTTACGACAAAGGGTATGTATTCAAATGTATAGGAAATTAAATGATGTAAAAATTTTAATTAGAGCATTTTTCTCTTCAGCTCCTAGTTAAGCGTGAAAGAGTGATTTTCGGTATTTTTCAGCCAAACTGAGGTTTATTTTTATTTTGCATCATTCACTCATGTATAAAATTAGGTTATGTTTTTTGAGGATAGTTTTTTGTTTATTTATTATGGTTTTTTTACTAATATTGGGTTATACTGTTCATTATTTGCATTGGAAAGAGAAAGTTTTGTGAGTGTTTTACATCAGATATTTGGTTTAGTGTCCACCAAAGAGGATGAGCCAGAACTTGAAAAAAATGTTTAAATTATTGTTAAATTGTTTAGAGTTTTTATGTATTTAAACAGTTGGTTACAAAAATAAATCAACATCCGTTTTTCCACCTTTGCTACTTAGTTATTAAATAATAAATAAAAGGAACTGAAAGGAAATTGAAAGAGAAGGTGGAGAAAGTGTAAGTAATAATTTTGCTTTACTTAAAAGATATTAATAGTTGTAAAAACTATTAATGATTTGAAATTTCTTTTATAACTTTATTGATTAAATAATTTCGATAGGATAAAAACTTATAAAATTTCTTTCAACATTAATTTTTATATTATGTTAATTTACATTTAACCTCGTTAACAATGCACATATGAATAAATTTACTACAATATTTAACTGAAATTGTGTACTTCAGTACTATAATACTGTAACTTTATTACAATACATTTAACATTAAAAATTGTAATAGAATATATTACATTGTTTTTATTACCATGACAGATATAAAATATTAAACAATAAAATAATTTATTGCTTGTAAATATGTTTCTTAAAAATAATAAAGTTTTATTACAAATTAATTTCTACTTTATGTTATATTCATAAATAATTATTTGCTTTATTATAATGTGTATTTTTTAGTGATGTAACAATAATAAATTTTTGTTGCATTAATAAATGAATATGCAATTTCATTAAATTTTCTTATGCAGTTTGGTTCCTTATTTTTATTTCATTCAAACTAGATAAAGAAACCGTACTGCGGTAAAGAAACCACATAAAAAATATCGAACCATTTACTGTAATTTAATTTACATTAAGGAATAGAGTATCTCAAATTTGAATCTTATTCCTTAATTTTTTTGTCATAATTCAATAATATAATTATTATAATATATGATCTGTAATTAAGTTTGGTCCTTTCTCCTGAGAGTTCTTAAATAAAGCGGTAATACGAGAATATATTTGATTAAACCGATAATCTTAAATGTAAAAACCGAAATTTATTTCACTCCATAGTTTTATTTTTGATGTGACAGAAAAACCGAAAGTTCCACTGAATCTATTTCTAATACTTGAGTCATTTATTGTACAAAGAGACAAGTCACTTTTTTTAAATTATACATCAGACACGATCATTTTCATGTAAATTGCAGAAAAAAATTATTTTTGAAATATGATAAAGTACACATTACACACACGTTATTGCCTACATTTCTATTGCGGAATTTGATTATTAGTTTTTTATCTTAGACGTTTGCGCTTTTCTAGATTAAACAAAGAAAATATAAGAAACAAACGTTTTAATTTGCGATAAGTATGAAAAACGTTATTAAACACTTTTTTACACTAAATAACTTTGCACTACATTATCTAGTACTTGTCAGCTAAACCGTTATAGAGTTGCAGAAAGATTTCTCTTCTTCACTTAAGTATCAGACCTTTGTGATACCCATCTTTGAATTTTTATATTGATAGGCGTTTTGTCTTTTAAAGCTCGTTTACTAGAACCGCTATGAAAACATGGTTTTACAAAATTATAATTTTGTTTTTTTTAGTTTAATCGCATCAACAGGTTGGCCATCAGAGATTTATTTGTGTAGGAGATTGAATGGTGTATAATATTTTATTAGAATTTTGAATCACTAACCGGGAATCTAATGTGGGACCTCCGCTTTGTAGATCATCACGGTAAGCACTACTCCACGGAAGAGGCTATTTAAAAAATGTAAATACAATATCTTCAATTTTATTTTTTAGGTTTTGAACGCATGACCTGCATTTATTTCATCGTATAGGCGACGTTATAATAAATAACAATTTCAGTTTGGTTGGATATAAAAAAATTTACGAGTGATGAGATATCTATCGCAATATACATGACTGTAATATTATTAGGTATTAAAGGATGCAATACAGTTTATGAAATACGTAATACTTATTAAACCTTGGTTATATTAACGACTGAATTTCGGACTACCTTTACTGTCTAAAAAAAATAGCCAAGAACGGTTTGAAGTATTCTACAGAATTCTAGCTCAGCCGATTTGAATCAAACTAATAAATCTATGTCCAATAATTTATATTCTGATCGGTGCTTGCAGAATCCCAGCTTGCATTGATTTCTTTTGACTGCCTACGCAAAATTTATTGTAGACACTTCTGAAAAAAATACAAATTCAAATTCTGTTTTACAGCAGTCAATTATTTTGTGTACAGTGATTAATAATCGTAATGTTATCCCACCTCAGTGTAGCAGTCGGTAGTAATCAATACCTAGGCGCTTTGTTTTCATAGGCCGGGGATCTGATCCTGACAAACTGGACGTTATTATTTAATCGAATTTAAAATATTCTAATATATAAATAGTTGTTATCGTTTCAGTATTTAATAGAAATAAATACGTATAAAAACTTTACAAACGAATGAAGTAATTGCTATGGTAAAACGAATATTATATCAAGGGAATTGGCTTATTTTCATAAATAAACAACCTATTGGTTGTTATTATTAGTTTACTTTTATATTATTATTTATTTGTTTTTATATTACTTTATTTAAAGTCGCATCAAGAGCTCGGTCGTTGGTGACTACGGTGGAATATGAACGATGGGTTTTTACCTTGTGAAAATTTCCAGACGCTGGCCGGGAATCGAACCCGGGACCTCCGCGTAGTAGGCTAGCGCGCGACCACTACGCTACAGAGGCGATCTATAATTTTATTATTATTTTAGTAGTTATTATTATTATTATTATTATTTGTTCGTTATTATATTATTAGTTTATTTTTTGTACTGTTTTTTCGAAGTTTTTTCAATGGTAACTATACGGTCAAAATTTTCAGTCTTAGTTGCCACTACGGCAATATTTTGTTTGGTTCCAATATTTGTTAGATGTGTGATAGTAAAAACTCTGTAAGTGATTCAAATGAAAACAAGAGCTTACTCAACCCTTTTGTAAACTATTTTAAGAACTAACATTTTCACTTAGAACGATTAATTAAATAAACTTTGTATCCATTTACTTTTCCCGTACTTTGTATGGATATTATTTATTCCTGTATTCCAATTACCATCTTTCTACACCATGGAAACAAGTAGTCGAAATTCTAGTTTCTTATTTCCCTTAGTTATTGTGAGAACGCCACAGACCACACAGAGTGGACCCCTTGAAACCGCGGTGATGTTCTATAACCGGCTTTTTGTGGTTAATGGACACAGCCGACCGTAACTTACGTGTGTAGTAGAGGATTATATACTACTTTCTCAGGGTGCTTCGTTGTGAGCTCGGTTACTCATCATACATAATCGGGGGAACCCGATTGATATGGATTCTAAAAGGAATAGAATCCGTATGGGCCTAAACCAAAGCCACCTTCTAGGATTAGACTTTTAGTCTTAGGATTGACCTAAGAAGAAATTTATCCATTGACCCAATGAGGGATTAGAAGTTTGTAACCCGTACACTCGGGGGTTTTAATGGCGATATAATAATACTAAAGTCCCTAAGTATCACTTAGAAAACACGTATGTCAAACACGTTTCAAAAAACCTTAGAAAACAAGTTTTCAAAGTTGTTTTGGAAGGTATAGAATTAACATTGATTGCTTAATGTAGTCACTGCCTTTTTACCTCTCAGTTGCAAGGGGTCGAATGCAAACGTTCTTGTCATTTTGTTTCGTTAGGATTGAAGATGCCGAGTTGCAAGTTACTATATGATCACGAAGTTAAGAAAAAGTATGAATGAGTGAGCAAATCGATCAGACAGTTGGTGAGTCAGTGTAGGCTTTCGCATTTACACATACAACTTTTCAAAGTTTAATCTCATATGAGGTTTCCTGTTCTTTTTTCTAAATAAAAATAATAGCTCACAGTTTTTGTTTACGTAACTCATGTAAAAAAAGAATACGTATGAAAGGCTATGTGAACTCCTTATTGAATTCAAAATTCAGTCGTTGGTTCTTTGTATCTCGTACTTTTACGTGTGTGTAGTAGGTCTGCGTTGAGAACGTCAACATCTCAATCTGCGGCAGCGGTATGCTACGACTGTTCACCGTTCAATAGACCATTTCCTTACTACTTTTTCAACACACAGAAAATCGTTCTATGTTTCTTTTTCTATTTTCCTGAAGTTCCTCGATCTTGAACGTATACGATAGGTAGTGGTATGGGTTTGGTCTATGGCAAGAGAATTTTACATGTGTGCATGTGTATTGTAAGTGTGTACAGTAGCGTTCTCTTCTCTAGCGTGCTGCATAATTGAACCGCCTTTAGCTATTCTTATATTCTGCTGCCAGTCGGTATGTTCTCTTTCAAACCTTTTATACATTTCCATAAAAAGAGGAAAAACAAGTCATAGAATTCTATGTACTTGGAACTTGCTCTTCTTTATAACAATTCAAATGTTATTTAAAAATTAATGCCAGGTTAATTTTTTCAATTCAAAAATGTGTACAAATACCTTATTATTTTAGACCCACGAATTATTATAAGAAAACAAGACATTTATGTATGTATGTGTGTGTATATATATATATATATATATATATATATATATTGTGATGTTGACAAGCTTTGCTGTTATAACTAAAAGTATTCAAAAATATGTTGCGGTTATTTCCAAAAAATTAACTTAACTAACATGTAATTTATTTTAATTATATGTAAGAAAATTATAATTACTATAACATAAGAGTTAAAATTACTCAAAAATGTTTTGTTTGATGTTCGGTTGAAGACTGCCATTTATTTGGTATTCTTGTGTAATTAGAAATTTTGAATCGCTAGTAAAAGATGTAAAAACAATATTAGATTATCAATGATATTATAATAAATTTAGAAAAATAAATTTTTATAGATGCTTAATTAAACAGAAATTTTTTTAATATTTTGGGTTTTGAGATTATAAATACAGACCTACTTGATCAAAATTTGAATGTTCTTAAATATAAATATTCTTAATTGGAGTTACTATTAAGTTCTTTAAAAAAATAAAAAATATTTAATACGGAAAAATTAAAAATTTGTTCCTCAAATAAATCAATAAATTAAATTTGAAAATTTAGAAAATAAAATGTTATATTAAAACTTAAGATATTTGTTTGCAATTAATAAAATGTAGAACTCTGCTGTTCTAAATAAATAGTTGGAAATTGAGATAACAGCTGGTTGCTACAAATAAGGGCATTAAACCATTTTGATACTAGAGGAGTTTATTAATTTGGTTACCGTTATTAATTTGGTTACCTTTTCTATTAATGTTATTCATATTTTATCTTGTTAATATTTTAAAAACTTATACTTAAAATATTTTTTTGTTTCCGATGTAATACCATTGGGCATTGTCTTCGTCATGTGAACCCGTTCATGCTATTTTCTTACAGTTTTTGATTTTTAAACTGATTGTAAATATATCAGATGTTAGGAAAAAAAGAGGAGTTTAAACGTTTAAAAATCTTCTAATATCAAAAGGTCTATGTCAAAGGCTAATGTCAAAAGGCTGTAACAGGCCAACGTGAAAGCTTAGGTTCGTTACCTAATCTAGACATTTCTCGCCTGTAGCGTCACAAAAGTACAAACATCATTATTTGTTACGTAATGACAAGACTATGATGTCCATGCAAAATAATTAATTAAAGTAAGGTAATAAAGAATTGTACAGTAAACATAGGCTGCGTTGTGCTAAGTTAATATGTCTACAGATCTGCACCGGCCATAGTTGTGTGAATAAACCGTCAAAAAATATTTTTTAGTATTAGCAAATGAAATTTGCTCAATGATTAGCAACATATTATCATGATTTTCTCTATTTAATCATAGGTATGCAGATAGTATAAATATTTGTATAATGTGTTTATTTATTTATTTTATTTTTGCTTTAGGTAAACAATAACATTACCTATTGTGTACAATAATGTTTATTAACAATAATAATATTAGTATTATTACTGATTTCGTTTTACGTTCAGTATAATATAGGCCTTATCTATTGTTTGATTTATTTCTTTGTATTTTGCGAGCAGTAAAATAATTGTTAAATTATTACTTTCAACGTCCTGCATGACCAAAGGAGTTTAAATTTAATCGTACTTGCAATAGATTCATTGATTACTAAATATCTGGTGCGGAACACTCCCACGACATTCTCTTGCCAATGCAAATAATGACCAATATAACCTAACATTAGTAAGAAAACATAACTCATTTTAATCATGAGTGAATGATACAAAATTAAAATCAACTTCAGTTTGGTAACACGTTGACTGTCACATTAAATTTTGTGGCACTTACAGCAGGGCCATCGTACTTTTTTTATTTA
Organism: Catonia carolina; assembly: GCA_035578175.1. Lineage (NCBI taxonomy): Eukaryota > Metazoa > Arthropoda > Insecta > Hemiptera > Achilidae > Catonia > Catonia carolina. Next base: position 377,325,174 of record JAQMRL010000001.1, read on the forward strand.
TTTAACAAATAATTACTAATTTATTTAAAAAAATAAACTTGTGACACACTTTTGGATTACATGACCTGCTGTAATGAGTTTACATTTCAGAGCCATGTGACCCATTTTTGGGTCATAATAATTAGCAAATGAAAACAATTTTATACAACTAAGTTTAGTTGTTAAGTTTCCTAGACTGTTTCTTTCAACCAAAATAAAGGAAAACTACCTGTCTACGCAATAACCTATTATTTGAAAAAGGCCAACTATTTAAAGGTGGGTAATTTCTAGGTGTACAATGTCTCTCCCTGAAACCATAGCTTTTGAAACCACATTAGTAATAAGCTACTTAAAATGATTTAAAAATGTACTGTGACTCATTTTTGATGCACATGGCCCATTTTTAAAGACTAGTGGGACACATATTTGGGTCACTTAGCAGTCAACGTGTTAATAATACAGAAAATCACTCTCACGCTAAACTAGGCTCTTTAGAGAAAAATGCTTAAAATAAAAGTTACAGATATTTTAATTTCCTGTAAATTTGATAATATCCACTTTTGTCGTAAATGCATACTAAGACTGAAATCTTAAAAAATCTATTTTTGTTACAGATTTTCATGAAAAAACCCAGAAAATCACTAATCAATGCTAAACTAAACGTCATACAAAGAAATATTTGAAATAAAAATTGTAGGTTTTCAAATTTTCTACAATTTTTATTATATATTTTTGCACTAAAATGCATATTAAAGCCGCAATCTTAAAAAACTTATTTTTTTCTATGAAAGAACAGCCTCCATAAGAATTACAGCGGACATGACGCCTACCTTATCTATTAGAGCAAAAACAATTTTATGAATAAGGCGATTTAAAAAACATCGCAGAAGCCTTTTTTGAGAAAATCGTAAAAAAGTGAAAAATTACTCGAATAAACTACTGCTTCCGGTTTACCGGTTTTTATGAAAATGTTCATGTTGGGTCTTCTAGTGGTACCTAATTAAATTTCAAATTTAAATTTCATACTATGTTCCGTTCTTGAGATATTTTGTTCACACACACAACTTTATTTTCTATAACCAAATCTTGAACAAAGCCGAAATCACAACCTAAATCATTACATTGTAATAATAATTGTTTGATGTATTAAGTATTAGTATAGTTCTAAATTATATAGTATTAAACATTTTATATTTTTTTAAGGTAAAAAATAATTATGAGCTCTACGATTCTTTCACCAATGATTAGAACATCGATCAGTATAATGGTTTTTTCTATTAAGTAGAAAAACCTACATTGATACTTACTTTGTAAGTTTTGTTATATTTTTCTATTAAAACAATTTTATTGTGCTCTTCTGCATTGTTTTTAAAAACAAATTAATGCACTTAGAAAATGGTTTCGTTACCTCAGTATTGCATTTAAATTGCTCGATGTAAACTACTACACTGTATAAGTAGAGAAATGTATTTCTGCGCTGTCAGATATTTCTATTTTATTAAAGTTTACCGATGTAAGATTAAAAATAATCCCTCTCAGTATCCCCACCAGGGATCAGCCAAATTTATAAGTAATTATATTTTCCTCACAAGAGAATGCCAAATTTGTTGTGAAATAATTAAATCATATATCAATATCAGTGAATCAATTCTTTCTTTCTCTATTTAATTTTTAAACATCCTCATAACCTAAATTATTATTTGATCTTATTATTTTTCCTTTACCTTGTCCCTTATTTTATTTTAATAAAATATTATTCACGTTAAATCATTATAACTTTTATTTAATTAATATATTTTTTTATAGTTACAGTCTTAGTTATTTCGTATCTTAGTTAATCAATTTTCCTATTAAACGAATGATTATTTTTGTTGTTTACATATGTCTGCTATTGAATAGCTATCAGATAATTACTGTTATTATAAGTAGAATAATTTGTCCCTTTTAATGATAAGAATGTTGTATCTATTACTACTTATTGCTTTTTACTATTTATTATATTTTACATCACTATTTGTTAAGCACGAATGAGGGACCCACTCTCTTGGTTTGGCCTCCAGTCCCCCATTAAAATATTTTACAATTCTATTTTCTTCTTCTTAGTTGCCTAGTAACCATATATTTGTTAATGAAATCAAATAATTTTTAAAGTATTTATTTTAATCAGCTGGAGATATCTATTTTTATTTCAATAGACTCAAAAATAAACAACTCCAGGTGTGTATCAAATTTGTCATATTACACCGAGTTATAAAACTCGTAATACCAAATATAAACAAGTTAGTATAGTTTCAGTTTTCTTATTTATTTATTTCAGTGAAAATTATTCGATAGTTTTTTTATTTTTATTTTTGTGATAAGTCATATCCAGATAGATTATTACACTTCAAAGTTATTAAATAATCGTCTTGAAACTAACTGTGAGGGTTTAAACTAAGGACTCTTTGAAATATACAAAGATATAAGGCAAGGGAAATAAAAGTTTTGTCACATAGACTGGTTCTAGTAATTGAAAATTGCAGGTGTTGTTTTTAAAAGGGTTATTCGTTTTTTTTGTTTAATGGAAGTAACTATTACAAAGAATCGGTAGATGTTCTTATTTTCTTTTTGTCCTCAAATTGTGGGATAACTTTTTCAGAATAGTTCAGATCAAAGGACTCCAATGCAGTTAAAATCCCTTTTTTGGTCGTAATATAAAATTCTAAATGTTTTCTGAAAAAGCTATCTTACTTATATTTATAACATATACTGAGTTTTATGAAGGATTATAAATACAAGAATTAAACATGAAAGTACGTAAGTGAATAGAAATTTATTGTATTTATCAATACATAATGATAATTCGGAAATCAATAATATGCTCTACAATGTTACTTATGGGTAGTAAAAGTTTTTAACAATTCTTTCAAAAAGAGACAAACTGCGATCTCTATAATCATTGTTATTTCAATGGAGTATGCCTCAACATTAAATGTTGGAAAATGTTTCAACCTTAAAGATTATTCGCCCACTTATCGTGTACTTGTTATCTTCTTCTTTAGCTTAATCTTCTTCACTTCATGGATTAGGCAGCTCGGCCTGTTCCAGAAAACATTTCCTCCTCGGGTGTCCAACACTCTTCCTACGGATGGGTTTGTACTTGTGGACTAAACGCCAAGCTGTCCTCCCTCATCCATTCCAAATGTACCTCCAGTACCTCTTCCAACACCTCTTACGGATTTTCATAAATTAAAGTCTTCTTCTTCTTACTCACAAGGATTAGGCTTTCTTGTCCTGTTCCGACTCACAAACTTTATTACTGTTTTTTTCTTTAATTTGTCAGCACTATTGCCATCTCTTGCGTAGTCAGCCAACATCTCTCCTTCCATGAGGTTGATATTTGTACAGTAACAAACAAATAGTGATAAATACAGGCAAGAATAGACTTGAAGAAATGGATATAAATCAGGGAGTGAGACAACGGGGTAGTTTATCACCTGCTTTATTTAATATCTATACTGGTCACATTTTCACACCATGAAAAAGTAGAGTAGGTTCAGGCATTAAGATTAGTGATGACACTTGTCTGAATGCATTATTATTTGCGGATGATTTGTGGGTAGTACAAGAAAATGAGGATGAGCTCCAGAAATCAATACACGTGTTAAATCATTTATGCCAAATCTGAAGTAATGGCATTCACTGGCAAGTTCCCTATCAGGTCTAAAATAGTGGTTGATGATACAATACTGGAACAGGTGTCACAATATAACTACCTGTGATGTGACATTAGTTTTAAGAAAGATATAGACATTGAAAATAAAGTAGGAAAGTTCTAACCAATTGTGGGATAATAAGCAGGACCTTAAGGAAAAAGCGAGGAAGGAAACACAAATGAAATTTTATAAAGTGATGTATTTTATTTTTGGTTTAACGTCCGACTGTTCTGCAATTACTGCTAATGCAGACGGTGAAGGATGAAATGATTTTTTTGTAACGTTTGAAAAGATGCCATGCTTGAATGGGATTCGAACCCAAGACCGCATGATGAGAGGCGAGCACGGTCTTGGGTGATAAAGTTATAAAGTGATAGGTATTTCAGTGCTCTTATCCGGAAGTGAGTCGTGGGTCACCACAAAACCACTGGAGAGTAGAGTACAGGCGACGGAAATGAGATTCCTTCGCAAAATTAAGGGATACGAGCGGATGAAGACATACGCTCAGAATTAAATGTCCACAATTTGAATGAAATGGTTGCTGAATACCGTTGACAATTGAGGGAACATATTTAGAGAATGCCAGCGGGAAAAATACCTATGGAAATTTTAAAATAAATTAGTCTTTACCATAAAATCTGTATCATGAATTTTTGCACGATTGGGAAATATATGGCTGAAATATGTTGCTTTCACACTTTGTCCTTTTTGTTTTTACTGGCAAAGGTACACGAATTACAATGCGATCCGCCAAATTATTTGTAATTGCTCTAACTAGTTAACGATGGTTAATAATAATTGAAGGGGTCGGCGGAAGAAAGAGCTAACCCACAAAATTTCCAGCATGATTTTTCTTAAATATTCTGTAAAAATAAAGTATTCAGCACGTTTTAAACGGGATACTATATTTACGATCTTAAGAACCTAGATTAACAAAAAAAAACAAATGTTTAACAAAAATTCAAAAACATGATTTGTAGATTTCAGTAAACTTTTAAAATGACGTTGCGTAAAATTATGTTGATGTGGGTTAGCACTGTCTTCTCCCGACCCCTTCAATTTATTGATGTCATAGTTTAGTAATAACTGATATATTTTATTTATATAATTTTTAGCTAAATCTGTTTTAAACACTAATTTGAATGGCATTCTTTGTTCCAGGTGAGTGATGACGTGTAATCTTGTCCCTTTGAATTAGTAAGTAAAATAATTTATAATTAGTTTAACTTAGATTTAGATTTTTAAAATAACTAAACTTCAGATTCAATTGAGCAGGTAATACAAGTTTAGTGTTTCTTCGCATTTAATAGTAGGTGTTTGTTTTCTAACAAACGTCGGCCTAAATTTAAGGTAAAATAGTAGTAGGTATTCATTAATAACATACATATGCTGATAAATTTTAAACTCCTCGGTTTTAGTTTAGTTTCCTGTAGTCCTACAATGCGTATTTATTTAGTTAATCCTCTGTCAGCCCTCGTGCAACGACACGAACGTATCTCTAACAACTACAAACAACTCGCTGGAAACAAACCTAACTTGTACCTTACCTTTTATTTGCAAATTTATTGTTGTAATTGTTATCTATTTTGTTACAAGGAAAACAATAAATACCTAAAATTTGGTGGTTTAAAAGAAAAACTGATAAATGGAACTTTCTGTCATCTAAAATGAAAAATTTTAATTTTCCCCGGGTAATAGAAAAGAATTATTTTTTTAAATGCTCGGTTTAGTATAATAAATTACAACATACTTTCACATAAATGTAGCCCTACATTAATATAGATCAGATGGTTTGCAATTTTAATGATTATCACAAAGTCATTTATGTTTAATATAATTCAAATATGATCGTTTTTTTCTTATAAAAATGAAATGGCTCCTTGCATTATTTATATTATATTTCATTTATTTATATTGTACGTTAATAATTCAAAAACATTTCCTTTTTAGAGAAGATTGTCACTGGTTTTTTCTTCTTTCATTTATTTCTCCTATCAGAGGTTGGCAATCATACCAGAAATTTTTCACTTCTGACACTGCTTTCCTAAATATTTCACAAATTAATCAGTTTGCCGCTAAAAACGGTTATTGTAAAACTATTTTGAAAAAAACTACCTATATAAAACATACATTGTTTCATGTTGGACCATCAAAATTTGTCTGTTTAACTATATTTATGCCAGGAAGAAATGAAACTTCTCTCTCAGATAAATTTCTCTTTTTATGAAAAAAAAAATATTAGCTTCATCTCTTTTGCACAAAGCCACTTCTAAATAACCAGGAAATGCACCAGAAAATTTTTAAATAATACATTACATTATTAAAAACTTCGGATAGAATTATAAGTTTAACTCCGTTTGTAGTGCCAGAAGACTTTGTTTTTAAAGAAACAACACTATGAGATACACTCGATTAAGATTTTATCAAAATCAGCTGTACCTGTAATAAAATACGGTAGTGAAGTATAAATTCCTAGCAGGTATCATGTCATTCACATAGAGACACCCGTGATGAGGTTTTAGTTTAAAAGGTATAACGTAATTTTATATCTCTAGGGAATACCGTCTAAGAAATGATATTAAAGAACAGAATTAATGTAATATCTTTGAGCAGTATCACTGAGCACGGCAGTATGACCCGTTGGGAAGAAGAGATATTAGTAGACCAAAAAAATGTACTGTAGATGTCCATATTCATAACCCGTGATGGGTAATGATGAAAATTTTATTGGGTTGTGATTAATCATTTCTTAACTCAAATCTTATCAAAATGTTTAATAAAGAAAATATATATGAGCTTGATTCTAAATTCCTATATATGGGTATATGACACAATATATTGTACTGCTTAGATATTAATCTAAGCATACAGGTATTTAAAAATATGAAAAAACCTATGCATAAATGTAAAATATATGAAAAACATAGTTTTGAATGAGTATTCAGATAGGCTATTAAAGATGAGTTTACATGAAAAATGACTGTGATTTTCTGTACGCTATTCATTCTGGAGATAAAGCTACGTACGACCCTTGCACAAAATGGACTAGAAGGGTATTTCTAACATTTTTACTCGTTCAGATCAGACCACAATGCATCTTTAAAAGGTTTATTCGGTTTGATGTCAATAAATGGAACATATTGTACCCACCCCCGTTCTATAACGTTTTCGTTTTTATGTTCACATAGGTGACCTAAATGTGCATTAAAAGGTTTTGTAAGAGATACGGAATTTATTTTAAGCTATACGTATTTTTTGAACTGTTTGAATCGTATTTTTGTGATACACAATTCATTTATACATAGGCTATATATTTTTTAGTTCAGTGGTTTTCTAAAAAAACCTGAGGTCACGAAAAAATTTCATTTTCACCAAATTTTATAAATTTATCATAATCAATAAAAAAGTGCGTTACGCATACGTCTGCCCATAACAGACTGGTGGAATGTCAAATTATTTACACTCAATCTCTTCGTTGCAGGGCTAAAATAAATAGTTCTGTTTCTTATCACATGGTCAGCCAATTAAATGACTGAATAATTTAAGAACAGAAGAGGTAGAGGGTAAAAGACACTAATCAGAGTTATCTCCTCTGAAAGTAATGAATTTCATTATACAGCCAGACCCTGTGGAGAATGAAGTGAAGGTATCATTTGCAGAGTGGAAAATATGTACTTTTCCACTCAGTGAGGAAGGCAATTGTAAACCACCTCACTCCTCGTTTTACTTAGTAAAACCTCTACACTACAGGTTCAAAACCTCTACAGGTTCAAACCAGCCTTTCGGCTGATGGCCTCAACAACAACACGCATTCATATCCTTACCTGTGCATGTGTGCTTTTCAAAAATTAAATAATTAGTACATAAAATCAAAAATTATTAAAACCATGTAATTAATAGGTTAATGCTCTATTCCTTAAGTTAATTTTAATGCAAAGCTAAATCTTCGTTGCTTGCAAAGGCCATTGTAAAAAATATGAAAAAATAAGTCACGAATTAAAAAGTATTATTAAAGATTATTTTACAAAAAGAGACTTTACTTAAGTTTTTATTATCTGTATTAAAAAAAACACCAAATTCGTCTTTTAAAATAAAACATAATCACAAATTATCGGTTTTCATAAAGATTAAAGTAAATATTTGTATAGATAAATTACGTAAAAAAATCAGTGTGTTGTAGAGGCTATTTAACAGCAGCTAAGCTCTCTGTCTCCTGTTCTTTATAAAAAAATCCAAATGTTTTAATGAATGTGTAACAAATTAATTTTTTAAGTTTTTGCCTGAGTATGCATTTTACGAAAAATTGTATATAAAAAAACATTTATAGCAAATTAAAAGATCTAAAACTTTTATTTTAAGCATTTTTCTCTAGAGAGCCTAGTTTAGCGTGAAAGAGTGATTTTCCGTATTAATAAGCGAAATTGAGGTTGATTTTCATTTTGCATCATTTACTCATGGTTAAAATGAGATTAGGTTTTTTGAGATTAATTAAATTGTTTATTTCTAATGTTTTCTTACTAATATTAGGTTATATTGTTCATTATTTGCATTGACAAGAGAAAGATGTGAGAGTGTGTCGCTCCAGATTTTTTAATGTAGCTACGTATTTTAGTTTAAAACACAAAAATGTTTATTGTATTTTACCCGAGTGTGTGTACAAAAAAATAAACTAAATTACAAAATAATACAAATATAAACGCGATTGGTGTTTAACAAACACCCTCTTTAGTTAAATATTTTGAACAATAACTTGCAACAATAAACGAACTGACATAAATGTACGGATTCTATATAAAGCAGATTTCAGCATCGACCGAATTATAGTTATCTTGCTACCTCGTACTAGATTCTGTTATTCAGAAAATTAGATGAATAAGAACTTTAAGGAAAGGGGTGAAGTACGTAAGTTATATGAAACTATGCATTTAATTTAAATCTATGTATTAAGTAGAACGCATTAAACCTATAAACGTTAATCCATTCTCTATAACATCATTTTCGCTTTGTATTTGATACTTATCATTGAGAAATATCTGAACTATTACTCACTTTATTGTAGTTATTACCGTAATTACTAAATTTCATAACCATAAATCTGTAGGTATGTACTTTTCTTTTAGAATGTAAATTTAGCCCACTTTTTTGTATAACTTACTATTTGTTTACTGCTCGAGGCTGGTTCTAATACACAACGAGGAAATTAGATCCGAGTTAGGTGTATTTAGCCTGAATGAAAAAGTGGAAGAATACCGTAGTCAATAGAGGCAACATTTGTAATGGATGCCATAGGAGAGAATATCCTTAAAAGTAACGGAATATGTTCCAGTTGGAAGAAGAGAGTTGGGAAGACCTCGAAGAAGATAGCAGTAGTCAGATGTACGGGTTGGAATATCTCGTGTTTGTGTATAAGTACAGGATGGTTTGTGAGTTCGGAACAGGCTTATACCTAATACCTGAGCTTATACCTGATAGTAAGAAGAAGACTATTTTTTCCTAATAATTGTTTGCGTAGTACAGTAATTGTTAACAACTACAGTACTTATTAATTGACGTAAGTTGTAATTGTTATAACAACTGAACCACATAAATTACTTTCTAAGTAGAGTGATTTTGATGGCTTAAAATACAGAATTTTTGATTTTTGCTTCCTCGAGGCGTCTAACAGATAAGATGCGAACACTCATGTATGAAGTTTATTAACTTCGGATAAATCTAAACCTGTTAATTAAATAGGAAAGAATTAGTTTTATCTTAAGGTCTCGGTTTATATGTGTAAAATCTATGTGTTGAAATTAAACTTTGTGTCAATTTAAATATCTTTCTTTGGTTACATCATATTTGAAATAAAAGAAAAAAATCAATTTTAAATCTCACCATAAATTGCTGGCTGTAATCTATTGAAACAGTACGTGGAGCAGCTAAAACATATCTGTATGCTCTGTCAAATTACCAAGCTGTGTGACAGATTGTGGAGGTCACATTTTATAAAATATGATTGAAGTCTTTATAGAGTTATAAATAGCAAAAATAAAATGATTTTATGGTTCTAAAAATATACTGTAATTGATGCTAATAGCTACTTGCAATGCTGTTGTTGGTGGTTTTATTGAACGGATTATAATTAAGTCATAAAACTATGAAAAAAAATATAGAGATTTATTTCTATATTTCAATAGATGTAATTAATAATTTCTGGCAAATAATATCTGTGTTAATTGCTTGTAGTTTGAAGCGTCACAAAATTACTTAATGCTACACATTTCTGAAAACTATTTTTAAATTACCCTTATTTTTACAGTACATTGCAATTTTTAAATTCCATGATATTTTTGAAAATTGCTACGTTATAACTATGTATAGCTATAAAATTAAACTCGTTATCTATAAAAACAAAATAAATAGGCTATTCTAATTTGTTGGATATTAATTACAATGCAAAAATATAGAATTGTTATAGGGACTACTATAACACTGGAAATTTTTTGGTATTTCTTCATATAAAAAAATTTAAGGCTGTTTTACGAAATAAAAGGAAACATAAATTTTGATTTTAACGCAATCAGATTATGTATATCTTATTGTAAATGTAAATTACTATAATTATAAACTAGATTTTGTTGTATTATCTTTCAATATCTAAGCATTAAAATTGTAACTGGATATTAAGTAATAAATTAATTCAAATCAAGGTCTTAAACAAGTTTATTATAAGCAAATGATTTGTTATAATTTGTGTTATTCATGTCATTTATTTATGTTAAAGAAAATAATGTATTAAAGTATAATAATAATAATATTATTAATATATTAGTAAGGTTTGATAGCTTGTATCTCAGGGAAATCAGAAGTCAGTTTTTCCTATGTCAGCATATAGATATTTAATTATTTGTATAGAACTCATAATGTAACCAATCATGTATAGTACTGGATAATATTTTAAATTTTAAACTGTAAAATTACTCGTAAAATCACAAAGGTTAATGATAAATGATCTCGGCGAAATTGATTGCAAATGCCTGAATAAATTTCAGGCCTATGTTTTTGGCTATTTGGTAAAATTTTTGTCTTGGATAAATTTTTATGCAATGTCAATATACACTAAGAATTTTTTCTTAATTATCGTTTGGAATTCTCTATAACTTATTGGTTAAATTGTATTTTGTTGGGAAATAAAGTCTACGATTTTCTGTAGGTTATCAACCTAGATAGACAAAAGTTGTACATAGAAAAGGGGACTTTTTTATGGGTGTTTATGTTACAAAATATGCGCCGATTGGAATTTAAGAACACCTTCTCAGGAGATTCAAGTAATGGCGTTTCTAAAAAACATTTCCGGCGAGGTCAAAAATAAAAATTAATGGAACATTTATTTTGAGCAGACGTGTCATTCAGAAACAAAAAGGACGTGACCAACAAACTAGATAAGGTTAAGAATATTTGCGTGACGATACATAAAACGTTGAAGCACATGACTAAGAAAGACACACATTTGAAGTTGTATAAACGATCATGATACCTTTTTTTGTTTTTGTGTTCTTTTTTGTTTTTCCGAGGCGGCGAGAAAACCTATGTTCACTCCCTCACAATGGGGGAAGTAGTGTTGGACTCAATTGAGGCGTCCTCTTCCAGCCTCAAGGAGGCCGCAACCGCCTACCAACCAAAAACCCGCCGCCTGGCCACTTGATCTGACATCATCAAAGATGTTATAATATGTATTGCTTACAGAATTGTATCTAAGGCAGCCCTGGTAATTTCGGGGATGCTTCCATGGGATCTAGTGGTGTGCGGGAGGGAAGAGCAGTGAGTTGGTGCTGATAAAGAGGAATGTTGGAATCGATTACTCAGCAGGTGGCAGAGGAGATGGAGCGAAGCTAGGGTCGGGAAGTTGACAAGGAGGTTCATTCTGAATGTCGAGATGTGGATGAGGAGGATATTTGGTGACACCACCTACGATCATGAAACCTGTGGTACGATAAATGGAAGTGAGATATGGACACTTTCGAAGCGAGAACGAAATAGGTTCCAGGGGCGGAAATGAAGTTTCTGAGAGCGGGGGAGAGCTGTACCTGGGAGGATAGGCTAAGGAATGCGGCCATACGTAATAAGATGCGCATTGTTAGGCTAGGTGAGAGATTGACAATTCTTAAGAGGTACAGTTGCATCTATTTGGAACAGATGAGAGAGGACCGCTTGTTCCCTTTAAGGCCACGAGCACACACCAACTGGTAAGAGGAGTGTTGGATGCCCGAGAAAATGATTTCCGGAAGAGTCCAAGCTGGCTAATCCATAAAGCGACGAAGACGGAGAAGATTTTCTGTGGTTATTTATTATTTTCCATTATCAGATGTGGTTTAATATATATAAAAAATCAAATCAAGGCCTTACAAAATTAAGGTTTTAAGGAAATTCTTTCTTGATGTACTTTCATTTAATTTTTTTATCAGTAAACAAACTTTAACAGCTGAACGGTTATTTCAACTGATTCTTACTTTAAGCATGATTAAACCTTCTGTAATCATGAAAATGGTTAACCTCAAGATTTTGATTTTTGTGAATAGTAGCTTTAGGTTTTCTTTTTAAAAAATAGAAGTTTTTAGAAAATATTTTCTTATTGACTTCGGAAGAAAAATAGTGGACTTGTAAATCACCGCCATAGTTTTCAAAGTATGTTACTAACTTATCATATACCTACTGATAGATATGAATAAAATAAGAAACAAATTGTACTTTAATTTGTCATAATAGAATGAAGAAATAAATCAGAATGTGGTATCAAAAAAATATTATTAAGATAACAAAAACCACTAATTTCCGCTTGCATAAATTTGTGTTATTTTTTTATCGTACCTGTATTATAACTAAAATACTGTACGAAAAGTCATTTAGTTTCCTTTCGCCTGCAATGTTTTGCATTAAAATTAGTTAAAACAAAACGGAATTAAAAGTATGGCCAATCAATTAATTTATACATGTAAAAACTCACACAACAGCTGCCTACCATTGTTCAGCCGGTGTAATTTACAAGTCTAGCCTACATTTTTCACATAGTACTCTTTCCATCTTAACTAAAACACTTGATCAATATGAATTTTATTCTTTCCTGTAATAAATCTAAATTTAGTATTTCGTAAGTTGATTATTGAGTATGAACGGGACGAAAACTTTTAAACGAATATATTCTATTGCATCTAAGAATTCAGAACTTCAGTAAAAACTAATCTCTTACCAAATAATAAAATGGAACTTTAAAAATACCATGTGAATACAATGAAAATAAAACAAAAATTACAAAAAGTACTATTTAGAAAATGCAAGATTAACTTTGTATAAATGCCATACAATACTATTCCTTATTTTAAATCTCCTCACTTGGGAAGTTTGAGTAATAAACAGAACTAAGATTTATATTTTTATCTGAGCATTTCCTTGTGTAATTTAAGGAAACTATAATAAATAATGCATTCTTGTAATCCTGTACATATAAACAATTTATTTGCTCGGCGAAGTAAAGCAGAAAAATATTGTATTGGTAGCTTGATCACTTTTTGAGCTGTTTGTTAAAGTAGTTATTATCTAGTACATTAGTGAAAAGAGAATGTTACAATCAAAATAAATTATAATTTAACACATTGTAAAGAACTATTTTGATTTTAAAAAGAATGCAGATTTTTTTAAATAAAACTATTTTACAAAACGACGGAAGTGGCACTCTCAGTTGTTTTTATTAAGCATTCATGTGCACACTGCTCTTTATAGGCTTTCAGACTCACATTCTTTCGTTGCGAAAGGGTCCTGTTTCAAACATTGGTAAACGGTTTTATTGTTTTAAAAGCAATCCTACTAAGTTAATATGAAAATGTATTTTTTAAACTACGTTTTATCTCAATCACTCCTAATAAACTTCATCTTTTGGATTAAAATTTAATATTTGCACCACCATCAATTTCGACCGGTGGGCAAATACTTCAATGTAAACTATACAAATAATTAAAAAAATTGTTGGGTGCCAGCTCTGTCAGCAGAGTATGAGAAAATAAATAAAAAACTATATCTCCTTACTTAAAGTATATACCTATACCTAATAGAAACAACACTATTTTTTGTAGCCCTGGAACCAACAGATTGAGTGTAATTAATTTAACACTCCACCTGCCCGTTATGGGCAGGAGTAAAGATTAGTTGCAAATAAATAAATAATTGATAATTAATCTGCAATAAAAATATGTAGTTAAAACTGGTTTTATCTTATAATGAAATTTAAACAAGTATAAATTTGCATTAAGAAAATTGATCTTTGGCGTAACAAGAGAAAATTAAAACAAATTAGATCTATGAGATAGTGTTATTTTTCTGTTTATGTGTAATTGTTTTTATAGGAAATTTTGAACGAAGGTTACATTTCAGCGAGCGGGTTTTCAGTTGAAGCAACAGTTTCATTTAAAAATTTGAATCAAAGGGTTATAAATGAAGAATGAATCGAACTAAGTAGTAGAACAAAATCCTGGCACCCATTTTTGAACGTTTGAATACGTTGAATTAAAAAAAAATAAGACTACACACATTTTATATTGTTTGATTATTTTACGACAACGTTGTTAAATATCTATTTTGTATTGTTCCTTCAAATGGTATGTTTTATGTGCTTAATTTTTCCCCTTTCACTTTGATGTAACCTGGTTCTTTTACTCCTTGGGATACATTTTATTTATTTTATTTTTGGTGAATGTTTTTAATGGATTAAGATGGAAATGAAATTCAAAGTGCACTAAAGTGTTTTCTAAGAGAACTAATAAATTTTCAACTTATTTAAATGAAAATTGTTGAAGTTCGAATTTAATTTTATTAAAATATCAATACAGTAGTTTATTTTTGAAAATATAATTTGCTGCACAAGGTAATTGATAATTATTATTGTTGTAACTTTTTGTTTGAGCACATTTTGAAAAGAAATTAATAATTAAAACATTTAAAAGTTATTATGTCTGAAATAACAGTGATTTTTATTGTTAATGTAACTTAAACGTTACAACGTTTTTTAAATTACGGTTTTTTTGTTATTTGACTCCCCTTTATTAGGTTTTTGTAAATTGTAACCTCGGTACATCAAATTTTTCCTTTATTATTATAATATCTATTATTAGTTTTTTTATTTGTGACTAACGTCACAGTAAGTTTATCCTTTATTTTTTTAATAGATTATTAACGCAACAATACAATAATAATTCTTACCTCTAGAGTTTTTAAGATTATAAATGTTTTCATATCTTGTTGATGTATTGGTCAGTGCAATTAGCTTCTACTCCGAATTCGATTCCCGGTAAGAGCTGGCCTTTTTCCATATATATATTTCCTGATGATATCATTACATATACATAAGCCAAGACTTATGTAGGCATTAATATAAAATAACATCAATGATTAAAATAGTAACCGGATGCCACAGAATATTAGCTGATCGATATTTTAAATGATAAAAAATAAAAGAAAAACACGTCAAGATGCATTTTACCTTCTTCAGTTTAATAAATCAAACAACTGGCCGCCTCTGTAGTATAGTGGTAACGCGCTAGCCTACAATGTGGAGGTCCAGCGTTTGATTCTCGGCTAGGGTCTTGAAATTATAATAAGTCAAAACCCACCGTTTCAGTTACATAACCCATCATAGTTACCAATAACCAAGCAGTTGATTATGACTTTAAATAAACTTAAAAAAGTTCAACAACAGAGTTGTTCAACTATAGTCCGATTCACGAAAGAAAACACTTGTTTTTAAACAGCTATATCTTATGAACCGTTGTATGTAAAAACAATTACGATTCATCAAATTGAAGCTTGTTATATTGCTGGTGACAGGACATACATTTACAATTTCATAAATTAATAGTGTATTAAATATAACGAATTACACTTAAAAAGTACCCTGTTTTTAACCACTTTTCCAGTATACCCAACTTCAAGGTACTATTACTTTGTAACACGTGTACTTAAAAGTTTATAGGGCTTAAAGTATTGTAGTAAATATAATCCTGTAATGAACAGTAAAAGAAGCTTTAGTTTGATGTATCGAAATTGTTTTTACATACAACGGTTCATAAGATATTGCTGTTTAAAGACAGGTGTTTTCTTTCGTGAATCGGACAATAGATAATTTTAAGGCCTGAATTATATTTATTACACCAATTCAAACAAATATATTGTAAAACAATTATAATTTAATGGATATTACATATTTTTTTATTCAATTTAGTACAATTATTATTTAACATTGTTAGAAAATTATTGAGACGGACAAACAGTAACGCAATTCTTAGCTCATATAAGTTAAATACTGCATGAAATAGTTTCCGAACAAAAAAAAAACCACCTAATAGCCATGAGCATGCACTTACTTATTTTGAATGATTGAGCTTAAATACATCTCTTCGTTCCCGATTCGGGTCTGGAAAATGTAAACAAGAAGCTCTAGAGTTCAATGACCGTTTGCGACCTAAATTATAACAATTAATTACGAAAATTACAAATAGTTTTTAACCGAACAGTTATACATATTGGATGAGTTAAGCTCAAAGCTAAATTGGCCAATATGCTGGCAATATAATATGCAAATTTCTTACCTCAAGGTTTTAGTTAGTAATTCCTATCCATTAGCTGAATTACTGACAGTTGGTTACATTACAATTGTGTTATGCAAGAAAACATAAATTAAAAGTACTTCATTTTCATCCGTTTACACTACTAAGATTTAGGAAAATATTTTTGTTTTGGGGTTACAAATAGCCATATTAAATCTGTTGACTTTCTTTTTATATTCCTTTTGATAAGAAATGCCTAAATTAAATCATGAACTTTTACCATTTTTAAAGAAAAGATATGAATGAAATTTACCATTCATGAACAGGAATACTTTCAAAAAATCAGTCGGAAGAAACTAGACGATTCTGTAACAATCTTTGCACAGTATGAAGTTATGAGTCGACGATACAGTAACACATTTTTCTTTTTTTGTCTTTAACTTTTTTTATTACGGTTCTGTACATTGAGCTGCACATCTTCCGTACATAATATTTAAATGGCGGTGAGGAAATATTTCACTTTAAGGAGAAGCGGTACCCAGTGGTACATTTCCTGTTTAAAACTGCGGGTATTGTCCGTTATTGAGACCAAGAGGTCTCTGCTCCATTCCCGCTTTAGACGTCCCACACAGTTGGGAAGTTGCTTGTAGCTAACTCACGGGCTAGTTGGTTTGGATAGTCATCTAGTCTTTCGTGAAATGTACTGTACAAGGACGCGGTTAGCTCCTTTACTGTAGGAATTTTGAAATCGTCGTGGAGGGTTTTATTGCTTACATAAAAAGGAGCGCCAGAAGCAAGTCTTAAGAATTTTGATTGAAAGGCCTGGATCGAATTTAAATTACTCTCTGCTGCTACTCAAGAGCTAAACAACATAAGTCCAGATTGGTCTTAAAAGGGATTTGTATATTAAAATCTTAGAGCGGAGGTTCAATCTTGATCGAGGGTTAATTAAGCAGAAGAGTAGCTTCTAGTGGCGGTTAAGTTCTAAACGTTTCGTACGCAGATGATGCTACCAAGTTAGTCACATGTCAAGCCATAAGCCAAGATATCGCACCAGCCTGGCCTGTTGGATATGAATGTTAATCAGCACCACAGGTGGACAAGTTTGACGTCGTAAGGTGAACGTAACAAGTGTTGATTTAATTTGGTTCACCTTAATAGGCCAACGGGTAAACCAGTCTTGTATTAATAAAAGATGTCGCTGCGCCAACCTGTAACAGTAAAACTGATGTTTATTTTTGATTCTTGCTACTACTTTTCAGGATACCGTTGTCGTATAAATCTTTTTCGTGAGGGTTATTCAACGAATTTGTTTTACATATTATGTACCCTACATCTTTTACCTGATGGGTGGAAGTTGCTTCATGTAATGAAAGGAATTTTTGTTTACAGTGATACCTCTATTTCATTTATGTAATCGCATTCCGCGAATATTAATAGTGATGTAACTGTATTATGTCTGTTTAATATCGTAATTATAAATAATAGTATTTCCTTATAGTTTTTTGTGATAAACATTACTAGTTAATAAATTCCGCCGCATTTCTACAGCCGTTTTTGTTATTTACGTCACTAAACTAAATGTCCGTTCAATTTTGTAATTTATTCAGCCGCTTTGTTTTTAAAAGATATTAGTAGTTTTTAGATTAAATTTAGTTCAATAAAATTTATTAAAAGTTATTCATATCAATATGTTTAAAATTTATATCTCCGATAAAGAAAATTGAATTAATTCTTTAGTAATCTAGACGAGGTTTTATAATTAAATTACTTTCTAACAATTTAGTCATTTTTAATGGTTTTATTAGCACGTAAAAAGTAATTCTATTTTAAAAATTCAACCATTTATTAAATATACGTTCAATTTTGATGAAAGTAAATCTCTATTCGACTGAACATCCACGGAGTAATAGATTTTATTTCGTCATTTAATAAATTTGTTCTGATAGAAAATAAATATTACATAACTGTGCCGCAAACTAATATTATTCCTATCTGTGGATTATTTAGAAAACCAATTATTTTTGCTTGCAATTTTTTTTATCTATTCAAAATTCAAACCTTATTACATTGAACGTATAAATAGTATTTACATTTCATTTTATTTTTGTATTTTTTCTATATGTGTTGTATTATATAATGGATAGAGTTTACTTTACTTTAAATATAATTAGATTTCAATAAAAAATATGTAGTATTCATAATTTACTATTTTTAATGCTACTGTATATGATTTTTTGAATGATGTGTTTTGATTGAAGAGGTTACTTTAATTTTTTAATTTTTGAGAACAATTAATTATGAAAAACAAATAAGTACTTAAACAATAGAGGTGTAAGTTGTACTATACATTTAAAAAACGGCCCCCTCCGTGGCGTAGTGGTCAAGAGCGTTATTTTACTATACCGCTGATGTCAAAAACAGTCGGACTTAAAACAAGAACAAACCGCGGCAACTAATCGGTTTCTTAAATCAGTCAGATCATGTGGGGATTAAAGTAAACATATCAACATGAGTCAAAAAGTGAGTCCATTTCAAAAGTCTTGACGTATTATTAAGTTATACTTAAAACTAGTATGAACATAACTCCAAACCACTTCACTCCTTGTCTTGAATAGTTCGATATCTAGGAATTAAAGTAGACCTTTGCTTCTTCGAAAAATTATAAACATGCCTTTTCAAGAACGAAATCAATTTCATGTCACAGACCCATTTAAGATTTGGGTAAAAACATTTTTGTTTTAAAAAAAAATGTATTTTCGTATTAAAGAAAACTTTTTTAAAGGCTCAGAATCCATGTAAATTTTTCCACTTATTTTTCTCTTCACTTTTACTCAATAATAATGGATGCGGATATGTTCTTATGTGGATATATCCGTAATAGAATTGACAAAAATATTTCTATGTTGTACTGCAAAATAGGAGGAGCCAATTGTAAAACAAATCTACGAACAAAGATTGTTTAAAGAAATATTATGTTTAAATTGAATGAACGTAACATGTTTAAGTTGTTAGCTGATAGGCTGCTTTGAACCTCTAGCGCTTTACTAACTAAAACGAGAAGTGAGGTGGTTTATTATTGCCTTATTCACTGAGTGGAAAGGTATGCTTATCAGCATGCCCGGCCCTCCAAAAAGTACGTAACTTCCACCCTGCAAATTACACCTTCACTTCATTCACCAAAGGGTCTGGCTGTATAATGAAATTTCTTACTTTTAGAGGAGTTAACTCTGACTAATATATTAATGAACAGAGGAAGCTCAACTGGTATGGAAATGCAACTACGTGGTAGCCAGGAAACACTGACGGGCAGTGCTGTCAACCCAGCTTCTGCAGGTAAAAATTCCTGGAATATTTCGATATTTTGGCATAATTTTGATGAATATTAAGAAAAATTGTAGTCAAATCTTTTTTATTTTAATTTGTAAATGTGAGGATACATCCGCTAAACGACTATACTCATTCTAACCCGTACGCGGACATATCTGCAAAACGATCTGTGGGAAAGATTTTTGGCGGTTAAATCCGTCTTTGTTCCATGAAGGGTTAATAATTTTGTGAAAGGTTAAAGATTGCCTTAATGGATGAATCGAATAATTTTCGTATTATATTACAAAATACGATGCAGTACAAAAATCGGGCTCGCAGTCTTTTTGGATTTTGGTTCAGGGGCTGAGTGGAGGTTTTTTTTTGGTTTTACATCAGACAGTTATGTGCATTACATCTATAGTTCGCGCCATAAAAGAATTCCATTGTGTTTAAAGAGCTGTACTCGAGTGTAGCTGTAACAGTGAACAAAAATGCCCGACCTGACCGGGCCAGAGACCCAGTTTCTGGTTTGAAATAAAAAATTTCTATTCGGAGGGAGAGTAACTGAAGCTCTTAAGCCCCTCCTTGGCTTCTTACCTGAGTATAATAAAATATTGTAAATTTTAACGACCGTTATGTCATAAAAACTTATTATACTACTGAAAATTAATTATTAAGCACGAAGTAAGAACCTTTCAATGCGGTAACGATCAAATAGAATTTGTAAATTAAATATTGAGATCATGGTCATTAACATATGACAACTAAGATGCGAATTTTATTGCAAAATGAATAAATGATCAGCTAACATTGGCAAAGGAACTGTGTTAAGGACTCCAACCCTTCCTTATTTGTAATTGCGTTAATGTAATTTTTAAGAAAGTCCATTGGGTTCTAGTTTATTTGTTTAATTATTTAACCTTGTTCATGGTCATAACAAAGGTTTCAACTGTAACAAAAAAGTCATCTTTTTCATTCACATTTTATTCGACAAGCTAATTTTAACCACTAAAATTGATATTGTCCTCCATCGTAACCTTTTGTTTATTAGTATCATAGAAATTCTAGTTAATAGATGTTAATAAATAATAAAACTAATTAAATATTTTAAATTGGCAGTTAACGTTAAATAAATTTATTTTCTATCATGTTTTTTTACTCACAGTATTTTACGAACGTTTTATCCTTAAAAGAATATAACTATTATAAGTTTAGTTTCTTTCATAAAATTGTGAACAGAAAAATTAACATGGTGTTTTACACGATAGAGGCCGTATGTAACTTTTAATATCAGAAAATTTACATATAATATATATTTTTTATATATGATATAAAATGAACAGCCAAAACAATAATTAGTTTTGTTTTGGCTGTTCATTATACATCATATATGTAGTGGTGCAAACAAAGGAAAAGTAATGTTTAATAAAATAATATGTATTTTATGTACTCTTAAGTAGATGGGTATTCTCTTTTACACGTAACGACCAAAGAATTATTAATTATGAATTATCATTTTATTATTTTATGAAATTATCATTTCATAGATTTATTTCTTGTGTTTCCTGTCACTTATCGCTGCGCCAGTCTGAAAGCTTCACCCGCAGTCTTTTCTTGTACAAGATTGTTGTGTCGTTAGCGTATGTCGCGGATACCAATGTGTTCAATGTAGCCGTATCCGATGTAAACGCGCTATGCAAAAATGGAGATAGTATTCCCCTTGGTGTACTGTAGCAAATCATTAATTTTATTTTATTCATCTTAGAGTGAACTGTACTGTACTGTACTAAACTGTACCATAAACTGTACCATACTCTAAAAACGATTTTATAACTAAATAGTACGAGTCACTTAAAATTTCTTTCAAGTTTTATAACATTTCATCGTGTTATACTTTGTTGAACGCGGAACTAATCTATACCAATGTTATAATGACAAAGCGTGTTTTTTTGTGCAGGTTAATTTCCAAAACTACTCAACGGATTTTCATGAAATTTTAACGCCATATTCCTATTTATATTCACAGCAACATTTTTTTTAATTTTTCAAAAATGATAACCCTTACGGCCCTAATTAAGGTTTTTGTAAATATATTGTATGTGTGTGTGTGTACGCGCACGCATGTGAGAGAGAGAGAGAGTAAGAAGGGAGAGGTATACATTCGCTAGCAGCTACATGATTTCTGTTACATACTCATTTAAAAAAAAATTAATTAGGCCTACACGTGTTTCGTGTGCGAAGCCGCGCAGGGTGTGCTAGCATCCAATTAAATACTAGTAGTGTACTCGTTTCTCTCTTGATTCTCCGCGATGCAGCCTACAACTCGGTGCAGTTGTACTGTTGTTGTCGAGTGTAACGATCGAATTGAAATTGATGAGACGGAATGTTGTTTCAGTCTTCAAATTGCGACTTGGTAGTAGGAGGTGTTCGAAAAGTTTTCCTGTGGTCGGTAAGAGATGGATCGGCCGGTAAGACGAACTTTGGTTTTTTAGGCTTCAAGAAAAGTTTAATAATTGAAAATTTATTTGTCCAGGAATCTTTTATATTTTTGTGCTAAATTTGTTAATTTATTGCTGAGTTGTAGAAATGTTTACGTGGGTGCAGATTTTTTTTGGTATGTACCAAGGTGACGCTTTGATTGTCCTGACTAATTTTAATTAAAACTGAAATGTAACGTGGAAAATGTTGTACTCGTAGTTAAACTAAATGATTGGTAATCAGCACTATAGATTAGATTTTAAATATTCAATTTCAATACCAAAAATAATAAATATTCTCGTCTGTTTTCAGTAAAAGCTCTATTTAATTATAAATTCATTAAATGAAGTCACGTCAATACAAAAGACATGGCAGGTAGATGTACCACAAAAGATTTACCGCGACGTGAGCGAAATGCTTCTTAAATGTCATTGAGGCTGTTATTAATATCTGATAAACATTTGTTTCAAGTAAAACATATGCAATTTTCTTTTATTTCTTTAATATTTTAAGTATTTACAAATTATTGTGAAAACTATTTCAGTAAATGGGAAGATAGCTATTTTAAATGGTATGATAATCAAAGCGTATGAATTTCTCTCTATCTTAACAATACTTCAAAAGAAAAGGAAAGAAAAAAACGGTCGTGTAAAATAATTTATATATGTTCTACTTCTTGAAGATTAGTGTAAAAATTAGTGGGTTTTTAGTCGAATAATTAATTTAACCTTTTACAATTTAATTTAATTTTTATATTACGGAATTCAGCCCATAACAGGTAGGTGGAGTGTTGAATTATTATCACTTGATCTGCTAGTTCCAGGGCAAAAAATGTTCTGTTTCTTGTCACATGTTCACCCAATTATATGACTGAAAAAATTAAGAACAGAAGAGGCAGCTGTGTAAAAGACACTAGTCCGAATTATCTTCTCTGATAGTAATGAATTACATTATACAGCCAGATCCTGTGGTGAATGAAGTGAAGGTGTCTTGATTTTTAGAGGGCGTGGCATGCTGATACGCGTACTTTTCCACTCAGTGAGGAAGGGAATCGGAACCCACGTCGCTCCTCGTTTTGCTTCTTAAAGCCTCTGGAGGTTTAAACCAGCCTTCCGGCTGATCACCTAAACAAAAATATTACGGAATTATAGTGAAAAAATTCAAGAAATATTGTGTAAGTTAACTTAATTTTTTTTTGCCTACAATCATTATTACATTGGTATGTATTAAAATCGATGTAGCTATTGGATCTTTTGTGGTTGCAACAAATGCAAAACTGTTGTTCAGTTACTTAACCACCGAGATCGATTCAATTTTATTTTATTATTGAAAAGGCTTTTGTTTCTTTCATCCTTTTATTGTCAACGTTGACCAAAGTCCCTCCAGTTATGGATGATAATAGTTAATTTTAAAATGAAAATTACATTTTATTTGTAATCAAAATTGTTAAAAATAATGTCGGCTAGTTTCTATGTATGTTTCTAATTAATAATTTAGAATAATTAATAATTATTTGGAACTGGATAATAACCCATTCCAGATTCAAAGGTTGAAACTCTTGTGGAATGATTAAGAATTAAGTCATGTTATACGTTCTCTTAAAAACTAGTTAGGCCTATTAGAATCAGAATTTTAAGATCATTGTTAATTTACTTAGAATGAATTTCTACTTCATGAAAAAAAATTAAATCTGAATAATTTAGGAAGTCTATAAAATTTGGTTGTCAATATCCTCTAAAAGTGTTATTACTGTTTCGGGAAACGGTCTTATTCTGTAAATTATTATTGTATTTCATACTTAAAAAGTATTGATTTGCAGTCGACAAATTAAACACAATAAGTTACTAGTAATTATTCCAAAGGTCATAATTTAATCATTTAAAAGACTGTCTTGTATATTTTTCCAGCGGTTTTTGTAATAAGTTAGATCAAAACTTAATAAGTATGTTTAATACTGGTTTTTTTTTCTAATAAACTCACAACTGCATTTGAGTATGATAATAATTAAACAATTTCTACTTTATAAATTATTTTAAAAATATATAAAATGTTATGTATCAACTAGTCAACCACAGGCGTTTATTTTTTTATTTTATGAAGTTCGTTTATACTTAATACAGATTCATTGAAAAAATAATTCTTAAGAGAAATTTCCCTGAAAAACGTTTTCTCGTAAAATGAGAGTTTGAATCCGTTATTAGATCAGGAGATTTAATAATGCAAACGTTTCTTTAGAAGTAAAGAAAAAATAATCTGAAATTGCCACTCGTTCTTTCGAAATTGATTATATTGATAGGTGTAATCTTAAATAGATTACTTCATGATATTTTTCAGTTTATAACAGTCGATTAACTTACGATCATTTTTTTCTATATAAGAAACCTCACATATCACTTAAACAACAAACGATAATACACAGAACAAAATGCCTACATAATTTAATTGGCAGACATTGCCTCTTCGTTTATCAAAGAAGTTACGGAAAATTAAAACCCTACAACTTTTATTTCAAATATTTTTTTCTATAGAGCCTAAATTAGCGTTAATTAGTGATTTTTCATATTTTAAAGTCCTACAAAGGTTAATTATCATTTTGCTTTATTCGTTCACGATTAAAATTAGGTTTTTAATTTTCAATTATTTACTTGTGATTAAATGTAGGTATATATTTTTCATTATATAAATTGCAAAGAGAAAACCGTATGAGTGTTTCACAACAAATGTTTTTTAAGCTCTTACTACTTATCTTCATTTTTTAAAATAGTTTAAATTATATAATATATATTTCTAGTAAACAATTAGATTAAGAATTTCGATTTAATTTATTTTAGGTTCTTTCAATATTTAATTTATTGTTTTGAAGTTAATTTTGGTTGTCGTAGCTTTTGCTTAACAGATAAATTGTATAAAGAAACTGAAAAAATTGATTACAGCCTCTTGTTGTAATCACTGAACTGATTACAACGTCGGCAGCGCTCGAGGCGTCATCGACTTTCTGTCAGATGTTGAGAAGAACCTAATAGTGGAGTAGTCAGTTAGCGCAATATTTTACCCTCAGTTCATTGGCTGATATTCCCGCCCGCTGTTCCTACTCTGTCGAAACCTTTTAACCTTAGCCTTTTTATTTCCTTCTAGCCTTTTCTTGTTTCGTCCCTCTTTCCTCTTTTAATTTGTTTTGTTCATTACCAGCGCATTTCATTTAATAGCCTTTTATGTTATATTTTTTAGATTTATTAGCGAAGATTACGTTGTAATTTAAGTATAATCCTACATTTTTCCTGGTAAAAGAATAAAGGCTGCATGTATCGAGAAATGCTATTTTTACATTTTACGTATAAAAATTAATTATCGAATTTACCTTCTGATATAAACAATTTAATAGGTTTATTTTTAGTTTAAGTAGCCTATAAAGCAAGAAAAAACTTGATAATGTTTTTTTTTAATTTTACCATTATTACGGTTGTAATGTTAAAAATATTAACTACACTTCTTATATACACCTTAACTTCTACATTTGTAAAGAAATCTTAAAATGTTGAAAAACTATAAAAACAAAAATAAAAAACCAAAAAATAAGTAAATTTTTCTTTCAAAATATGAGTTTTAATGTATCTAAGTTTTCTTAATAGATGATAAAATGCAGCAATACCTGAATTTGTTTTATACTCCTTAAAGTTGAGTCAATAAGATAGGAATAACGCAAAAGTACCTATCTCTTCAAAAACTAGTGATTATTATTACGATTATTGAAAATGCTTTCTACTCCACATAATACGATCTATGACAATAAATGTTGTACAATAAAATACTTGCTTTACAACTCAACGGTTAAATGTTTTTCTAGCTTGTGTTGTAGTGGTCAACGCAACTATATTCTACGACAGGGATCACGGGTTCGATTCTTGTTCAGGTCTATCATTTTATCGTAACTCGTTTTCATCTATCACCCTTCATTGTCTACATTAGTAACTTATTATTGTGAAAAAATAGTCGGACGTGAAACAAACAAAAAATATTTGAGATAAGTTCACTTGGCCTAACTAGTTCCCTTTATTGTTGAATTAAACTAATATAAAATCATTGCTATTCAAAGTTCACTACAATGTAATATTAAGAATTGAATCGTATACGAGGTGTGGCTATTAAATAACGAAACTGACGTTGTAAAAAAATGTATTTCTATTTTATACATAATCACTTATTGTCATGTTCAATATACACTCCTTCTCTATCCCTACAACGCTCCATGCGAATTTTCCATTGTCGGAAACAGTGCTGGAAATCATCTTCTGTCAGCTCCTTCAGGACACATGCCGCTTTCTCTTTTTTACAGCTTCCACAGACTCAAATCTTTTCCCTTTTAATGCAGATTTCACCTTAGGGAACAGGTAGAAGATAATAACATGTGATGAAACGTGGGTTTTTACTTATGATCCGGAAACGAAGCGCTAATCCATGCACTGGAAGAGCCGAACTTCACCGAGGGCCAAAGAAGCTCGAATGAGAAAGCCAAAATTTAAATCAATGATGATTGTTTTTTTGATATCCATGGGATTGTGTACCTTCACTGGGTTTCTGAAGGTCAGATAATTAATCAATATTACTACCTTGAGGTACTTTCTAAACTACGTCAAAGAGTAAAGAAAAAACGCCTCGAAATGTGGAAGGACAAATCATGGTTCTCCACCTAGACAATGCTTTAACTCGTTTCGCGTTATCTGTCAAAAGGTTCTTAGCCAAGTTCAGCATCTTAGTGTTAGAACATCTATCTTATTCACCAGATCTTGCACCATGTGACTTCTACCTGTTCCGTAAGGTAAAATCTGCATTAAAAGGGACAAGATTTGAGTCCGTGGAAGCTGTAAAAGAGAAAGCGGCACATGTCCTGAAGGAGCTAACAGGAGATGACTTCCAGCACTGTTTCCAACAACGGAAAATTCGCATGGAGCGTTGCAGGGATAGAGAAGGAGTGTACATATTGAAGGTGAAAATAAGTGATTATGTATAAAATTAAAATAAATTTTTTTACGCCAGTCTCGTTATTTAATAGTCACACCTCGTATAATGCCTTTTAATAGTAAAGGGATATTGTTTTGGCATTGTGAAAACGTTTATCTGAAATGTTTTTCAACATGAAAGTATGACTTGGGTGTTAAGAAAGCAGGATAATGCAATATTAGAAGCCATGGAGACACAGCGTGGAAGGTGAATGCAGATCAGCTAAAATACGAATAATGAAGTTATACTAGGAGTAGGGTGCAAAGCTGCAAAGCGAACTCATTGGAAGCTTAAAGAAAAATAATTCGAAAAATATCGGGCACTTGATGAGTTATATTATTTCATTGTGAATATTTTTGAAAGTAAGATGTTGGGTAAAAGAGGAGAGGGAAGACCAAGGAAACCGAACTTTAAGGGTTAAAAAAGATTTGAAATTCAAAAAGTATGTAGATGATTAGAACAAATGTTACAGGTATTTTTTTTTAACGTCCGACTGTTCTGCAATTACTGCTAATGCAGACGGTGAAGGATGAAATGATTTTTTTTTAACGTATAAAAATGGGTGCCTAAGTGGGATTCGAACCCAAGACCCATTAGAAGGCATTTGTGCAAGGCGAAATTGAACCCTTTTTTTCTTAATTTTCAGTACAGTACTGTTCATTGAGCGGCACAACTTCTGTATACGAGTAATGATATTTGATCGGCGTTGGGGAATTTTACTTTCAGGAGAAGAGCTACTCCGTGGACCATCTCCATTTATAATTTTGGGTGTTGTCCGTTATTGAGACCAAGAGGTCTCTATTCCATTTTTGCTTTAGACGTCACGCAGTTGGTAAGTTCCTTGTTGGTAGATCAAAAGCTAGTTGAATTAGAAAGTCAACTTGTCGTTCGTGAAATTCACTGTGGAAGGACGCGATTAGTTTCTTTACAGTCGAAATTTTTAAATTAATTGTCGTGAGGGTTTTATTGCTTACATAAAAAGGAGCCTTTTAAATATATTTTTTTGTCATCAGTCTCTCGAGTGGTTTGATGCAGTTCTCCAAACTGTTCTGTCCTGCGCAAGTCGTTTCATATCTTCAGAACTGTAACACCTTACTTCTTTTGTAATTTACTTTATATAACCTTTGCCTCCCCCTACAATTCTCTCCCTGAGTATTACCCTCCATTATTAACAGACCAATAACTGGATTTCTTAAGATATGCCCCACTAGCCTATCCTTCTTCTGGTAAGATGCTTCCATATACTTATTTTATCATCCACTCGCCCAAGAATCTCTAAATTTCTTATTTAGTCCACCCACCTAATCTTTAACACTTTCCTGTATTACCATATTTCAAAAGCTTCTTTTCTCTTCCTTTCTACAGCCCCTATCACCCACGTTTCACTTCCGTAAAATGCTACACTTGAAACATAGTGTTTTAAGAAATTTTTCCTAATCTGTACATTGACTTACAGATTAGGAAAAAATTCTTAAAACACTTTGTAGTCAGAAGCTGTTTTTCATTTCAAAGGCTTTTAAATATAAATAAATAAATTATCATAGATTTTCGGAGTAAGGATTTATGAAAGAATACTTAACATAATTATTTGTTATTATTAATTTTTATTATAACAATTAAGCTGATAAGTAAACTAAGGTTAATTCTTCAGGACGTTTTAATTAATAAGTTGTAAAAGAGTAAAAATATTAATTTTGACTATTTAAAGGATAAGGTTAATTAAAATGCTGTAATAAGAAGTTGACCTGATTGCTCCAAACGTACAGTTACTGCTGGTATGAATACTACATGAGTATACTGTGTGACTTTGGTCGGAAGTGGCTCATGAACTTTAGTTGCCCTAAGCGGATAAATTTAATGGGCCAGGACTCTAAAACTTTTCCGGATTTAAGTTGTAATATTTGTTGAAAGTTAACGTACATGATGAACAATGAAAAATGTTGCATAAAAATTTATTTTAAAGAAAAATGTTTTCTACAAATAAACATATTAATAAAAATGAACGGATTTAATTACCAAAAAAAGTTTTATTTTATTTAGAATAGCATTGTTTCTCTTGGTTGAATGAAGGCAATGAAATAACTAATTGTGTCTTTCATATAAGTCTACGACGTAAATTATAGGCCAACGTCGTTAATAAAATGGGTTTTTATGCTCATGTTTGTTCTTATTTTTTTCCATAAACAGAAAAGTTAATGATAATAATAATGGCTTTTGTTAAATATGATATTTTTTATTTTTAACTGTGAGAAAACATGAAAGTTCTACTTCTTTACCAATTTTTTATCAGTTTTCTGTGTACCGGTATGTAAGAAACCATAAGAAACAAATGAATCTATTTTTAAACTTTGAATTTAGTATTAATTTTATTTTAACTGCCCGCATATACAAAGTTTGTACGTGACAGCAAATGAAAATACAAATGTTTCACCCTCTTGGTTTATATAGAGTTTGTGAGGTGTGAGAAAATATTATTAAAATTATATGGTTAAGAATTATATAGAAGGAATAAACTGGTACGTTCATTTTATCTTTTAATTTTATTTATTTATTTACATATACAGTCAATTGCAAAGCAAACATATTGCACAGAATTTGAGGAACCACAAATTTTATAAACAACATTAATATTACATATAGGCTACATATCTTTCTTTTACCGAGTTGGGTGTATTAAGCTTGAATGAAAAAGTGGAGGAGTACCGGAATCAATGGAGGCAACATTTGGAACGGATGACAGAGGAAAGAATACCTCTAAAAGTGATGGAATATGTTTCAATTGGAAGAAGGAAGGTGGGACGACCTCGAAGAAGATGGCAGTAGTCGAGATGTGTACGGTGTTTGTGTAGACGTACAAGATGGTTTGTGAGTTCGGAACAGGCTTATGTCTAATCCTTGATAGTAAGAAGAAGAAGAAGAGATCTTTCTTTTACCGTATTTTACATAATGTCTTCTTAATTATTTGATCTTCTTGCTGGTACTGCTTCTTGTGGTACCAGCAAACAATTTGAAATTTTTTAACCCTGTGCTGTGCACCCTCAAAAATGTTTTCAAAATTGCCAGAATATTAACAATAGACAGTATGTACGCGTATAATGTTTTAAATTTATAAAACTTATTGTATACGCCGCGTGCTCAGAGTGTGAAGTTCATAGTGTGAGAGCACGTCCTTATAGCTGTAATATTCCTTAATACATGTTCTGTGTAATAATAATAATAATAATAATAACTGTAATTATTTATAAAAAAATCCTCAAAAGATATTATTAACTGATAAGGATTGTTTATCTGCAATTTAAAACTTGTGTAAAAAAAGGAAATAGATGACTTTTTATAAAAATAGATGTTTTTAGGAATATACCGGGTAGCCTATATGTTGGTTTCCCGTTGAGATGGAATGGTGGGTTAACCACCTCCTCAATCAAAAATGTGGCCATCTTTTTAGTCTTAGAATACCGGATGGCCCATATGACCGTGTCCCCATGAGATGGGACTTTCATTTTTATGAGTTGGTAATAGTGTAATGTTGGCAGCATCACGTACAAAATTTATTAGTTGTCTGTAACAGTGGCTAGTGTGAGGTACGTCTCCGTGAAGCTACTTTTTTCCTTCTTAACGGTACTTTTAAAATGTTTTCAACTAAACAGCAAGTTTATATGCTTCAATTGTGGTGGAAGCATCATAAAAATATTGCTAAAGTACTGGAAGAATTTGGTGATAAGTATCTAGGTGTGTCGTTACCTACTCGGCAACATTTACGAAAGTTAAATAAGAAATTTAAAAAAAACCAGGAAGCGTATTATATGCCTCGATGTGTGGTTTTCCACGATCGATTTCCCATGACGATAATCTACAGAAAGTTGCTGAAGCGTTTGTATCCAGTCCTGGTAAATCAACTCGTAAGGCATCTTCTGAACTAAGGTTATCACGAACTAGCGTGTAAAGGATGATGAGGGAATTAAAATTGAAACCATTTCATCCATCTTTACTCCATGCGCTTCATGAGAACGATAGTGACAGGCGGTTGGAATTCTGTGAGACAGTCGCTATCGGTTCAGAAGCCGATCCAAACTTTTGCGATTAATTTTATGTTCTGATGAGGCATGTTTCAAACTCACTGGACGCGTTAATCGGCATAACTGCGTGTACAGGTCGGATACAAATCCTCATATTGGAATTCAAACAAAGCTTAATGTGCCTGGTGTTATGGTAAGGGAAGGTATTTCGAGTACTGCGCTGATAGGTCCTTATTTTTTTGAGGGAAATGTTACATCAGAAAATTATTAAAAATGCTGCAAGAAATAGTATTTCCGGAACTTGAAAACAGTCATATTTACATTATCCAATCGCTCATCTGGCAAAGATGGCGCCCCAGCACATTTCGGTATCGAAGTTCGTGAGATTTTAAATCCCAAAGTTGATGAATGGATTGGTCGTCGTGGTACAATCGAAAGGCCTGCGCTCTCGCCAGACTTAACGCCATGTGATTTTTCACTGTGGGGCATTGTAAAAGAACTAGTGTATTCTTCCAAGCCACCAAACCTGTACGAACTAAAAAGTTCAAAATTGAAATTGCATTTGACTATGTAAATGACGATAAAATGCTACTGTTGAAAATTTGTGAATCAGTTTTAAGTCGCTGTATGAAGTGTATAGAGAATCAAGTTGGACATTTTGAACACCTGCTATAACATTTTCAAGGTAATATATTTATACGTATAGTTAATATAATAATTTTTTTGTCTATTGGTTTCTTATTCCATTAACCTTACTTCCGATTTCTGTAAATACTGGGGACCGACATATGGGTCACTCTGTATAATGTTGAAATATCTCTCATTTTCACTAGTACAAATTTTGTTAATAATTCGATAACAGCTTGAACAGGATAGAGAATGTATTTACCTATTACACATGCGTTATGAAACAGCAGATCTCCAAATTAAATTTTATTGAAAAATTCTTTTGGGTTAAATTTTTGTCTATTTTGTACCGTAAACGAACAATGCTGTCTGTATATAGTTGCGAGAGGAATTTTAGAATTATTTTGTTTGGAAATTTTTGATAATATTAACTGCTTTTTAGCTGAAGGAATTTTTACGTTAATATTTTAGTTAAATTCATAACAACCAACTTTAAATAATTCTCTGCTTATCCAAATTTAAATTTTGAACGATATATCACTTTTTTACATTTTGGCCTTCGTTTGACCGCGTTGAACCTTTCGCATGATCTTCTGTTTCCTCTTCCTTCCCTCCCAGAATCGCTTCATCCTTTCGCTCATTATCTTCTTTCTTTCGTCTGATCACTTACATGCTGATTTGTCAGAATCAGTGTTGTGGCTTTTTTGGTTACCCCCCCCCCTCTGAACTCCTGACCCTCTTTGAGATATTAAAACAAATTATAGCCTATATTCATTTCGATTATATCCAGAACCTAAATACCGAAATTCATTTAATTTGGTTAAGCGGTTCTTGCGTGATGCCGTAACTTACAATCAGAACAAACAGACAAAAATTCAGCTGAACTTATTTTCAGTGTTTACTTGGCGTAGAAACAAAATTTGGGGTATTTTGAAAAATTGTACAGACAAAATCACAATTTTATTTATATAGATGATACGAGAGTACTAACCTATTTAGTAAATTTTCGAGGCTTTTCATCAGACGTCTAAAGAAAGAACATACCTAGTTTATTTACCTTTAGTACTCGCACGGTACGGGTCGGTTGGTTTGAACGTGACGTTGCAGAGCCTAGCCTGTAATCAAACCCGGAACATTCCACTTTGCAGTCTGTCATGGTAAGACTACTGTATATATATACATATATCGGAGCAGGCCCCTATAAACAGTTTCTTGCGGTTACTGGAATGCAAAAAGATTATGTCTTGTATTTGTTTACCAATTATGTAGGTAAATAATGTTTTTATTTAGTTTTACTTCTTTCTTCTTGCTGTCCGTTGTTCGTTCTTACGTGCCGTCAATACTTGAGTGTATTTGAAAAACTAAATATAAGTTTTAATAACAATAATATTCTAACATTTTTTACAAAATTTTTATCTGCACTTTTGAGGTAGTGTTTGCCAGGAAATGACGTAAATGTTAATGATATAAATGGATGCGCAGGTTTATGTATCTGTAATTAGATTCAGATAACGATACACAATAGATTTTCCCTGAGGATTTAGTAATATTAATATAGGGGGTCATTGATACCCAACAGGGTACATCAAACTCGAACCAAACTGCCCCCGTTCTCTCTCGCTCTCTCTGATAACCTAACTCCCTTCGATTCCACTTCGTCTTTCCCATAATCAACCTAATTCCTTTAGTAATGATTAACCGATGACGTCACATCAGTAATGGGATCACATTAACTTCTATCGTTTCTAGATTTAACTTAGAAACATACAATTGTCACCAAATATCAATTTTCTGTTCCATAAAATAATATGACGTCATTGAAATGAATTAGGTGATTACAAGAGACAACGTGCATATATTTTGTGCTATTACATGATGAAATAAATGTACTTTGTGTATGTAGGTTAAGTAATCTCATAAACTTTATAATCTCTGAAACTGAATTATAACAGCCTGTGCATAATAGATTACACAATATTCAAATGACTGTCTATTAAAAAATCAGTGTAAATAATAATTGTTATTCTTTTTTAGTGTTTATATACATACCTATATAAACAAATACCATTAACGCCATAAATACCATAAATACCATTGAATACCTATATAAACGCTTTCACGACAAGTCACACGAACACCCTGGTGCGTTTACTTTCCACCGTCCATTTACCTGATAATCCCCCTAGACGCCTTAAAAGACGCTGGAGTAGAGACCTGCTAATTTGATATACAAATTTCATTCTTGGGGAGACACCAATGGGGGCCCTACCCCTCTCATGCCTATCATGTCATTTACATTATTATCATAATAATCACATTTGCTAGTTGTAAAATTTTACAGTTGTAAATAAAGAATTAAAGAGAGAGAAAAAATATATAGTACAGACTATTACATACAGTTTTTGCTTTATAGTAATCATAATGTTAGCTAGATATTGATTTAAATATCTGGCCGCTTTTATTGTTTATATAGTGGTCAAATGACATTGTTTAATTAATCTACAAAAAACCTGTTATTTTTACTTTCTCTTGCCTGTATGAATACATAAGAAGGAAAGTAGGTATTGTTTTCACGTAGATTTTTTGAAATTGAGTTTACACCGGATCTACCATTTTCAGACCCCCTGACATAAAAATAAAAAAAATTCTGTTGAAAGACGATTATTGAAATTTAAACAAAACGTTACTTTTTGGTAGCTCATAATTAAAAAGTAATATAAAATGAGTAAGTCAGTTGCAATTAACAAAAAATTTTAAGTTAATATTTATTTGGACATTTAAAAATATTTTTCACAATTAGGCATGAAAAAAATTTAATTTATAAAATTATATTTTCGTATCCTCTACATTACATACTTTTTTATAATGTATTGGGTTATGTGACGTAATTTTTTTTAATACAGTATTTATTTGCACACCAGCTTACGTCTATTGGACTTATGAACATTTTGGTAAAACTTGAAGCGTCATCTCTTTCCCGTTATTTGGAAAATTTATAACCGTGATTACATGGGTTCGGTAATTTCATTCTGTATTTTAATTTTACAGTTCAATGTGCCTTGCAAAATACTTATCTTACCTCAATCGGTTTCGTATAAGGAATGTAGCTTGAACTACGTATTTCACTGTTCTTGTTAGGGAATAGAGGTTTGATATAGATCAGTAAACTGTACTATGGAATTTTACCAGTATTTCGATATTCTCATTATTTATATCATTTTAGAGCTGAAGGTCTTAACGCCTTATGGTTTTTAGAATTCATTTAATTTTGTTTGTATTCAATCGTTTTCATATAGACCTACTCTGTCAGATTGATTAACATCGTTAATATTGTTAGGTTTAATTTTCAGTTTTACTGAAAATTAAACTGATGATATTACTACGGATGAATATTTTTAAGCATTCTCAAAATTAAAATATATACAATTTAGGATTTAAAATACTATTCTAGTCAGTTAAAATTTCTTGAGTGTCGAATTAATGTAGGAAAAGCTGCAAAATTGTTTAACATAAAAAAATTATGTAAAACTTGTAAATTTAAACACAACACAACTTGCAAAAGTGAAGTACAAGTAATAAATTTACTCACAAAAATTAATCCGTATTTTATTAAAAATTAATTTATCGTGCCTAAAATTATTAAATTATCGCAATTTTGTTTGGTTGAAAATACTGTTTCACGTCACATAATATTAATATGAGATATATGGTGGATTACGGAATAAGCCACGCCCAATAAAATAATATATGCATACAATTGGCACTTAAAACGTTAGTATTTAATTTAATTTTAATACATTTTGTCCATTAGCAGTCAGCTTACCATATTCTTCATTAAGAATTAATATTGTGGAGGCCATTATACAGCTTCATTGTATGAACGTTGTGTTCGTTGATAGAAATGTTAATTTCAGTAGTAAATTTTGAGATTATGAGTAACCCCTATTTACCTTCCACAGTGATACTGAACATAATGAATATTGTTTATTAATAAATTACGTTATTAATATTGTAATGCATTAGTATGTAAAGTAATTAGAGAACTGAATCTATTTGAATACACTAGATTTCTAGAACAACTGTGTCACATGAGGTGTTTAAACCAAAAGTAATGAATTACGTGATCAGTAATTGTGATTAGATAACATTCTACCCTCACCAACTTTTCCAAAAAACGATTTGTTCAGGCAACATGACAACACAATATCCAACGGGAATTCACCTCTCTCAACGGATAGTTTGTAACACAAGAATTACATACTTTTTTCTTTTTTGAATGTTCTTCTCTTGGGAATATAACGTTAGTTCCTTTGATAAATACGATTGAGTTACACACATTCATTTATGAAACAAGATTATTCTGTTTTACTCTCTTTCAAAAGCAAATACAGAAAAAAATCACACACATACTCCACACCATTTCCCTTGGGTGTTCATTCGTGAACGATTGAAAAAGTTTTTATAAGAAGTATTTTAATGGCTATTTCCAACCAATCCATGTTGTTGCTTATAAAACATAAATTTTGTGATTTTATTCATTGTGCCTCCCTCGTTACTGATTCAGAAAAATGTAAACATAGGACTTTCTTTATAAATAATTATTTTAGCATGATAATTAATAGAGCGTTCAACCGAGATTCTATTGTTTTACGCCCGGCTGTTTTGCACATTTATGTATAAGCAGATGATGAAGAATGAAAATAAGCGATAAAAAATTTCCAGATCTGACTGGGATTCGAGCCAATGTTCAATGGCAAAGAAACTAGTTGATCTAAGCATTATACCAACGGGTTCATCAAATTCTAACCTAGATGTCATTTGAACATAAGAACTTTGTTAAAAATAATTACGTACTTCTTCTTCTTCTCGCAATCAAGAATTAGGCTTCCGCCTTTTCTGACTCACAACCGCGACAAACTATTGAGTTATTGCCATCTCTTCTCTACTGTCCCTCTACCGCTTCTGTTCTTAAATGCTTCAATCAAATAATTGGATGATCATGTACTATGAAACAGAATTACTTTCTGTAGCCCTGGAACTAGCAGATCAAGTGCAAATAATTTAACACTTCACCTACCAGTTATGGGCAGAAAATTTGTCTAAATACGAGTAATACACAACTGTGTGATATGTATTTTTTTAATGAATTCTATGTTTATTTAACAATTTCAATTACGCGAGATAGATGATCATGTTCAAAGGACACCAGGTGTTTCGGATTGAATTTCAAGTTCGCATAAAAATCCTCATCGAGATCTGATTCAAACGGTTTGGTTACAACTCCAAAATTAATTGGAAGTTTACGGTGGTTGGAAACACAGGATACCTAAAGGGCAAATTGAAATTTGGTTGTACAAATACACAAGTTTATGATCAAGTATTGATTATCATTTTCACCTACATTGGTATAATTTTCACCTACATATAATGTACAGTTTCTTCAATTTTGTAACAGTTTTAATTACCAACTAACGTAAAAGTGGAGTTTGTTACATCCAGAATCGACGAAGCAGAAAGCCTATGTTTGAATTGCTACTGTGTAAACTATGTTGGGAAGAATTTTTGAGAGAACTACCGTCAGTGGTAAAATATGTAAATTTGGAAATGAAAGTGTTAGAAAATACGCAGAATTTTTTATTAGTTATAGTTGAAATCAAAAATTTAACAACTCAATTAAATTGTTGTTAAATTAAATTCTACCCGTTTATAAAAAAACACGTTTGAATATTGAATCATTTGTTGTTCAGAAATATGAAAAGATTGAAACATGACATTTTGTTGTCAGTATTTTTACATTCAATCACATTTCAAATGAAACCGTTCAAATTTTCCTTTTTACCTGATATTTTGTTTTCATTTTTTTTTACCTTTAATCATTTTGAAGAGGAATTCTTTCCGTAAAACTGTCAGCAGGTGTATAAAAGAAACAAACGTTTCAAAAGATTTGAAGAAACACAGAATGTTATATTATCAGAAAGAAATTTGTTTTATTATAGAAGTTTTCTCTTTCTTAGCTGTGTTTCAAGAACATTGACTTCACATTTCGATTTAGTATTCTATTCTTAAATTATATTAAAAAATAATTAAAAATAGTAGAATGAATTATATTTAGTGATGGGAAAAATAAAAGAGTATGGATAATCTAAAAAACAAAAAGTCAATTCACAAAATATGTACAAGACATCTAGACTGTCAGAATTCAATCACGGTTAATTAGAATAACTTCTTTGTTTACCAATTAATTTTTTTGGCATTCTAAATCACTACTTCTTTAAAAAAGTACCATTAATTGAACATTTATTAGGCAACTTTAAATGGAAAGCAAACAAATCTCATTCACAGATTTCAATCCAAAATACTTAGATTAATCACTGAGTATTATGACTTGTATTAATTTAGCATTCGTTCAGCGTTAAATAAAATTTTTCAAAATTACACTCAGTTTTTTTTCTGGTATAGGGCCAATCTTAAACAGCGTAAAGTGACTTCAGAAGTTTGTGGAAGCTCTTTTTGCAGCCCACATTTTCAGCATTCGCTCACTGTAGGTGTTTTCCTTTCTTTTGTTCACCCGGTATTCTGTTTTGCTCCTCATAAAAGTCCTTAAAGTCTGTAATTAGTTACCTTAATTTGGTTTCGTTCATTAAGTTTTGTCAGTTTATTCCAGTTTTTTCCATATTCTTTTCTGACTTTTTTAAACCATTTATCCGACACCTTAGGTCTATTGTTTAGTTTCTTAAAAACTTTTTTTTTCAACTGGTTGTCATCCATTACACAATCATTATGTTAATAATATATTTCCGAATCAGTAGTTTTCTAAAAATAAACTTCAGTTTAGTAAAACCCCTCTTAAAGGTAATCTAAATGCATCATATTTATCAAGCAACCCAAAACGATGGTAGAAGCCATCTTATTTTATAACCATTTTTAAGCATTCTGTAGAACTTATTTTGCCATTTTTGTCATCAAATTAATGCCTACCACAAATCAAATATCGTTTGCTAGTTGCTCTTTTATAGATTTGTGAAATAGCGTGGAAATGTTTACTCGCTCGTTTATATCACAGCGGCTATAGTTGTACGTTGTACAGGGTGTTTATAAACGTTAAAAAATGTTGAACATGTTTATTATTAAAAATTTAGTATACATTATTAAAATATTATAATAATTTCTAAATATAAAGTTAAAGATTACAAAACTTGAATTACTTGCTACAGCTGCAGTCATCAGTGCATTCCTATAGTTGGCCAAGAAGATCCTTTGACCTAGCCACTGACGTTTTAACCCTTTATAGGATAGTGCTACAGGGGAAAATATATATGTTGTAATATATTAAATTTTGGTTTACCGGGACTTGAATAATGTATTTCTAGTGGCAGAACAGTAAGATATTTATTTCTTTAGATGTTAATTCCTGGTAAGTATACTTACCAAGGAACGTTTATTGAATTGGGAATTATATAATATTTAGTAGTAAGAATGCTTATTAAAACAACTTATGGTACTATATAACAAAAACTGTATAGAACAACTTATCTTAACTTATACAGTCGAACTTCGATGTAACGAAAACCTTGATTATACGAATTCTTTTACTGCACCGTGACATTATAATTAAACTATATGTAAATTTACCTCGATTTAACAAATAAGAACCTTGATATAACGAAATAGTGTTATGCAATAAGTACAAAGTGATACGCTGTATTATGATTTTTCTGTGAGAAAAGGTAGATTCTTTTGATTTCCGTCAACTGGAAACGTCAGTAACGAAGTTATTCCAGAGAATTTCATCACGGTTGATGAACAGATTACTGTTAGTGATTTTCCGAACGATGACGACATACTTCATGGTGTTGGGATGATGATGAAGAAGAAAATGATGATGAAAACTGCGAAGATCAGCAGCAGGAGAGAAAACCTACCAACGACGAGATTTTACAGTCATTTACAATAATTAGGCTTGGGCTACAGCTCAAGCTGGATGAAGTGCCTGACAGTATTTTTGAAAATTTAAGTAAATGTGAAAAGTTTTTGCAAGTATTGCTTTATTCAAACACAAGAAACAACGGAAAATTGCTTACTTTTTCAAGGAGTAAATTAACATTTAAAGTACTGTAATTAAATATTCTAACCAATACCTGTCAATATCAAAAACTAAAGAATACATTTAGAATTAGTGTTTTTATAAAAACTTTAGATAAAGTTAGTGTATTTATTTTCTTTATGTTAGTGTTTTGAAGAAATATATAGCCTACTGAAAAGAAAAATACAGTATTAACCTACAAATGGGCTTCAGATGCTTTTAATTACAGCAAAGATGTATTTACGAGGTAAGTTCCTACTTGAAATCAGTACATACTTTTTGTACTATTATTAACGGTAATTACGTAAAACGTGATCGATAAAAAAACATTTTACTAGTTAAGACATGTCTATTAAGAAAATTAACTGTATTTAATTCATCATACAACGTTAAAAAATTCATTTATAAAAATTAGCTTGGAAATTCTTGTTACATCGATATAACGAATACCTCAATTTAACGAATTTTTTCCCAGGATTCTCGATTTTTTTACATCGAAGTTCGACTGTATTAGCATGAATGCTTGGTTTCCCGTTAAAAACTCGGATTTCCGAAGCACTGTACAAAAGTAACAAAAAAGCAACACGGTAGCCTACGATAGTATGAATCTTTACCACATCTTGCAACTCAGGAAGCAAATGGTCGCTGCGCTCTAATTTCAATACGTGGATAGCCTACTTACCAGAGAACATTTGTAACACCGTAAAATTCCAATAAGGTTCAACTGCATAGCTGATTCGTAAAAAAATCAACCTTATTACCAGTGGTAAGTGTACTTACCAAAGACCTATGAAGGGGTAACCGTCTATGCTGAGTATCTGGTATCACTCTCCTGTAGACATTTTCATGAGAGGGTTGTCGTGTAACTCAAATTTGTCGTGCAACGCCTTGTATAGTTGTTTCGCGACATCAGTTATGTATGGTATTTGTAAGAATTTGAGCAACATTAGGTTTGTGGGGTAAAAATGGGCATTACGTTATTGCACGTAATATCTTGTTTTGAATCGCTTTTATGCGTTTCGTGTGTAAAGGTTCACAATTTCAGAATGTTACTTTAAATTTTAATATTATCGTAAACATTCTTAGTGAAATAAAAACTTTTGCTTATCGTATTAGACATTCAGTAATTTCAGATTTTAAGAAGTATTTAAAAACGTTAACTGAAATAAAATTGTTATTTTCCTCTTTAGGATTGGAAAAAAGCAATAAAGAACCGCCTGTTCTTTGTTACAATGTTTATTGCTGAGAAGCGGATTGTAAAGGTTGGTTTAAAGAAGATTTACATTTAACTAAAACGGTTAGTGACGTAGAGAAATGTTCAATAAGTTTCTATCAGAAGAAATACGGCAAACGGTCTCAAATCAATAATATTTTGCCTACACAGTTCATCTGTGTTTTGTAAAACACTTTAATTTTTACAAAACGATTAAATCTTTTGAAATATTATACGTATCGTATAGACTTATTCTTCATATAATTTACACATGTTTGTCTAAAATAATAGCTGTCCAGTCATTTATTTATTTTTTAAATACGATTCTCTTATTTAAACGGCATTATTATGTAATTATTCTCTGTTATGTTGCGATTGTCATTCATTTATGTATTAAAACAGTGTTACAATATAAACCGAAAAGCTCTTACTCATTTATCAATTATTTTTTAATATCCAAATCACTTTCGTAGATTCATGACATTTGTTTCTTATGAGTTGAGCAAAACGACTGAACAATTTTAATTTTTAACTAACGTTTGCGCCGAAGGGGTAAAAAGGGCGACTACACTAAAGAAATATATACTACTATTTCTATAATTTCCCAAAAGTCTATAATTCTAAAATTCAGTACGTGTATTTTCTAAATGATAAAATCATTTATTTGGATAAAGAAAAGTGCAGAGTAAACCGGAAAATTTTGTAAGATCAATAAATAATCGTTTAATGTACCCCTCTAAAGCTGACACTTTTAGTTAAAACAATTTATTCTGTATTTTTATCGTTCGTAAACCACACTAAACTAACTCCCACCTAAAAATATCAGCATATCTTTGCTTATAAGTTATTTTGAAGTATTCATTTATATTTGCTTAAGTCAATAGCATGGCTAAACTCGCTTAGTCCTAATTTTGAGAACATCAGAATTTATGTTAATAAAGAAGGATCGAAACATGTTTCAATATGTCAAAATCATTAAATAAATTGTAAGATGATAAAACGTACAACTTGTGAAATATAACTTCTTAAGTGTTTTTATTTTTCATAGTAAACGGAGAAGAAAAGTAGAACACCAGGACTCGTAGAAGAAATGAGAAAAGCTTGTAGAGAAACAATCCTGAGAGTATATGCTAAAAAAGAGTTTATCGGAATGTCACAAATTACTCTATCCGGCCACATTGGCGTAGTTGGTAACGTCCTCGCCTCTCATCATTCGGTCCTGGGTTCGAATACCACTCAGGCACGGCATATTTTCATACGTTAAAAAAAATAATTTCATCCCTATTACGCACAGTTACACCCCAACGTCGTCGCTAATGACCTTGCAGTTGATGCGACGTTAAATAAAAAGAAAAAAATTATTTGGAAGAGCATGACCCCAAAAACCTAAAAACCACTTTGATGAAGTAATGATTGGATTAATTGTACTAGAAAATATACTTCGTAATTACAAATATCTTCATGTTTTTTTCTTGTCTTCTGGCATAGACCACTTAGCATGTTCCGGCATTAAAATGTTTTTATTCTGTTTGAGGTTTTCCAAGCTTCTCTTTCTCTGAGGCTTGATTCCAGAACCCGTTTTAGATTTCTATCTTTCTTTATTTTTTTGAATTTGTTCCAACCATTTGTTGGAGTAACAGAAGATTCCCTCATTTACTTTTGCTATCTACTGTTCTTTCTTTCCTTACATCGAAATTTTGAATCTGTTCTCCCTAATCCCTTAACCCTTTGTAGAAAACGTGTTTTTTCAATTGTTGTTTCTTGATTAATTGTTGTAAGAGCTCAAATTTTGGTGCTATACTAACGTGTAGGAACTACCATTATGTCGTAAAATTTCATCAAAGTATAGCTGTGTCCTTTGGTCTTTAGTTTACTTGTAATCCTTTTGCATATTCTTTGGAAACGATGATTAAAAAAGCTAAAATTAAATATTTTTCTTTCCCAGTATTCTTGGAAAGTTTTTGAGTTACACGAGATATCAAATATTCTCAATTTAGGAGGTCGTTTCAATTAAAGAATGGTGGTTCACAGACACAATATGTGAAATGCAACCAGAATCATGAGACGATATTTTCACGGCGGCAGTACTTTTTCACAGTTTTAGCCCTACGTTGTCGCGAAAAAGTAATCCTGAATGAACTTTCATTTGTATGGGGTTTGAAATTTTGAATTTTTTAGATTGTAACTTCAAATTATAAGAATTAATTCCATAATTTTAACATTCTGACTCATAATTAACATTTATGATGTTAATAGAAATTGTAATAAAACGTAATAATAAAGTAGGCCTACAGTATTTTGAGAATTACTTTTAATAAAAATTTACAAATGGTACATTAAAAGAAGTTGATAAAGCTCTGATTAAAAGAATAAATTTTCATTATTTTTAAGTAATTTAAAAGAAAGAAGCTGTCCGTGTAGCTTAATAATTATTAATCAAGCGAGACGGTGAATTTGTGACAAGAACTTTCTTTGTTTTGTTGTAGCATCCTCAACCCTTTCCCGCTTTAAGATGCTTCTTTATTAGGCTTCTTTAATATAGGCAAAAAAGAAAACGCCTCTTGAGACAAAAGATCTTTCACCTCTTCCCTAAAACACATAAAACCAAAATATTTTATTTACATTTCTTCAAATATTTCTTTTTATTTCAGTATTTATTTAATACCTTACTTTAAAATTATTATTTTTTAAAATGCGGATTATTATAACCAGTTATTGCAATATAGTACAAGCACACTTGGGTCTTTTATAACACTGCAAGGAAGGGTCAAGGGAAGTAACAATTAAAATACAAACGACATCATTTTTCAAAAATCTTATAGGTTTTTCAAATCATAAAATAAGGCAAGAAAGAACTAAATTCTAGCAGAAAACATTTAAATATTTTTATTTTAAACGTAACATATCAAAGAGTTTCATTTAAAATTTTGCATTTTTCAGTTACGCTTTGATTTACGCTATGTTTAAAGTTAAGAAAAAAAAATTTTCCGTTTGTATTTGGTCGTTTCTTGGCTTATTTTATACCAATTAGTCCAGAATTAGATTTTTTACAATTTTTATTTTACCCTTTTATGTATTTATTAGTAATTAAACAAAGTTATTTTAGTTCAAACCTAAAAAACGTTTTTAAGGACAGTGTTTTTTTTGTTTCATATCGAATATCTCAAAGACCAAGAGATATACATTCGTGGGACCCTTTTTATTCAATGTTTCATTTTAAAAACCAGCAGAAACAACTGAATTCTCCCCCTCAAGTCTTCATTTCACCAAGGGTAGGCCTACTGACCCCCTGGCGAAACCTTTCGCTAGCCGTAACTCTCTACCAAAGCGTTTTAGGACATGTTTATATTTAAAGTTTTTTCTTTCTT
Organism: Catonia carolina; assembly: GCA_035578175.1. Classification (NCBI taxonomy): domain Eukaryota; kingdom Metazoa; phylum Arthropoda; class Insecta; order Hemiptera; family Achilidae; genus Catonia; species Catonia carolina. The sequence goes on from JAQMRL010000001.1 coordinate 377,369,512, forward strand.
TTGGCTTGTAAAGTGAATTCAGAAAGTGCCAGTAAAACTTCGTGAATCACCCTGTAGGCCTATATACACAGGAGCGTCGATTATCCGATCGTCAGTCATCCGAACCGTCAATTATCCGAACCACCACAGATGAAAAAAAGTACATTATTTACTCACGCAGAGGACTTTTCCGCTCTAAAAACTGCAATGCTATAGTGCGAATAACAGACTGACTTTAATGCTGCTGAAGCTTTGTTACTTAAAAGATTGAGAGATGTTGCTACTACAAAAATTTCAGTCCTAGTTTAAAAGAAAATTCAAGAATTTAAAAAAAATCTGTGTATAGCATGTACAAGTGCGTCAAAAAATATTTCATAAAGGGTTTTACCGTAATTTATTTTATTTAATTCAGTTTTGGAGATTCTGTATTTTTCAGTTGGTTTTTATAATTTTTAGTAGGCCTGCTCTACATTTTTTGCAATAAATGTACTAAATTAGTGGTTTTTTTAAACTAAATTTTATGCAACCTTTAATAAAATTCTTACAGTTTTCGTTATTAATACTATACATTGTTTCGGTACTGTGTATCAAATTACAGTATTTAGCGTATTTGTTAATCCGAACTATTTGATTATCATAACCGCTCTGGTCCCAATTCGGATAACTATTGCTCCACTGTATATATTTCATATAGCCATATATAAATAGTATCCAAAATAATACGAAAGTAATTTTTTTTTGGTAATATATTAAAAAACGAATGGAATTGTAATGAATTCCTTGTAAGAACTTTGTAGTTCTGTGCTTCTCGATTTGGTGTCTGGTAGTTATTATTACACATTAAATTCACTAATTCTTTACCTTAAACAATCGTATCCGATAATAAATAAATCAGTTGATTTATTAAACTAAACTACGTTTATAATTTTAAAATAAATTTACTGTAGTAACAAATTTATAGATATCAGTAGATGTAGATAATTTGAAAAGAAATATTAAAACGATTACATTTTACATGTGTTCCTATATATCTACGAAAAATATCATCTCGGTTAAATTGAATCCAGGATTTAGTATGCAGGTTGTAGTATTGTAACGTTGGTTACAAGTGTACGTATGTGTGTTCGTGTATATTTAAGGGAATTGAATTGTTGAGAGAGTATAATGTGAGAAAGAGGAAGGAAAACGATAAAAGTTTCAAGTCATAGTTGGTTGCCGAGAATCGAAAGATCCATATTTGCTCGGGAGTGCATATTTGAGGAAATACTTTTTTCTCTCTATCCATCGAGTGAACTCGGTACGGCAAGCAAGGCGAAAATGTTGAATGTTTCAGTACTAGACTCCCGAGCGACCAGCTTCCCTACATTTCGACAGGCTCATTTTCTTTAAAACACATACATATATATTTTCCCTCGTATGGATTATCACTCTTTGAAGCGTGTTTCTGGCCACTAGCCAATGTTTTTATTGGTTAATGTATTTCCTCATACCCTTGACTTTCCTATTGACTCTTATCCAAGCAATTATTTTTTAATGTTACCTAATTGAATTGGATTGTACGGTAGACTATATACTGAATAAAAAGTAAAATATTAATTTTTTTTAGATAATTTACATTAAGATCTAAGTAACAACAAACTTCTAGAATATGCACTGTAGCTAACTAACTGTAGTCGGACCTCTATTTATCGAAATTCTCTATAATATATTGAATAATTTCCTGATTCTCGTAAAATTTTAATGGAAAAATGTTTCTGTATATCGAAAAAAATTCTCTATTCTCTATATTCTCTATTCTTTATATTCTATAATTCTAATTCTATATACTTTATTTTAGTGAAAATATAATTAAACCTCCAAATAGCCCTCCTATCACACACTAGTCAATCCGAAACATTGAGAGAGAGAAACGTGACAATACGGTACGTCACTTAGTGACGTATTAGGTAATGAGGTAGGCACACTAATTTCCTGAGCTGTTGATGAAAGTGAGAGAGTGAGTGTTGGTCAATGGCAGCGAGTCGGGAACTAGGCTACGGTTCCCTTCCACGGCCTGCTGACAGTATGTAATTTTTTTTAACCCGACATTTCCCTTGTAGTAATATATTCACAGTTCCGAGGAAGGTGAAGGGTTGTTTGCTGATGTCGGAATCAAGTGGCCAGGCGGCGGGTTTTTGGTTGGTAGGCGGTTGCGGACACTTTAGGGCCGGACTAGGACGCCTCAATTGAGTCCAACACTACTTCCCCCATCGTGAAGGAGTGAACATGAGTTTTTTCGCCACCTCGGATTAAAAAAAATTTTTTTTAAATACAGTAGGCTACGTCAGTACGTTGAACGCTGTGGTCAACGTACAAGAGTAGTGTGATACTTTTATACTATGTACGATCAAATATATGTAAATACAATGACGTGGATGAAGAAGTTTTCAAATGGGCAAAAATGTTGCGAGATAAAAACATGCCTAAGCAAAAGAGAAAAGTTGTTCTTTTTGTGAACAATTGCCCTGCACATCCGTCTTCACAATAAAACTAACGTTATTGTAAACAAATACTGTTTCTTAGGCAACATGGTTACGGTCGAGTAATCTCACTTAATATAACTAGCAGTCTTAATGAAAAAAATGTAGCGTTTCTCTTCATCGAAGTTTCTATATTATATTAATTTTTTTAAAAGGAACCTACAATTTCGATACATTGAAGTCCGGCTATATGTAGTCTAAATTCTTGCGTTTAATTATAACTTCCCAAGATGCGTATTCATTAACATTACGCGTGAGTTACGCATCAGTTACGTCAATGACATGTTTTTTTTTATAATTGTATCGTAGGTTCAGAGATATACTTCAGAATCATAATGACTCATAAGTAAGTAATCTGATTCTCCTGGGTTATTAGGAATTCCATAAAAACGAATAAAACACCAATTTAGCAGAAATTAAAATTACATTAATATTATGAAAAATTAATTTCGAAAAGCACTCTTTTCGAACTTAATTTTTACTTAACAAAACAAATGTAAATGATGGTTGGCTCCGCAAATTAAAAATGTATTAGTTGTTGTGGCTAGACTGCACTACACACTACACAGCCAATGGATTCCTGGCTAGCATCTAAACAGTTTTACATGTTAAAACCATCCATGGTTAAAACCTGCCGTTTCCGAACAGTAATTAATAATAATTGGTAATTATCAAAACAGTTAATATTTTTAGAACATAATGACACAAGGTTTCAAAATTTATTTTAAAATATTATTGTCTGTTTTAAATTTATTTACACATAGTGGTTTTGTATTAGTTATTTCACAGGTAACTTTTACATAATGATTACGGTAACAATTTAGAACTTTGCTTTAGTTGTTTATTACAAAACTTTGCGCGTGACTGGATGGATGTGATGTAGTAAAGTACCGAAGTTGAACGTCAGATGCAACATTATAGTAATATCATCTGCAAAGGAATTCCCTATCTACTTGTTTAAATAATCCTGTACATCCTGTAAATGATTTTTATTGCATGTTCACATCATCTTTTAAAACAGGAGGAAACATTTATTATTAACATTTTCATATTAGTAAGTTTATGAAACAGGAACTAATGTATTTTGTTTAATTCTACAAACTAGCAATAAAACCTGAGCTCCGCACGGCAAATTTGCCATTATCTTGATATTATTTAGAAAAGATAAGTGTTAACATCTACGTTCCAGTCTTGCAGTTTGCTAACCTTTTTTATAATACAAAAAGTTTCGTCGACATAAAATCAACATCTGCACACAATTTTGTGCTTAAATCTTATGATGAGAAAATGGTTAGTTTTAAGTAATTAAATTTTCTAAAATTCCACAATTTAAGTACCTATTTCTTCATTATTGGTCTGCCTACAAAGAATTGTGAATTTCAAAATCTATGTTTTTAAAATTATTAGTTAAATCTCCAATTTTTAAAAAATATACTAAAGTTTTCTTATCTCGAGTTACTTTCAAATTAATCAGAAAGGAATCATTCTCGATGGTTTCCAACACAAAAGAGATTCCGTACAAAATCTTAAAATGCATTTAATTTTTTTCATATTCAGCACATTAAGTTGCTAATTAGGAGCTACTGATGAGTTTTGTAAATTTCAATACTTGGATTAAACTAAATTACAACTTTGATTTAAGAATTCAGATGTAATGTTATAATATTATACTGATTTTACACCAACCAGTCAAATTCCTTTCTTAGGTTGAAACACTTTACCAACGGTACTTAACCTACACGTCCCATTTGGTAACAATGCATTTATCAGTGCAGTAACACTTTAAATTTTCTAGTTGACCTTGGGGACTTCTAAATCCCACCTATACCCCAACGAACTAAAGACTGTAGTTGAGATATAGCCAATAACAGCCAAGCTCGGGTGTAAGGTTGCACTTTCGCTAAATCACAAGCTATTCCACTGAACTCCAGCTGACGTTTTGTTAGACTGTCATGTGCAGTGGGACCACAACGTTACAACGCCAGGATACGATTAACGGAAGTCAATTGGATTTGTGCTGTGATCTAGGTCACTATGTTCCGCCTTTATCTGCAGTCTCCAGTTTGTTGAGCTATAGTATGATTTTTCTCTAAACATTTACTGCTCAAAACACACCAGATCGTGTCACCTGTGTAATGAATGAAGCCATTACATGTCATTAGGTTTACGTGCGTCTAACCTAGTGTTGTTTTTGTATTTTCGAGATTTATTTATTTTGTGGTCTAGAAAGGTTAAATAACTTGCATAGATTTCGCTATCATTTAATTATTATACCAAGCGGAGATAATTTGTTTTAGATATAAAATAGTTAAAACAAAAATAAGGTATTAAAAACAACATAGAAACAAAGGAAATTCAAGGAAATGAATGACAAATAATATCTTAATGGAAAGATATTTCTGTAGACATGAATAATTATTGACATACTAGATGCAGGGGAAAAAAGCTGAAACCTAAAAGAAAACTTGTTTCAATATAGTGCTCACCTTAAAGAAAATTAATACGCATAGCAGAATACAGCGTTTATTAACATTAGATAGTTTATTACAGTTTGATACAAAAACGTTTGAGTCATAATTCGTAGTTTTTCTTCCCCTCTTAGGGACAAATGACAATTTATGAATATAGCCTAATATTATGAAGTAATATTATAATAAAGTTAATGTAACTAATATAAAACTAGTATTATAATATAATTATCATAAACCATTATTTTTAAAATTAACGGTCATTATAATTTTTTTTCTAGGTACCGTTTTTCTTTGTTATAGGTACCTAATGTGTATACATTGCAATTTGTTCAATTTAAAAACAGTAAGCAACCTAATGATCCAATGAAATAAGAATGATATGTATGACGTCTGCCCATTACAGACAGGTGGAGTGTCAAATTATTTACACTCAATCTGTTTGTTACAGGGATAAAATAAACAGTTCTGTTTCTTATCTTATGGTCAGTCAATTAAATGACTGAATCATTTAAGAACAAAAGACATAGAGGTGTAAAAACACTAATCAGAGTTATCTCCTCTGAAAGTAATGAATTTCATTATACAGCCAGACCCGGTGGTGAATGAAGTGAAGGTGTCATTTACAGAGTGGAAAGTATGTGCTTTTCAGAGGGTCCGGCATGCTGTAAAGCGTACTTTTCCACTCACTGAGGAAGGCATTGGTAAACTTCCTCACTCCTCGTTTTACTTAGGAACCTGTACAGGTTCAAACCAGCCTTTCGGCTGATGACCTAAACAACATGTATGACGAGTTAATGAGGTGTATACTTAAACAGACTGCGGCCGACCTTTCCTGAAAGAGTATGGTTAATTGAACCTCAACCTTCAAAGTATAACGGTAACCACTGTCTAGTGTTGAAATTAGTAAAAAAAAAATAATAGAAGTAACCACCTTTACTAGATTTGAATCACGAAAACCACGAACTACTGATACAAGATTTGAACCACGAAAACTTCGTCTCTGAAAAGTTACCTTTACAATGCAAATCTTTGTGTTCAGTAGTTAAGTTATTTTTTAATACATTTTTTTCGTTTTCTAATGCTATATGTTGTTTGTTTATGATTCTGTGTAAGTGTTATTTTTTTGACACTTTTAATTGAAATTTAGTATCTGTTATTAAATAATTAATAAATAACACTTTCTAAATTTGAAGCTAGTATACCAAAACTTGATTTCCTTGAACGAGCGTGCAGTCATCACCGCAGACCTACAGTTGGCAGAGAAGATCCCTTGGCCAGAGGCGCTTCAAACGTCTGCGCTGAGTACCCGGTATCGTCCTAGTGTACATGTGTTGTTTGAGAGGGTTGTCATGTAATTCAAATTTGTCATGCATCGTCTTGTGTAGTTGTTTCGCGACATCAATTACGTATGGGATTTGTAAGTCTTTGTGCAACATCGAGTTTGTGATGTAAAAGGGGAATTGCGTTATCGTGCGTAGATCTTGTTCTGAATCGCTTGTATACATTAATTTTATGTTCCTTTTTTAAGTTTATAACGGCGGCTTGTAGTAATTACATCTTAATCATTTTTTTTGTCGTTAATTTGTTGAGAGTGTTGCTGGAAACTTCTCTACTCATGGGAGTGTCATTATATTGTTTCATAACTATTGACTAACAGATAATCATAACTAATTGTAAATTTTTCGGAATAAAATTTTTTAAAAAATATGTCATTGTTCAATGTATTAAAAACTCAGACGTCATCTAAATGAAATAACTCATGAAATATTTAAATCAATATAAATCCAGAATTATTTGCACGATTTCTGTTTGACTAATTAACTGAAATTTCAATGTTGTTAACAGATTGCAAATTAAAATATTTATTTAGGTTAAATTTCAAAATAAAATGCGGAACGATGATGTGAATAAGCAGGAATAGTTTACATATTAAATAGCATTCACACTGCTGTAAGTTTTATGTGATACAATTAAATGAAAGCTTTTCAACCGCTTGGTAAATTTGTTCAATGAATAATTTCCTTCGATCAATCCGATTTAAATTGTGTAGTCGGTCGTATTATCCTTATAATTAAATTTATCTGATTACTTTTCACTTTCTAACTGCATTATAGAGCTAAAATGCGTACTTTTCTAAAGGTTACATCGTACAAAATACGGATTTCGACTCAAATTGCTTTATATTTGTGTTTTTATCCTTTAAAATGGTAATTAAGGTTTCGATTTTTTGCGATTATGTCTTAATATTTAATTTGATTTTAAATATCGTTAACAATGTAATTTTATAACTTCCTGTATGTATTAAAAATAATATATTCCTACCTTAAATTAGTTTTTCATTTTATAAAAATAAGGATTTTCTAACAAAAAACATGAAAATTGTATTTTCCAAAATAAAGTAACTACTTCTGAGCGTCCTTATGCGGGATTTACCGTTGTTACTATCCATTATAATCCTTGCTTCATTACTACATAGTTATTTTATTATCTTAATTAGAAAGTAAAATAAAAATAAAAAAGTAAATAAAATGGTTATGCCGTTTGAAATGAAGTGGTTTTGCGAATGTTTTTTGTACATAAGATGTAAATTTAACTACTAATGCGGCTTTGTCCCAAAAGCCTTCATTAATTTTCTCTTGTTTTAAAGCAGTTTTATTTCTACTAATTGCTATTGCTGCATTATGTTGGATTTGACTCTGATTCGGATACAGAGAAAAATATGAATTTTATGAATGATATTTATTTGCCAAACAGTTGGACGTAAAACAAAAAAACTAAGAATAAAAGCTTTCCCTGTATGAAATCTATGGTGCCAGAAACGGGAAGTATGTTAAATATTATTTGGCAATAAATATTTATGTACTTAAATGAAAAAAATGTATTTACGTGTCCATAATAATGTTGTAAAAATTAGAAAATAGAAGCGTAAAATTCAAACATAAGTTTGAATAACTGAAAAACATTGAATCTATTAAATGATTATGTATTACCTGAATATAATTTATAATATGCAGGTAACTTACAATGAGAGTGTTTGTTCCATAAAACATTAGTTCAAAATAGATTATTAATGACAATTCAATAGTTATTGTGTGTATTGACTGAAGTGTTATTATAATAAAGCAATTCACCGCTCAATTAATAAACACATTATTAATACAAAGTTAGTCGTTAATTTTTTGAAGGTTTTCCTGTAAACATACAAGAAAATCTTCTGATAGGATGTTAATAGAATATTAATGATTCTATAGAATAAGAGCAAGATTTCTTAATGAAAAGAATGACAATCGCTTTGAAAAGGGAAACGTGACCGAATTACCATTACAATTTCATTTTACAAATCTTGCTTGTAAATTTTCAACAGTAACAACTTTATCCAACATCAAAACTTTATCTAATTTGACTTTCAAATCATAGCTACAGAAAAGACATTAGGTATTACCTCTTAATAATTTTATTGGTAACTTTATTAAATTAGTTTTTTCTTTTAAATCACAAAATAAAACTGGAATGCAATTAATTAATGCATTTTACTTTGCGGTTTTCTTTCAATAAAAACTAAGAGATTCAGTGGTTGTGTTTTACTCATATTACAGAAAACGAAGGTTTATTTTAAAATTAAATTTTCTGCGGCTGACATTTTTAATTTTAGCTTGCCAATTGTTGTTGTGAGTAAAGTACTGCTTTGTGTCTTTGTCAAATCACTAAATGCGTAGGGCCAAATTGTCTTGTTTCGTTCACTAATTTAAAAACTAGTACATCTGTGGCAGACGTTTTGTGCTGCCAAGGAAAAAGATTTTCCTCCTTATTAATTTCTTTAGTGTGTCGTTTCTACAGTAATGAATTATTTTCCGTATAAATCTCTTAATTTTTACAAAGGTCTGGCATTTTGTTAATAATTTAAATTTTATGGGATCGTATAATTCTGTTTCTGCCTTAAGTTATATGAAATTTATTTGCAGTTAATGATTTTTACATCAGTTAAAGTTTACTTTGTAAAAAACTAGAAATGAAATAAAAAATTGAATAATGAATGAAACGAGATTTTAATGGAACGAAAATTAATTGAACAAAAATTTGCTTTACATAAATTGAATTGAAACTGAAATTGTTTTATAATTGTTTGACTTTAATATAATGCTACTTAATTTATTGAATTTACTGTTACTGTCACATTAATGATAAATGTTAATAAACCTACCCAAATATTTTTATGAAATAATTATTACGTATCCTAATTTCATTAGAACTGCTTTTTCACAATTTCACTTCCGTATAAATTTCACTTCTGATCTACGTATAACAAATTGCAAACCAATATCAATCATTTTAAAAGAAATTTTGCAAAAGAATTTCGCATCGAGCAATTTAAGAATCTTTAAAGAAAGAAGGGAGATAGAATTTTAGAATAGGTTTTGGAATAAATGCCTGAGTACAAAAGTTTGGGAAGAAATGTGTAATGCTGGAAATAGGTAATTTATTTTTTACAGCTTTCAGATAAAATATAAGATATTTTTATGCTGTAACGGGCTAAGTGGTTTATGCCAAGAAGAGAGGAAGGGCAAGAAGAAGAAGAAGAAGAAGAAATCAGAGGAAAAAGAATAATAATAATAAAAACAACAATGATTGTTATTGTTGATTCATAAACATTATGAGTCTGCAATGGTGTCATCTCGGTAGATAAAGATTTTGATTTTTCTTTTTAACCATTTCAAATAGTGTCTTTTAATACTTACGATTTCTGTAAAAATTAATGGAAAATTTTTTGAAGCAAACTGTGGATAAAATAAAGTTGGAAAGAATAGTGATGAATAAAAAAAACGGTGCATTAAAATTCAGATAGCCCAAACGGATTAAGATTATTCTAAAAGCGCTAAAAGTTCATAGTTGTTAGGTTAAATAAGCTATAAAGGAATAACGTTGAAGACTGAACAGTACGGTGAGCTTCTAAAATTATGAAGTATATTTTTGACAACTACTACACACGCTCAACCCACGTAGATCAAGTGCACCAATAGCAAAAACATATTTTTATGGATGCTGTGTTCAATATTACACTAATTTTCTAGTTTTACATTGTCAATGATTACTCAAATTCCCAAAACAGTAATGATATTGTTCAATGGAAAGTGTAGTTCTTTAATATAATTTAAAATTGCGTTATGAGTCCTTAATACTTTAAAATTCTTGCTTCCTAATAAGCCAATGGTATCCCTTTATCATTAAATATGTAACCAATAGGATTGAAGCTACGTTTAATTTAATCTCACACAATTTAAAAATATTAATCCCTTCCCCGACTTGTACGCGATCCGTATATCAGGCAAATGATTTTGGATTCCTGTTCACATTTGCATAAATTATTTATCTTTATTTGAGTGTAATTCAATTGACCTACTTACAAAACTAACGGAGAAGTTCCGCTAAACGAATATAATAAATCTTCATCTCCTTTCAACGTATTTGAAACTGTCATTTTGACTTTAGTAGTCAACCAGTAAAACCTCTCTCTTACATTGAAACCAATGTCTGACCTGGTTGCTACTGAAATATTTTATCTAACATGAAATTCAGATAATTTATATAATTAAAATTTTAAAAAAAATTATTAATTTTATCTCATTAAAATTTCTAAGAAACTAATGGAACGTTTCATGTAACTCCTTTGTATTTTGGTTTTAATACATTTTTATTGACTTGTTTACTCTTATATGGTTCATTATATTGAATTAATGTCAATTGGTTACCTACGTTATATTTTTAATTAAACGCAGTAAGCAGATAATTTAACAACCGTCGCGCATTTAAGTACTCTGCTACAATCTTACACTCCGAGCAGCACTTAAGAACTATCTATAATTACCATTTTTTTTAAGATTTTCTACAGTTTTCACCATCTCCCTTCTTTCTCATTCTGCCTCCATTATGCCTCTAATTATTATTGTAATGATAATTCAGGTCGGTTTTAGATTATTGTTCAGTTATTTGGAACTACGACAGAGGATACACCGACCAGCGTATTGAAGCTGTGCAGAAGAAGTTGCTGTATCACCTGCGCATCGTGGTTTGTGTGAGGCGGGTGATCGGTACGAAGAGGAGTGTACCCAACTGGGTATAATGACATTGGATGAGAGGCGGGATGTAGCAGATGCCATGTTTTTATTTAAGGCAATGCATAGAGCTATTGATGCCAATATTGCGCATGTAGTGTACAGAGTGTCATACTTTAACTCCACAGGGCATAGGTTCTTAGCTATAAGGTGAAGACTCGGATATCTCCCCTGGCGAGATGCGTTCAAATTATGAATGTTGTTGATGGTTGCAGGGTTGATATATTCAATAGCAATATATCAACGTTTAGGAGGAAAATTGCTTTATGTTGGATGAGTTGATCCAGTTGGGATAGTCATATGACAAGTTGGTAGGTGAACTGAGTAGCCTACCAGCGTTATTAAGTCATATAGGACTCGTGTATAGATTATTATTTTTCTTTTACTTGTCTGTTAGCTTGGTTGTTTTTCTTGTTGGTAGTGTTTTTATTCTTTCTCCTCGTTATTCTTCTACGCTGTAGGTGTGGTATCATTGCCACACAAATTCACTACCTATCCCTGCACAAATTTACTTATAGGCTTATAGGCGTATGTAGTTAGTGTTTTTCTTTTGACCTCCTCTGGATTTACGTCCCGATAGGTAAGTGCAGCATTTTCAAGGGTTTTTATCTGTTGCTGCACTGCTTCAACTCATGTAGGTCGTCCCCGCTACCCTGTTAGTTCCTTTTATGGAGGTTGGGATTTGGCGGTAAGGGGTGAGTGTAGGCCATAAAAAGAAGTAGCCGCGGTAATTTAACCGTGCAAAGATGGCATATTAATTAATATTTCCGATTCATCGAATCCTCCTCTCGAAGTTCTATCCTCTTCATAGCCTTGTTCACTTCATCTGTTAGTGAGGACTATCGGGGTCTTCTTTTCTTGCAGCTCCCCACTGGAATTCAATACGATACTTGCGCTGTCCATCTGCCACCATTTTTCCTTCTGATATTCAATATAAGCCTCTATTCCTCTATGTACCTAACTGTTGGATTATTTCTTGTATTATGTACCGATTTTTGTAACCGATTTCGGCGAAAAATGTTTTTATGATATATTGTAATTTTGCTAATCAATTTAAATGTATTGCCATACAATGGTTCAATAATTTTAAACTTAATATTTTCCTTAAAACTGATAATTTATAAAAAACGGCAAGGAATGATCTATTTCTATCTAATTCTAGGATTCTAAAGCCTATGACGTGTTGCCTTTGACATTTCGCCATACTCGAAGTACTACGAGTTTTCATTAAATTTTTAATACAAATTGATATTATTTATTAAACCACCGTGATTTGAAGAAGAAAACACCCCTTATTTTTATGATGTAGGTAATTGTTATGAAAGAAATACAGGATAATAGTTAAATATAGCTAATTATAATAGTTAATACAGGATAACAGTTTATAAAGTACAGGATGTAAATTTCTGCATTTTTTAATTAATTAACCATGTTTCTCTACATACCTAATTATTAAAAAATCCTTAATTTTTTTTCATACTGGAAACAGTAGACTACAATAATGATAACCACCCAGTCTAAACGTAGACTTCGGCTGTATTTTTGTTTTAGAGTAGACGTGAACAGTGACCCCAAGTCGAATGACATGTGTGGCTGTCAGCTTGTTAGTATATAAAGTATAAAGTTGTTCACCCAATCGTCGTTACTGAACAATAATATTTAAATTTATTTAATTAAATTAATTAATTTTATTAATTTAATTAAATTAATTTATTTAATTAATAATTTAATTATATATAATATTTAATTTATTTAATTTAAATAATATTTAAATTAATAATAATTTCTTACCAGGGACTGGTTGGGCTGGCTCGAAGGAGATAACTAAATTATCGGGTGGAGGATTCCATCCACCCACATAAGTATTGTAAGTCATCTTGTCGGGTAAACTATTAGACATTTGTTTTTATTCTACGTACGAAAGATAGGGAAGAAGAATAATAAGATAAAGGAGACTGAAGAAACTAACATTTTCGTAACCAAAATTATTAAAAAAAGAATTATATAGACCAACCAGTGAGTTATTAATATATTGATATTGCAATTATTTCGTTTTTATACTGTGCTACAAGTACAATGTCAACACTTTTTATTTATTTATTGCATTTTTTTCAATAAAAACTTTCCGAAACTTTTAATGCTTTGATTTTAAAAGAAGAAGGATAATACTTTATTATTCAGGAGTTATTAACACGAATTAAAATTTTGTTAACTGTTGAGCAAACGGATGAGAAACCGTTCTGTTTTATTTTGTTTTAATTTTTGTATTTATTCACTGACCTGGATATTTTGTAACATCTGGTGATTTTAAAACAGGGCTTCTGTGTCTGACATTTTTATCACTAATTTCAACCCTCAATCAAAGTTTTAGTTTATTACTTTTCTGTTAAACTTATGAAATTTTAAATTATTTTTATATTCGTCTTAATGATTTACTAAACAATTTTATTAAACCTTGTGGCAGTTTGTAAAATTAAATTTTTTATACTTTGAAGAACGAACAGCGGAAAATGTTATGTAATTTTTTAAAAAGTTACAAATGAATTTTGCATGTAGGTTAATATGATAAATTAATATGCATAATGTTGCATTTTAATTTTTAGTAGTATGTTATGCTTTTTAATAATAATGGTAGACTAATATTTTGTAACATTTATGGTTTTATATCTTCGCATTGTAGAAATTTTAAAACTTGCATTTTCACAAGACTTTCAAAAAAATAAACACATATTCATAAAGTGTAAATTACTTCATTGGAAGGTTAAAACGCGCGTGAGCGTCCAATCAACTGTTGAACATTGAGAAGTTAATCCATTAGCTCGGTTTCTAAAACTAAAGTTTAGTGTTTATGATCAAAGTTACAATCAATTAAACGAATCAAATTTCAAATTTACTGCACACAATTATTCGGAGTAACATTACAATATATTAGAACTTTTATTCGTAATCTACAATATTTTTCTATCTTAATGATTTAAACTTTTTTATACTGAAATAAGTTAGTGTAAAATTAATCAATTGTACAAAAAGTAAAATCGTAATGTTTTTTGTTTTTAAATAAATTTTTGAATTAGTAAATATTTTCCCCCTCCATTAAACTAAACAAAATATTTCAGAATACATCTGGACGAGAAGCTTACAAGGAAAAAACAAATCACGGTAAAGAGGTACAGTTAGATTTGAAGTTCGACCCAATGAAGTGGTTACTAGGAAGTGATTTCTGGGATTCTTTAAAGGAAATTTGTTAGCAAGCAAAACTGTATTTAAGCCTTCCTGGACATTTAGATTACAGCCGTGGGAACAGCTTGCAAATCAAGTGTTGACATTTTGAAAGGTTCCAGTCAAAAGTATTGAGACAAATCAAGTAAATTCCTTGATACATCAGCAACAAATACATTATAGCCCACTATCACTTGCATTCAAACTCAGTTAAACAAGACAAATAATAGTTCAGTGAACGTTACTTACATCCTAATTATCTGGCATTTAATTTTCTAAATAATCAAGATCCAATTTTCAAAGACTTAACAAATTTATTGTATTAGACTCACATAATTAGATTTTAGATTTAGTTCCTTTTTGTTTTATTTCGAAATTTAGATGCTAAATTTGGTTCCAATTTGTATTAAATTGGACTAAGTGGACTTCTAATTCTATTAAATGAATTCCTACTGAAAGCAAAATTACTTAATGCTTTGAAATTCTGAAGAACATATTGTAATGTCGCAGACTTTTCAATAAAAAATATAGTAAATACAGATTGTTGAACGTATAAATTTGTTTTATATTTTGTTGTTGTTTTTGGTTTTATTTTGTTTACGAGTTATAAAGTAAGTGATTACTTTGAACAAAATATTATAAAAAAAATTGGAACCCATCCATGGAATTCGTGAATATTACGGTAATGGATCTGCGGGTAAATAAATTTTGTTATATATCCCAAAGGCGTAGACTACAAAAAAATGTTACTTTTATAATATTATAAAAAGTAATCCGGCGAGAATAACTTAAATATTCCTTATGATAAAAATTTTTAAATTTATGAAATATTAAATAAAAATAAAACCAAATATTAAATTAAATTACCTAGATTATTTTAATTTTATTATAAGGTTTAAATTAAATTATTTCTTTTATCTTTTATGAACAGTTGTACAAGAAATCGTCAGTTAAAACGCATGATACCATGCCACGCCCTGAAGACAATGTGTTGTCATAAGAGAACAGATTTTCAGGACAGGTTCCTCCTTCAATTTATCAGTAGAGTTAACCCTAAACGATGACATCCATCATGTGTAGGATGCCTTTATCATGTCCAAATGTATTACGTCAAAACCACTCTTTTCAGTTACGAGTGCAACGTTACTTTCATGTGATAACTTCAAATTAGTATTTACGGAAACAAAACATAAACGTTTTGGTTTTTACCGTTTGTATTATTTTAGTAATATGATAATTTATGCTTCGTTTCTCAGTGGTTATGGTTACAAGAACAAGCATATTAGTTACTTAACCTCAGAGAAATTAGTATGAAGTTAGTATGCAGTAAATTAGTATGCAGTAAAATTCCTGTAAAAACACCTATGTTATAAGAAAAAATTAATTTGTCTAGCGCTAACTCTACTTGAACATCTTATCAAAAACTGAAACATCAGCAAAACGAGATTCTATGTAATTTCCAATTCCTGTTTTAAATAAGTATATATAAGAAGGCCGAACATCAAATTTATTATGAAATAAAAGATGATTTTATACCTGAATTTTTAAATTTATACATAACCAATTGTAATTTATAGTTACAAACAATGGTAGATTGTACCCAGATTTTTTAACTTGCGTTTAACGTTTTATCGTTAGCGAATAGTGGGTTGTAACCAGTCTTTCTGACAACAATCTAGGGTCAATCCCAATACGTTTCTTTTGTGTTCTATTACGCTATCTGCACGTAACGGATGCTGTGCGAAATTTGTATCAGTTGTCTGTTGCAGAAGTTAACATCTTAACAGGTTAGCAGAAATGTTTAAAAAGGATTAAAAAAATATGAGTTAAATCTTTTATTATAATGTTTGTTAATGTTTAGGGCAACAGCGGAAAGGCTGGTTTGATCCTTTAGAGGTTTTTACTAAGTAAAATGAGGGGTGAGGTGATTTACAATTATTGCCTTCTTCACTGAGTTGAAACAGTATGCTTATCAGCATGCCAGGTTCACTTCATTCACCAAAGGGTCTGGCTGTATAGTGAAATTCATTACTCTCTGAGGAGATATCTCTGACTAGTGTCTTTTACATCTCTACCTCTTTTGTTCTTAAGTAGTTCAGTCTTATAATTGGCTGACTACGTGATAAGAAACAAAGCTATTGCAGCCTCAAAAACTGCAGAACGAGTGCAATTAATTTAACACTCCACCTGCCCGTTATGGGCAGCTTTCTCCGTTCTATTATAATGAATGACTCCTTAAGAGTACAGCAGGTCTTCTGGAAAACGCTTATTATTCTACTACATGTAGGAAATACTTCATTAAAAATATGATCTGGCTTTAAAACAAAACCAAAGCCTGTAGAGGTAATAAATCAAATTTTTATAATTAATTTAATAACATTTTAAATGCTTAAATTGTTTATTTTAGTAGAAGATAATAAACAGAACGAGTTATCAAAACCATCAAGAAAGCACGTCATATACCATTTGTTTAATATTTTATCTATATGTAACGATTACCGAAAAGGATAAACTCTACAAAATGTACATGTACATGTTATGCCTAAATCTACTTCTTACATTATAAATTTATAAATATTTATCATAAGTAAGTCTTAATCTGACCACCTCCGTAGCATAGTGACTAGTGCGCTAGTCTATAAAGCGAAAGATCCTCGTTTCGATTCCGGGCATGATCTGAAAATTTTAAAACCCACCGTTACAGTACCTAAACCTACAGTAGTCTCTAATGACCAAGGTGTCGATGCAACTTAACCTTTAATATTTCTTTGGTAAGTATACTTACCACTAGCAATAAAGTCGATATTTTTATAAATCAGCTACGCAGTTGAACCCTATAGACACTTTATGGTTTTATAGATGTTCTCTAAGTAGGCTATCCACATTTTGAATTAGTGCGCAGCGACCATTTGCTTCATGAGTTACACGAATGTGGTAAGGATTCATACCAGCGTAGCAACGGTGTCGTTTTGTTTTAGTGCTTAGGAAATTTGAATTTTTACGGGAAAGAAAGCATTCATGCTAATAAAAAATTGAGGTAAGTTATTCTACACATTTTTCTGTTATATAGGACTACAGGTTGTTTTAATAAGCATTCTTAACACTAAAAATTATGGGATTCCTAATTCAATAGACGTTCCTTGTTAAGGTATACTTACCAGGGCTTAAAATAAAAAAGAAGTATCTGTTCTGGCACTAGAAATAGATTATTCAAGTCCCTATAAAAAAAATTAAACATTTTACGACATGTATATTTTTTCCCGTAGTACTGCCCTATAAAAGGTTAAAATAAAAAAAATTGTTTAATATAAACTTGTAATTTTTGTAAAAAAAAAGAATCATAGATAACTTAATCATTAAATTAGTAATTTATTATTCATTAATAAACGTACTCAAGTTGACATCTATCGAGTTATTGCCAAGAATAAAATTTATTACATTTATATCATTAAAACTCTTAATAGGACTACAAGTCGATGCTCTTTTTTTTAAATCTGCAGAAAAACAAACGTAAGAATATAACTTTGAAAATATTTTGATCTTCAATTGATTTTCCTATAGTACAAAACAGAACTTTTTTTGGGGTTAATTTGAATATCTTATTATATGATTGAATTATAATTTATTAGAAGTGATAACCTCGTAACAGACAGGTGAAGCGTCAAATTATTTCCACAAAATCTGTTCGTTGCAGGGCTAAAATAAATAGTTCTAATTTTTATCACATGGTCAGCCAAATAAATGACTGAATCATTTAACAAAAGAAGAGGTAGAGATGTAAAATACACTAATCAGAGTTATCTCCTCTGAAAGTAATGAATGTCATTATACAACCAAACCCTGTGGTGAATAAAGTGTAGGTGTCATTTGCAGAGTGGAAAATATGTACTTTTCAGAGGGTCCGGCATGGTGATAAGCGGTTTTTCCACTCAGTGAGGAAGGCAATGGTAAACCACCTGACTCCTTGGTTCAAACCAACCTTTCGGCTGACGCGTGAACAACAACCTCGTGAATGGAATATATTGAAAAATGAATAATATTATCACAATATTTATTTAGTAATAAATTAAATAAATTTTTAACTTAATTAACTAGGTCAAAATCCACCTACAAATAATTTTGCTTATTCAGTGGTTATTTATTATATAAAGGGAGGGATGCAATTGAAACTTACATAATAACTTTGTTACAATGACCTTTGCAATGACATTGTGCATTCAGTCACAACATGCATTTGCATTGCCTGAAAACATGACATACTTACTTATTAACTGTGCTAGGGCATTATAATATACGTATTACAGTAAATGTATTTCCTGATTTGTGTACATGCATGTTATAAATGTATACTGTACGCTATTCTAAGTGTTTCTATACACTCTCTGAAGTACGACAAATGCACTTAGCTAAGAAACAAATTCTGCACTCATTCATGGTATGTCTCAAACAACCTTCATGTACAAGTATTTTTATTCTATTAGACGAACCACAAGACCATATTTTTTAAAATCTTATAAATAATTCAAATATTTAAAAAAATGTGGTGTGAAACACTCACGTGGCTTTCTCTAGCTAATGCAAATAATTACCAATATAACTTAACATTAGTAATGAAACATTAGAAATAAACAAAAAACTAACCTCAGAAAAGATAACCTTGTTTTAATCATGAGTGAATGATGCAGAATAAAAATCAACCTCTGATTGGATTAATATATCGGAAAATCACTCTTTCACGCTAAACTAGGCTGTGTAGAGAAATATGCTCAAAATAAAAGTTGTAGATCTTTAAATTTTTAAAAAATTTTATTATATTTATTTTTGTCGTAAAATGCATATTAAGACCGAAGTTTTAAAAGATCCATTTTGTATAGATTTTTATAAAAAAAAGAAAATCACTAATTACCGCTAAACTAAGCGTTATACAAAATATGTTCAAAATAAAAGTTGTAGATTTTTAAATTGTCTACTACTGTTTTTAGTAGTACTGTAGTTACTGTAGTAGTGTTATTAGTAGTTTTTTTGTTTACGCTTAAATGCATATTAAGGCTGCAATCTTAAAAAAACATAATTTTCTATGAGAGAACTGTCTCCCCAAAAATCTCAGCAGACATGACGCTTGCCTTATCTTTTCGAGCATAAAAAATGTAGTAAATGAGATGATTTTTTAAAAAAAACGTAGGAGCCGTTTTTAAGAAAATCTCAAGAAATTAAAAAATTACACGAATAAACTACTACTTCCGGTTAACCGATTTTGATGAAAATGTTCGTGTCGGGTCCTCTAGTGCCTCTAACTTAAGTTTCAAGTTTCAACTTCGTACGATGTTCCGTTCTTGAGATATTTTATTTACACGCACAAACACAGACCAATCGCTAAAAACATTTTTTTGGGTTCAAGTTGTCTGAAATCGTATAGGCTACACCCGGTGAAAACTTGATTTCGAAAATTTAACATGAAAACAATTCTTTCCTTCTTATATATTCATATAGGCAAGAGAAAGTACAGATATGAATTGCGCTGTTTTTTTTCTATCGTCAGAGGGGCTGCACTAAGTTTTGCGTTACATAAGTTTATTGTTAGAAATATCAGATGGTTAGATAGAGTATTGTAGTTACACAAATTTTATGCATATATGGCAGCAGAATGGCTAAACCATGAAAAATTAATCAAGACCATTATGTAGAGTCAATGACCCAAATGACGGGTAAGAACATAATAATTATTACTGAAAAATAAATATAAATAATATAGAAATTCAATGCCCGTAGTTAACTTCATTTGAAACTCTACAAAAAGTGCATAACGACCGAATTGTTGAACGGACAATTCTCTTGCTTGTACGAATATAAATATATGGGAAGGAAAGCATTGTTTTTCATGTGGATTTTTCGAAATTGAGTTTACACCGGATACGTTTTCAGATCCCCTGAACCCAAAAAACATGTTTTTAGCCATTGGTCTGTGTGTGAAAAAAAAAATCTCAAAAACGGAACATTGTACGAAGTTTAAACTTAAAACTTAAGTTAAGTACCACTAGAGAACCCGACACGAACATTTTCATCAAAATCGTTCAACCGAAAGTAGTTGTTAATTCGTGTAATTTTTCACTTTTTTGCGATTTTGAAAAAAGGCTCCTGCGATTTTTTTAAAAAATCTTCTCAATTACTATTTTTTTGTACTCTACAAGAAAGGGTAGATGCCATATCTGCTGAAATTCTTGGGGAGGCTGTTCTCTCGTGGAAAAAATCGGTTTTTTAAGATTGCGGCCTTAATACGTATTTTAGGGCAAAAGTGTGTATAATTTAAGTTGTAGACAATTTAAAAATCTACAACTTTTATTTAAAAGATATTTTTGTATAACGCTTAGTTTAGCGATAATTAGTGATTTTCTGGTTTTCTTTCATGAAAATCTGTAAAACAATAATTTTTTCTTGGCCTTAATAATTTTAAGTTCTTGGCCTTAGTATGCATTTGTCATAAAATTAATATAAAATTAAAAGATATGCAACTTTTATTTCAAGCATTTTTCTCTACAAAGTCTATTTAAGCGTGAAAGAGTGATTTTCCGTATTATTAAGCCAAAAAAGGTTGATTTTAATTTTTCATCATTCACTTAATGATTAAAATAAGGTAGAAGTGGTTTTACAGGTTACTTGTTAGGTTACATTGTTCATTATTTGTATTGGCAAGAGAATTTCGTGTGCGCGTTCACACCAGATTTTTAATCTTTGCTGTACGAATCCTTCTGAAAAAATATAATATATTTTTTTAATATAAAAACACATTAATTCAATATATTATATTGAATTAATGTGTTTTTAATATGTTGTAATTTTGAGGTTGAATTTGGTGTCCGTGTTAAGCAGTTTATTATTACGAATTAAATATGCTTAGGTCATTATTTTTTAAGTCAAATTTTAAACTTAGATTGGGTGCATTTGTGGCAAAGCAAAGGCATTTTGATTGGAAGATTTGAAAGTTTTCATAGGTTGCTTATTTCTGCACTTCCGAAAAGTTGTAATCAATACATCCATATGGACATAAAAGGCTTTTGTAAACAGTAATAGATAGCTTCATCGTCAATCTTAAGTTAACATCAATATTTTATTTAGTTAAATATACATTACGGTTTAATACTGAACTAAAGAAAACTGTACAAGTACACAATATTTTAAACTAAATATACTTATACCCAAAAACTCATCGTTACAAAGAGTTATGTCCGCGCATAGGAGTATACAGACAAAAAAATTAATCACTTAAATACCTATAACTACTATAAAAATTACTACATTTAAATAGGTTACAAGGTTACACAGTACGTAGTACTTTTCTGTTTACTTATTTTGTTCATAAAACTAACCAATTTTTTTATAAAAATAAAATTTGATATGGCCCAACTTCGTAGCGTAGTGGTAGCGCGCTGGCTTACAACGCAGAAGTCCCGAGTTCGATTCTCGGCTAGGGTCTTGCAATTATAATAAGTCATAACCCAACGTTCCAATTGCATAACACACCGTAGTCGCTAATAACCAAGCTGTTGATGTGATTTTAAATAAATACATTTAAAAAATTGATGTGTTTACTTTTCGAAGAAAAAATACCTAATCGATCACAAAATAATTCGTAAATTATATTATTAAATTAAATTTTAAAAATGTTTCTGTAATTTTTTTACCCAAATTATTGAATTTTATTAATAATTCTATACCACTTCACAAGATATCCTTAATTACTTTTTAAAGTATATATTTATTAATATATTACGAATAAGCTAAGATTCTTATTATTTTTTTTAGTTATGATTTATTGTAAAAAATTTTTATATGATCTATTCACAATTTTTTGTCAAATTAACATATATAAAAAAGTAATATACATTTCCGTAAGAGAACATTGAGTTCGTGCTTAAAGTATTTGAGATGAAATTATGTATTTTATAGAAATTGTCATTCATTTTATAAACATGGTAAAACTTGTTAAAAATACGATTTTTATTTATAAAAATTTATACAAATTCTACTTTTATTAAAAACTAAAATTTTTTGATATACATTTTTTTTATACATAAACTCTATACCAACCATAGTAAAAGGATTTTAGCCGTGAAATTAGAGAGGTTGATTTTCCCCACCATCTCAATATTTTATTATCCAATAAAAGAAAAACAATTTACTTTTATGGTAATAAAAGCTGTTCTATAATCTAAAAATTTACCGCTCCGAACAAATTATCAAACTTGGCGTAACTGAAGAGGATTTGAATGAGATGGAAATGGTGTTATATGTTTTAGACCCATCCAAAAAGAATAAAGTTAGTTCATAAAATAAGTTACTGATTAAAATTTAATATAATTTGTTTTTTGTGTTTCCATTAAATAAATAGCAAAAACTTGCCCAAATAAATGATTTTATCTATCTAAAAGACTAAAGAAAACCGATGGAATTCTTTGCGATAGTGTGAGAAAATGTGAGCAATATTTGAGTTACAATGTTTATACTATATGTATTAATAAAATAGTTACTATTTAATTGTATGACAGTACGTCAATTAATATCCTACATAAAAATATACACTATTAAGTTTTATTAAATCTCAACATAGCATAATACCTCTAGGGTGCGTCCGTGTAAATTATTTATGAGTTGGTTTGTGTATTATTGTGAGTTGGTTAGTTGTAAAGTGTCCCGTATTCGATTCTTCACAAAAGTTAACAAAATTTAACATATTAAATTTACTTACCGTTTGAAACCATTGGTTGTGAAAACTGAAGAGAATGAGTAGGCAGAATTACTACTATCTTTCTCAAATAAAATTACAAGGCAATAAGAAAAAATTTCCAGTTTAAAAAGTTTAAAAATTTTGCTCCAGTTATATATATTAAAATACATTAAGACAGCGGTGAGTAATTCGACCAGAAATCCGTGAAATTGGATGATTTTGAAGTTTTGTTGTCCAAACTCCATACGAGTAGGTACTTTAAACAAAAATGACCCAAATTAATCGCCAATGATCAAGCCATCGTTGAGATTTTAAATAAACTACGATTAAGTAAAATTTTTAAAGTATTTTGTTTGAAAGTATTTCGTTTTAAAACACTGGTTTTATAACTGACTGTTTTGCATATAATTCATGGAGACCGTGAAAGATGACAGATATTGATGAGTGATTAGACATTTCCAAACCTGATTAAGAATCAAACTCGGTCTGTATTAATATTTATGCTGACTTAAAGACATTGAAGGGTACCAACATGAAAAAGCAGATAAAAACTTTTAGACACTGGCAACAATCGAACCCGAGATCTTTGAAGGAGAAGCTACTTGCGTAGACCATTTTACTAATGGGCCAGCCATATTATGTTGTGGTTATTTTATATTTTTGCTCTTGAGTTAGATTAGTTAGTCAGTAGGTAGAACATTTTTTTTTGTTATATCAGGTAAAACACGCTGGAGAGCCACTTTGCTTGATGACCAGGTGGCAGACAATCATGAACGAATTCTGTTAGTTAAAATTCATGTCTAATCCAAGCCAAAAAAAAACAGCAAATACAACAATCAAAATGGTTAGCTCGTGGAGAAAGTGGAGAAGGCTCGTCTGTAACTGAGTAAACTGAAAATATTGATTCAAGGGTTGAACACCCTTTTCAACTTCTTACGGGTAACTTTTTGAAATCATTGAAGTGTAATATTTTAGTTTTGCTATACGTGACTTCTCCACCAAGTTTCAGTCATTTAACAAATCCGGAACTCAGTAAATAAAAATTGTAATTTAAGCGTCGGATATCTTTTCCTATTTACTCTGAAGGGAGTATTCTCTACAAATTTCAGCTTTTAAGGTATTGTACAAGTAGGATAATAAATTATGAGTGAGTGAGTGAATGAGTCAATCAGTCAGTCAGTGAAGGCTCTCCTATTTATACATTACACAGGTTATAATTATAACGAATTAAAATAAAAAAGTTTCATTCTTATTATAAAGATAAAATGTAGAGCTGAAGTGCGTGAGTGATTACCTTCAAGATGTAATATTACAAGCAAACGACATCTTCAGCTTGATAAATTGTTGGAATGGGTGAGTGTATTCCGGCGGCTACTACAAGAAGAGGTGTAAGATATGGCTTGGGGGAGATAATGGTGCCTTCCTGTGCTACAATTGATTGTACCAAATTGCAGTATGACTATATTATATTACACACTTTACGGGGAACAAAGTAACCTCTTTGCCAAGTTTAACTTATTCATTCATCCAGCAAAACTCTTTTAAAGTTGTATTCATTTTATTTCAGTTTAATAATATCGTAGTTTTATGTGGTTCATTTGATTTTATGTAACCTGCTACACAAACAAATTACTCTGTAGCTATATATTATATCTCTCGGTTTACAACCAAGATATTATTTATAACTGGGTTGAAAATTATGACTGTTTAATGTCAGTCGTAAAAAACATTTTACTGATCCTTCATTTTCAATATCTTACCACGATTTCAAATTAAATAATTAAATTGCATTAAATTTAATATTCAGTGATCTTTTATACATTTTGAATACCACATAAAATTTTATATATTCTGTCTCTTTACTGCATATTTTGACTGGTAATCACTAGACGAACAAACATATATCCAAGGAAATCCTTAGAATTAAAGTGAATTTAATTATTAAATAATAATTCTACTGTTTTGTAGATGATTTTTTATATAAGAGGAAACCGAATTTACCGGTACCCAGGTAGGTCTTTACCTGGGGTATGCGGAGCTCTGCCGAAGGCAACTATCCGCCAAAACCTCTCAGTGCCTTTCTGTCGCATCCCAACTTGCCGCAGGATCACCGTTAGGCATAACTTCACAACAAACCGGAGGTTCTTTATTAGGTGGATAATTTCTCTTCTTACCACCCATTTTCCTCCTTTCTGAGTGATTTCTTTTCGGACTAATGCAGCTGGGCTTCTCTGATCTTCATCAACTTTTGGATGAACTCCTCAATGGCCTTCCAGCTTTCTTCTTCTGTAATCATAAAATCACAGAGATTTTCTGGAGAAATCGGCGACCCAAGCTTGGTCCCCAGATAGGAAGGATCTGGTATCCATCTTCTGCAATCGAAAATCGCATGTACTGCGCTGTCTTCCTCCGCCTCACAATCCAGACAGCTTGCTTCATCTGAACCGGTGGAGATACGCCCGAAAGCAAACATGCCCCATCAATCCCTGCGTAAGGTAATAACCAACCTCGCCGTAACCCCTACTCAGCCATCTTTTTTTAGATCCGGAATTAATCTGTGTGTCCATCGACCGGACACCTCTTCATTCCATTTCTCCTGACACCTCCTGAGAAGTCTATATCTGGCCTCTCTTTTTAACTGAGCCATTGTAGCCTTTCCAGCTTTCAGTCTCTCAGATATTTCACTTCTTTCCTAGACTAGAAAATCTATATGGGGTATGCCTGCTAGCACCATTACTGCACTCACTAATACTGTTCGGTATGCCACCTGAACTTTTAGTGCCACTTGCCTCTAAACCGATAGCAGTTTCTTCTTATGTACCTGTTGTGTCATCACATTAACCTAGGCTGGCATTGCATAGAGTATTATTGAATGGATAACACGCGTATACAACCTTCTTTTCTTTTCTCGGGGTCCACCAACATTGAGCATCAACCGTGATAGGTACCCTGCTACTACGGTGGCTTCTTTGTAGATGTTTAACTTTAATACTACAGTCTTATAGTTCTGTAGGCTTATGCGCGTTATTAGAATTATATAAAAATAATACAATTACCAATGTTTTAGTTATTAAAAAACAAATTCAAAATCGTTCGGTGGGAAAATAAAATATTACGCAGTGTATAAATGTCCTAGGAAGCAATAAAGCTGTGATTAAAGTATTTTGTAATGAAATTAACGCTGCATAAATGTTGTTCAGTAATTTTTTATTCTGGATGAGACTAAAGAGTCTTAAATTTTGGACTTATTTTGTACTTAGTTGTTGAATTAATAAATTTATTATGCCGAAATAATCTTGGATGAACACAATTTTTATAACGTGGTTTTAATAAATATAATTTTGAAATCAGCATGAAACGTCTTGTTAATTAACAAAGTATGAAAATCCCAGATGAAATTCAAAGATATTTTAGCTGAAAAACCTAAACAGAAAATACTATGTTTTTTTATCAGCCAAACAACTTAATAACATCCTGAATGTAGAAATATATTAACTGTTTTTGTATGTCAAGTGTTTTAATATGAATATGAGTTTTTGAACTTCATATTGTTCTAGATGTATATATTTTAAATCATATAAATAAACAATATTCGAAAAAAATTCTGTACAGCCAAATATTATTTAACAATTTTGAAAAATAGTTAAATGGATTTAGATTGAAATTAATTTAGAAAGCTGTCATGTGACCTCAAAACCGTATGACAAAAACAACCCTAGGGATTTAGAGGAAGTGCTGGATGCCAGTAAACGAATCAAGCGTACGGGTGTGTTGGAGGACCTACGGGATTCAAACACGGCTGGTGTCCTATCATCCCTCTTTCATTTCACGAATGTGACAATAAAGTTTTCCAGAACAACTCTCCATAAATAAAATAAAAATTATGAGTGGTTTCCGAACAAGTTTAAAACCCATTAATAATGGCTTTGAAATTTAAGTTTTTATTGTTATTCAACAAGTTTTATCATTCTTATTGTATTTTTATGGTCTTGTAAAATTTGAGTGCAAAACTAGAGCGTGACATTATTTGTTCATCAATAAAATAGGAGCATACACGTTGGACTATTACACAGAAATTTCCAAGTAAATTTTTACATTGAAATTTGTTAATAGAAAAATCACTAATTGATTCTGTACTATGTTGTAAGAAAAAATTGTAAATAAAGGTTTTAGATTTAATAATCTTTAACAATTTTGATTATTATGTGTATAAATACGCAATTATAAAATTATTGCAAACATTCCAAGGCACTATTCTTGCTGATTGTTTGTTAAATACAATATTCTTCCTTACCGTCGCTTTATATATATATATATATATATATATATATATATATGAAATTTTAAAATTCACGGAAAGGAACACTGTGTTATTTAAAAAAAAAATAAGTACAATCATAATTATAAAACTCGACACAATGATGACTTTAGACCTGAAACATACAGAATTTCAAATTTCTCAAAAGGAATCCACTACAATTCCGTTCGGTTTTTCAAAAGATTGCCATGTGAAAAAGGACTCTTTCATTTAAAAAACTTTGATCGGGAAGTAAAAGGTTTTTTAACAAAACATGCATTTTATTCTGATCAGGTCTTAAATTATCTTACAAGGAATGCTCTTTAAATGTAATATGTGCAGAATTTATAATTATGAAACTTTGTTAGTGTTAATGAATAACCTTAGAATAATTCCAATGTACATTATTTAAGTAGGAATTTAATGAACAAGTTATTTTTTTGTTTAAGTGAACTCTTCATTGTTAACAAAAGTTACTTGGGGAATTATATTTAAAGGATTATTCCTTCTGGTCGCTGATAAATAAAGATTTATTTATTTCATTTTATTTATTATTTAATTTTGCCCTAAATTATTGCATTTTAAGGCCGGAATCGTAAAAAACGATTTTTACTACGAGAGTACAATTATCTCCAAGAATTCCAGCAGACATGCGTTTATCTATTCCAATAAATAGCTGTGTACCATATCTTGTAGAAAATTTTAAAAAAAATAGTAAATGGGGTGATTATAAAAACAATCGGAGGAGCCTTTTGTGAGAAAATTCTAAAAAAGTAAAAAATTTCACGAGTAAACTACTACTTCCAGTTGACCGATTTTGATCGTGTCAACTATTTTGTTCTTGTCGGGTCTTCTAGTGGTACCTAACATAAGTTCTAAGTTCAACTTTGTACGCTATTCCGTTCTTGAGATTTTTGTTCACATACAGACCAATCGTTAAAATCATGTTGTTTTTTAGGTTAAAAAGTCCTTAAAACGTGTACATTCGATGAAATTCGATTTTGAAAAATTTACTTGAAAAAATACTTACTTTCCTTTCCTATATATCTATATAGAGAAAAAAATTAAAAATCCTTTACATAATTGTTTATTTACTATAAATATAGCCTATTATAACATTTACAATTAATTAGAAATTTAGTAACATGTTCAATTAGCTACACGTTATTTAACTAATCTTCAGAAATTGCGGGCAACTAACCTTGATGTCAACTTGATACTCTCTCGTAGATGTAGAACAGTTTGAATGTTAAGGAAATTTGCATTTACATGAATCCCGTTTTGATGAGTCACCACTAGTTAAGAACTTAAGCACTTAAGCAAGTTTGGTCCAATAGTTAATGTAAAATGGTCAGGCAACTTACGTTTTCTCTAAATTAAGAAAAGAACAAAACATTTATGCATTTCTTAGTAAACAGTATACAAAATAATACACTTAGTTTTCCTTTCACTTGATTTGTGGTGTTGTAATAATATTCTTATAATATTTTTTTGTCTCCTACTGTAAGCTGTTTACATTCTGAACTACGTCCAATTTTTTTATACTTTTAGAAGTTGAAGAGACTTTGGTTAAAGATAGATTTCTTGGGTGAGAAATTAAGTGCGTGGTTTAATGCAACGACTTAGGTTTAATTCGTACAACTATGGTAAGATCAAAATTTATACAGAACAAAAATGTTCAGTTTAATTACCAAATTTTTTATTTTTTAAATCAATCATTGACTCATATTAAATTTCAGAATTCTTTTTTATGCTATTGATCTGTACAGGAAAGTTACCCCCCATGATTTTAACATGCCCTTATTCATTGAAATGTTAATACTAAAATACTGTAGTTTACATTTTAATTATGCTGAAGTAATTAAAGATGAATGGTTCTTAATAGTAAAAAAATGTGAAGGGCTTCCATGACAAAAAAATCTAGATCTTTTAATTTGTCAAATTTGCAAGTTGGTCAAGTGGTAAAGTCATCACCACAAGGCAGCTGTTTAACAGCTGATTTTCGGTTACATAGTTTCCGTGCCTTTTATACGAACATGAATTCTAGATAGTGGTTAACGTTGCACCATAGCGTATACGCTATCTCTTCTATATCTCTTCTACGTCTCTTCTATACGCTATGGTTGCACTTTGTTGATGGTTAGAGTTTATTTAACTACACTCTTTCACCAATTGTTGATCTGAGTCTGTACAAGAATTAGTCTTATTTACACGTCAAACACTTCATCTCATTGGGTCACGAGGATTCTTATTGTTCTTAAATTAAGCACATTACTAAGTACTCACATTAGGGTTTAAAAAAATAAATAAGTAGTTTCTCAAATTTATATAAATCAAGAGGAAAAACATTAAAAACATGTGCTTAGCTATTACCTATTTACATGTATTTCTCTGTAGTTTAATGTTGAACTTGGATAAAATTGTCCAGATATTTCTATTTTTTACCTAACAATATTAATGTAACCTGTACACTAATGACACCGTGTTTACAAACACCAGAATTCAAGGGTGATACTTAAAAAACGATCTTAGGAGCTCGTAAGGAAGTCATTAAATTATATCTTATGGAGATACGATGCCATTTCACGAGTAAAGAAAATTACCGAATATTTATATTAATAAATTTGATTAATAAAATTTCAATTTCATAAAAAATAATTCATAGTTATACCGTCCGTCGGACTATAACAAAATCGAGGAAAGTATTCATATAAGGCAAAGGTAATGTTATAGTAAGCGTACTGTAGTAATTTCACAGAAGAATAAACGGTTAGCAGTTCAAATGACCTGACCATATATGAAACTTCTTTTATTTTATCTTGTCCTACAGGAATATTAAGGAAGAAAAGTATTGTTTTCAAGTCGAGTTTTTACCGGCTATACTCGTTTTCAGGCCCCCTGAACACAAAAAAACATGTTTATAGCGTTTTGCTGTGTGTGTGTGAACAAATATTTCAAGAACGGAATATCGTACAAAGTTGAAACTTTGAACTTAATGTACGTATTATGAAAAACCCCGACACAAACATTTTCATCAAAATCGGTCAACCGAAAGTAGTAGTTCATTCGTGTGAATTTTCACTTTTTGCGATTTTCTCAAAAATGACCCGTAAGATTTTTTTTAATTGTCTCATTTTCTACATTTTCATGCTCTACATAATAGCTTTAACGCCATGTCTGCTGAAATTCTTGGGGAGGCTGTGCTCTCGTAAAAAGGAATATTTTTTTTATGATTTTTTTTTATTATGCATTCTAGGGCGAAAGTGTATAAGTTGTAGAACATTAAAAAACCTAAGTAGGCCTACAACTTTTATTTCAAACAGTTTATTTTTGCACAACGTTTAGTTTAACAGAAATTAGTGATTTTCTGTTGTTTTTTTTTTCATCAAAATCTGTAAAAAATGAGAATTTTTTAGATTGTGGCCGTAGTACGATTTTTACGACAAATATGAGTATATTTCAAGTTAGAGGAAATTAAAAACCCTAGAGCATTTATTTTAAGCATTTTTCTCTACGGACCCTAGTTCAGAGGGATTTATTGATTTTTATTTCAGTTTATTCTGAGCCTCATCTCAACATCTCGAACTTCTTGGTTATTAGTGACTATTTAGCATTGAAAAATGGTGGATTTGAACTTGTAATAATTTTTCCAGGAATCGGATCGGGGACCCCCACCTTGCAACGTAGCATGCTAACAACTAAGTTAAGATTTATTACATTCCTATTTGTTATTTGTACAGAATCGATTTATTTTGATAAACTTTTGTTCAGTGAATATACCATTTTTAATGTTTATTTTCAAATTATTCAGGAAAATACTTTGTAATTTTGAACTTTTATTAATTCTCTTATTTCATCAAGTTTTTAAAAAAATAAGTTTAAAAAGTAATTTAATCTAAAATATTAAAAACAAAGCATTTCATTACAGAACGTCTGAAAAAATTGAATGTTTTTATTTTCTTGGTATAAATTTCTTTGTGGTTACAGACAGAATTTACTATAAAATAAGTAAGTTGCGCAATGGTATGGCCTAATGTTTCTCTATTGGATTCTGACTTTTGCAGTTAGAAGAGTTAAACTGGAACTTTGTTTAAATCTGTTGTAAGAACTGGAGCAGGTGGTACGAACTCTATTTGGGTTTAGTGAAACTAATACTTCGCAAAACAATAGAGACCCTTATACCCTCACAAAGTTAAATTTTCCGTTTCAGATTTTGTCTTACCACTGTTTAATATTGCACATAAATATTTTAGTACTGCAAATGTTATCAAGTTATTTATTCGAATTTGTGTTTGCATGTTTTATTCATGTATTCATTTTTATTGGATGAATGTTTAATGTTTCAGAAAATAATACCCCCTCTTCTTTTTCCATCCCTCCAGATCTTTGTGATTGATTATAAAATACTTGTATTTTGTCCTGTTGGGTATTACTTTGACTTCGTATTTTCTAAACAGTAAACACATATTTAAAGGTTTTGTTGTAAATTTAGAAAATCTGTATTAAAATAATTGGGTAATAATGGAATAACAATTTAAATCGGAGATCGTTTTTCTTTTCTTGATTGTAAAATGTGACGTTTTAGTCAAAAAATCTACAACCTTTACGTTACAGAACAATTAAGTGATTCGCCTAAAGTGAGTGACATGAAAATGTAATTTCCAATAAAGATACTTTTCTAATTTAAATTTCTAACTTATATATACAATTTTCTTTAGGTTTCTAAAGTCGCATCAACATCTCGTCATTAATGAGTTTGGATTAAGAACGATGGGTTTGAACGTGCGAAATATTTCCAGGCCTTAGCTGAAAATTGAACTTGGGACCTCCACTTTGCAGCGTAGCACGCTAACCACTAAGACACTAAGGTAGCCATGTACAATTTGTTGTAATAATAATATAATGAGAAAAGTTCTGAAAAAAAAACAAAAGTTAAGCGTACTACCTCCGTATCATGGTAGTTTAGTTGGCGCTCTAGCCTACAAAGTGAAGGTTCCGGTTCAATTCCTGGTTAGAATTTGGAAATTATTACAAATCAAAATCCACCAGTCCACAAATGAAAATCCACCATGGTAGTCGCTAATGACCAAGTTATTGATGCGACTTTAAAGAAATAGAAAAAATTAAGCATTTAAGTTTTAAACAAATAAATGTTTCGAAAGCTTCCATTTTAGCATTCTTATTTTACTATTGTTTCACAGTAAATTAATGATGTAGTCATTTTCGTGTGATTCAAGCCACGTTTGGTGAGCTTAGACCTAAGTTCGATTTTAAAGTTTTTCATTTAATTTCAAAATAAATAAATGATTTGTAAATGTGTTCGTTTGTCAAGGGGCTATGTCTAAAGACTTATGATTTGAACCTGAATAAGTTGGATCTTTAAGCTAATGAACAATTAGTGATGAGCCTCGCTGCTCCCTTTAAAGGGAGATCCGTTAGACTGGCTTGAAAACGGTTAAAAGTTTGTTTTGAAGTGATAATTTTTAATAGGGTTAGTGAAGGCAAAAAACCTCTATTTTTAATAATATCTTTTTCATTAAAGTAGTTAAATCTTGTTTATTTTTGATGTGGTTAAGTTGGCTTGTACCGTATTATTTTATTTTTAAGATGAATTTTATGAATATATATATATATATATACGAGTATACGGAACATTAATTAAATCAAGTCTTTGGTAGATTATGTTTAAAATTGTATATGGTTAATTTGGTTTCATACAAACATTTATCTCATGGTTTTATATAAATGTATTTTTCCGATAACATAAATACCTATATGCAAAACTATATTCAAGGTAGGAAAGCCAGCGAAACCGCTAGTCCCTGCGGCGTTTGCGGTAAGCAGAAAATCTACCACTACGGCTTTGTTCTTTT
Source organism: Catonia carolina (assembly GCA_035578175.1). NCBI lineage: Eukaryota > Metazoa > Arthropoda > Insecta > Hemiptera > Achilidae > Catonia > Catonia carolina. Next base: position 377,402,702 of record JAQMRL010000001.1, read on the forward strand.
TATGTTCAGTATGTATATACTGTAGGTATATCCTTTGTATTTTATCCAACGGGATTCTTTGCTCTTCTTTTTTCTTTTCTTTTCGGTCCTCATGTCAAAGTCCATAAATCTGAGTATGAATCCAGCATAAGCTTTGTTCCTGCTATATCTCCGTCTTCCTAGTTATTTTGCATTCGCGTTTTTCTCTTACACGTCTTCTTCTATCAGTCTGTTTATGTTCTGATACGACTCATGAACGAGCCTATAAACATTGGAGTATAACTGCATTTTCAAAATACATTCTGTATCTGAATAATGTTTTGAATTTGGATGGAATGTATATAAAATATTTCTTATCTTTTACTTGACATTTTAAGTCTGTAAAAACAGTAAAAACAACTAGAATCTCAAAAGTGCCTAAATAATTTTAATTTGTTTTCGCATGTTAAGATAATTATGCTCAGTGAAAAATCTCTTCTGATTATCGATTTAAATTTTTTTAAAGTATTGTTTAAAAGAATTTTTTACTCAAATTTAAATTTTTGATATATTCTTAAACTAATAAATCTCTTCGTGTGCATCTTATGAGTAAATGACAAATAATTGATTGTTCTTACTGGAGAGGTAAAATGATCGAGGAGCTTCTTATGGAAACATTCGTAATTCGATTTGATAACTTCCGATATAAATGGAATAAGCCTAATCAGATCACGATGAAATATATTCACAGAGTAGTTCCAGTGGTTAAACGTAAACACTGATTTGTTTTATTATTTTTAAATTAGAGCAAAGTCTGTTATGTTCATCATGGCCGATGAAACCCCCAATCAAGGAAGTTTGAAGATTGAATTCATGTGTTTCATTTAAAAATAAGTTCGTAGGATGTTTTCGGCGAGTGTCGTTTGAATTATCTAAGAGTGAGGTAGTGTGATTATTTGTGCGTAATTCGAGTCTTCCTTGGTATTCTGTACAGAATGTGATGATGTTTGTTCAGTTGAATACAATAAAACGCAGACTTTGCACTTTGAAAATTACACCTAAATAATTTCACCATATCTTATTTTACATCACAATTTAAAATTTTTGTCCGTAGACTACATACAAACATTTATTTATATAAAATATTCATTTAATCAAATATTTCGAAGAACTACTTTAAAATAATTTTGTGAGAAATATAAGTACTTAACATGTACTTTTCAAAAAAATAAAATTAATAAACATTTTAGAAGGTTAGAAAAAGGTGTGTTTAGTTCATCAACTTCAAGGCTGGTTTGAACCTTTTAAAGCTGTACTAAGTAAAACAAAGAGTGAGATGGTTTACTATGCGTTCTTCTCTGAGTGGAAAAGTATGCTTATCATTACGTCTGGCCCACTGAAAAGCATCTACTTTCCAACCTGGATAAATAACACCTTCACATCATTCACCAGAGGGTTCAGCTGTATAATGAAATTCATTTACTCTCAGAGTAGATAACTTTGACTAGTGTCTTTTACAACTCTACCTTTTCTGTGATAAGAAACAGAACTATTATTTTAGCCTTATAACTAGCAGATTGAGTGCAAATAATTTAAACAAAGAAAAAGTGAATAGAATTATAAATGTATTTTGAGGCAAATTAGTTTTATCATGGCATTGCATAAAATTTCAATGAGAAATAAACACAAATTTCAAATTCTATTTTTACAATATCAAAAAATGTATATTTCTTTTTTGAAAAAGAGAACAGTTTTAGAAAGTTTAATATTCTGGATAAAAATTACTTTTATTTAGGATATGTTATATTTACCCAAGCTGGTGAAAAATATATTTTTGAAACATGAGCAGTAGACGAAACGAAAATGAACAAATGAGATGTTAATTGTGAGGATTACGAGAAACGAATGTTTGTAGAGACATGTACAGGGAGATTAATTGCAAATTAAAAACGGACCCCCAACGCTGAACATGTGATTGCTGTAAGCTTTTAAGCTATACCGTAGGTTGGTTAGGAGAGACAGTTCACCGCTTAAAATATACGATTCTGTCATGTTGGATGGTTCAAAAGTTTAGACAGAATTATTAACTGTGTGCAGATAGAGAATAACAGACACAATTTGAATCATAAATCTTTATCCTCAGAACCTGTACCTAAGTAATTTAATATTTTCAAAGAGGGTGAATTTCAAATAAAATCGATAAACTATTGTTAATCGATTAAATAAATCTGTAAATTATTTTGTAAGTATAAATACAGAAGTTTTATTCTTGGTGTCACATTGAACGATATCTAAATTATTTTGTAGTTTTATAATTTCTTCCCACCACTTCAGCTTTCATAGATTATGGCATGCTCTCTCCTTGTTTCGTCCGTACTTTTTTATTTTAACTTTATTCTTGTTGACCACTATGATTTCAGGCTCGGACGGTTTGATGTCAGATAATGAGCTCTCATTTCTAACTGTCATTAAAAGTAAACTTATTTCGCTTGAAATGAAATGTCTTGGTTTCATTTTTTTTTAAATTTTTTTTTGTTTAATTAAAGTCGCATCAACTGCCTTGGGTATTAGCGAACTTTATGACTCACGAGTCAGAACTTGTGATTGTTTTAACGTAACGATTCCATATTCTAACCAGGACTGAAACCCGGGACCTCTCGCTTTACAGTATGAAGCGCCGTCTAGGACTAAAACTACTGAATCACAGAGGCAACCTGTCTTACTTATGAATTGATCAAAACATTGCACCTTCTTTACAGTTTGTCATGAATTGTTTAACTTGATAAAATCGTTTGATGTCAGACCTTGAGTATTTTCATTTTTGAAATGTTGAATAAGATTAAGTTCTACAGAAATGAATTAAATGTAATTTTTTCTTATTCGTTTTTTAAAAATTAATACATGAAGGGTGTTTTAAAACACAAATTTATTTTTTAAGAACTTTATAAATTATTTTGGTTTTGTTCATTTAAAGTTGCATTTTTCTCCTTAGAAATCCGACTTAATCATTGAGGATGAGCTGCAACTTTTGTAAATCGCCCTTTACCATTTAGCACCCTTACAAGAACGTCAATACTCAAGTTTACCCAAAAAAGTTTGTTCAAAGCAGCATCAGCTGCTTTGATTATTAGCGACTATTATTAGTTACGGTTCTGAATGTACACATTTTAAACTCTAATAATATCTAGACAATTACAGGAGCCGAACAAGAGATTTGGAGTGTAATTCAGTCTAGCGCTTTAAGCGTTGGACCACAAAGCTTATTGAGCATTCATTGACGTTCTTCTGTTAACAAAACCAAAACTATTGTTGTTAATAATTGTTATGTACGCTGAGAAAAATTATTTTGTTAGTATACTTTTAAATTTGATTTATAACAGCATTTTAATTTTAAATATTTTCTAACACACACAAATCCATTTGCACTACAGATGCATTTTCACCACATACCAGGTAAATCCGCGGAGAAGACTAAAGTACCAATGCGAAGAGACTTTCTGCAAAGGAACTTGTGAGGTTCCTGGGGCGTTATCAGTATAAAGAACTCTGTAAAAATGACAAATTACACAACACTTCAAATTTTCTAATTTTTATTCATGTGACAAACTGTAAATAAACAAATTAAGGTAGAGAATACATATAACAAAAATTCTCTAAACAACCGTTAATTTAACTCCCTGTATTACGTTAGTCATTCCGTGATTAATAAAATCCTTAACGTTGTTTTTTTTTATTTAAGGTGCATCAACAAAAAGTTACTGCCCATAACAGGCAGATAGAGTGTTAAATTATTTGCACTCCATCTGATAGTTTCAGGGCTACTGTGTTCACTTGTGAGTCACGATGGATGTCGCTGTTGCGGGCATACCACGGAGCGTTTACAATGTTCCTAAGCCTTTGGATAACGTTTAAGTTGCTTGTTTTGGTGCAGCCATAGATCTGCAGGCCATATGTCCAAACTGGTTTTAGCTCTTGCTTGTAAAGAAGAAATTTATTGAAGATTGACAGTTCAGAGGCCCTACCGAGCAGCCAATACATCTTTCTATATTTGATTTGTAGTTCGTCCCTTTTCTTCTTAACATGTTTCTTCCACCTCACCTTCGCGTCTAGGGTCATCCCAAGACACTTTGCTGTGTTGGTAAAAGGTACTAGATTTACATTAATAATAATGGCAATATCCCTTATTCTTTTGTTGGTAAAATTTATGTGTACTGACTTATTTTCATTAAGTCTGATCTTCCATTTTTTGGTCCACGTACAAACTGCATTTGCAGCTCGCTGTAAATTCTCGGTTGAATCCTCTACCGAATTTCCTGGCGCAAGTATGGCTGCGTCGTCAGCAAACGTACCAATAATTGCTTCTTCACTTACCGGCAGGTCACTGGTGTATAGCGTATACAAAACAGGACCTTATACGCTCTCTTGTGAAATGCCAGCATTGATCGGCTTGATATCAGATAACTGTCTTCTTGCTTTACTCAAAAAAATCTGTCAGACATATACAAGTTCGTTTTTGCAAATATGGTTAAAATAATGTTTTACAATTATTTTTGTTTTGATATTGTTAGCAAAACTCTTTTAGTGTTATCTTACCAAAATGTTACTTTCTCGTCGAATTAATTTCATTCACGGTTAATTTACTCCAAAACGTACAAAGTGTCAGGTTGTTTAATATTAAAATAAAATAAATCACCTTCGACACTCAGTGGTTACCACACTACACTGCAAAGCATAATGTCCCGGGTTCAATTTCAGCTATAGTATGGAAAATGATTGCATATTCAAACCCACTATTCCTTAGTTCAAAGTAGTCACTGATGCGAATTTAAAAAAAAACTAAAAAAATATAGAATAAAAATTTTCTGTTCGTGTTTCAAATGTTTTATTAAATTTATTGAAGTTGAGTATCAACGGTACGTAATAAAAATCATAAATAAAGTTTTGTATTAAATAAATGACAACTCATTGTTCATAAAAATGGCGCTAAATTACACCGACGGTGTATTTTTCGTTCTGCACAATGTTCTGTTTCACGTTCAAACATTTCAATGTACCATTCTGTTTGTAAAATGGAAAATGGAATACCATCTTATTTAACCAAGTTGAATTTATGCATTTTGAATATTCTAGTTGGAGACATGTTATTAAATGCAATATTTCAATGTCATTTTTTTAAGAAAGGAATTTTACATAAATTTTATTATTGCAGTGAGTGGAGTTCAGCTCCTATTATGTTAGCACTAAATTATTTAAGTTACTTTTTTTAAGTAAGTTAATTCTATTTTATCATAAAAAAATTACTATGAACCGTACAGAACTTTACGTAGTTAACAACCGTACTTAATTTCAAATATAGTTTCTAAATGAATTCTGTAACATTTTCTTTTTAAAATTACCTTACTTTAAGAAATGTTTTCTTTAGAATGCAAACTGTAGTACGTATTTTAAATTTATTTTACTCCATTAATTTTCTTGGAATCATATTCAATAAAAATCTTAATGAAATATTAAAAGTTTTATTCAAACTAGAAAAAACTTTCTTTATTAAATATTAATTTAAAATTTTATTGTTTCTTATATTTCTTTCATTTTACAGTTTGTTGTTTTGTTTATTATCCTATGTAAATTTTAACTCATTGTAATTAGCGTTCTTTATTTTGCTATAAAATGACATATTACTTTTATTCGATGTAATTTTTATATAATATATTGAAATTATTTTTTTCAATTTACAAAAAAAAGTTATATCGTTAAATTGGGGTATTAATTAGTCTAGGCTAAAGACACTTTTACACCAATTTATAATATAAAGGTATTGTCATTTTAATTTTTACTTTTTCTTGCCTATATGAATAAATAAATAAATATGAATAAATAGGAAGGAAAGTATTGTTTTCATGTCAATATTTCAAAATCGAATTATCACCGGATCTACACGTTTCCAGACCCCCTGAACCCAAAAAACATTTATTTTGCGATTGGTCTGTGTGTGAGTGTGTGTGTGTGAACAAAATATTTCAAGAATGGAACATTGAAACTTAAAACTAAAGTTAAATATCACTAGACAACCCGACACAAACATTTTCATTCAAATCGGTCAACCGAAAGTAGTAGTTTATTCGTATCATTTTTCTTTTTTTGCGATTTTCTCAAAAACGGCTCTTACGATTTTTTTTAAAAATCGCCTTATTTACTAAATTTTTAATGCTCTACAAGATACAGTAGGCGCCATATCTGCTGAAATTCTTGGGGATGCTGTTCTCTCGTAGAAAAAATATGGTTTTCTTAAGATTGCGGTCTTAAAATGCTTTTTAGGGCAAAAGTGCATTAAAATTAAAGTTGTAGACAATTTAAAATTTTACAACGTTTATTTCAAACATTTCTTTGTATAACCCTTACCTTAGCGGTAATTTGTGATTTTCTGTAGTGCATTAAAGTCAACAGTCTTAGAGACACCTTTCTGGAAGAATACCAGTTAATTGTGGTATTATAATACTTATCTTCACCAGTAAAAGTTGTTTTTTGGTATTTTTTAACAAAATTCTGTTATGAAACATTTTTTCTTCTATTTTTTAAATACCGTTTATCTATTCTCAGGGAATGTACTAGTGTACAGTACCAATTTTTAGAGGACGAAGGTGTCAAATGCATAAGAAAGGTATGAGAAAAGTGGTACTGAACAGTAATGTTCAAACAAATTTTACTTGCATAAGAGGTAGGCAATATTTAATTACCAAAATGAAAGAAATTAGGCAATTCATAAAAGACTTTAGAATTTTGATATCATTTTCTCAAAATTATATTTTTGTTACATAAAACCTTCTTCCACTAACCTCTTCAATTTGTTAATGGCTATGTAAATATACTGTGCCTACGTTGAATTCTTTGTATATGATAAGAGTTTTGTACGTAGTTGGGATTACATTTGTGACAAAACATAAAAATTTGTTTGAAATGTTTGTGTCTTGTTTAAATTTGATTTTTTTTTGCCGAAACATATATTAAAACTCCATACATCCCCATCGAAAGAATTAGGTAGTTGTAACAATTTAGTTTTTAGTTATACATAACTAAAGTCTATGGTAGAGTAGAGTATAATATTTTCCTATTTTTACAACATTATATTGCCTATGCGTTGTGATTTCTTCAATATTACATATTTTATGTCCTTTAAACAAAATTTAAACTTCCTGGTTCTTTTGTAAATGGTTTTTTTAGAAACTTACCTAAATTTAGAAATAAGAGTATTTTTTCTCTATTTAGAATATTCACAATCTGTTACAAACAATCAGTGAATGCGATAACTCAAAATTTGGAAAAAATAACATGATAAATAAACGTGAGTGGAGACACAATCCAGTGACAGAACTCCGACGTGAATAGATAAGTGTAGCATTAAGTGCAGCATTTAGAACTCTGTAATGGATAATCAATTACAGTACTACGTTAATTGATGACGTCCCGGCTCCATCGACGTTTTAGACGTCTTACTGGATTGTTTGGAAGAGTCTGCGAAGCCAGATTTGAGATCAATGGGTTATGGTGGTTCACGAGTTTCTTCCTAAATTTTGTATAGAGTTTTAAGAAAACTCTATATGTATGTAGGGTACGTTTAGGTCTGAGTGTAGTGTTTTATTGTTTACATAATAGGGGGTGTTAACTATCCTCCGTAAAAGTTTTGATTGGAAACGCTGAATTTTTGCTAATACCGATGATTTTGCACAGCAGTAAAGCTAACTGGCATAGCTCCATATTTGTCGAAGGTAGGAGCTGTAAATGGTTAATTTAGATGTAGTTGGTAACTTGGATTTGCGTGAAAAAAATCTGTATAACTGTTTGAACCTGTCCTGGAGTGCTTTTCTCGTTTTATCCACGTGTGCATTCCACGTGAGCCTCTTATCAGATATAAACCTAGATAACGGATAGATTCAGAAGTGTGAAGTTGAGTCATAAACATACAAAGGAGGATAAACTCGTTTACGCAAAGTGAATAAGCGTATTTAGCGTGTAAAAAATAAATAATGGAATCTTAAAAATGTTGCAAATTTTAACTATGACTAAACATTCTTTATTGCAGGATATCTTTGTACAAAGAACCTGTATGTTGGTATATCATGCTTAAAACTATATTTAGTTAATAACAATATTAATAATGGTTTGTTTTGTGTGTTTCAGGTTCTACTGGGATCTCTGCATGCTATTATTATTAGTAGCAAATTTAATAATTTTACCCGTTGCTATTTCATTCTTTAATGATGACCTAAGCACAAGATGGATCGCCTTTAATTGTCTCTCAGACACAATATTCCTAATCGATATCGTCGTCAATTTCAGAACAGGTATGAAACCATTATACTTCCTAGAAAATAAATTAATCTATTATACATATACAAGTTTCTTTTATGTAACGTAGATCAAACGCATCACATTATAATTCTGTCAGTCATTATCAATATTATCCCCTTTGGCTATATTTTTAATTTTACAAACGATCGCGTTGTTCTGTGTAACGTCACAGTTGCATTTTCACTGAAACTTATTGTCTACTTTAGTCAACAGACCAGAAAAAAATTTACGGAAAATGAAATTTTCTGCTCGTATTTTTTGCAAATCTGATAACATTTTAAGATATATCTGTTCCGTTTGGTTATTACTTTGAAAAGGAATTTTGTTATGAACAGAAACTTCCGATAATATTTATTTTTAATTCATCTGTATTGCCAAAATTAACTTACTATCAGATTCTTCATATATTTAACGAATAAGTAATATATCTTTGTAAAGATTGAATTTAAAATAAAACAAATAATAGTTTAAAATAATAGCAGTTTATTAACATAAATAAAATTTATTAGTGGTCCTAACAATAACAAAAAATATAAAATTATAAAAATTCAAATAAAGTCTTTAGAGTATTGAGTATTATTATAATTGAAATTAAATATTTATAAATATATAATTAAATTAATATAACAGGATCTTATTACTGACATATTCCCTTGATATGTTGTACAACTATTCTAATGCCTAAGGAACCGGCAAAGTGTTAATCTAGTCTCCTATAGAATTCCCATTCTTTCTTCAAATTCCTTGCTTGGCTCTTTTATGAAAAATGTGAAAAAATATTTTATTTTTCATCCAGCACTTATTTTTCGTAGACCAATCTATGTAACGTCTATGCATTATATACAATGCCGAATGCCGCTTAGACAATGCATAAAATGTAAAAGTTCATTTTTATAAATACCAATTTTGATGGTTTTTTGTGTACATAAATTTACTGATACACAATAAGAATGTAAGTGTAAAAATACAAATTAATGTGAAAGGTAACAGGTCACCTCGGTGGCACAGTGGTAAGCTGCGACGCAGCAAAGCGGTAGTCCCTGGTTTGATTCCTGACTAGGGTCTGGAAATTTATTACAAATCAAACCCACTGGTCCTCAACCCAATGTAGTAGTAATAACCATGATATCTTAACATAAAGTAAAAGAAAATGAAAGATAAGCTTAACAAATTCAATTAACTGAAGTAAAAGAGGCGAGTTATGTGTATTGAATTGAAAAAAGCAATATTTTTCTTTTTTATTTGGATTTATGTACGATAAATCAACTAAAACTTGATAAGTTTGAGTCCGGCTCATTTTTTTCATAATTGTAAAAATATTAAAAGTTCAAAAGTATTCTAAAAATTCCAAAGTACTGTAGGTAAGAAATAAACATATAAAAATTTAGCAAATACTGCCTAAGAAAAAATTACAAATTGACTACTTAATTTAATTTGTAACCATTTAAAACTAATCCATTTTGACACAACGATAAAGAAATAAAATATAGAGTTAACATTTTCTAAATTAAAATACAAAATGTGGATAGGTAAATCATTCTTCTTTTATTATTTTTTATGCCATTATTTTTTTTTAAATTGCCTGAGTGCGCCACCATTATAATATACTTAACCTAGAAATTATTTTGAATTCACTCTTCCCCAGTGGTTTCTGGTAATAAATGAAGTATTTTTTATTATTTTATTTTTTGTTTTACGTCTGACTGTTTTACAATTTCTGCTAATGCAGACGGGGAGAAGTATAATACATGAAAATGTGTGATGAAAAAATTGCAGACCTGACCGGGAATCAAACCCGGAACCCCGGGTTAGGGCAAGAAATTCCTATGAGAAAAAAGATGTATACTATAAACTACTGGATTTCGTATATTGCCGGTAACATTTATTAATACACTATATTTACCACTCAGGGAAATTTTTTCCAACTTTCTCCTTAACAGGCAGGCGAAGTGTTAAATTATTTGCTCTCGATTTCCTAGTTCCAGGGCTACAAAAATAGTTCTGTTTCTTATCACATGGTCAGCCAATTATATGACAGAAGCATTTAAGAACAGATGAGGTAGAGGTATAGAAGACACTATTCAGAGTTATCTCCTGTGAGAGTAATGCATTTCACTATACAGCCAGATGCTGTAGTGAATGAAGTGAAGGTGTCATTAGCAGGGTGGAAAAGAGATGCTTTTCGGAGGGCCGGGCATGCTGATAAGCATACTTTTCCTTTCAGTGAGAAAGGCAAGTGTATATTATCTCATTCTTCGCTTTGCTTAGTAAAGCCTCTGGAGGTTCAACCCAGCTTTTCAGCTGATGACCTTAACAATACTTCCCACACTACACTGTATAACTTACTATAATTTATATTAATAGCAATAACATTTTAGTTTTATAAACTTGGGTCAAAGTAAAGATTATTACTCTTTAGCTAAATCAACACAAAATCACCCAAAATATTTTTTTAAATACATAAATATTTATTCATAGCGTTTCTTTCAATATATTTCATTGATCTACCAAAAGGAAATTTCTTTTATTTTATAAACATTAAACGACATGATTTAATAAAAGTGAAACAGGGGTTTTTCCATATCATTAAAAACGATCTTTTCAAAACAATAAATATGTTATTATTCCGCATTCTTGAAGAAGATTACGACATAGAGTTTTAATCCACGAGAAAAAAACAGTTTAGGTGCTATAATTGAATATTAATCATTCCACTGAAATTAATAGAAGGTCTCTAACGTGAGATAAAAGGAAATTACTATTCGGCGACACATAAAATATGGTTATTCTCTCATCGGAGTCTCATAAGTTGGTTATCAGGAATATTGGATGTCGGCAGGTCATGTATGGTGTGAGTTGTAGAATCAGGATGATAATCTGCATTTGAAACATCGTTATACAGTCTTTTAGATCAAGTATAAATTATCGTGACAAAACTTTTACTTTTTCTAAGCGTTTCAGTTGATTCATTAAAACCTTTTGAATTGTAATCCAACTGAAATTCAGATGATTATTTTTGTTGAAGTAAAGTCGATACTTTCAATTATTGTTGGACTTTTATTTCTAATGCAACTTAACTGAAATTAAAAAAGATAAATCTGAAAACTACGCATTTTTGTACTGTCCCTAATTTTCTGAAACCACGTTTTAATCAAAAAAAAGTTTTACTATTTTTAACTTTTTACAAAATTTCAATTTTTCTTGCGTCGACATTTAAGTATACCTGTAGTTTACACCAAAAAACTACCTGTTTTAATGGAGATAGAATAAAGACAAGAAGGAAGCATCTAAAATTTTCTTTTTTTAACAGTAATGCTATAACAGTTACTTTGTAACAAATTAAGAAGAAGTTACTAAATATTTTATACTAACTTAAACAATTGCTCATTTGCTTGTTCCTTACAAAGAGATCTCTGAGTGACTATTACTCTATCAGGCATTACTGCAAATTGATTTTGTATTGGTTTCTTAATACACTCAGTACAATCGAACATTTATGTTTTAAACTGAAAGGGGGTTCTCGTGTTCGTGTGACTTTCACTTTCCTCCGTCCATTTACCTGATAATCCCCCTAGACGCCTTAAAAGACGCTGGAGTAGAGACATGCTAATTTGATATACAAATTTCATTCTTGGGGAGGCACCAATGGGGGCCCTACCCCTCTCATGCCTATCATGTCATTTACACTATTATCATAATCATCACATTTGCTTGTTGTAACATTTTACAGTTGTAAATAAAGAATTAAAGTGAAAAAAACTGAAAGGGTTAAATAATATGGGGGTTTTCTGTAGTTTTATGTCTGATTTTTCCGGGAAAGAATAAAAACCAGTTTGTACTGGTTACTTGAAGTAAATAATTGTAACGTTTATTTTACACTGAGGAGTTAAAAGGTTAGAAAACGTAAGTGTTTTTTACTTTTCTTTTCACAATTTTTTTGGAATTGAACACTTTTATTTGTTGTATCAAGGGTGAATAGTTTTTTTCTTACATTGCAGAAATATATTCTACATTAATACAGTGTAGTTATAATTTGAGGCAATTTCTCAATTCATTACTATAATGAATATTATAACAAAAATATTATTGGTCTGATATTCATAGGTAAAATAGCTATTTTTTTAAAATAAGTTATTAATTATGAATTTAATTTTTTTTTATGTGTCTACTATTTTTACTTATTTTAGTTTTATAATCATCCTGTACACTTGTTGCACATAAAGTACGACAAGTGGGGACTAAATATTAACGTTAAGAAGAACATGATCGTTGGAAATCAGGACACAGTATACAAACAAATAAAGGGTGATGAAAATGGTGCACGATTTTAGATGTTTTGTGACGCTTTTAAGATCAGATGGTAAACCGGGAAGGGTTTTTATTCAAAAAGGTTGGCTGAAGTAGAGGCATTACCAAAATTTTCAGACCCCCTAAAACATGTTTTTAGCGATTGGTTTGTGTGTGTGTGAGAATAGAATATCTATTATATAATATCCAAGAACGGAACATCGCACGACGTTGAAACTTGAAACTTAAGTTAGATACTACTACGAGACCCGACAGGAAAATTTTCAGCAAAATCGGTCAACCGGAAGTAGTAATTTATTCGTGTCTGTTTTGATATTTTTTGCTATTTTCCCAAAAACGGTAATTAGCGATTTTCTGTTGTTTTTTTACGAAAATGTATAAAAAATTAGATTTTTTAAGTTCAGCCTTAGTATGCAATTTACAACAAAACTGTATCATAAAAATTTGTAGTAAATTAAGAGATCTACAATTTTTATTTAAAGAATTTTTCTCTACAGAGCCTAGTTTAGCGTGAAAGAGTAATTTTCCGTATTTTTAACCAAACTGAGGTCGATTTTAATTTTGCGTCTTTCACTCATGATTAAAATAAAGTAATGTTTATTGAGATTATTTTTTTGTATATTTCTAATGTTTTATTACTAATATTAGGTTATATTTAATTATTTGCATTGGCAAGAGAAAGTTGTATGAGTGTTTCATACCAGATTTTTATTTTTTTTTAGTGATGATACTTTTAGATTGTGCGTAGGTAATGAAATGAGATGATTGATTCAGATGAAAAAAATCTAGGGTTAACCGGGAATCGAACCCGAGACTCCGTCATACATACCAGTTGCGTTGACCACTACCTCAACGGGCGGCCAGCCTTCTTCGCTCTTTTTATCTCATGGTATTTATTTTTCTCCGTTGTTTTGTTCGAAACTCCTCCATGTATAACTCAGTTAAAATGGAGTTTGTTGAAATTTTTGTTAATTGAATCTTTGGGACATCTGTAAAGAATGGAGGAGGAAAGGTGGCTACAGAAGATTTGAGTATGGGTTTTAGGTGGACTGAGGAGGCAAGGATGACCCAGGAAGAAGTTGGTGGATGATGTTTGTTGAGCTATTGGGTGGAGGGGTCTAGGAGATGACGATGTGTTCAATTGAAATTAATTGCGTTTGGGGTGGCGATAAATGGTTGAGCACTGTTAAACTGCCGTTATAATAATATTTTAGTTTCATTTGAATCCATGTTATTGCAAAATTAACGGCGCGATTTGATTGTAGTACCAGTTGTATAATTTCTCCGTGAGGACTATAATTCTTTCCGTAATTATACCTAAAATGTTCATTGCATTTCAGATCGTGGTACTGAAACTGTACTAGTGAATTTTATGATACAATGTACTTGACATTTTCAAAGACCTCTTTTTTATGTTTTTTTTTTATTTTAAAGTCTCATAGGACTACATAAGTTTTTCAGGCTTGGAAAATTTTTAATTTCGTCTTATGGATCTTATCCATTTTCTTGATGTTCTTATGCTTGGTTTTCTCTCAATAATTCCTCATTGCGTTAAATCTTCGTTTCCTTTCTTCCTCAGAATACACCGCTTTTAGACGTTTGGTTGGTTTCTTTCGCTGGAGTCTTGTGTTTTTCAGTTGATAATAATTTTTTTTCTTGGTTTTAACTCTTCAAGTAAAATCTGAAGTTCTTTTAGGGCTTATTTAATTTCGCGAGACCAGTGCGGTTGGGACTTTTCACTTAAAAAGTATTCAATGATCTGTCTGGACATTCTAGAGGGATTCGTCCGCATGAAGTGTCCGAGAAAGAAAATTTTCTTTTTTCTTATTGATTCGCAAACGGTTCCGTGTTCCTATAGATTTCTTCTTTTTGCACCGGTTTCCAAATCAAATTCAGAGTTTGATAAACGCCTCTTATTGATACACCTTCCTATGACCCGTCGCTCCAGTTTGGAAATTCTGTGTTCTGAGTTTATTTTCCGAAGGTTATAGTGTTTCGTCGCATGCGCTATTTCAGGTAACATCACCGTATTGTAGTGACGCAATTTTGACTATTGAGAGATATGTTTTATTGTAGACATTATGCGATAATTTTGCAGATTTTGTGAGCTTACTGATTCTTTCTGTCCAATTTTCTTTCTCGTTGTTATTTTTTGTGATTATTTCTTCTAAATATTTAAATTTTTCCCTCAGTTCAATGCTTTGATCGCAAATTTTCATTTAAGAGATACAAAGTGGATCTTGTACCAGAATTTTGTCTTTTCAAAGGAGATTTTAGGCCAAACCTCTCCGCTATTTTTTTCAGGAAAGTTATCTGTTTTCTTGCTTCAGCGATGTTATTTCCGAAAATGGCCAAATCGTCTGCAATCCTAGGCAATTTAAACAGATTTTTTTCGATTGAGATTTTTTCGGATTTGATTTTAACCATTTTCGCATGATAAATTCCTAAGCCCAGTTGAACAGGAGCGGTGACAACCCGTCTTCCTACCGAAGCCCTGTTTTAATTTCAAAAGGGTCAGAAAGTTCACCTCTAAATTTCACTCGGGGTGTCGTGGCTGTGAGCGTTAATCCTATCACTCTAACTAGTTTCGGGTGTAGTTCAAGGTTTTGCAAGATTTTTGAGAGAGATTTTCTGTGTATGCTATCGTATGCTCTTTCGAAATCAAAGAATGAGATCACCAGCTATTTATTTCGCATTTTATAGTATTCAATGACCAATTTCATGGTGATTATTTGTCAGGATAGCTTCTCCATGGGCGAAAACCTCCCTGATACTCTCCCAGTTCTTTTTCTAGTTGGTCTTTTATGCGATTATAAATTATTCTTGAGAGAATTTTGTAAGTACAGTTTAGCAGGGAAATTCCCATGTAGTTTTCTGGATTAGGTTTGTCTCCTTTTTTTGTATTTCATTGAATTAAATAATTTTTTCAGTGGGATAGGAGGGTCTCCGTATTCCATATTTCCACAATATTTCTGTGGAGGGCTTTTTGGGTTTCTGTGGAAGCGTATTTTCAAAGTTCTGATGTTGTCTGATCTTTTCCTTTTTCTTTGTTTCAAATGCCTTTTATAACATTTAAAAAATTATTTACAAACGAACTTTTAAAGTTATAATGTATAGTAAATTTATTAAAACTGATTATTTTAAATTATTTAGTATCTTGAAATTACTTTAGTTTCAATTAAATACGAAAAACACCTTCTCACTTCGGATGAATCATAAAACACTTTGTTTAATACAGTGTAAAATTTATGAAGATATGTACATACATTTTACAAACAGATTTTTCGTTTGAGAGCTTTAAGTTTCCAGGTCACTTAATTTTAAGATATCGGTATCACGTAAGTACAAAAACACTGATACAAGTTTTGTTTTAACTGTAGCAAAGTTTATAAAGCATTCAATTCCGTCTTTTATCTTAAATGAAAGATTTTTGTCTTGAGACCAATGTAAAGTTGGACAAGCGTAAACTGACAAAGAAAAAGTATTTATTTACTTTAAATTAAAAGATAAAATCTTGTGTTTATAGTTATACATTTTTCTGTGGATAAAAAATCAATTTCAGTAAATATGTTTGTTACATGAGGGAACTTCTTGTAATTGAATTCCCTCTTCTGAGCACATAGGTATCTTTTTATCAACTTCACATCGCTTTGTAATACTTAAGTGTAGCTGTATTAAATCAAAATAAAAATCACAGTACCTAATATAAATAACAGAGTATGGAAAAGCATGGGATTTCAAAGAGTTAAATGATATTTGGTTAGCTGATTACTATACAAAGATGAAATGTTATATTCATTGAATCAAAAGGACTGTCTGCTGAAATGACAATTTACAACAACGGTTACTAAAAGTTAAGTTTTAAAAAGATGTTTAAGTAAAAAAATTGTTTTTTAAAATAATCGCTTAATATTTGGAGTATATTGAATATTTTTTTCTTGAATGGCTTTGCAAACCGTTCAAACGTTGAAATCCTGCAAAGATTTCAGCCCAAATTATTCAAGACAACACCAGGATCACCTAGGTACATAAAAAAAAATCATAAATACAGGGAGATCTAAACATTCGTTTAATTCAACAAGAAATTAACAATTTAAAAAAAATTCACAAAAGCCTTGAACAACATGTAAAATTATCTCGCAATCTCACTCTGACACGATCACACGCCTGAAACGAAAACAGCCTACTTATTTTAAAGTGACAAGACACATTGATTAAATCCCCAAAGTCATTGGGGGTTTGCTTCAGTTAAAACGTGCAAGAAAAGGAAAACTCATATTTAAGAATACATTTTGTACAATTGCTGAAATAAAAAAAATGATAATATACATTCAGCGGAAACAGAAACAAGTAGACGTAAATTTAAAGTTTTTTTAAATTTTTTCATGTGTATCAAAATCAAATTGGCCGCCACTGTAGCGCAGTGGTAGCGCGCTAACCTACAACACAGATGTCCTGAGTTCAATTCCCAGCTAGGCTATAGAAATCATTTTAAGTCAAATCAACCTTTAAAGTTAGATAATCCACCGCAGTTGCTAATAACCAGGCTGTTGATGCGACTCTAATAAGCTAAAAAATAAAACATTTAACTGTTTAAACAGAAGTTAAATTTATGAGACGGTTTTCAAATCAGTCTGTACTTATGACATCGAGTTCTGCGACACGTCTAGTAACACGTGTCAAATATTTTAGCATTTTTAATCTAAAGACCTTCGCTAATATATGAATACACGACAAACAACATTTTTACAATAGTTATTCTTTTGCACTAAAATTATTTGGCATTAGTTTAGAAATGGAACCGATATTCTTATATTTGTTTTTCAAAATCTATATTCATAACGTATGTAGTATCTATTAAACTACAGATTATGTGAAAAGTATCTTAAAGTAATTCCACTATACTTTACTTTTTCCTATAAATTAATTTTTTATAAATCTGTTTATTGTTCTAAATAGAGGAAATCATAAAAAAAAAATTGTGAACTTTTAACATTTTACTAAGACTATGATTTTGTGGGCTACACAAGCCAGTTAAACCCCTTTTCTGGTTTTCTATATAGCCAACGCCAAAAACAGTATCATGCTGTTTCCATTATTGTTCACAAGGAATATTTAAAAAAAAAATTAATTGACAATTTTACAATATATTTATTTAATTCTTTGAAAGATTCATATGTTCCTCATAAATAAATCGTCGAGCATTTATTGCGTAGTAATTAAAAAGATTAAATATAAAATTCCGAAGTTATATTATACTGCAAATAGTACGATAGAAGACTTTTTGATACAATTATTATGTACGGGATTTCACTTTTTCGACTTTATTTAAGAAAAATAAACTCCAACTGTGTAGCAGTTTAATACAACCAGCAGTTATAATGTCAGTAGAAATATTTAATTGTCTTGATGTCACTTGCGTGAAGAAGTCGCCAAGCGGCAACCTCTCAAGAAGATTCACAAAAGGTCTCTATTCCATTGCCTTTTTATTCTTATAGGTGGGTTGCGTGGTAGGTTGGGAGCGGAAAATGACTAAATTTGTGTGATAGTGTAGATTGCTATGAAAACGTTTCTATATTTTCCTTAATGTTTCGTCTACCGTTTCGATGTTCAGGTCTCTATATAATGTTTTGTTACTAAATTATGTTGGACAACCTGTGATGATGCGTAAAGTTTTGTTTGGAATGTCTGAATACTTTTTATGTTAGATACTTCAGCTGATCCGTTGATTACTGAACCGTAGGTCCACTTTTAAATAATAAAAACTGTATATGATTTTTAATAGGAAAACATTTACATGAATACAAGATTATAACCAACATATTATATAAGAATTATCATGAAATCTTTCATTTTTTAAGTCAGCAATTGAATGCATTCTAGCTAACTCGGTAGTGGTGTTATATATCTAGTTTTGAATTATGCAAATAACAAGTATTATGCAAATTCTCACTGTAGGTTGTATAAGCAATGGTTTTCTTTAAATAACGTTATAAACCAAATTACAAACAACTATTAATGCGTTTAAAAGAATTTATTTCTGATTCTTTCGGTTTAAAATAAAATGAAAGAGAAACAGAACCATTTCATCGGTTAATGGTAATGCACTTCTGTAATTGTAACTTTAACGATCACCTTTCCTTCCCGTTACCTATTTAAAATGTACTAGCATGACATAAAAAACTAATTTACTATTAAGAACTGTGTACAAATCCTTGAAGAATTAATCTTTACCCTTCAAATTTGACATAAAATTATTGCATGTTGTAACGATAGCGTCGGTGTTAAAAACTAGTTGCTTTCATGTATATTTGCAAACATTCCAAACATAATCTTCTTATAAAAAAATGTAAAAAAACTATGAATTTGTATAATTTTTATATATAACATAAACAACATATCATTCAGAACTTTTTAGAATATTTTGAAATTGAAGATCGATTACGAGGTTCATGTTCTTTCTGCTTTGCTTGCTTTGGGGAATCAAGGTCTTCCATTCCGCCGTTTTGTAAAATCGTATTTTGTATTCTGTACACTTTAACTTTTTTACTTTTCTATCAACTTTTATATTTTCACATTTTATATTCTTTGTTTCAGTACATTGTATACTTTTAGGGACTGATTACCCAAGTATAGTTGAATACAAAGACAATGTTTACTTTTTTAGTGTTATCACTTTGTTCACATTTTTCTTATACTCTTCTTATAATATTATATTTCCGCCTATCTTTCGTTTTTGCCTAGGCTTTATAACTTTCTTCGTTCTCTTCGTTCAAACGATAATTTTCTTTTGTATTTTTCATCATAAATGTTTCCACTTTATTTATTAGTGTTGCAAATGTATTATAACTTTGTATTAACCTTGTTCAATAAGTCTTCTTCTCCTTCTCCTCCTCCTCCTCCTCCTCCTCGTCCTCCTCCTCCTCCTTCTACTATTTATCTCCTCATAAAAAAGCATTTTTTTTTCTACCAGAGAACAGCCGCCCCACGAATTTTTGCAGACATGGCACCTACCTATCTTGTAGAGCATACAAAATTTAGTAAATAACACGATTAAGAAAAACATCATAAGAGCCGTTTTTTGAGAAAATGGCAAACAAGTGAAAAATGACACAAAGAAACCACTTCTTCCGGTTGACCGATTTTGATTGAAATATTCTTGTCGGGTTCGCTAGTGGTACCTAACTTAAATTTCAAGTTTTAACTTAGTACGATGTTCGGTTCTTGAGATATTCTGTTCACGCCCATACCAATCGCTAAAAACATGTTTTTGGGTTCAGGGGGTCAGAAAACGTGTCTATCTGGTGGAAAATCGATTTAGAAAGCTCAAAATAACAATGCTTTCCTTCCTTTAAATTTATATAAGCAAGAGAATGGTGAAATCTGGTCGATAATTAAACTAGGGATTTTAGGTTTTGGAGTTTAGGGTAATCTAACACTCAAAACAGCTGCTTCAAAAAGGAGGCCATCTTCGTAAAATAAAGAGTAAACGCCTATAAGTTTTCTTACTTTTTTCAAATTAATTTCTGTGGATGAACGCACAGCCACTTGAATCGACAGTTGATTTTCATTCAGGTATAATTAATTTAACAAAATTTGCAGGTTGCTAAAGAAAATTACGGAAGTAAGCTAACAATATGGGCTGGATATCAACACCAGTAAGAGTAAATTCATGATCATTAGTAGGGAGGACATGCATGGCATGTGTGTATAATTTGACGGGAAAAGAATAGAGCGTGTTTTGCAGTATTCATACCTGGGCACCAATATTAATGAGGTTTGTTTCAGGAGAATTCGTAGGAAATACGGTGTCGTATTGGAAAGGCCGGAGAGGTTTTTTTAATGCAATTGGCCCAGTGCTTCCTAGCCATGACCTGATATTTGGCACCAAGTTACGCCTCCTGAGATTCTATGTGTTTTCTGTTCTTCGGTATGGTGTTGAGACTTGGACTTGAACAGGGCGAATGCACGCTGGCTTGAGGCTTTTGAACTGTGGGTATAGGAGAATATTGAGAAATTCGTGGACGCAGAAAGTTACTAATGTTGAAGATTTGTTGAGAATGAACAAGGGTCTGGAATCGGTCAATGTTTTTAAGTCCCGTAATCTACAGTACCTAATTCTACAGTACCTATGTAATTATTAATCAAAAAGAAATGATCTACTGCAGCGCATTCTATAGGGGAAGATAGAGAAAAAGAGGAATCCTGGTAGAAGAAGAATTTCCTGACTCGCCAATTTGAGGACCATTAAACCAATTTGAAGAGCTCCACGGAATTTTTTCAGATTGCGACGTATTAGGTCAAAATAGCCGTGATGATCGCCAACATCCGAACCTGATAGGCACGAAATGAAGAACATTATTAGTTTTGTATTACATAAAATTTTAATTTCCTTGAACTTATACAGTTCATTTCAGCAAAAATTTAGAGTAATTGCAACGGTTTACCAACATTTTTGGAATTTACGTACATAATTTATAACACAAAAGGTAAAATATTATAGGATAATATTTCCTTTAGTAATACTACAGTTCATATATTCCTTTCGCTATTGTAATTTAACAGATTGTTGCTCCGCTGAGTGCCTATAGAAAAGAGGAGATATACTAAACCCGTTAATCAAACCCACACACTCTACCAAGTCACCTGCTGAGCGCAAACCTTCTCTTTATTATTTGACCTTTTTGTTGTGTTACGTATATCCAATAAATCTGGAAAAAATATTTATACCTTTACTTTTATTGAATTCAATTTATTTAATAACGTTTCTCAATTTCACCAACTTCCTTAAGAAATATTCTTTGTATCTATCTATAAATTAATAAAGTAGTGAATCGGAGTAAAATCGTAGAAATTGAGTTTTCACCAGAAATAAATATTTTGCTCTCACATCAATGATTTTCTGCCCATAACAGACAGGTGGTGTGTCAAATTTTTTACCCTCAATCTTTTCGTTGCAAGGCTAAAATAAATAGTTCTGTTTCTTATCACATGGTCTACCAATAAAATTACTGAATCATTTAAAAACAGAAGAGGTAGAGGTACCAAAGACACTAATCAGGGCTATCTCTTCTGAAAGTAATGTTTCATTATACAGCCTGACCATGTGGTATATGAAGTGAAGGTGTCATTTGCAGAGTGGAAAATACGTGCTTTTCAGAGGGCCAGGCATGCTGATAAGCGTACTTTTCCATTCAGTGAGGAAAGCTATTGTAAACAACCTCACTTCTCGTTTTACTTAGTAAAACCTGTGCAGGTTCAAACCATTCTTTTGGCTGATGACCTAAACAACAACATCAATGTTTAACTTAGATTTCTCAAAAAGAAATTGTTGTAAATACTATTTAGAGAAGAATAAACGATACGAACCTCGTAGATGAAGTGATCAACGCAACTGATTTCTATGCCAGGGGTCCCGAGTTAGATTTCGGGCTAGCTCTGGCATATTTTAATCACTCTTTTTCATCTATCACTCTTCATTATTTGTAGTATTATTTATATGCAAAACATTTGGACGTAAAACAAAAATAATGTAATAATTATTTACACAGTTCAGTAACAAAACAAAAAAATAACCAGTAGATTTATAAAAAATAAGGAATAAAGTAAACTCGTATAATAATAGTATAGGATTAAAGGAATTTAAAAAATGTAAGAAAAAAGAAAAAATGTATGCATTTTATTACAGGAAGAACTTTCAGACAACTGTTAAATAATATAATTTTTGGAGTCTTTAAACCCGATTTGAAAGAATGCAATTTCTGTTCATTGTGTTCTACTATAGTACTTGAAAGTATTATTGGTTGTATAATACAAAAAAAAAACTCAAAAAATGGCCTTAAGAGCCAGGTAGAGCGTTAAATTATTTGCACTCGATCCCCTAGTTTCAGGGCTACAAAAAATAGTTCTGTTTCGTAACTCATGGTCAGCCAAGTATATAAATTGAATCATTTAAGAACAGAAGAGGTAGAGGTGTAAACGACACTTATCAGAGCTGTTATATCCTCAGAGTAATTTCATTTTCAGAGGGTCTGGCATGCTGATAAACGTACTTTTCTTTTCAGTGAGGAAGGTAATGGTGAACCATCTCACTCCTTGTTTTACTCAGTAAAACCTGTAGAGGCCAGCCTGTAAAACCAGCCTTTCAGCTGATGACCTGAACAACAACAATACAAAAACCAAAAGTAGTATGTGCCGAGTAAACTGTTCCTATGAATGTCTTTTAGAATAGGGGTTTGGGTAGTACAGTCACATAATGACGTCATCAAAACAATTGTGTACAAGTACTTGATGCCAGTGTTTAAACATTGTGTGACGTTATAAATAGATCATTTTATATTTACTATGAACGCGTATACGATAATTTCATTTTTTGTTAACGTTAGTCTACATTATTATGTTATGTTCAATATCGGGTTGTAATTTTCATTGAACATCATTCATACTGCATTAGTTAATGAATGAGCTATAATGTAGTGCAACAATTATATTACGACACGGACTAGTAACTAATTGCTAACATATGGGCCTTTATACATAATTAGATCGGTATATATTTGTCGAACTAAATATAGGTGTTCGGGTACATAGGGAGGTGACACAACCACTATATATGAATATTGTTGCTGGGAGAGAGGAGACGGCGTGAGAAAAGGAGACTGAGGAGAGTGTGAGGTAGTAAGAGACGGCAAACCCAACTCCCTGTACGGTCGAAAGCCCTATTTCGGTACTACCCGTTGTGATCCGGGTTGGAAGTGATTAACTAGTCATAAGGTGGTTCATACAGACTACTAGAGGGCGGATGTAGTTCAAGAGTGTGGGTGAATGGGAGAACAGCTTACCACTACTGTTTTACCAGAGGTGGGTGATTTGCTACCGTGACTGCCCAACCCATATTACCCCACTATATAAACCCTTTCTATCTTCTGGGGCTTACCAGGCTGATGCATTCATTATAACAGGGTTATCGAGCGAAGTAACCGCAAACATATCAGAAAAACATTAAATGATTCATTCATTTATTCTTCTTTTTGCAAATTTTTAATTAAACATACCTACAATATTTATTTGCAACTATAAAATCTGTTTGTATTCATAACAAATTAGTATAAATATTTACAAGTTTGTTTTAACGGATTGATTCAAACGATGGTTCATTTTTAATGTTCCATATACGTAATAAATATTTAGCGTTGTTTAACCTCTTTGATTATTTAAACCTCCCTCCAGCATTGAATTTATATTTACTTGGCTGTTCGTTCAGTATAAGGTTTATCTTTTCTGTAGGTAATTAATAATTTGTGTTTACTTCTCTACATTAACTATCTCTTACTTCATATTAACGTTTTGTGAATACTGCACTAGTTTTGTGTACTGAATTGTAATTGAATAGTGAATAAATTTGTACAGCATATATTCATTTTACTATTAAAGTGTTCTTGTATTGTTAACAAGAAATAAGTTAACATTGTTAACTGCCCATAACCGACGGGTGGGGTATCAAATTATTTACTCGCAATCTGTTCGTTGCAGGGCTAAAATAAATAGTTCTGTTTTTATTACATGCTCAGCTAATTAAATGACTGAATCGTTTAAGAACAGAAGAGGTAGAGGTGCAAAAGACACTAATCAGAGTTATCTCCTCGGAAAGTAATAAATTTTGTTATACAACCTGACCCTGTGGTGAATAAAGTGAAGGTGTCATTTGCAGAGTGAAAAAATATGTGTTTTTCAGAGGGCCTGGCATGCTGATAAGCGTACTTTTCCACTCAGTGAGGAAGGCAAGGTAAATCACCTCACTCTTCATATTTCTTAGTAAAAACCTCTACAGGTTCAAACCAGCCTTTCGGCTGCTTACCTAAACAACAACGTATTGTTAACGCAGAATTGTTAGATTTTATTTAATTGATATTAATACTTAAAAAACAAAAACTAATGATTCGATCAAATTTTTCCACAGCTTAAAAATTCTGAATATACAAATTTTTTTTAAATACGTTAACTTCAGTCAAGGTTTATTACCATACATTATTTTATAATCAAAACTGCGTTTCCTTAACCTTATTCTGTGAAAATTCATCAAATATATTAAGCTCCATGTTAGTTTACTTAAGTGCTTATTAAAAATCCACGCATGTAAAAATATTTTTCCTGTACCTATATGCTAACAGTCTATTTGATTAAACATGATAACTTTTCTGTTACTAATATTCGTATAACAATTCAATAAATGTACAAAGCTACAAGGATACACGGATTTAATCAAAACTGTTTAATCGTTAATACTTAAATACTAAACAAGGCTTGTCAATACAAATCAGTATATTCACTAAAATTCTCTTTTATTTTCCTATGTTTGCAATTGGTTGATGTAGCTTTGATATAGATTTTATAGATTGATCGATGTAGTACTTTTTTCTTTAATTAATTGTATCTATTTTTTTCGTGGCTACTTGTGTTACCAACGTTGATGTTTTGAGATTTGTAAGTGCCGTGAGTTAATGAACATGATGAAAATAGGGAATATAATCTACTTTGGTTATTTATACAGGAATAATAAGTATGAGCTGTTCAGGCTTAATCTCAAGGGCTAAGTTGAGGGTGGAATGGAGACATGGACCAAGGAAATGCTCATGGTGAAAGAATATTAGATATTGGACAAACATGAGTCCGCATAAACTTTTGACAGGGGGTCAAGGTAGAGAGCGGTTTACTAGAGTTGTAACCAATATTCATATTTGGAGTTGGCTCTCAAAGAAGAATAATTGTGTCTAGAAACTCTTCAACGTATTTATGTATTTTGTAAAATAAACAAATTGAAAAGACGAATCCTAGTGGCCAGTAATGTTTATAGATAACAAGGATCTTTTTAAATGAACTAATGAAGTCTACAATTTGAAAATAAAAAAAACAATTTCGTACTAAAATATTAGGTTCAAATGGTTTCTCAATTAAACCCCTATAAAGAAATTTATATAATAACGGAAAAAACTCGTTGTTATAAACGGAGAATGTACCAATGGGTACCTATTCTCCTTAAAGTATAATTTCCCTCCGCAATTTAAATATCATATACGAAATTTTGCACATCAATGTACAGTACCGCAATAAAAAAAAAAAACAAAAAACTGATGATTAAGAATGTGTTATCAAAAGTATTTACTCTAAACGTAAGGCAACCAGGAAAATGAATTCTCGTACTTCATTTACTGTACAAATGAGATAAAATGTAGTAGAATTTACAGCTGTGCATCTACTGCTACTCGCAATGGTTTAATCCTTTAGAACAGTGAGTGTGGGCTTATAAAAGCTTAATGGCTTACACAGGTGTACCGCACTCTAAATTTCCCATTCCATTTATAAAACAAGGATAATTTTTGTTTTAGATACGTAATCGTTCGTTAAGTTCTAGTTATTATTGTTATGTTATACTAACGTAATCTCGTTTAAATATGTGAGCCATTTGTTTCTACTCGATTATTTCTTAACCTATAGCGAAACTTATTCCGTTTACCTTTAAAAAAATATAATCAAGTAGTTTGAAATTTTCTACAAAATTAAATTTTAATTATTCTTTTACAGCCATTAAATAATATAAAACATTAAATATAGTAGTATTATTTAATTTTTTAAATAAATATTTTGGCAAGTTGGTTCATTACTTCGGAGGATGCAGAAAGAGGATCACTATCATTATTTCCTTGATTATCAACATTAATCTGTTGTTATTGTTTCTCATAAGTCGACAAGATTTTACCGATTTACATTATGTCTGCGATTAGTGATTGTAATTAATTAAGTTACCTAATTTATATTATTAGTGGCAAATTTAATAGTGTTAATCAATTTAAGGTTTCATCAGTACATGTATGTATCTTTCATTGATAATGTCATACTCAACTGATGAGTATGAAATAAAGCAAGTTACTCCAGTCTTATTGAATAAATAGGCTGAAGTGAAAATTAATGTAATCTTTATGGGTAATGCTTATGTAATAAACTTGCTATAAACTTTTCCATTCCGTTTACACTTTTGGTATATGTGCAGAAACCTTAAACTACTTTCACCCTTGCATACCATTCAACTAAATTATTTTTGTGAAATATTTTCTGTTAAAATAATACACTTTTGCTTTACTTCCTCAGTAGCTTATTTATTGTAACTTACCAGACTTGAGCCTAAATTATTTATATAAATCTTGGTTTAAAATTTTGGTGAAAAACTGAAAAATTCTTTCTTGGTTTCTTATTTCTCGTTGCCCAACGATGTTATTCAACGACCACATAGCGTACATGTTTTAAGAACAATTTTATTTCTCATGGAAAGTTCTTTCTACTTCCTTTATTTCTTGACAGAAAACCGACAATGAGATAGGAAATTTGTATTGATTCATTTATCACAAAATAAACAAATTTGCAAAAGTTTAGCTCTCTGCATCTTCAAAAAGTATGAGAAGAGTCAGTCTGTGAAGGCTTTCCGGTTACAAACAGAGATTTGCAAGGTTCACTCTACACTTATTTATCTGATATTAGAGTGTTAGTCTACTTGTGGTGAGTTACAAAAAACAGAGTAAAATTTTATCTATGAAAATAATCAAAACGGCCTAATGTTGGAAAATGATTTAGTTCATAGAAAATTGCATTTATTATTTCTGGAACAGTATAGATCTCCGATCAATATATGCTAATACGCTTATTAATATTTTATTTCATTTCAGTGTACAGTCTGTTGTAAATAAAATAATGGAAACAGTACAAACTATTTTTATTTTGAGATTTAGATAAGTTTCTGTGGTTGAAAAAACATTTTCTTGATACTGAAAGAAGCAATATATTTCTCGAATTCCCAAAGGTCCATGTTTTCTCCTCGTGTTTCCTAACCTACCAGTTTAAAATACAACACAAATCTCTATAAAAGCATTTTTTTGATTTTTTTCTTCAGAAATACTAAAAAAAAGTTCAAAACCATTAAATAAAATCGAACAAATGAAAACGTAAAACTCAGAACATAATTTAAAATACTAAACAAATGTTTATAAATTGTTTATAATATATGCGAAATGTAGCACAATAACGGGAAAATAATGAACATTAATTTCAATAGAAAATGGAGGACATAATAAGGGAAGCGAATAGTGTAAGCAATCTATTGGGCAATTATCTATCAAGCTATTGGTCTTCAGACCACGTATTGAATTCCAATAGAGTCCAGTCACGTTCAAATGTTGTAGATATTATAACATACAGTAGTAGGTAATACGTAGAAAATAAGCAATGATTATTTTAAAGGTTTTAAATGTGCAATAAAAATAACAAAGTAGTACTAAAATAATCTGTATAAATAAAATTGTGAAAAGTACGATTCATATTTTCATTTTTGTTGATAATTTCTATAGGCCTACATAAATCGTTGTAACTACTGCCGAACTTCTATAACTCGAACGTCTATAATTCAAATTTTCTATATCTCGAATTGAATTTTAGTCCCCTATAACCTCCTTATGCATTTACCAAGTAAAAAGTCATCTATAACTCGAATTCCGCCATTTATCTAAGTCGAACTAACTTTTCGTTTCTTTTGACAAAATTTGTACATGGTTCTAAAAAAAAAACGGTTTCGATCTTTTGAAAAATGTTATTTTGAATAATGCTTTTTTCATTATAAGAGGATATGTTCGACCATAAAAGGGGACAGACCTTCAAATTCATGTGGTTGCCTTTGTATAGGCCTAACAGGCGTAAACCAAAACAATGAATTTCTTTGAATCGACGAATCTTTGGTCGACCACAGAAAAATAGAACCATAGTCTGTTGGTACCATGTGTCGTATTCAGCATGTACTACGTAGTTTTTGAATACCGAATACAATATTTGTACAGTACTTAACATTGCAGCCAATACCTAAGCTAAATGCATCGTACAGTACTGTATTACGAAATTACGCATGTGCAGTAGGCCTACATATTCCACTTTTAGGTAGGGTACTGTATTAGCCAATGTGGAATGTTATGTTTTTGTTTTCTTTTGTTTTTTCTATAATAATCGCTTTGTTTTTATTATTTCGTAACTCAACATTTCTGTTAACTCGAATTGTTTTCCCTACCCTTTGAGGATTCGAGATATAGAAGTTCGACTGTATAATCATTTATACGTAAACCAAATTCATTCACTCTTCATGTAATCTTCAGAGTTACCAGGCCTTTGAAATTTCAAATTTGGTTTAGGTTCCATTTGGTTGGTAGGAAGAAACTGCAAAACTACAAAAAAATAAGTTTATTTTCAATATCCAGTTATAGGGCATATTTTAGACCAAACATACATATTAATAGAACTTAAAATTCTATAAATGTTTTATATAATGTTCCTTTATACCCATAACAGGCAGGTGGAGTGTTAAATTATTTGCACTCGATCTGCTAGTTCCAGGGCTACTAAAAATAGTTATGTTTCGTAACACATGGTCAGCCAATTATGTAACTGAATCATTTAACCCTTACAGTGCCAGGAGAATATTATTGTGAGTGCCTACCGAAAAATGCCAGCCCTACTTTTGTGCGATTTGTAGCATTTTGTATATATACCCAGAACATGGCTATTTTTCAAGGTATCTTAAAGACTTTTTTGTTTTGTTCATAATGAATTGATCTTGTAATTTAACTTGGAACACATTTCTTACAATCTAAAAATAAAATGATACGTAGTCATTTTTCGTGGAAATTTTCTTTTTTAATTTAAAAAAAATCACCCTAAAAAATTATGATACTCAATTTCAATTATGTCACTTAAAAATTAATTTAATTATGCAAAAATTACAAAAAAATCATTTTTGTATTGTAAAAAAAAATACTGCGATAAAAGTTTTTAAAATCCATATTTTAGTTTTTTAAATCAATTATATTCATAAAAACCTCTACACGTAATTTTTTAATCTACATTTCTTACTGATTATTTTCATACATTTTTTTAAAAAGTTGAGTGAAAAATAAAAATTCTATGAATTTTTAGTCAACGTACTAATAAAAGGACGACGTCAGCATGTTTTGGTTAAACTTCTGACGTTCTAATATTAGGACGCTGGCATTTTTTAGCCTAAATCTTGACGTCCTATTATTAGAACGCTAGCATTGTAAGGGTTAAAAACAGAAGAGGAGAGGTCTAAAAGACACTAGTCAGAGTTATCTCCTCTGAGAGTAATGAATTTCATTATACAGCCAGACCCTGTGGCGAATGAAGTGAAGTGTCATTTGCAAAGTGGAAAGTAGATATCTTTCAGAGGGCCTGGCATGCTGATAAGGGTACTTTTCTACTCAGTGAGAAGGCAATTATAAACCACCTTATTCCTCGTTTTACTTAGTAAAGCCTCTAGAGGTTCAAACCAGCCTTTCGGCTGATGACCTTAACAATAATGTTCTCTTACCCAGCGCTCAGTTAATCAACAAAAGTTTCTGCCACAAATTCTTGTAATTAAAATTGATTTTTCCACAATTACAGCCCTAAATTTCACTTAACGTAAACAAGTGATTAAAATTAAAAATAAAAGTAACACAATTTTCATTTGAGAATATTTTGTTCTGAGGCCTAATTTAAAAAAGATTTTGATTTTATTTTAAAATGTGATTTTACACATTAGTGTAAATGCAGTACAGCTTTCATGATTATACGGTATTTATAAATTCAAGTAAGCGAAATGGGGCAGTTTGTATAATATACTATAATATGATTTTAACAAATACAATAATTTATATGATAATACACTAGGAATCATTACATTCGTAATGGGAGGACATCATTCAACTATATAAACCCGAAGGAAATCAGCAAAAATATGATCTGTTAATACCGTATTGACAAAAGCTCTTGCTCAATGAGATTTCTACTCCTGAAGTATATGTCACTGCTGCACCTTACTTACTGATTTTGATGAATTATATTTATAACTTTTTAAATATATTCAACAAGTTTGTAACTCGATTAATTCATTGGAACGGATCGTTTATGTACGAAATTTCAAAACATTGTGAACAATAACACAGTGCTCGAGATTAAAGAGTAATGTATTGCCAGATTTAAAGTTATCCCTGTAGTTGATTTCACGTTCATAATAAAGTACGGGAAGTCCAGAAACAATGTGTTTTATATAAAAGTTTGAGCGCTACTACACTAAGTAAAGACATCGACTCCGCGCTACAACACGTTCTCATTTACAAACTCCTATCGAATAAAGTAATACGAAAATATCAGTGATATTTTTTAAACTAGTTTATTATTTCTGTTTCCGTCCAACATAATATGATTTGTCAGGTATTAAAATATAGATGAAATTTTATATTTTACAACAAAATAATAAAACACATATGTCGTCGTTGAAAGAAAAAAGTTTTACGATGTGAAACGTCCAACTTTGTACGAGGGCATCTTATCTAAATATCACAGTATGATAATGACATTTATAGCGTAATAAAATACAATTCATTAGGAAACGAAAATAATTTTTCAGAACTTTTTGATTGAAAATGAGCTTGTTAGAGCATGGTAAGCGAAACCCAAAATATTTTTGCCCGTGACCTTCGGATGGTGTCGGCGGAGGAGGGTTATTTTATTGGCGGTGCCTGATGTTTTCCGTACGCCTGATAACACAACGAGTTGGCATAAGAGCTGTTCTGAATTCGATCTTGAAATAGAGTATAGTTGTAGATTACCTTCACCCACTACACCACAACATCTCTCTCTCTCTCTCTCTCTCTCTCTCTCTCTCTCATAGCGTCTTCCTCTGTTGCATTGCGAATTGCCCATTGTACAGTTATTGAAATGTGTACATTTCAGGTTAGAGGGTTGAATCCCATAGCACTTCTATGAGTAGTTTCAGTTTCTATCACTCATTTAACTCATATATACGTGCTAGAGAGTTAGAGAAAACATAAACTCCATTCCTCTCCTGTCGGTTCTATGGTTAAATAAAACCGTATTTTATAGCCTTTAAATAAATTCAATAGGCGGTGAGCCCAATGTTAACTGACACTAGCTTCCTCGGTTTGGTGCACAATTCCATCATTTTAAGAGTTTCTCGAGTAGTGCCAATGTATCATTTATCATGAAAATAATACTTCCCACAATTTAAATGTAGCTTGCTTGTTTTGATATTTTATAGTTATGTGCAATATGGGAATGGTCATTGGCCTAATTATATTAAATAGATTAATCACAATTTTTCTTGTACAGAGAAATATAAAAAAATTAGAAAATGCATGATAAAAGAGAATTGAGTGTTCTCAAAACACGAGTGATAGGAATTATTTAGTTAAGTTTCGTAGTTTTACAAAATGCATTTTACCATCAGTTATATTATAACTTTACAATTATAAAAATAATTAATCAGTTATGGCAGTCTGTTACACTGTATTCCTCAAATCAACTAAGAAATTTAAATTTAATCTGTCGGAATAAATAAGCGAGAAAAATCAATACAAACGGCACGTGATATGAAA
This sequence comes from Catonia carolina, assembly GCA_035578175.1. Lineage (NCBI taxonomy): Eukaryota > Metazoa > Arthropoda > Insecta > Hemiptera > Achilidae > Catonia > Catonia carolina. The sequence continues at coordinate 377,434,798 of JAQMRL010000001.1, forward strand.
ATCGAGGATCCCTTTATGTAGCACGTCCCTTAGGGGTTCAACCAACTCAATAGTGTATTTCCGTTTGTAAGGTAAAGGCAGATAAGAAAAAATCTTATATGGAAAAATTTTAACATCGGTGAAATTTACTGTTGCCTACTACCCAGTTATTTTCAATAAAGTTTTGCCCCGATATACAAAAAAGTTTTCTTTATTCTTATTTTTTACGTAAGTATATCTGTATTATTACTATTATGTTTTATTTATTCAACTATTCAAGTAAATATATTCTGTGCATTTTCCTGACAGATGGTGATTCATTTCTGATAATTTCATAAAACTTTGTCGTATTCAAAAATTATATTAGGCTTAAGTTGTAATAATTTTAACTCCTATTAACTCGAGTATTGTACCAAACGTCAATTATTAGTTTATACGGAAATACAGTATGTCGGTTTATGATTTTGTGTCTTACTTGCTCTTATATTGAATTTAGGTTAACTTCCTTTCTCTCGTTCTTTATTGTTTACCGGTAAAATAATCTAAATAACTCAATATCACTTATTGAAAAAACAACAGCATAAAATTAACTGTCCAGTAAAATTTTTTTTATTTTATTGAAAAAATATATATTTTGAAAAATTATTTGGTCTCAAATTTTCCGAAATTGTTATTGTTCATTATTACAACTTTGGTAGAATTTTTAATAACGTTAACATATGTAATAGCTTCTGTATTACAGATACATCCTACCATTTACTTGAACATAACTAATAGTAATATTTCCTGACAAAAATAAAAGTTGCACAATGTGATGAAATATAAACATAATCAAACCGTACAGTGGGATATCAATTATTTAACTAATATTTAAAAAAAGATTTTTAATAATATTCAGGTACCTATATTAATTCTTTGGTTTTTATTAAAATCTCAATAAACATTTATGTTATGTTTTAATAACATTCATGCTATGCCTCTGCAAATTTATGAATATTTGAAAAGCATTTTTGTAGAAATATTACACTTGCATCCCAATAACTTCAATAGTATGTAAGTGAAAATCTGTTCTAAACTAGATAAAAATACGAAATGTTTTTGAAGGGAATATGAAATTTGTTACTAAACTTGGCTAAGACAGATTCATATGTTTAAAGTATAATTTTTCCAAACCCTAGTCGGTTTTAGAACCAATACTTTCTGACATGCAGTTCAGGGGACAGGGCATCCCTATAACTTTACATGTTAACGTTAGGAACATTTTCTCAAAAACTGTATGGTCTATCATTGTCAAATTTTTACTACGGTTAATTAGTATGTTGTTCACTCTGGGAATTATTTTCACACAAATATCATCAATAGATCCTGAGAAAAAACTTTTTTCCTCAACGTAGATTGAAATTTTTAAAAAATCGTCTTTTACCTTTAAAAAAATACATTAAAAGTTGTTTTATGTTTATGAAAAAACTCGCAACATATAAAGCTATTGTAAAAACTTACTGGCAAAGTTACATTTAAATTGATTCAGCAGTTTCTGAGAAAATGTTCCTAACGTGCCAAAAAATGTAATTTTTGGGAAAAACGAAAAGAAACACTATATTTTAGAAGTATATTATGGAAACACTATATTTTAGAACGTTAGAAAGCAGCTGGCATTGCCAACTTAGGCAACAGAAATTATTGTACAATTTTAAAAAAATTCACGAATTTATCTCATTTGTTTCAAAAGTTATACCGATAAAGCGGTGTTCGTTTTCTTTGATGGGCTCCTCGAAGATTGGTGAAACTTCTCGTGTAGCATAAATAAAAAAATTTACAAAAATATAATTTTGCTTCCTATACCCGTAAGTTATATAATCAAACTGTTCAGAAGGAGTTGAATTTTTATTTAAGAAATTTAAAAAAATTGAAAAAAATATATTTTGCTTGCCCTGTTCCCTTCAATGTAGTGAAGTGTTAAACCCCACTCCATTAGGCCACCGGCCTGTAATATTGTTATTTTTGTTTTTTTCTTGTTACTTAGATCTTTTTTGGTATTCGTTAACAGGTCTATAACAGGAACACCTATTCCTTAACAGGTCAAGTGCTATAAGAGACATATTTATCTCTCAGTGGCCATACCCACACCGATTGAATAAAATTTTGGATCATTTTTGTTATATTCTTATTTAATTTAAAGTTCTAAGAAGTGGAAAATATCCAAAATAATTTTCTTGTTCTTCATTTATTATATATAACTGGTTAAAGTTGAGAGATAAATTAATCTCACGTAGCACTGGAACACGAAAATCTATTTCTGCGAAAAACAACGAAGATAATAAATGTCCTAAAATTTTAAAATAAATACAGCTAATTTTTAAATTTTATTTAGTTTATTACGATTATTTTTATTTACTAATTTTTATTATTATTTACTATATGCCATCGATGGTCATAACCACAGATTACGTTTACTAAACATTAGGATCACAACTGAGCAAAATTAAGTTTTGCCTACCTCAGAAATGAGAATGACCATACCAATTTTTCACCAATTAATATAGAATAGAACATATTATTTCCACTGAACAGAAACAACCAAAATTTGCTGAAAATCTTTTGAATCCTTATAACTTTTTAATAAAAAGTGATACAAAAATGCTACGACCTTTTCCGGAAAATGCAGAATTTTTTCGTAGTATAAATTAGAAAGTGTTAATGACAATGAGTAATGAAATAATCTCTCAACTGTTTTTATGTTTGAAGTACTGAGAGACAAATTCATCTCTCAAAAGCAAATTGGGCAAGAACTAGCGAGAGACATATTCATCTCTCAATAGCATATCTGGAAAGGTCACGTTGATTGGGCGTACCACTCAACCTGTTAAGCTAAAGTACCCGCTAATGACCAGGATATTAATGCGACATTAAATCAACTTCTAGTAATTAATAATCAAATAAAAGTGTCATGATTTTTTATATTTATATCTAAGTCGCTCCTTAAATTATTAGAATATCTACTAATTACATTTGATTAAGTCATTAGAATAAATGATGTTGGTCAGTAAAGTATATCTTAAGTTTAAAGAAAAATTTATGTTATAAACGAAATTTTTTCATAAATTTTATTTGAATTTAATTACACAATCTTGGTTAAGCAATCAATGTAACAGCTCTCAACGCAACAACCTCATGACAGAATTACATCCTGTGGTGTAATTTACATCGAAAATTTCTTAATTTAATTTATAAAAAAACATACAATACTACTCGGTAGCAAAACATATTGGCCGGGCTATGGTGTAGTAGTCAACGCAACTGGCTTCTACATCGTGGTCCCGGTTTCGATTCCGGGTCACGTCTGGTATTTTTTCATCTATAACCCTTCTGATCGTTTGCATTAGCAATAATTGCAAAATAGTCAGATCTAAAACAAAAAACAAAATCGAAACATATTAACAAACTTTGAAGATATGTACAAATTGCTTTAGTTTTCAATATAAGTCCAGAAAATTCCGTTGTTAAATGACCACAATTCATTACCGTTATCCAATAGATTTAGAATGGATCCGCAGTAGATAACGTTGTATAACTTGATTATATAGTTTTTACTTTCTTGTTAAAATGATTAATAACTTAAAAACTGTAAAATATACCGATTCGCAGTTTTTACCATAAATTCTTTTTTTTAAATTACAAGTATAATATTAGGCTAATAAATCAAAATGTTTTTCATCCAAGAATAAACACTATAGTCGATCCTTTGAGATGGCAACCGAAATCGTAAATATTATACACTTTTTTTAATTTTACGCTCCCATTGTAGCACTTGAATCAGTTCATACACATTTAAGTTCTCAAAGTATGAGCTAGAGATTTGGCTTTCAGCTTCCTCTTCTGTTCCAAAAACTTTTGCATTCTCAATGACCTGGCCGCCCTTTGATCACAAGTTATAGTGTATTGTTTTCGTTCAAATAGTTTTACTTTCTCTTGCCTATATGAATATAAGAAGGAAAGTATTGTTTTCATGTCGATTTTTCGAAATTGAGTTTTCACCGGATTTACACGTTTTCAGACCTCCTGAACCCGAAAAACATGTATTAGCGATTGGTCTGTGTGTGTGTTTCTATGTGTGTGTGAACAAAATATCTCAATAATGGAACATCGTACGAAGTTGAATTTTAAAACTTAAGTTACATACTACTAGAGGACCCGACACGAATGTTTTCATCAAAATCGGTCAACCGGAAGTAGTAGTTTATTCGTGTAATTTTTCACTTTTTTGCAATTTTCTCAAAAACTGGCCCTACAATTTTTTTTAAAAATCGCCCTATTTACTAAATTTTGTATGCTCTACAAGATAGGGTAGGCGCCATGTCTTTTGAAATTTTTGGTGAGGCTGTTTTCTTGTAAAAAAATTGTTTATTTAAGATTGCGACTTTAATATTATGCATTTAGGCGCAAAACTGTATCATGTAAAAGTTGTAGAGAATTTAAAATCCTACAACTTTTATTGTAAACATTTTTTTGTATAGTTTATTTTTTCGCTTAGTTTAGTGGAAATTAGCAATTTTCTGTCTTTTTTCTCACAAAGTCGTGTTAAAAAAATCGATTTTTTAAAGATTTCAGCCTTATATGCATTTTACGAAAAAAATGTATCAATCAAATTTATAGGAAATTAAAAGATCTACAACTTTTATTTCCAACATTTTTTTCTACAGAGTCTAGTTTAGCGTGGATGAGTGATTTTCCGTATTTTTAAGCTAAACTGAGGTTGATTTTCACTTTACGTCTTTCACTCATAATTAAATTAAGATTATGTTTTTTGAGGTTAGTTTTTTGTTTATTTCTAATGTTTTATTACTAATGTTCGGTTATATTGTTATTTATTTTAATTGGCAAAAGAACGTTGTGTCAGTGTTTCACACCAGATTTTTAGTTCCATTCTCATGTTTGTGTTCCTCAGAATCCTCTTCTCGCTACCTGTAATTTGTTGTATAGTTATGCCTAACTCCTGTAAATCATCCTTAACTTCTTTAAACTAATCATTTTTGGTTTTATTTTGCCAAAAGTAGTTAATGAGCTGTTTCACTAGCCTTGGTATCGGGTAACCTTGATGACAGAAAAAGGCTAATGTCCGTTTTTGCATTATACCTGCGACTCACTTTCCCGATATACTACTCTGTTTGGCTGCAATCTCCATTGTTCATCCACTTTGTGTTTTTGTTGCTGATTCTTCTGTTTGCTTTCTGTAGCTTACCTGTTGTTGATTTGATGTTCAACTTAAAAAGTGTTTTGCTTTGCGGTCAATGAGAGAGACTTATTCTTGTAGGTAGACCAGGTGATTCGTTGTGCTTGATTCAGTATATTCGTTTTGCCTTCTATTAATGCCTTCTCGCTTGAATTCCAGGTTGCAGTTTCTCCAAGATACCTGCATCTACTCACAATCCGAATCTTTTTATAATTACTCAGTTGGTGTTTCAAGCTTAAATAATTTCAGTCTTTCATATCGTACATTAGTTTAAATAATTTAATATGAAATGGGTTTTCCCGAGATCAATCGGATGAAAAATGGGATGATGGGTATGATTAATCCACTCCGTATAATATTTAACAGGGAATATAACAAAAAAAAACAATGCAATAGTAATAGCTTTGTGTTACGGTACAATACGTGCTTTATTAATTAAACATAAAAGAAATAAAAACCTTTATTAACTTGTTTATATACATTCAGGTTTTAATATTGTTTGAACAAGTTATTGCGTTCGTTTTTTTAATTTTATTTATCTTTGGTCAGCATATTTTATTGGGATGATCGTATGACGTATTAGTCAAATATGCAGATCACTGTTTTAATTAATAAATGAAACTATTATTACAATGTACCGTATTATAAAACAATAGAATAAAATAAAAACGATTGTAATTGTTTAATAATATCTGTAACTTGAATAATACGGGGAATATAGTAATAACAATATTGCATCTAGTGTTATGATCTATATTCGGAGTTCCTCTTGCAAATACAGTTGTACTATCTACCGTAGCAAAGCTTTTGATATTCTATGCTTGCTCAAAAGGGAAGATGCTAATAAACCTCTATTATTCATACAAAGTCGAGCTAGCCTGGGTCAAACCCAATTATCACTCACCCATTATGTCTACGACTTGCAAATAACCCTCTTACCAAAGTAACATTCAAATATAGTAACTTTTTAACTCAAGGTGATATATTTCTTGTTTTCTTTCCTTTTTTAAGAAATTTTTTTTCAGAAAAATTATCAAATATTTAAATTACTTTATTTGTTTAGTAAAATTTAAAACCAATTTTAACCTCTAGCAACTCAGCCTGCATTTTACCTCAACATTCTTTCAATTTTTTAAATGAATAGTAAGTTGTTTTTTAGGTCATCAGCCAAAGGCTGGTTTGTACCTGTAGAAATTTTACTAAGTAAAACGAAGAGTAAGGTGGTTTACAATGCCTTCCTCAACGAGTGGAAAAGTACGCTTATCACCATGCCGGGCCCTCTAAAAAGCACATATTTTTCACTCTTAAAATGACACCTTCACTTCATTCACCACAGGGTCTGGCTGTATATGGAAATCCATTACTTTCAGAGGAGATAACTCTGATTAGTGTCATACAACTCTACCTCTTTCGTTCTTAAACAATTCAGTCATTTAATTGACTGACCATGTGATAAGAAATAGAACTATTTATTTTAGCCCTCCAACGAACAGATTGAGTTTAAATAATTGACACCCCACCTGTCTGTTATAGGCAGAAATGAATAGTATTATGATAAAAATAGATAGAGCTTTACAACAGTCAAATAATAATTTTTTTAAATTTTTAATTAAAACAATACAATACAATTAAATACAGAGTGTTACATGACCAACGGATCATACTTCAGAAACTGATTATACAGCTAAAAATAAGAAAAAAGTTTTCAATAAACATGGGTCCGAAAACCATTCTTTAGCGAGTTACGGCTAGCGAAATCTTTTACCTAAAAATTCAGTTCTTCTTGTGAAATGAATTTATACTTAAATTTTTAGGGCATTAATTAAGGTTGGTAATTTAACAGGTTTTTTGGAAAAATGAGCTGAAAAATCGAATAAAACCTGTCCTACGTCGGTAAGTAGCCTACATTCACTTCTGAGATATCTGACAAAATACGCAAAATTAGATCTCGAAAAACATGTCTTTCTTAGGTTTGAAGTAGATTGAATTTGTTAAATTGGTAACAAACATGTAAACACTCTAAACAAAATTTGTAGAGAATTTAAGTTTGAAGAGAATGATTTAAAATAGTCCAGGAAAAAATAAACACAAACTTTATAAAATCTGATTTTGATTAAATTAAAATACACGAAAAATAAGACGGAAAGGCGAAATCTACAGTAAACACCCTGTAAATCAGAATGTATCTTTTATAAGAAGAGAATTTTAAGAAGGAAATAAAAATTAAAAGAAAAATTTTCTTAGGAAAATATATGATTCGAAGAAGAATGAAAAGAAATGAAAAGGAGAACAGTTAAAAAGTAATAAAAAAATATTTATAGGACAGATAAAATAGAGAAGATAACAGACTATCAGAAAAGGAAAAGATTTTTTTATGGACATCTAAAGAACTGATGAGAACATAAATTTACATAAGAGATACTTGATAGACGAAAAAATTACAAAACAAATTGAAAATAAAATAAAAGAGAAAGTTTTATAATACGGTACATTGTAATAATAGTTCATTTCTTAATTAAAACAGTGATCTGGATATTTGACTAATACGTTGTATGATCATACCAATAAAACATGCTGACCAAAGATAAATAAAGGTTCATAGAAACTAAATAACTGAAAAAACCGGAAAGTGTTAGATAGGATAGAGGGCAGAAGTGAACTTAGGAAGAAGTTTAAGAACTGAGGGGTTCCAGGAATAAGAAGATGACAGATGATGGCAAAAAGTTGGGAGAGGAAAGAGTGGGAAAACAAAAAATAGCAATGAAAAGAGAAAACATTAGGAGTAAGAAAATAAAGTAACTTGGTGTATACTTAGTAAGCCAAAACAATAAAATTACATTTGAGAATAATTACATTAAAAATATAAGAAAAAAATTGTGTTCTTTGAAAAACAAACTCCTTTATAAATTATGTGAGTTTTATGAATAGAATTTCAATACTACTTTTACGATGCTATACAGAAAAATCTTCAAAACTGTTTCTGAAGATAACTTTATTAATAAAAACTATAACACGTGTTGTTACAAAACAAGCTAGTGTTAATGTGGCATGTAAATTTTGTTTGACCCAACAAATTACTGTTTTATTTTTTTATTTAGACCCGCTGGGTTGGTCTAGAGGTAAAGTCGTCACTGCGATTCAGCTGTTTTTACAGCTGATTTTCGGAGATGAAGGTTCCTGGTTCAAATCTTAGTAAAGTTACTTACATTTATATGGATCTGAATACTAGACAGTGGTTACCGGTGTACCATCATGGTCGGGGTTTAATTAACCATACTATCTCAGGAATGGTCGACCTGGGTCTGTACAAGACTACACCTCATTTACACTTTCATACACATCATCCTCATCTCATTGAATCATGCCGGCCGCATTGGCGCAGTTGGTAACGTGCTCGCCTCTCATCATGCGGTCTTGGGTTCGAATCCCATTCAGGCACGGCATCTTTTCATACGTTACAAAAAAAATCATTTCATCCTTCACCGTCTGCATTAGCAGTAATTGCAGAACAGTCGGACGTTAAACCAAAAAAAAAAATCATTGAATCATGGGATTGCTAATTGTTCTGAATCGAATAGATTGCAACATACACATCAGGAATAAATTTTTTCACTTAGTCTTTGAGCATCAACAAATTTAACGCATTTAGGTTGCTATGAGTTATTGTTACTTGCTTACACATAAGTGGTGTCTGTGGTGCACTGCCTTTACCTTATCGCCCAAAAACTTATAAACAGGAACGTAATTTTTAAGTTAATGCAAATATAAAACCATATAATTAATAGTTAAAACCAATTTTAATCGTAATATGATGTGATAAACAAAATAAGTAATTTAGAGGTTCTTAGGCGAGTGAATGAAAAAAGAAGTATATCCGGAATCATCTTACCAGAAGAAGGGATGGGCTAGTGGAGCATATCTTAAGACAACCAGGTATTGGTCTATTAATAATGGTGGGTATTATTGAGGGAGGGAATTGCAAGGGGGGACAAGATTAGAACATATAAAACAAATTACAAAAGATGTAGTAAGCAATTTGCGCAAGATAGAATAGTTGTTGTGAACTGCATAAAACCAGTCGAGAGACTGATGACAAAAAATGATGCGTTGCATGTAATAATATGCTCGCATGTACATATTACGTATAATTTTTTTAACTTTTATTTAAATATCAAGCCAAAATGTTGTTTTTAGATATATAAATTTTACAATAGTAATATTTGCCTACTTTAAAGACTGGTTTTTACTCTTTAATATTGATCTTTACTTACAAAAAGCTTAAGTACAACGTTTCTTTTGGTGTGTCATTTTTAGTTTCAGTTTTGATAAAAATGTTTTCCTGGACCCGGTCTCATCGGTGGTCCCGTCCAAATAAATAAATGTTTTGGAACCACCTAAAGAAAATATCTGTGCACGTATTAAAAATAATTTCCATTATATCTGAATATGTTTTATGAAAAATTATTTACGATAAGATTACTTAGTTTTGCTACCAAAATTGTTTTTTGTTGTGATAAAAGTTATATAAATGTAGTAAAAAGTTAATTTTTAAATCAGTTTTACTAAAGTAAAATGTACGTTTTTCCTAAAACAAATAATTTGACTTTAGTTTGTTAAGCTTATCAAAATATATTATTTCAGATATGTAATTATTTCCTCAAAGTTTTCACTGACAGTTATTACAGTTACAACCAATTTTCATAATGAAAATAGCGTACACTGCACTCAGCTTAGGCGATTATTCATCTAGGCTCTTAGTGAAAATTAAGTACGCATTTACAAATTAAGTATGCGTTCATCTAACCGTATAAAGTCTACACTTCTCCAAAATTTCGGTTTCATTTGAATAATTATTTTAATATTTGCATTCACATTATACGTTTGATGCCAAACTGGTTCAAGCGTTGGTCGAAATTTTTTGAATTTGATTCTGTCGAAATTTGTTTATAACTTCAATTTCAATTCCGTCTAGTAACGTGAAACTGGATTAATTACATTTTGAATTCCTTTTTCAAAGTATATAATTAAGAGGTTCATAATTTATTTTATTGATTACATATTAACTTAATGTCTTGTACCGTATAAAGCTATTAAATGAAATTTCTTTGCTATTGCAATGGATTGGAAAATTGAAAAGATAGAGTATTTGTTTTTTGTTTGCTTTTCAGACTGCAGAAAAGAGGGATGTTTTCTTTTGTAACCATCCTAAAAAATAACCCTAACGCTCTGACACTTTCTGCGGTTTCCAACACAAGACAACTATTTGATAGAATGACTATCCAATAAAACTGATATTTTTTTCAAGAAATTTTTTGAAACAAATCTGATTTCTTCATATAAAATCAAATATTGTAGACCTAGAACCCAAATTTTTTTTTAAATTTATTTTATTACCACTGTATATTTTTACAGGTATAATGCAACAAGACAACGCAGAACAAGTGATATTGGATCCAAAACTGATAGCAAAAAACTACTTAAAAACGTGGTTTTTCCTCGATCTCATCAGTTCCATACCACTGGATTATATTTTCTTAATCTTTAATCAGGTATTTATATTTTTTAACGTTTAATTATATGTTTTATAAAAAAAATATAATTTTCTATAATATATATTTTTATTCATAATAATAATAATGGTAATGTCTTCTTCAGTAGTTTGTTATTTGTACATCTAAACAATTTATTGGACAATTTTTCGATGGTAAATTGCCAGGCGTGAAAAGACATGCTCAAAGGGCAAACTTACCTCAATTGCCTGGAAGTTGAAATAACTGATTCAAATTCCTTCATTTTTAAAGCTTAAAATATCAATTTAAAGTTCTTTAATTATATGTATTAACTTCGTTTGTTTTTGAGACAATTTTATTTTCAACTTGGCTTTTATTTATTATATTCATAACAGCATTTTTCTAGAAAAATTAGATTTACGGATATTGAATTTTGATAAAGAACCCCCTTTCTCTCACACACTTTCTCTTCTCAGACAACACGAAGAGTGCCGGTAACGTTTTTTGAAGTCTAACGTAGAAGTGAGTTTTATTTTCCAAAGAGAATTCTTCCATCGAAAATAATTGTATAGCTCTTTCTTCTTAGTTACTTTTATAGTTATAAGAATCTGTTCCATTTATTTTGAAAAAAATACTAACTGATTATTATGGTAAAGCCAATTTATATGCCTGAAGCATTTAAGAACAGAAGAGGTACAGATGTAAAAGGCACTAGTCAGAGTTATCTCCTTAAGAGTAATGAATTTCATTTTACAACCAAACCCTTTGGTGAATGAAGTGAAGATGTCATTTGAAGGGTGGAAAGTAGATGCTTTTAGAGCGCCTGGTAAGCAAACTTTTACACTCGGTGAGAAAGACAATTGTAAACAACCTCACTTCTCGTTTTGCCTAGGCACGCTTTAGAGGTTCAAACATGCCGTACGGCTGATGACCTAAACAACTTTGGCAAAGTATAAAAATCCTATAGGAAGTCAAATATTGTCGTTCTTTGTGATATTTCCAAAAAACAATTATATAGGCTATATATAGGAACGAAAAATAAGTTATTTATAAAGAATATTACGCTAAATTTTGATTGTACTACCAAAATTGCAAATCCAAAAATTTACATCAATTTAAGTTTCAACTTTAAATTTTTAATTGAACTATTGTTTTAATAAATTAGTTGCTAGTACATTGTGATGTTATTCCATTTTAATATTTAGCACTAAAATATAAAAGTTCTTGTTTTACTGTAAAATTTTACTACAAATTTTACTTTCTTCCAATAGACAGGAGATTGACACGGAACCTCCATAAACGACAAACGTTATTTCCATGTTTTCATATTTTCATATTTTATCATTCCAAAGGACAGAATTTAAATGCCCTATAACCTTTCGTCCTTGCTAAATCTTGCTGTTTACTTCCGCTCCTATCAAAGATGATTTCCAGGTATTTAAAACTTTCACAGCTTTTCACTACACCCGTACCCAGCTGAATTTCATTTCCTGGCTCACCAACAGTAAGGTGTTCAGTCTTGTTTACATTTATACTGAGGCCCCATCTTTCATACTCCTCTTGCAACTTCCTCATTATATAGCTGGCATCATCGTGATCTGCCGATATGACAACTTGATCATCTGCAAAGAAGAGAGTAAGAAGTATATTGTCGGGAGGAGGGATTCCCATACCTCAGCATTTCTTTCGCCATCCTTCCAAAGCTTCACTGACAAATTATGAAAAGCGTGGGTGCAATGAAGCAACCTTGGCGTAATCCCTTTGTCACTTCAAACTCGGGAGACAATAGAGAGCCCATTTTAATTGAACTACTAGCCCCATTGTAAAGGTCCTTGATCGCTTCTATGTACTGTGCACAGACTCCCCCTCTCTTCAAACTGCCTTCTAGCTTACTGAATGGGACGCTATCGTAGGCTTTGAGCAGGTCTACGAACAATACAATATTTCTTGCCATAAACAACCTATACATCAACCATTTCTGGAATAATGTTACAAAATTATTGTGATAATAACTGTCGTCATAATTTTGTACTAGTGACAATATTTTATTATTGTTTGTTAAACAGGACTTCAGTGAAAGTTTCCAGATCCTCCATGCGGGCCGTGCGTTAAGGATATTGCGGCTAGCCAAATTATTGAGTTTGGTTCGATTACTTAGGTTATCACGTCTCGTTCGATATGTCAGCCAGTGGGAGGAAGTATATGTGAGTCATATATTTTTCTTATATTCATTGTTCAGTGTCAAATTTATTATAATTATTAGCACACCCGTGTTGCCATATTGATGTGCTTTAAGCCAGCAATGTCATTATCAATATGATTAAATTACAAGAATTGCTTCATCAATTATTAAATATTTATTTTCAAGAAGTAGTGTTTTTAACTTCTTTCTACAAATATTATATTTTTATAGTTCTTTAGAATTTTTTATCGGTTCAACTAAACATTTTATAGTTCATGAAAAAATTAATCCGTTAGTTATTTAAACGTGTCCACTAATAATAATGCGTTGCATCACTCTGAAAAATCTTCCTCAGTCAAGCCTTTTACCATTATTCTACAATTTTATTCCTCCATTTTAAATAATAAAATATTTTCATATTAAAAATTAAATCTAATTCTTAATATTTGATACACCTTTTACGTATTAAATGTCATGTTTTAAACAGTAATTTTCTGTAAAAATCAAATTTTTGACTAGGAATACAATGTTTAAAATATCTCTACTAAACTTTTTGGCTCTTTAAAAATTTTAATATTTCACTAAGAGACGATGGCGTAAAACAGATTTTGAATAAGTAGGCCTACTAAATGGAAAGCGCAAATTCTACTAGGTCAATAATTAAAGTTTTAAACAATTTGATCTAAAAACTTATGGCTTATTTTTCTTTCGAATTTTACTTTTCAAAACTTTTTTTTTACTTTTGTTCGTTAATATTTTATTATCGTAAAAAACAGTTTTTGATGGTTTTAAAGATATAATTTATTTTGAAGAATTTATTTAAATTTTTAAATTAGATATCTTTGTACTTATTTTAATATATAAACTTACGGAGTTAAAGCATTTCATTGTGAAATTGGATTTTAACCTAAATATCAGAATTTCAAGTCATTTCATACGAAATTGGTCAAAGAAAAAATGGTATGAAAGTATACCTAATCTAAACTAGAAAAGTCATGAAATGTTTCAAAATTAATTAAAATTATTTTTAATAAATATGTTATGTAAATTTTTTTAGTACTGGTAGGTCATTCAATTAATAATAAAAATACGAAGAAAAACAGAAAGTTTAACAAACTATTCGTCCAGTTGTTTTTTAAAGAAGTTGATAAAATTATGTAAAAAATTAAATATGTTACAAAAGAACTATGCAAATCAGAAGAAAATATTAGAACAAGACTGGATTGATAAATTTCAACGTAATCTATTTGAATGCCTTTATCTAAAAAAACATGTACATTAAAACTTTATTTTTTAAATTTGAAAACACGTTCATTAAAACTTTTATAATTAATTACTATAAAATTTTAAAAAAATCATTTGAATTACATAGGTTTTTCTTGATTCAGTTGAATACTCATAAAAAATATCATATATTAATTAAAATATGTATAAATGAATGTACTAAAATTTGGATGATATGATAATTCACTCAAATAAATAAACACCCAACTGATTGAAGCTGACAGTCATTATTGCAGCCTACTACCTACTCCCCCTCAAAGAAAAATATGCTACTTCTTGAAAAATAAATGTTTTATTTTTTATATAAAATATCACGTAGATTCCACAAACGCTTTTTTATAGATCACCAATATAATGAATATAATATTCAAATAATGATAATATAATGATCGACTGAATAATTATTTTACAAATATTATAATATAATAAATGTATAAAATTTAGAACAATAGTATTGCTTTAAGAAATAAAATTATTAAATAATGCTGAGCTACTTTCAGTGTACTGTTATATCCTAAAGAATTTATTTATGTATATACTTAAAAATATCTATGAGTTATTTACATTATGTCAATTAAAAGTGACATACTTCTGCAGAAATTTAGAAGTATTGTCAATATCTGTTTCTATAGATATTTATACTTTTTAAATATCATTTTATCAAAATTTATTTAATTATAAATTTGCATTATAAATAAATAAATAAATAAAGTTATGATATTTTAATGTTATTGTTTATGATTATTAATTATAAGCATATTTTTTAAAATTTATTTGTTATTAATTATTTTATTCTTTTGTTTTTTCTCAACTTTCATTCTTCATCACATTCTGGACTTCATCTTTAATTTTATTCTAACATTTTGTGTTTCTTTATTTCTTTGTGATTTATTTTTTAATGTCATTTCAGACCGTCTTGTGTATTAAAATTTGTGTCTTACTGTTATCTTTTTTAAAATGTTTTTTCTTTTCTAACAGAGTTTTGTGTAGTCTTGTTAGTCTTCAGAATCTTCCATCACGATATTTCCGAGCACATGCTGTTTATTTGTGTTGTGTCTTAAACTTGAAGAGAATTTTTGTTATTTTAATTATTAATTTAATTGATAGGTATGGGATAATTAGACTAATATTCAACAGTTCTGTAATACAAGTTTATTTGGAAAATAATAATTATTATTTACAATTAATTTCAGGTCAATAAAATGTAGTTTATTAGTTTTATTAATTTGTTCTTTTCATACAGAACACTATAACTAACATGTTATTCGAGAAAAAAACAGTTTGTTCTTAATTAAAAAGAAAACAAGTTTTTTTGTTTCTGCCACAATAGTAAAATTAAAAGAAACGGAGATATTATATTTAATCTTATTAAATAAGATCAACCTAATACAGAATAAAAATAATATTACTAACCTTAAAAATAACTCAGTCTGCAAAATTTGGAACACAATAAATATGAATTAATTTGATTAATTATGAAATAGATACTTCCGTAACTTTAAATTCATTTTTAAACAATTTATTTTTAAATTCTTTTTTAAACAGATACACTCTCTTATAGTAATTCGATATTATAAACTTATCAATACTTCGTTACAATTAGTTAAAAAAATAATACTAATAAAAATGTGGGGTGGTTCTTTGGAATGAGAATTTTTTCAGAAAAATATTTTAAATAATTTTTCTTATTTACTAACATTTTGATTGCAATCCAGGCCATAATATATTAAGTAATTACATAGCCTACATGTATTAATAACCATACTTCGAAGAGTACGTTGATTTTTTTTAAAATACCTATATATTTTAATCAAAAATCACTTAAATTCTTCTTCTTCTTAATGAAATTCTTCTTAAAGAAATGCTTCTTCAAAGTAAAGATGTAAACTGGAGAAACAAATTCTAGCACGGATACCTGAGGTATATAAAACGAAAATACTGTAACCCTGGTGAAAAAGTATTGAATTCGTCTTTTCTTAAAAAAAAAACATTTCCAAAGTTAATTAATTAACTAATTGTTTTGGTGTATTGATTTAAAATATCGGTGCAGGCCTACTAGAAATGGGGAACTAATTTATTTATACAGGATTTTAACCGTAGGCCTACTCGGTAACTTTTTCGGAATTCGTTAAGTTTTCATTGTTAAGAGAAAGTCGTGTGAGTGTTTCACACCAGATTGTTAGGTGTTTAAAATTGTTTTAATTTACGAGTTCTAAAACATATTTTTCTCTTAAACGCCTTACTTTTTCATTTTTTTTTTTTTTTTGGCAGATATGAATTTATGATATTTATTTTTTAGCTAGTGGACTTGAATGACCTTTCTAATATCAACACATATTACAACTCCTTTTAATTTCTTCGCTTACTTAAAAACAAAATTTCTAGGTTTATTTTATTTGTCAATTCTTAACATTGTATTTTGATAAATTAGTTCTAATTTAACACCGCTCATGTACTTCTTGTTTACCTAAGTATTACGAATTCTACACTGAAAAAGAAAGAGTTAGATGTAGACAATTTATCCATGTAATGATTAGAAATAAATTTCAATGTATGAGTGTTTTAGTTGAGCATGTACATTAATTTAAAAGTTTCTGAATTATAAATTTTTATTTTCATTTTAAATAGGTATAACGTTTGCATTTCTATCAAATATATTTACCGGTGATATTTATACCCTACATTAGCAGTGGCAATAAGTATTTGTTTTCTTCTACCAGTGTATACTTTTACATATACGTTCAGATTTAATGTAGTAAACGAATTCAGCGACATTGAGTTATTGAAGAAAGCAAGAATCTTTCTCTTTTTGTGATGGTTCTTTTAACTGAACTGAATTTATTAGACTACATGTTAAAAAACCATACCGCATTTGTTTGGAAGTTAGTTACATGATATTACATAATTTTATTCATAAAAGCTTTATTTATGTTATTTTTGTCCAACTAAAATACTTATTATTGTGACACTTATCTCTAAGGTCCGTTTTTGGATCTGGGTAAATTAAATAACACCCTAAAGTTTAAATTTACAAGTTTTTATGCCAACTAAAAATTACAATTAAAATACTTAATAAATAACAAACTAATTATAATCAACTAATACAATAAAACAACAACCAATTTACTAAATACTACTTACAAAAAAAAGATACAGAGTAAATAAACGGTAAACAATAGAGTTATTCGCAGTAACGTTGACCTTTTCTAACGTAATGATATGCACTATAAAGTACACTTACTCAATCACAAACAAAACGTAACTGACCCTAGACCGTAAGAAACCGGCGCTTAAATAGGTGGGCTAATAAAGAGTTCGAGAAACGACAGAGATTTTCGATATAATAATAAAATACAAAATCCTTTTGACGGTTTCTGGATAAATCTTAATTGTAAACAAATCAGGATTGAATAGAAGGTGTTACAAAAATATCAATAATTCTTTAAATGGGTACCCACTCTTTCACAATACTGTTTAACAAAAGACAAGTCTACCTGACTATACAAGACCATTTATTATTACACATACATAATATTTCTGACTATTTCTCTGAAAACACTATTTATTATAATTATTATTACGTTAATATTTATATTTTCGGCCCCCCTAGTAAACTCTAGAATGTTCTTTCCTCTTCAATATTGTCACAGTATCGTTCAATCACTAAAAGCATTCCAATTTTATTTCGATTATTATTTATCTAAATCTATTTTTTATGAGATTATTAAACAGTTTAATTTGTATTGTCTTATGATTCATAATGCTCTACAAAACTACTATATGTTACACAAGTACAAAATTTAGGAAATAATTTTAAAGTGCACTTTTTATTACTATCGTGAATTCTTTAAATTAAAAACTAAAAAAATAAACGTAAATTAATGTAATATTAATAAATAAAAAGAAATAAAAAAAATTAATAAAAAAAAGAAATGAAAAGATCACTGTTTTCTGTAAGTCCGTTCCAATTTAAAATAGAACGATATGAGATAAATTTGTGTTCAGTACACATAAAAATATACCTTTGCAGAAAGGTCTGCAAGTAAATAAAGTTTCTTAAGCAGTAGGCCTACTCATTATAAAAGTGGCTAAAAAGTGATAAATTAAGACCATTTTATTTTGTTTTCCTTACATTATTTGTTTAAATTTATTAAAATATGAAAAAGTAATGGTACCCTATACGGTGTTAAATAAACTGGTTAATGTTGTGTAACCTAAGCTTAGGTCCATTCACTATCTGGTGAAAAAGAACTAAATTTCTCTTCATAAGGGATCGACAATTTGAAAGAATAATTATATTATCTTCTCATAAGAGATTAAATATTTGTAGTGTGATCACTGCCACTACTGTCAGTTGCATCTGATAGAAAGTTATCAACAGTTAATTTATTACTATTAACATGTCTAGTGACACCTATTTTCATTTCAACCATACTAACATTTGTTGGTAACGAATAATAATAATAGGCCTATAGTCTGGATTCAATGTTATAAATGACAATGAAATACACAAATAAAACAGTATAATGTAAAAATATTTAAGACTCACTTGTTTATTAAATATCCCGAATATCATAAACTAAACAAATTCAATACATTTAATGGATGAATGAGGGACCTGCCCATTCAGTTCGCCATCTTGTCCCTCACTAAAATAATTTGTACAAAATCTTTCCTTCTTCTTTAGTTGCCTAGTAACTAAAATAAATAACTCTTTTAAATAATTTTGCCAATGTGAATTAAATAATTTTAAAGTATTAATTTTTCAATCAGCTGGAGATGTTTATTATTTTAATAGACTCAAAAAATAAACAACTCCAGATGTCCAATAAATTTGTCATATTACACTGGGTATAATAAACGACAAATAATTTTTTTTTGAACTTATAACAATTATTTATTGACACAATTAATATTTAAAATGATTAAACATAGACTACTAAAAGAATTAATTAGATTACTTCAATGAAAATTATTATAACTTAATGTTTAACTTAACTTCACAATAATTAAGAAAGTGATATTTAACAATCAAAACAACAGCTGATTTACCTGTCAACAACCACTTCCTTTTAACCTTACATCCAGGCACTATCAACTTAATTTAGAACTGATCTCATAATGACACTATTGTTGAAACGGTCTAACATGACTAATTTTCCATTCACAATACATAAAACCTTACTAGAAAAACAGCCTAATTTGATGTCTGCGGTCTGGTAGTTTATCCAAACAATTTTTAAGACCCTTCCCCGCTTGTCTGAAATATGTTGAAAAGGAATCAAGATAAACCCTAACGTTTTTACTTGTTTCAATTTTCGAGAATTCTTATTCAAAATACTATTATTCGCAATCTATTAACTTTATTCAATACAAATCACTTCATACCATACACAATTTATTCCCTTAACTATTTCTAGAATATCACAGACTACTACTATTATTAAAGTCATAATATTTCTCCTTAATTCACTTCATTCTTTAATTTTGTGGGCATTTTTTAAAAATATGCATGCCTAATTTCAAAATTGAAGCTGTTTGGGAAGTTACATAAATAATAGTTATTGCTTTATCTTTATGTACCTTAGACACCTTTAAAATCTTTAAAATTATTTAGATTAAACCTTTTTAATTCAAACTGTTTAATTTTTACCTACAGAATAGGCTTACACTTGCCAATTTTAGAACTGTAGCTCTTGAAAAAAGTATAGAAATAATTAATAACTTTTAGTTAATTACGTCGTTTTTTTTTATTTTTATTTAGGTTACAATAATGTTATAGTTTTCTTGTAAAAATTATCAGAATTGAAAATGCGGTGTAGTGAAAGGTAAATAAGATTTAATCGTGAAAACCTCATTTTCTCGAAACTTAATGAGATGGACATTTTCCCTTTTTCCCAGTATCTTTCTAATTCAGTCTCTGACATTTTGGTACTTCGCAAATTCGCTGTTGTCGAAAAAAACAAAAATTTTGATGAAGAAAACACTGTTGACTGCGAACTGAATTGCAGCGAATAAAAACGCGGTACATTCGCGCGAAATCTTCATCCAGGTCGCGCTGGTGTCGGCTGGCTCGTATACCGCCGCCATTACAATAAAAAACAGCTGTCGCTTACACAACAAATATTCAGGGCCGCTTAATAAGGAATCCCTTATTCAACGGGCGTGACGAATATTTCGCTACATCAGCGAATATTTCGCACGGGTGTGTGGTATCCTTTATTCGCTACGAATTAAAATCCCATCGAATAAAAACGCTGCACATCCGCACGAAATCCGCGCTGGTGTGGGCTAGCTTGTAAGTCGCCATTACTATAAATAACAGCCGTCGCGTACACAACGAATATTTCGCACCGGTGTGTGGGATCCTTAAAGGATCCCACACACGTTTTAAATGCAAATGCCTTAGCGGTTCCGGTTATTCTTAAGGAACAATCCAATCTTTACTTATATAGGTAATTGAGAAGTTAGTGAAGAAATTAGGGGTGACTGGGTGAATCAGTCAGTCAGAAAGAGATTTCGCATTTGCTGATTGTGTTCCGATTTGATCTTGATGAGAATATTCTGCTCAATACTAGACAACTGACCGTGGAAAATTAGAAGGAATAAAGTTGTACTTGGCCTATATAAAATGAAAATCTTGTGGTATTTATTAAGAATAAATTATTACCGTGGTTTGGTCACATGTAGAGACAAAATAAATCATTAGAAAATTCTGTGTGTTTTGGAAAGCCAGAAGGAAGAGATAAATTCCCCTACCCAAATTGAGTTGGATAGGTACGAAGATCTTATTCTACTGAATACTACAGAGTAAGAAGCAAAAGGCAGAGATAATTGAATGATCTAAAAGAGTGAGACAATGAATCCACTACGATTTAGATGCCTAAAGCAATAAGTAATTGCATTAAAACCAGGACCTTTAACTTTGTAGCCGACCATAAACCCTAAACTACTACAACTGCGACATCAAGGGATCGTAGTGAATTTTATTATTCAATAATGATAGCATCTTTATTTGAAGGTTGAACATTTGCTTAACTAAAAGCGTAAACAACAAAATTGACAACGAAAACATATAGCCTGTGCGTGCGAAAATATGTTGTCCTTTGATAGAATTTAATGGATTAGTAGATGAGCTCTTCTTATTTTTTCTTAAAGGGCGGCTTACATTTTAAAATATCAATACGATTTAAAATATACAATCAATTTTGATTAATTGATATTTTATTATTGATAGTGTTTATATGCAGATGCAACCAGATGATTGAATCTGAACACTCGAAGGAATTATTGTAAAATATTTATAACAATATTGTAGTAAACATTAATAGATTAATATTGATTATCTGCAAATCAATCTAGTAAGGGTGTCATTTAACTGGGTCGCATATAAAGGAAAACTGATTCACTTATTTAATTCACTACGAATTTCCTCTATTCACCTCTACGCACCTCGAAAAGCGAGGTGCGTCTTACATTCGAGGGTGTCTTGCAGACACATTCACTTAAAATCTTTGTACCGGTATATTAGCACTACTATGAGAGACATCTATTATGCATGGTAAGATAACTTAAATTATCTTTTAAAACAAAAATAAAATAAAACTTTATAAATAATTATCGGATTTCATAGAAGCGATACGCAAATAAAGGCAATCTTTGATTTTGAAACGCAGCTTGTGAATTTCCAGCGCCATGTTATTGACTTACGAACTGAAAATATCTACACTCTTGATCAGATAGGTATACAGACGAAACTCCAGTCTATTTCGATATGCCTAGAAACAACACGGTTAATATGAAAGGTGCCAAAGAAGCACAATAAAAAAACTACCGGGTATGAGAAACTGGGAATAACAGTTACTTTATGCATAACAACCGATGGAAGCAAACTTCCTCCGTATTTGATACTCAATGAAAAAAATGAATTCAAGAAGTTATTATTTCTATCAATATCGTGTTACATTTAATTCTGTTTCATCGCCCATTTCAGGTACCTAATAAAATTTCACTTTATATTAGAAATAAGATTTTGATAATTTTTTGTAGATTCCATTTTTTTCCAAAATTTGTACTACCGAAATAAGCTGCGTCTTAGATTCAAGGGCGTCGTAGAATCGAGGATATACGGCAAATATTTTAGGATCTCATTCGTAATGAATTCTACAAAACGTTTGTATAACAAATTATATAATAAATACTTAGCTAAAATCCATTAGCTCAAGTTATACCCTATTTACAGAAAGATTTATATACCGAAAATTAAGAAGAATAAGATACCTCTAGAAGTAGGCATTTCATGTGACGTGACCTTTCCAAAGATTATTCTACAAAATTTATAATATTCATGTATTTCAATCAATAAAATTCATATTCAACTAACAATCGGACGTTAAACCAAAAAAAAGAATCATATTCAACTACGTTTTATGAATGATTTTCCGCAATACAGTGTTTTAAACACAGTTTTAATTTTTTAATTTTATTATAACTTTATTATTATATTTATTATAACCTTTAGTTTTAATTTATTATAATCATGTCTGTTGTTTTTTTTGTTCATTGTTTGTTAAACGGTTCAAACAATGGTCAAACAAATGGTCATTATCCACTCATTATGGTACGATTCTACATAAAAAATTGAATTAAAAAAAATATGGGATAATAAAACAAACCCAAACTTACTGCCCTTGTCGCTAATCTTTAAATTTACATTTCACTATCTTTTAGATAGAATTTGATAAGTATCCACCAAAATTTTAATTTCCACTAAAAATAGCTTTGGTAATTCATTACAGTAACTGTACGTAGTCAAGACAGGTCTGGACAGGACAGTAGTCTGTGTCAGTGTGTTTTTTTTAAAGAGATTTATCTATAATTTGTTTTCTACACAATAGAAAAAGACTGGTCAAAAGTTAATTATCTTCAAGTTAAGATAAATTTAAAGAAACAAATTGTTTACAGTTTGATATTACTTATAACAAATTTAGGCTAATTTAGCTATTTTTATTTTAATGAAGGTAATAAGATACTGAACAAGTAAGCCTGTTGGATGTCTCCGTTTTAGTCGTCTATTGTATCATAATTAATTGTACAATAAATTTATGACCTAGTAATTTTAATGTTATTTAATTCATTTATCGTACATTACACTAAAATTTTAAATGTTAGTGTAATGTACGATACATTCTGCTTTGCCTATTGACAAAAATATATCTTTTTGTGTATGGTTGTTTGTCACGTACCAGGGCACACAGCTTTTGGAGCTCGGAGGATATTAGATTCAAATCGTTGAGTAATTTGGATTCTAGAGCGTAGGCATCAATTAGATACGGTAGATCCAGACTGTTTTTAAAACGGTTTTGTAAATCAAAAATTTTCTTATAGTGACAATTTTGATTTTGGTCCGAATAGACAAAAAAAGGTTTTTTTAATTTTGTTTTGCTGTCTTCGTTTCTGTTGAATTCATGTTATTCAATTTTATCGTCTGTCTAAATACGATTTTAGCAAAAATCCTAAACAGCTAAACTTAATGTTGTAAAAAGTGCCGAATGTAAAGAATATTTTTAATTTGCTTCAATTTTTTGTGTGACTATTTGATTTAAACAGTATCTCAATCTAATTTTCAAAAAGAGAACATTCACACTACTTTCTCCACTAATGTGGAACCACATGTTCTGTTCGTCAATGGCAAAAGGATGTTTTAAATTAATGTAAAATGAAGAATTATGGAAAATTATTCTAAATCGATTAGAGCCGTTTTTGAAAGAATTCTATTAATAACATATTTTGTATGAGTAAAATTTTGGAAATATAAATTTAATTCTATATCAGTATTCTTAATGTCTTTATTTATTTTCTTTTACTTGCAATAAAACCTGAAAATCATTTGGAATTTGTGTACAAAAGTTTGTACGATTCCAATATCGTATAATCACGAAGAAAGAAATTTTTTTTGCAATGAATAGAATTCCTTCTTGAAAAGCATATTTACTTTAAATCCTAATTCACGGTTATTTAAGTCATCTTAATTAATTTTAACGGCAGTAGTCATAATATTTGCGTTGACTCATCAAGGAGTAAAATATAATAATACTCTTTGAGTTAATCAGTTAAAAGTGTTAAGTTTATTGAAATGTTTCTACATCATCTCGTGAGAATTTCATCAGAATTTGCAGGAATCACGCAACTACCGCAGTTCAAATAATAAACGTTCCTTTGCAGCTATTAATCATCCCATACTTTTCCTTTAAACTTAGTACAATGGTTTTACTCTTATAATACTGTTTTGTTGAGCTAAGAACACCTCTGTTCTTTACATTTAACGGTAAAGATTTGTTGGTACAATTATTTATCACTCGGAGACTTTGAATGATAACTAATTCTGGCCTGTACAATTTTATGTTAAAATTATTTAATTTAAAAACTTTTTTCTCCCATGATCATTTTTAAAATATAATGTACAAAAGCCTGTTTAGTTACATGCAATGATTTGGAACGAAATTATTTAAATAAATACATAATCTAAAGTTACAGTAGGCTATTCGCTTAAATGGCTACTGCATTTATGTAATTCTCGTTTACAAAAACTTATGGCTGTTTTGCAAATTTTCCAAAAAATAATTTTCAATTCACACAACTTTCGAGGAAAACTAGGTTTTTCTAACTTTTAGGAACTTTATTTCTATGAGTACATTCTTCTAACTTTTTCCTAAATTTGTTAAAATAGTAAACAGAAGCTGGTGATGTGGTTAAAGTACTCCTACAAACAATTAATTAATATTTGATTTGAAACGTTGTAAGCTATAAAATGAATTTTTGAAAAAGAGCACGTATGGGCATTATGCAACTCATTCTCTGCAATTAACTATCTATAAAACAGATTTGAAATGGATCGCTGAAATGGATCGCCTTAAGATAAATATACTCGGTATCAGCGATGTTCAATGGCCGCATTCAGGAAAACTAGCCACAAACAATGGCATGATGTATTATGTTGGTAACAATGATCCAAGACATCGATATGGAGTTGCCATACTTGTGGACCAAGAGACAAATAAATCGGTTGTTGGTTTTACCCCCTACTCGGAGAGATTAATGATGATCCAGCTACAGACATTCTCTAAAAAGATAAACGTTGTCCAAATATACGCACCTACTGCCGACAAAGATGAGACAGAGATAGAAAGGTTCTATATGCAATTGAACGAAATTATAAGATCCACAAAAAAAGATGACATATTGTTGGTAATGGGTGATTTCAACGCCAAGATTGGAAGGGGAAAAGTGGATGGATGTGTGGGGGAGTTTGGCTTGGGAGAAAGAAATGAGAGGGGGGGCAGACTTGTCGAATTCTGCCAAAGTGAGGAGCTGGTAGTAATGAATACAATATTTAAATTGCCTAACAGAAGACTTTATACTTGGAAATCACCTGCGGATGCAGAGGATCACATTGTTAGAAATCAGATAGACTACATTTTAATAAAATCCAGATATAAAAACATGATAAAGTCTGTGCGAACATACCCCGGAGCTGACATAAATTCAGATCATAATCCATTAGTAAGTGTTATGCAGATAAAATTGAAGAAGATTCGAAAACAATCAAATATACCACGGTTCGATGTCTCAAGGATAAAAGAAGAACCTATACGCCAGAGTTTGGAAAAAGAAATAAATGGTAACTTAAAGGAAAGAAAACAAGATGTGATGAAGGCGACAGATGTTGATGACAAATGGAGCATTATACAGAAGACATTGGTAGAGACAGGCAAGAAGATATTGCAGACACAAATAAGAAAAAAACAGAGATGGATGACTTCAGAAATCTTAGAGCTAATGGGGGAAAGAAGGAAGTATAAAGGCAGGAATCAGGCAGAATACAAGGAAACACAGAGATTGATAAGAGAGAAAATAAAAGAGGCAAAATCCACCTGGCTTACAAATCAGTGCAGTGAAATAGAGGAATATGCTAAAAAGTATGATAGCTTCAACATGCATAAGAAAATAAAGGAAATGACAAATACACAGAGAAAAGGAAAGATGATCTTCTTAAAGACAATAATGGAAAAATTATTATAGAAGTCAAAGAGAAATTGAATAAGTGGGAGACATACATAACAGACCTGTTTGAGGATAATCGTCAAGAACCGGAAGAAATTGACAATGAAACGGGACTGGAGATCATGATGGAGGAAATCAAACAGGCAATACGAAATGCAAAAAACGGAAAAGCTGTAGGTCCAGACGAAATATCTGCGGAATTATTGAAATGCCTGGATGATGAAACTCTACATATACTGCTGGATCTGTTTAATGAAGTCTATAAAACCGGACAAATACCACAGGAATGGCTGGTGTCTACCTTTGTAGCAATACCAAAGACAATATATGCCAAAGATTGTTCAGACTATAGGACAATATCACTAATAAGCCATACCCTTAAAATATTTCTGAAGGTAATTCATGGAAGATTATATAGAAAACTAGAAGATGATATGGACGATACTCAATTTGGGTTTCGCAGAGGACTGGGAACAAGAGAGGCATTGTTTGCTTTTAATGTCCTATCTCAAAGATGCTTAGATATGAACATCGATATATATGCCTGTTTCATTGATTTTGAGAAAGCATTTGACAGGGTCCGACATGAAAAACTAATAGAATTATTAAAAAGCAAAACTATATACAGACGAGATTTGCGAATCATCATCAATCTGTATTGGAATCAAAAGGCCAATATAAAGGTCGAAGAACAAAAGTCCGAGAATATTGATGTAAAGAGAGGAGTAAGACAGAGTTGTGTTTTGTCGCCACTACTGTTCAACATGTATAGTGAAGCCATATTTCAAGAAGCCATAACAGAACTGAGTGATGGAATCTCTGTGGGTGGAAGGATAGTAAATAACATAAGATTCGCTGATGACACCGTTGTGATGGCAGACACCCTGGAATCGCTGCAAGAGTTGGTGAATAGAATTAACGATCATTGCATTGGATATGGACTTAGAATAAATGAGAAAAAGAATAAATTTATGATTGTCTCGAAAGCAGAACATGGAAATGAAACATTAACAATAGAGCAAACCCAAATAGAAAAAGTAGAGACACAAATATCTGGGAACCTGGGTTGATGGCAAGAATGACCAAATTAAGAAATTAAAGTACGAATTGAAACTGCAAGGCAAGCATTCATAAAATTGAAGACAATGCTAACAAACAAAGACCTTCAGTTGCCTCTCAGATTGAGGGCTCTAAGATGTTATGTATTTTCTATCGTACTATATGGAATGGAAGCTTGGACATTGAAGAAACAACACATAAAGAAGATAGAAGCGTTCGAAATGTGGTGTTACAGGAGAATATTGAAAATTCAGTGGGTCCAAAAGGTTACCAATGTTGAGGTGCTCCGACGTTTAAATAAGGAGTTAGAAGTTATGAAAAGTATAAAAACAGGAAAACTAGAATATTTGGGTCACATAACCAGAGGAGAAAAATATGAATTGCTGAGAATTATTATGCAGGGAAGGATCCGAGGAAGAAGAGGCGTAGGAAGAAGACGCATCTCCTGGCTGCGGAATCTTAGAGAATGGTTCAACTGTAGTTCATTGCAACTATTCAGAGCGGCAGCCAGCAAAGTGACCATAGCCATTATGATATCCAACCTCCGATAGGAGATGGAACTTTAAGAAGAAGAAGAAGAAGAAAACAGATTTCCAGGACATGGAACAATCAAAATCGAAGATTTTTTCGAATATGTACTTTTTTCTTCGTTAGGTGGTAACGAAGCGCCTTTCTCTTTTAGCAAAATCGTTCAAAATATTTCGTGTAAAATATTTTGATTTTGCTAGGTTATGACCAACAATAGATCACATGTAATCACTTAGTCTTCTGAAATCTTATGTTAGTGTTTGTTGGGTGTGTTTTCTCTTGGTGGAGTTTAATGTGCAGTCTTTTTTCTTAATTATTTGTTGTTCTCCTCTATTCATGATTTGTTGTTCCGTGATACCTAATTTTTGGAGATCTTGTTTAATTTTATTAATACAAAAAAACTTACTAATAATAATATCATTTTATAATTTTAAAAATTACAAAACATTCTCTTAGATGCACATTTTTTAAATACATGCACATTTTTAGTATAAACGTTTAACTAACAGGAGACAAGGTCTATGACTATTTTATTTGAAATGTTTACCTACCATTTTCGACGCACTAAAGGATGTTTCAAATGAAACACTACATGACGATTTACACATTCCTTAAGTAAACGAAATTTTCATTAGCTTCCACAAGCGTTTCATGTATAAACGTCAAACAAATTGAAACTACGTTCTAATAGATCTTATGTCGCAATTTTCATCTTGAAACAATTTTTACAAAAAAAAACTCTAAATATATATAATATAAGCCATTTTCTTTAGAAATCTACTCATAATTAAAGCGAATTTGCAAAGGAAGTTTCTGATGTATTACTTCGGCGATTTTCTATTTTAAAATGTTAATCACTTTTATGAAAAATCGTTACGGTTTCGTTACGAAATTTAATTGATGGCGTAAATTCACACTCCGTTCACCTTCACTTATAATAATTGAAATAAATTTCATTTTTCCAATTATTTTACTGATTTTTTTGTGTATTACAAAAAATACTTAGGAAAATTTTCCTTTCTTCTCTCCTTTGTTCACACACAACTAGATCAATTTTAACTGTCGCATGGAAAAAAATAAATTACTTACAAAATAAATATTTTAAATATAGTTGTTTGCTTTCATAACTAACGTTATTAACTCAAAATGAGTGTATTTATAAAAAAAAATACTTCCAACGGGTTGACTTAGTGTTACTACTTCTAATTATTTTAAAAATTTTAAAAAGATTATTATACCAACCTCATTTTTGTAATTTTGTAATCGCATAGAAGGAAAATAAAGATTTATACACTGAATGGTTTCTTATTCTCATAAAACCTAATAAAAAGCAAACGAACAAAACAATAAAGATAATAAGATATCACATAAATCAGTTTAGATAAATCTTAAATTTAATTTTTAGGTATTTGAAGATAAATCACGAAAAATAATATTTGTTTTTACTTTTCCATGACTCCCTTTCGTGAGTAAGAAACAATGCTATTCTCAATGACCCCCAAAATTTAACGTATTCGATACAATAAAATAATACTATTAACGTTTCCACAGGATATTACCGCGACATAAAATTAAACTAATTAGAATGATTAGCTTAGTAAATTTTTTTGGAACTCTTCATGAAAGCGAAAAAGAACTTGGAACAAATTTTTCTTTAGTTGATTTAAAGTCGCATCAACAGCTTGATCATTACCGATTACTGTGCGTTTTGGTATTGTAACGGTGGGTTTTAACATGTTAAAATTTCCAGACCCTAGCCGGGAATTGAACCCAGGACTTTCCGCTTTGTAGACTAGCGTGCTCATCGCTACGCCATGGATGCGGCCGAAACAAACATTTATCGCTTCTTTAAAAATTTCAAATTTTTGAAAATGCAAATTAAATAAGAGCACATAAACAGTACAAACTCTGTCGTTAGGTGGTCTGCCTCCTCTTGCCTTTCATGTTATTATTTGTATCATCGTCACCATCCTTATTTATAGTGTATAAAAATGCACAGACACATATTTATAATAAATTTTAGTAAAAGACACTTTTCCATGATATTTTATAAAGTTATACCATAATGTCTTGCTAAAGTAACACTGCATTAGTAATACAAATATTGTAATGTAGACCTAATATTATTTTCTAAAAGTTCATTTAATTATTTATTAAACGTTAATTTATTTAACGTTTCAAGAGCTTGTCCATAGGAAACTATGTTGAATTAGGAACAGTTGCAATACGCTTGAGCTCATTAGATACATCTGTGTGCTTCCGAGAATCGAAACCAACATATTCAACTAAGTTATCTGGAATTGTCTGACTAAGCCATCTAATATGGTAAAATTTACTCTTTTGTTAAACCACTCATGATTCTATATTTCATACAAAAATTATAAATAAAATTCTTATAAAGTGTAATCCGTCAGAGACAAAATACAATTAATTAATTAATTAATATATTACCATCATTCATCATTTTGATACTCATTAAATTTCTTAATATCCCAATGGACATGACACTGTTCTATTAGTTGCCGTATTGTAATATTATTACAATGTGGACCAGTCACTCTGTTATTATATAATTATTACCCCATATTTTCAACATCCAGGGAATTAGAGGATGATTTACAATTTTTTTTAAATTTATTTTTACTTTCTTTTGCCTTTTATGAATAATATAGGGTAGGAAAGTATTGTTTTCAAATCGATTTTTTTCATATCAAGTTTACACCGAACATACACGTTTTTAGGCCCCATGAACCCAAAAACATGTTTTTAGCGATTGATCTTTGTGTTTATGTGTATATCTGTGTGTGAACATAATATATTAAGAACGAAATAATATGCCAAGTTGAAACTTGGAACTTAAATTAGGTACTCCTAGGGAACTCGACACGAAAATTTTTATCAAAATCGGTCAACAGGAAGTAATGGTTTATTCATGCAATTTTTCACTCTTTTGCAATTTTCTTAAAAACAGCTTCTACGTTTTTTTTTAAATCGTCTCATTTACTGCGTTTTGTATGCTCCATAAGATATCCTAAGCGTCATGCCTGCTGAAGTTCTTAACTGCCTGTGTTCTAGTGGTAGTAAAGTGTTTTTCTCTAAGATTGCGGCCTTAATATGCATTTTAGGGCAAAAGTGTATATAATCAAAGTTGTAGACATTAAAATCCTACAAAGTTTATTTCAATCATTTCTTTCTACAACTTACCAGATTATAGTAGACTATTATTAGTGATTTATTATTATAACTTTTTTTAGTTTACGTATTTAAAGTCGCATCGACACCTTCGTCATTAGCGACTACTGTGGGTTTTGCTACTGTAACGGTGGGGTTAAACGTGTTAAAATTTCCAGACCCTTGCCGGAAATCGAACGCGGGACCTATCGCTTTGTTAGCTTGCGCGCTAGTCACTACGCCACGGGGAGTCATTACTATTTATTAGTGATTTATTACTTAGATTATTAGTTTACCACTATTAGTGATTTTCTGTATTTTGCTCATCAAAATCTGTACACAAACGGGATTTTTTAATATTACGACCTTAGTATGTATTTTACGACAAAAGTGCAGATAATTGAAGTCATAGAAAATAAGAAACTCTAAACCACTTTTATTTCTAGAACTTTCTTCTTCAAAATCTCGCTTAGCGTCAGTTAGTGATATCCCGTACAATTAGCCTAAGTAAAACAGGGTTAGACTTTCATTTTGCGTCATTCATTCATGATCAAAATTAGGTTTTGTTTTTCATATTACATTAGTTATTAATGATTAAACATAAATTATAAGTTTTATTATTTTTATTACCAAAAGAAAGTCGTGTGAGAGTTTTTTCAACAGATTTTTATCATTCCTTTACACTAGTTTTTGTACTTATTCTCGGCAAGAATGATAAAATTGTTTTACCGTTATTTCTGTAGGTAGAAAATGGAAAATGATTGTTAGTTTACTGCATTATTCTTCGAAGTTAAACTTAATAAACACATAGTCTACCTAGCGATATGCAGATTAAATTCAATATAGAAATAGAATAGTTTGTAAGTAGATTATTCCTAACTTTCAAAGACAGAAACTTTTAAACTCCTTTAAAAGTTCATACCTAGTTCATTCGTATTTTTAAATACCAACTTTGGTTCCTTTGGTATTACATTTTGGCAAAGTTCAAATTTAATTAATTAAGTTGCGTTGATGATATGAACCTTTATGGTCAGTACTTGTTAGCGTAGAATCATTACCAAAGGATGTCATGATTTTTTTTAAAAAAATTGGCATTAGATGTGCTATTGATGTAACCACACGTCTTCCCTCGCCTTGCAAGTACACGCATAACGGAAAGCTGGTTTGCCGTACGAGCCGTGCACACTATATATATATTTTTTTTATTGCTAATTTGTGTACGTTGCAATCTGTTCAATTCAGAACAATAAGCAACCCCATGACCCAATGAGATGAGGATGATGTGTATGACGTGTAAACGAGGTGTAGTCTTGTACAGACTCAAGTCGACCATTCCTGAGAGAGTATGGTTAATTGAACCCCAACCATCAAAGTACACCGGTAACCACTGTCTAGCATTCAAATCTGTATAAAAGTAACTACCTTTACTAGGATTTGAACCAGGAACTTTAGTCTCCAAAAATCAGCTGATTTTGGCGACGACTTTACCTCTAGACCAGCCCGGTGGGTTAACTATAATTTTATTCGGGCTTTTATTTTTTTCAACTATTATAACTACTTAAGAGTAATCTGTCTCTTGAACTATTTGGTAAATAACTTCTACACTCTTTTGTACAAATAAATAACTAATTATGTAATGTAGGTAGCTTATCCGCTTTGTATAAGATACTTTTGTTTTGTCCTATGTATACACTTTATTTCGAACTGTATGTACTTACGGGTCCATACCAATTTTTATTGCACAAGGTATAACGACATAAATGATAAAGTATTTCATTTCTTTTAAAATCTGAATTTACAACTGTACAACTTACAACTAGTGAATATGATGAATACATAAAATATGATTTTACTTAAGGACTTAGACAAGAACTTCATTCAGTAATAGAACTTCAAAATAATTATGTTTAGACCAGATACAATGTAAGTAATTAATTCATTTTAATTTTCCTTTAAGGTTTTTTTGAATTTATTGATTAACTTAGAGGTGGCTGTGAAATTATTCAATAATTTATCAATGTTAAATCAAACCGTGGATGGTTTTCAATCTTCTACGGTTTCTCCTTTGTTGCCTGATATTTGTGCATTTTATACCACGTACAAGTGGGTTTCCATTGCAATAAAGTTTAATCTTAAAAAAATAATACAGCTTCAGAAACATACAACTCACGTAATGATGTAATTTTTTAATTAATACCGTTTAGTTTATACTGGTATTATGTAAATACACTTTATTATAAAGCACAACTGTACCTGAAAATCGATTTTAAAATAATTTCAGAAAAACAATATTGTCCACTCAAAATTAAATTATGCATTGGAGAATAAAATTAATGAATTCCTGTTTTTTAATGTCACCGGATGGCGACATTAAGTGGCGAGTTAAAACTTTTAATTTTTGGTGGCCCTGAAAGGGCCGTTTAAGCGGTGGTCGTCTTGATGGGAAGCGTCGATCGTAGTCGTCGTGGCGGTCGAGGAGCTCGGCGACACGGCGTGTCGTCGTCCAGCGGAGACATCATCTTCTTCCCTCGCAGTTGTGCGTCGATGGCTGCTTCTTCGGATCCGGTGGGCGTAAGGCTCGGTCGAGGGACCACTGTGGGCATTGCTCGCGTCAGCGGGCGATGACGGTCCGGTCGACGGCTTACGGTAACGGGTCGGCGAGCGGAAGCATTATCTTCTCTCTTGCGGGGTCGTCGATTAGTCTTCGCTGGAGTCCTGTAGCCGTGGGCCGTGGTGGACGTCTTGTCTGCTGTCTGGATCGGAATTAAATCTCCCTGTTGAGTGTAGCGCTCTTTATATAGTTGCCGAGAGCGCTGTGGTAGAGGGCGGTTATTGGCTCAGTGTTGATGACAAAGGTCTCTGTGGGTACGCACACAAACCTACCACCCCTCTCGCAAACTATTGGCGGCTCCCTCTGTCGCTACGTCGGAAGCTTTGATAGCCGGTAGCACAGTACCTAATCAAAGAGGGCGAAGGTGACATTTATTTAGTTAAAAATGCGTAAATAAAATATTGATATAGCTTACGCCAGCCCATATGGCTTATGGAGAGTAGGAGTCGTCTATATTCTTGGAAAGTTGATACTGTAACACCTATTTTAGAATAACACACTATTTATTCTGTTATTTTTTTAGGTCAACAGGCGAAAGGCTGGTGCGAACCAGCCTTTCAGAGAAACCTCTGTAGGATTTTACTAAGTAAAAACGAGGAGCGAGGTGGCTAACTATTACCTTCCTTACTGAGTTGAAAGAGTATGCTTATCAGCATGCCAGGCCCTCCGAAACGCATCCATTTTCTACACTGCAAATGACATCTTCACTTCATTCATTACAGGGTCTGGCTGTATAGTGAAATTCATTACTCTCAGAAGAGATAACTCTGACTAGTGTCCTTTACACCTCTACTTCTTCTATTCTTAAATAGTTCAGTCATATACGTAATTGGCTGACTATGTGATGATAAACAGAACTACATTTTTTAG
Source organism: Catonia carolina (assembly GCA_035578175.1). NCBI lineage: Eukaryota > Metazoa > Arthropoda > Insecta > Hemiptera > Achilidae > Catonia > Catonia carolina. The sequence goes on from JAQMRL010000001.1 coordinate 377,469,285, forward strand.
CTCTGGAACCAACAGATCGAGTGCAATTAATAACACTCCGCCTGCTAGTTATGGGCATTTATTTATTATGTTTACGATCAACGGTCAGCCTACAAATAAACTGTATTTTAAGGCGGGACGGGTCGTGGCAGTGTTAATCCTCCGGAATGGAAAGGTCGGGCTCACGCGCCGTATGAAATGCAACCATCTTTACTTAAAAAAGGGTTTCCATTGTTTCCTTGTTTTTTTTCAGCTAAGTGCTGTAACAGTTCCGATTATTTGCCGAAGGGCAACATGTCTTCCCACTTTCCTTGTTTAACATTAAAACGTTTTATAAATAAAAATGTATTTTATGTATGTAGTAATAACAATTTATTTACTCAATTGTAAATTAACAACACAATACGAGACAAAATGAATAATATTTTTACCGAATTTAATGTACTGTTTATTAGAAATGTCTTCTATGGGAATACATTAATTCAAAACATATGTTACAAATCCTAATAACATTGTACAGTATATTTATTTCCAAACTAGAGCTAATCCTGTATAACATAATGAAGAAAATGCTTTGTTATTTATGATGAAGAAAGTAGGATATTAACAGTAACTAAAGTTGTTAAAATGTGAGCAGAAAACACGAAATAATGTTTATTGCACAAACTGTACAGAACATGGTTTTGTGCTGCAAGCGCATTAAAACCGTATACTTGCTTATTTACGATGTTGCATACAACAGAACCGATTTTCTACAATATAACATTAAAGGGACTTTATGGGTCATTTTTTAAATTGAAATTTACCGTGTTACAATAATAAAATGTATTCTCTATTTTGAAAATCTGTAATTTTCTAAAAAAATAGTCATTTTTAAAGTTTCTTTAAGGAGTGTGCAATTAATCACCAGTGAAATACCACCTCATTTTTTCTAATAAAAATCTGGTGTGAAACACTCACAACTTTTCTTGCCCATGCAAAAATGAGCAATATAACCTAACATTAGTAATAAAACTTTAAAAATAAACAAAGAAAACTCACCTCCAAAAACATAATCTAATTTTAATCATGAGTGACTGATGCAAAATGAAAACCAACCTTAGTTTTGCTTAATAATACGAAAAATTACTCTTTCACACTAAACTAAGCTCTGTAAAGACAAATTTTTTAAATAAAAGTTATAGACCTTTTAGATCTTTTTAAATTAGGATATACACAGTTTTGTCGTAAAATGAATACTAGGGCCGAAATCTTAAAGAATTCATTTTCTTACAGGTTTTCATGAAAATAAAACCAGAAAATCACTAATTACCGCTAAACTAAGCGTTATACAAAAAAATATGTTATAAATAAGAGTTGTAGATTTTTAAATTATATACAACGTTTATTATATACTCTTTTGCCCTAGAACGCATTTATTAAGGCCACAGTCTTAAAAAACCATTTTTTTCTTCAAGAAAAGAGCCTTCCCAAGAATTTCAGCATACATTGCGCATACCCTATCTTGCAGAACATAAATATACCGTATTGTAAATGAGGTGATTTTAAAAAAAATCGTAGGAGCCGTTTTTAAGAAAATCACAAAAAAGTGAAAAATGACACGATTAAACTACTACTTCCGGTTGACCGATTTTAATACAAATGTTCGTGTCTGGTCCTCTAGTAGTACCTAACTTAAGTTCTAAGTTTCAACCTTGTACGATGTTCCGTTCTTGAGATATTTAGTTCACACGCACACACACACACACACACACACACCAATCACTAAAAACGTGTAGATCCAGTGAAAACTCGATTTCGGAATCAACATGAAATCAATACTTTCCTTCCTATATATTCATATAGGTAAGATAATGTAAAAATGTGACAGAAAGTCTCAAAAATATCTACATTACAGATCCTATTTTTGTGAATTCCATCTCATGTGGTTATTAATGAAAATTAGGTGACTGCCCATGATGCCAAAAACAAAAGTGATAACCTTATCAACACCCACACACTTCAAAATCTCATTTAGAAACTCAACATCTTGGATAAAAATCGACTTCAAATAGGATCACACTTGGGAAACCATACGACATAGTAAACTTTACAATAGTAGAGAAAACATATTATTGTAAAACAATTAACAGAGTTCATTATCCGACGTAATCAGGTACTCCTAGCAAGATTCATAATAGGACATTATATTTTTAACATATGGAAATACACTCACAGGAAAACCTCAGTACTACAATTACAATACAACACATCTTTACAGAACGCACATCGTTAGAAAAATTTCGTAGCAGATTTAACTTACCGTCCAATTTACGAGAAATGTTTTTAAGACAACTATAATGCGTTTACATCAATAGAATTTATAAAATGCTTACACGCTGATTGGCTAATTTAAACATTTTTATTATTAATATTGTAAAATAACCTTGTTGAAACTACTAAAAACATTTTTGTTGATGTGGTTTCAAAGGAAATACAAAAAAAAATGTTTATAACTTCTTAACAACATACTTCATATAAATAAGCTGGATCATAGATCCCATTTTAAAAGGTTAAAAGGTCATTAATTACTGTTCTATCAAATTCTGTCTATCAATGTTTATTAATTTATTATAAAACTTGTTAAAGTGATGATTAACTTCCCAAATCTAAAACTAATACGTATAAACGGAAATTGCAGTCTATGCGCACTCAAACGTATTACATGCATACGACCTGAATTAGATGTTCGGTCAACCATGACAGCCGCGGTACCGCAGCTATTAATAACAGACAGTTCTGATCACACTGAACTTAACCACTCAATTGACATTTTAGGCCTAAATTTAGTTCAAAGAGCAGAACACAGAACGTTTACCCAAAGCTCCAAGTCTATTTTTATTACTTTTTCTTAGGTAGCTGCATTAATATATATAGAAAGGAAATTATTGTCTTCATGTTGATTTTTTGAAATCGAGTTTTTAACGGACACGTTTTCAGAGTCCCTGAACCAAAAAAACACGTTTTTAGCGATTGGTCTGTGTTTGTTGTGTGTGTGTGTGTGTGTGTGTGTGCGTGCGTGCGCGCGCGCGCGCGCGCGTGTGTGTGTGTGTAAGTGAGAGAGAACAGAATATCTCAAGAATGGAACATCGTACGAACTTGAAACTTTAAACTTAAGTTAGGTACCACTAGAGGACCCGATACAAACATTTTCATCAAAATCGGTTAACCGAAAGTAGTAGTTTATTCGTGTCATTTTTCAATTTTTTGCGATTTTCTCGAAAACGGCTCCTACGATTTTTTAAAAATCGCCTAATTTACTAAATTTTTTATGCTTTACATGATAGAGGAGGCGCCATATCTGCTAAAATTCTTGGAAAGGCTGTTTTTACGTAAAAAAATTGTTTTTTAAAGATTGCGGCTTTAATATGCATTTAAGCGGAAAAATGTATAATAAAAGTTGTAGATAATTTAAACAGCTACAACTTTTATTGCAAACATTTTTTTGTATAACGCTTAGTTTAGCGGTAATTAGCGATTTTCTTCTTTTTCCACGTAAACGTGTAAAAAATTGATTTTTTAAAGATTTCAGCCTTAGTATGCATTTTACGACAAAATCAGGTTTATAGGACATTAAGAGATCTAAAACTTTTAGTTAAAGCATTTTTCTCTACAGAACCTAGTTTAGTGTGAAAGAGTAATTTTTCGTATTTTTAAGCCAAACTGAGGTTGTTTTTCATTTTGCTTTTTTCACTCATGATTAAAATAAGGTTATGTTTTTGAGGTTAGTTTTTTTGTTTATTTCTAATGTTTTATTACTAATGTTATGTTTTATTGTTAATTATTTGCATAGATACGAATAAACTATTACTTGCGGTTGACCGATTTTGATATAAATGTTTGTGTCGAGTCTACTAGTATGTCCTAACTTAAGTTTCAAGTTTCAACTTGTATAGTACTCCATCTTGAGGTTTTTGTTCACACGTAGACCAATCGTAAATGAATGATTTAACGTTAGCGCTGACACGGATTTTAGTTAAGGCAGTATATTTTACATTGATAAATTATTGAATTGTTTTATTATCTTAAATTTGATTTTTTGAATTTGTTCAATTAATTGATATAACACAACAAAAGAAAATAACTAATTATATTGGGTTTGTATTTCATAAATCATCTGCAACATTATAATTGATGAAAATAAATATATTTTATATACTTTTTAATCTCAGTTCTGTCCTATCTTTTTCCAGATACGACGTGAAAACCAGACAAGAAAACTTAGTTTCTAAACTTGTCACGTTCTTTACGAGAAGTAACACACCACAATAAATTGTGCCGCTTCTGTCTGTTCAGATGTCTATTCTTAACTCTCTCATTTCCACTCTTTTACGATTAATTACTTACTGGACTTTGAAAAGTTATTTTACAAGTGACGGTGCCGTAATGGAAAATTATGTTATAGGATATTTGTTTTCATACTTTGATTGTTTTTAATGTTAAAGTTTGGTAATGTTTTTATTATTAGTAATATCGTTTCAGTGACGGAATGCAATACAACAAAACGGAATGCCCGAGGCATTCAGGCATTCGGGCTAAGATCTGGAAATTTCAGGGCTTTAAAACTCATGTTATACGAATGGTTTTTTTGAAACAAAATGTACATGTGCTGTAGTCTTTCCTTCCGAGACTGTATATACAAGTTAAACTTAATGATGTATATTCGTCTTTCTTTTGCAAAGTGTATGCAATACTCTGTACTCTCGAAAAATTGAAACATTTCATTCCTTCTAAGTATGTCATTTTCACCGATTCATTGTCTGTTCTGCAAGCAGTGGGAAATGTCCAGTGTCATGTACCAATAATTCAAGAAATCCTAGAGCTAATTTCTGAGTTGACTGCACACAATTTTGAAATAGTGATTACCTAGATCCCGTCTAATGTAGGAATTCCAGGCAACGAGAAAGCCGATCTTGCGGCCAAGAGTGCTGTTTACTTGCAAGAACATTTCCATCGGGTCTCTTATTTTGACCTAAAGGCACACGTCAATAGAAAATTATTTTATTTTTGGAACAATAGGTGGACCGAAATGCCACCTGCGAAACTCCATGTAGTACGAGAATCTTTACGAGAACTTCCTCTACCCGAATTCCATATCAAAGGGATCAGGTTGTCATCTGCCGATTGGGGATTTGGCACGCACTTATATCACACCAGCACTTGCTCACAAAATCTACGCCGACAGTGTGCCCTTTCTGCGACGCAAAAGCAACGGTTTCACATATCGTTTATCAATGTCGAGAACTTCAAAGCACCCGTACTCTTATTGGTATTTCTACAATATTTCGCGACCATGTTAGGTGTAAAGACAGTTGTGACTAAGTTCTAAAATTTCTACGTTATGTTGCTGTTGAAGACAAAATCTGATAGGCCTACGGATTTTCTCTTTCTTATGTTTCAATTTATGCAATTGTTTGTTTTTATTGTTATTTGTATAATTCCTATTCTGGTCGCTAATACCCATTAGTAGTTGATGAGACCTTTATAAATAAAATTTTAAAAAAATTCAACTTATCATGTAATACCATTTCGTTGGAATAAATTCAAATAAAACTTGTTTAAGAATGAAAAAACACTTAAATTTAGTAATTCCTTAAAGAAGGATCCGATAATTTTAAATTATTCGTTGGTAATGAAGTAACAGTATCATTTCAATACTAATTACCGAATAACGGAAGTTTTTAGCTAAAATCAACATTTACATGTTTTACTGAAATTTTAAAATTCGTGGAGTTTCAGAACTTCTTGTAAAAGTTTCTAATTTTTAGGGTAGTTTTAAAACGCAATCTCATTGTTTGTGTGTTTGGTTTTCTTGTATCCATCTGTTACAAATAAAGTTAAAGCAAATTTAAATTATTTATAACGAAACATTAACAATTTTTATGTACGAAACTTAGTTAAGAATCTTTAAAGATAGCATTTTGTGGCGCAGTTTTCTTTTTTAACACCACAGATAATACACTTTTTATTAAAACAGTATTTAGTTACGGTACAAAAAGTTTTAACTCTTGGGAGATATTTTTTTACGATGAAATAAAATATTTAGCATAAATTATAGCTGCAGACGGTTAGCAAAAGTACAATCAAAAACAACAAATGACATAAGCATTAATTTCCCTCGTGGTAACATTTATTGTTGCTATTATTTTAAACTTTTACCATTTGAATTTATTTTTGTACGTTTCAAATTAATTTAATCGTCGTATTGATTAATAATTATTGTTAATTATTTCCGGTTTGAACATATAGGCTATTTGTATATCATTTTAAATCCATCTCATGTTTCATTCCACACATTTATTCGTAATAAGTAGTTAATTTATTTTAAAAAATACAATTATATTAATGGATTCATTATTTTACTCAGAAGAATAGATATTCTGCATAAATTTTACATATCAATGTTTCAAAATTTCAGACCCGATCTGGATTTTTGGTTTAGTCACCTTAAACAAAGCTTCTGAGGATTTTTTTAAAATTTTATTAATGTATTTTTTTCTTTTATGAACAGTATTTACAATATGCTTATTAAAGAACACAATACAAAGATTTGTTAAAAAGAAAAATTGGCATGAAAAGACACCTCCCTGCGGAAATACTTTTGCAAAAGATACCGTTAGTGAGTTACAAAATAAAAACAATTTAATGCTTACGACGTAAAATAAAGAGTTTAATTTACGGAAAATTAAGTATGTTCGATGCCTGCGTTTTAGCCTTCGTATTGAATCACCGTTGTATGGTAAATTGATAGCCTTGTTGCTTTTAATTTTTTTTTTGGTATTATGTAATTATTGTCGTTTACGGATCGTGAAAGGTAAAACTGAATGTGATAGCTCAAAATTAATATATAATTGTTTTGTTTAGTTCACTTATTTAAAGTTGCAACAGCTGACTTAATTACTAACGACTACCATGGGTTCCGGTACAGTATTTATGAGTTTCAATGCGTAATAATTCAAGAATTCACGACCCTAACCGATAATCAAACCTATCCAAGACCAACCGTTCTGCCCAGTACAGATACAGGCCTAGTTCTGTAACCACTGCCCCACAGAGGCTTTCAAAATTGATTATCATTATAAATATTACCCGTTTTAAATAACGTGCCAAAAATGAAGCTATGGTAGTTGAACGGATGCTAAATGACTACCCAGGTAAATCTGAAAACTGAGAATGTGCAGTAATATTTTATTGGTGGCAATTTTTAAACACAGTATCTATTTAATGTATATTAAATACAGAATTTTCATCTACATTTTTCCTTAGTCCGTCCGTCACACCCAGTTGTCAGAAACTACAAAAGATAGCAACAACCGGTTTCTGGATTCGTAATCTGCACAAAAGTTAATGAGCCGAAATTTAGTTTGAAGTTCCGGTTTTGACCGGGAGAGGCCCAAAACCGGAAGTCAAGAAATCAAAGTCGGAATTTGGAAACAAAAATAGTGACATTCAATTCCTCTTAAAGAGTAGATACCCAAATCATTTCGTTTGAAGTTCTAGTTTCGACCGGAAATGGGCCAAAACTGGAAGTCAAGAAATCAAAGTCAGAATTTGGAAACAAAACTAGTGTCATTCGATTCCTCTTAAAGAGTAGGTACAAAAATCACTAAAGGTTTTTCCATAAGTGAAAGGTAAGCCTTTTTAAAAATTGCCGCCAGCCATGAGACACGTCGCCGTCTCATGAAAGGGATTTTTAATTTTTAGTGCCTAACAGTATTCATCTACACCATTCAATTAATAATTATTTTTTTATTAAAATTATTTTACGATCTTTGGGCCAGCCCAGTCAGTCGTCAGCTAGAAAGTTGCTAGAAATTGTTAAGTAAGCTTAGGAGAGTAGCTTTATAGGGAGACAGTGTGATAGCTTGACACGAACAAACTCCATTGGGTGTTCCTGTTCAAAATTCATATCTACTCCAAGTCAAAAATACAGTAATTGGGGATGTTAATGTTTGTATTAGTTTTGTCAGTAGTGAAGGCCTACAAATGCCGACTGCAAAAAAAGTCAAAAACACTACCGTACTCGTTATTTTTAAATTTCATATTAAAGGTATTGTTAAGGTCATCAGCCGAAAGGCTGGTTTGAACCTCTAGAGGCTTTACTAAGTAAAACGAGGAGTGAGGTGGTTTACAATTACCTTCCTCACCGAGTGGAAAAGTATGCTTATCAGCATGCCAGGCCCTCCAAAAAGCATCTATTTTCCACCCTGCAAATGATGACACCCTCACTTCATTCATCACAAGCATGGTCTGGCTGTATAATGAAATTCATTACTCTCAGAGGGCATAACTCTGACTAGTATTTTTTACACCTCTACCTCTTCTGTTTTTAAATGCTTCATTCATATAATTGGCTGAACATGTGATAAGAAACATAACTATTTTTGTAGCCATGGAACTAGCAGATGGATGGTAAATAATTTAACACTCCACCTGCCTGTTATGGGCAGATTAAGGGTAATAAAAAATAATCATACTTTAGTAAATAATTCATGATATAAACCATACAAAAAAATAAGGATAAAGTTATTGTTTGTACACTAGAATATAGTGTTAAGAACTAATTTTCTGAATCTCTAGGCCTGTTTATAAATTACATAATTATAATTTATCATATTTTTAATTTAAATTAACATCAACTTCTTAGTCATTAAAGAAAAAATTGGGTAATGTGATATATTACACGTGGGTTTTAAAATGTAATGATTTAACGAACCCAAGTCAGGAATCGTCGTTGCAGTCTAGCACGATAACCACTGTTCTACTACGGTCAACTTTGTGTAATTTTGTGTAGAGTTTATTTAATTTATAGAAATAATGTTTGCATACTTGATGGTAATCATTATTATTATTATTATTAGCGTATTCTCCCTTAAAGGAAGGCGATAAGCAAACTGAATCATTTTTTTTTCTTGCTGTTCTTTTTGTCCACCCAGTACTCTCGCATCCGTTTTGAGAAAGCCTGTTTCCTTTCTTCTGACCACTTTGGCCTGTGCTGCTTCTGCTTTGGCTGCTCTGGCTCTATGTCCCATCTGTCCACCTTGTTCCTAAATATGTTCCTATCTGCGATGTCTTGTTCTGTTATTTTCGCTTTCCTGAGATCTTTATAGATTTCACTTATCCACGGTGGCATTTTTTTGAGAGACGTTGTATACTCCAATATTTTTCTTGTTAGCCTATTTTCTGGTAACCGCTTTATGTGTCCAAAGAATTTCATACGTCTCTTTCTAACGTCAGCTTCTATATTTGAGAACTCTTCTACGGTCTGGTTTGGTTGTAATCTGAACCTGTTTTCCGTTTGCCTAGCACCAAGGATCTTTCGGATTATTTTCCTTTCTTCTTTTTTTATGTCTTCCAGCTCATTATTATTATTATTATTATTATTATTGTAGTGTAGGGTAGCTACACGAACGGATTCGCTCGTTCTATAATCAAGCCTATGTTTATGTTTACCTGTGTATGCGGTTATGTGGGAGATTAAACCGATTATAACATTACCGCATGAGAGCGAGTGGTTTAGTAGAGGCAGGTGGTGTAGCTAGAACAGGGCACCACTAAATACCTAAGTCCCCCTTTATCTTAAACCATTACTTGATAATTTAAACTCTCAACATCCTACGATAGCATCGTTCGATCGGATCCAGTCCTTTTAACTTTCATAAAGCCTATTGTTCATACATTGTAACCAACGAGGGTCGTAAAATATATTTTCCAATACATTTATATTACAAGGTAATTTCAATCCATTAACGCTGTTACTTAAAAGTCTGAACAATCGTGTTTTATCATTTAATTGGTTTTAATACACATTCATAAAACTTTGTGAATAATTGTTTCGCTACTACGGCAGGTCTATACTAATTTTTGTTTCTACTTTAAATTGCCATATAACAGGCTTATTAAATTCTGCTTCACGGTCTCAAGAGAATAAAGTTCATTACGGAGAACATAATTGGAAAAGCGATACCACCGTTTTTTCCGACTACATTAATAACATTAGCGGTGTACTTAAAAAGATCTATTAATGTTGCAGGTTTTGTATAGAGTAAAATTCGTTATACACTCACGCTAATTATTTTAAGCAGATTTGACATGATAAGTAGCCTAGTATAAACAGTATGATGTTTAAAAATTTGGTGTAAACACTCACACGACTTTATCTTGCCAATGCAAATAATGAACAATATAACCTAACTTTAGTAATCAAACATTACAAATAAACAAAAAAAACCTCAAAAACATAACCTAATTTTAATCATGAGTGAATGATGCAAAATGAAAACCAACCTTTGTTTGGCTTAATAATTCGGAAAATCACTTTTTTACGCTAATCTAGGCTCTGTTGGGAAAAATGTTATAAATAAAAGTTGTAGATCTTTTAATTTTCTATAAATTTCATAATATACAGTTTTTCGTAAAATGCTAAGGCCGAAATCTTAAAAAAAAAACTTTTTTATAGATTTTTATGAAAAAAACAGATAATCACTAGTTAACGCTAAACTAGGCGTTATACAGAAAACATTTTGAAATAAAAGTTGTAGATTTTTTAATTTTCTGCAACTTTTATTATTTACACTTTTGCGCTAAAATGCATATTAAGGCCGCAATCTTTAAAAACCATTTCTTCTACAAGAGAACAGCCTTCCCAAGAGTTTCAGCAGACATGGCGCGGATTTAAACCAGGAAAAGAATAATCCAGTTTCTTTGATACATACGTTATGAATGCCTCTGAGGCTAGCAAATATCGCTGATGCAAAAGTTCAGAAAATGGAAAATAATAGTTAGAAAACGCAAAAGTTCAGAAAATAGTTCAGAAAATGAAAATAGTTTGGAAAATTTAAACTGACTGACCAAAAGAAATAATTTATTTAACCGTGGTATAATCATCAGAGCAACTAGCTTCTGTACCAGGGTCCCAGGTTCGATTCCTGGTCAAGTCTGGCATTGTTTCACCTATGTATCACGTCATCTATAATGCATTAAAATGTATCATTACCTACGCACAAGCTAAGGCTTACGTAGGTTTCATTACTCAATAAAAAAAGTACATGCAGTCTGAAAATATTTTATTTTTAAATCTTCCGAAAATATAATAAATTACAAAGTTAATTATGAGAAAATATATATATAATTAATAAATGCCAATTATCGAAGTAAGTTGAAAGTGTATGTTCTAAGTTATCATTTTTAATAAAAAAAATTATCTATTCCAAATTCATTACACTATTAATTCAGAACGACATATTTCTTGACCTAGTTTTATAAAAACATTCCCATTCTGGAAAACCTTCCGATTTCAATTAGAAAAATCACTACTTACAGTTGTTTATAATGTACAAGTAAATTTTAAAAAGTTTACTAAAATTTAAAATATTATATTAAAAAGTAGGCCGAAGTTATATTGTAGATGTATGAATATTTATACTTTTTTATTTTTGCTTAATCCAATTTTAATTTAACTGACTGTTTTTGTTAGAATCTTGCCAGAAGGTAACATTATCCCCCTCCTGGATTAAGACCACTGGATTGATTGTCAACACTAGTATCATTATTTCCACCCTCTTCTCTCATGACCTCGCACTATTCTCTCCAATGCCAAGTCCATCTTGGAGGTCCTCTTCATTCTTCTTTACGCGAAGTCCATCTTCTTCCTTCTTTGGCATTGGATGGCAGGTTGTGGCAGATGGCCGGAGTGGATATACAATACTAGGTTGAACCAAACCAGATTAAACCAGGCCAGAGGAATGATGTTATCCTCATGAGAAGATTCCATTAACGAATTAATCATGACGTATTTTTTAATATATATTGAAATATCACGGCAGAATTTAATTAAAATATAAAATATTGCATTAAAATTTAATATTTATGTTTATCAGTCAATATAAACAATTTAAATGAAATAGTTTTTGTTACCTTAGAAACACTTTACTTTTAAAACCTATTGTTAATTAGCCGGTTGCATTGGCGTAGTTGGTAACGTGCTCGCCTCTTATCATGCGGTCTTGGGTTCGAATCCCATTCGGGCACGACATATTTTCATACGTTACAAAAAAAAATCATTTCACCCTTCACCGTCTGCATTAGCAGTAATTGCATAACAGTCGGACGTTAAACCAAAATATATATAGCCTATATATATATATATATATATATATATATATATATATATATATATATATATATATATATATATATATATTTACTTACGTCAACATATCGATACATCCTTAACAAGAATAAACTTTCTTTGATTTCCGGATTTGTAATTTTTAAACCGATGAAACTGACAAGTAGGTTATAAATGACCTGGGTCTCGTAGGAAAAAGTTAACCGTAGGTTGTAATTTATGCAGTTTTAATTTCTCTGATTTCCCAGAATACAAGTCCTACATAAATTAGAAGAATAATGTATTAGAAATGTTATCAGAAGCAAACAATTGCACTTAACATTGCGATGAAAGAACTATTGTATTTCCATTTACCTAATAAGGTTAGCCAAGACAAAATACACCATGTATTATCTCATTTCTATTAAACAATTTTATATAAGTTCATAAAAGAACTCTTTAAAAACTGTGTTATTTTGTAACCGAATTTTGCTATTTCACCCTTTGTTGCATCAACTTTAATCTTTCATAGTGATATTAAATAAAAATAGGGTATAATTTTGTATCCGTAGATGTATTGCCAAGTCGAATTCTTAGACTTTTATTTGCTAATCAGAAACTGTCTTGTTTGAAATCAAAATTTTAAACTTACCAAATTATTTATCTAAAATGCATAACTCAATGATTAATAGCAAGTTTTCATCTATTTATCCGGTTTGTCCTTGAGGTCTTAGTGAAAAATTAATGGGAAATAATTATTGTTTAAAACGTTGTGCAAAAATACTGAACGTTTTTTGAATTTCTAATAAATGTACTGTAGCCATTAAAGTACGGAAACAAATCTTAATACGAATATTTCACGACTGAATAGTTATAAGAGATGACTAACGCAGAGATAAAAACAAAAATTACTTTCCACATAATTATAGCACATGTGATCTTTCTTATATTCTTCATACGAGGGTCATTCGTAAAATAAGGTTCCCATGATTTTTAAAAATAGACAGCTATATTTTTTATCTTAGTGTTATTCATCAATTTAAAGCTTAAAACTTACGCTATTTTTCTACATAATCGCCGTTTCTGTCCAAACACTTTTGCAGACGATGCTCCAACTTTTCTATCCTTATGATGTAGAATTCTGCCGCCAATCCTTTGAGGAATCGAGTAACCTCTTCCTTGACTTCATCATCGATACTGAAGCGTAGGCCACCTAAGTGTTCCTTTAATTTTGGGAATAAGTGATCATCACTTGGGGCTAGGTCCGGGCTGTAGGGGGAATGGGGCCCAACAGTCCAGCCAAAATCTGTCAGCAGTTCATGAGTTTGATGTGAGACATGAGGTCGAGCGTTCTCATGGAGAAGCCTCACACCACTGGACAATCTTCCTCTCCGGCGGTTCTGGATCGCGCATCTCAGTTTTCTTAATGTGTCGCAATATCTGTCATAGTTTACTGTTGTTCCATGATGAATTTCAATAGGTGAAATCCGTTTTGCATTTAAAAAACGTACCACAGCGCGAATTTCGCATCTGGCTGTAACAGCCATAGGGAGCTCTATCTTCGAAAGCTGCTAGGCCAACACTGATCGACGAAGCGAGGCGGGATTGGTGCGGAAAAAGAGAGGGAGAGCTGATGAGTAAGACAGTGTTGCCAGATTTCTCCCAGCACATCGCATTCTGTCTCAGCAGCTTAGGGAACCTTATTTTACGAATGACCCTCGTACTTTTATTGATCTTTTCATATTATGTACCGTTTTCTTGCGAAAATATTCATTGGATCGGTATTTGTCGGGGGACTCTTGATTTCTTACTAGCCTATATAAATACCTAATTGAAATTGAAATTGAGATTTCGCGGTGCATTTAATGTGACATAAAAATAATGTCTACTGTTGAACGTGTTCGTAAGTAAACGTGGGAAAACAATCCATAGCGGAGAAAGAAATCTGATATTACATGTATTTAAGTACTGTGAGGAGGAAGCTAATTTTAATAGACCTAATGTCCCAGGTATTAATAAACCAGTTGAAAGAACTTCAAAATATAGTAAAACAATTCGAAAAACAATTCAACGGATATAGAAAGAAGAGTAAGACTGTTTGTTAGTTTACTGCATACTTATACGCTTGCTCACAACAATCAGTAAAATTATACAATGTTATTGGAATGGTTCGTATGGCTTATGCGAGTGAGAGCGTTATGCATTTTCTCACTCCCACGGCTAGGTGACTTCAATTCATCTGATTTCTTTCTTCAGAAACGGATATGCACTTTGTAAAGTGATGCGCGGTAGCTGCCATATGGAGGGGGTACTGACGCTCATTTTCTGGTCTAGCTGCCGACAATTAAAATCGGTTCAGCTTGTTCAAAAACAATACTGCTGTTTAAAAAAAATGTTATATCGAATAAATTATAAACAAAATTATTTCCATAAACTTTCCCTAACCTATTTCAAAAAAAGAATACAGCCAACTTATTATCTAACTATAATGCTAATGTCACTACTTCTAACAAGGGGCTTTTTCCCATTCACCAGTAAGGGTTTTACCTTATTTCTGGAAGTCAAAGTAATTAGGAATCACTATAACTTCCATTGTTTTTGGCATTGTTACAATCAGTAAGTTGAGTTTTATCGTGGATTACATTTCGTTTGTGCGTTTTTCTTGTTGTTTTGTGTGTGGACAGTTTCACACTGTTATGATAGCTATATTATTGTAATAATACGTTTTTAGTTATCGTGTTTCTTGTGGTGTTCCTCGTAATTATGAGTTTTTATAGTAAGGTATCGGAATAAGATACTGCATTATCAGAGGGGAAAGATTGTTAATTCGGTAATTAAATTTGACTTCAATATATCTGGTATTGAGGAGTTATAAAACTGGGATAGTTCAAAAAGGTATGTACAGAAATGTAAAGAAACCTAATAATGACAGTGCATGTAATGTAATTTATCTTAACGGGCAGGCCACATTTTTATAAGGAATCATACTTATTTTAGTTATCGTGTTTCTTGTGAGTCCTCGTAATGCTAAACTGTTTGCGTAGTAAGGTAAAGTAATATGGTCAGTACCTTCTTTGATACCTAACTATGAAAAATTATGGATTATCAGAGTAGGAAGATTGTTAATTCATTTAGTAATTAAACTTATGAAAACCTTTTGTGTAGTCGTTACACAGCAAACATCAGCGACTCTTGGGGGGGGGGGGGGTCATTCTTTCTCTGTCCCACACATGCTTCCAACTTAGTTCTTCTACGCAGCAGGCAAGTGCAATGTGGATTCGAGTGCCCTATACGTTTTTATCAATTTTTTTTATAAATTTATACTCAACGAGAAAAAAGTACTCTTTTAAATTTAATCGAATGTCTCCTCAATCAAACCTTCTCATGGTTAAACTGGTAGGCATAGAAACAGCGTTAACCGGGCTAGGTTCATCATCTCTTTTACACAAAAATTAATCGTGATAAGTAAGTTCCAAGGTGCCAAATATATTATTTTTATTAAATAATAATCAAATATTTATTAAGGATCAATATAAATCGTATTTATTCTAACCTAGCTTTTTTAAATCACTTTCATTCATTAATTTTTCTTTGATTTTGACTTTGTATTTTTTACTTACTTTATTTTTTTAATAATATTCTTTCAGTTAAATATTTGTACGCACTTGGATAGATATTAAAGTAATATATTATAAAAGAACTTTATATAGCTTTTTTATCCCTAATGATTAAACAATGTATAGGCTAGTTCCATAAATTATATTTTGAAAATGTAGGTCTATTTAATAATAATCTAAAAAGATAAAACAACCATTATCGTTTCTATAATTTATTTTGAAAATATTTCTTAAATTAAATTTAAAAAATGCATTAAAAGCGTTTA
Organism: Catonia carolina; assembly: GCA_035578175.1. Classification (NCBI taxonomy): domain Eukaryota; kingdom Metazoa; phylum Arthropoda; class Insecta; order Hemiptera; family Achilidae; genus Catonia; species Catonia carolina. Next base: position 377,485,295 of record JAQMRL010000001.1, read on the forward strand.
CTGTGTTTTTTTTTAAATTATTGTGAAACAAAATCACTTATAATACTATTAAAAGTTTTATATTGTTAGGTTGGTAACAATCACTCATACTTTGTACGTTGGTTGTAATGTGGATATTTGTAATAAGTAACTTTGTTTATTTTTCATTTTTTGAAGTATTATTTTATTTTTAAGTAATGTATAATTTTATTTGTTTTGCATTATTATAGTTAAGTTATCTTTAGAAATTTGCTTTTATTGAATAGAATGTAGTTAGGTTTAAGTATTTTAATGGATGAAATATTGTGTGTGAGCATGTAATAGTAAATAATTTTTAATGGGATTAGTGTTTTTAATTTTTGTTTCATTTTCGAAGTATCCACCAAACAGAGCATAGAAATTAATTTACATTTTGTTTTAGATTGGTATTGGAAGATTTCTGTCATCAAAGGTTTACCAAGAGTTCATGACATGAGAATACTCAGGAAAAAGATTGATTTATTTACCATACATTCTACGGAATAGGTAATTTTCATCTACGTCGAGTTTGGAGCATCTAAGAAAGACTAGATTAGGCTAGATTAATTCTGAAGAGATGGATGTAAAATAGGCCAATAATAAACAAACACGAAGTTTAAAAAATGTATGTTTAATTAAATCAACACATACGGAAAATAAGACAGAAAATTTATTTGCGGTTTATTTGCGAATACAATATTCAGTCAATTAAATAATTACAAAAAATTACATTATTAAACATTGTAGGTTGAGAAACAAGATTTTAAAAATACAGCGTCAATTGAATTGAATTTAGGTTATTGAAAATCGAGAGTTGGCAACACTGCTGCAAAAACAATTGAATCCTAGTTCTTGTACATCCTAGACTTCTAGGATGACTTTATTCAGGCGTATGTTCTCAACCCAGGGCGAAATCTTTCGCTAGCTGTAACTCGCTAACGAAGCGTTTCCGGACCCATGTTTATATAAACTTTTTCCATTATTCTGATGAGAGGAAACCACATTAGAAGTTTCTCGGGTCACTCGTTAGACACCCTGTATAACCTATATTTAATCATGAATAAACAATGTAAAATAAAAAAAAGCATAATTAATTTTAATCATGAGTGAATGACGTTAAATTAAAATCAACCTCTGTTTAACTTAAACATATGGAAAATCACTAATGATGCTAAACTAAGGTCTGAAGAACGAAATGCTTGAAATAAAAGTTGTAGGATTTTTAATTTTTACAACTTTATTTATATACTTACACTTTTTCTAAAAAATAATAAGGCCGCAAAATTAAATGAAGCATTTTTAAATCTAGAGCACAGCCCTTCACGAATTTCATGGAGCCCTATATTGTAGAGCACAAAAAATGTAAATGTGGTGATTTTAAAAAAAATCGTAGGAGTTATTTTTAGAAAATCACAAAAATGTGAAAATTTCCCGAATGAACTACTTCCGGTTGAGCGATTTTAATTAAATTTTTGTGTTGGGTCCATCCCTCGTTATGGTACCTAACAAGTTTCCAATTTCTACTCTATAAATGATGTTCCATTCTTGAGATATTTTGTTCCCACGAAAATACGCGCGCAAACACACACTCACTCACATAGACCGATTGGTAAAACCATGTTATTTTTTTAGTTAAGGTGGCCTGAAAACATGTAGTATGTATGTTAAAAACTAAATTTTGAAAAATCGACTTGAAGACAAAACTTTCCTCCCTATATTTCATATAGAGCAAGAGAAAATAAAATTACTATTGGGAATTATAAAAGTACAAAAATGTTGAATATATATGAATTTTAAATACATTTAGTGTTAACCCTTGAATTTATGTCATCAGATAACAGCTTGTAAATTTTATTTCTAAGTAGCTTTAATAAATTTAATATAATTTTTTTTCAATGCGTAATTGGTTATTTTTCACAGAATTAAATCTATCACTTAACTAAGTTTCCTAATAAGGAAAATAAAGGTGCTTACAGCAAAGTATGTAGAATAGGCTTGTAAAAGCCAAAATCACTAAACATTTTTGGTCATATTTTACCTGCGTTTTGTTTTGAAAAGCTCAAAGGCATCTAGAAAGTAAACTCTGGCTAATCTGTCATAAATTTCTTAGAATTGTTTACTTTGATCTGATACAATGATTAACGTGATGGAAAAATATATTTTAACTTTTGTGTAAATGAAATTAATATTAATTTTTCTTTTTAATGTTAGTTTACCCTATTCTAATCTTTTTTGGACGATTTCTTATTTAATGAGTTCAATAAAAGCTACCCAATTTATCCGTACTCCAACTATAGGTAATAGCAATATAATTATTAGATTTAAAAGACAGTATTAACTTTTATAAAAAAAAGTTAATGTCAAGAGCAAAGAGCATTTTGTTTTTGTTTTTATTATTGATAAACAATGTCATTTTTAATTAGAATGAAGAGACCATGAAACAATATTGTTCGTTGAAAAATTTACCTGTGAAATAAAAGCAAAAGAAAGTGAATTAGCTAAGTTTTATTTGTTTTTTTTCTGTAACGGATAAATTCAGCTCTGCTAATAGTAGAAAAAGGTTTTGTGTGTAAATTCATGTTGAGCTATGGAGGGTAATTTTTTAAATATTTTATTCTACAAAACAATTGTACACCATTTTAATACATTATTGTGGATTGTTTAATTTTTTGCTGCTTTAACTATTTTAAAATTATTGTTAAGCCAAATTATTTAATCCACCCTTTCATCAATCAGTTGCCTTATTAAAAAGAAGCCTGGGGTCTTGCAAATACTAGGGCTACCATTATTTTATAACAAAATCGAAAGAAAAATTTCTACAACTTTTATGTACAAAAATAATGTTCAATTAATCACCTCCGTGGCGTAGTGACTAGAGTGCTAGCCTACAAGGCGAAAGGTTCCGGGTTCGATTGCCGGCTGCAGTCTGGAAATCTTTTACACGTTAAAACCCACCATTGCAGTACCAAAACCCACAGTAGTCGCTAATGATCAAGCTGTGAATTCAAGTTTGGCCTTCGGGCCAGCCCAGTTAGTCAGCTGGTAGAAAGTCGCTATTATATGTAAAGTAACACTATTTGGGCAAGCGACTTTGAATGGTGACCAGCTGACAGCCATTCCTAAACAAACTCCACTGGGGGTCCCTATTCAAAAATTCATGCCAAATCACGTCAAAAAAATACAGCGAAAAGCAGCGATCGAATTGGGTGGAAATAAAAGCTAAAAAAACAACTTTAAGCAAACTAAAAAAACGTTGAATTAATTTTAGATTTTCAAAGCTTCATCTCGTGCGTTAATATTAGAGGAAAATTTTCTGCAATAAACTAATGACTAATACTTTAATATTAACATTCTGGCTCAAAAGTTTGTGTGGATATGTTTTACTAATTATATTATTGTTTTACTGTATTTTATTTGACTATTCTTATAATGAATATTTTGTATAATTTTTATGATGGAATGTTTGTTTTTTGTTCAGTATCATTCTATTATGTTTACATTATTTATGTTTGTTGTGAATGGCTGACCATTATGTAACTTTTTTTAAAAATAATGTATGTAATTGTATCAATTTTAGTGTTATAGATTATGTGTTTGTAGATACTTAATCCAAATTTTAATTTTGTAAAAATAAAAATAAATTCATTTAATTGGCCTAGAATTACATTTAACTTTTAATAAAATGCACAGGTAAATTAAACAATGAAAAATCAGTTGAATTCATTAGACAAATAAATTATTTTAATTTTTTAAGTATATAAAATAACATTATGTAAAACTCATTTTTACACATTTTATTTTATTTTATTGATCTACTTTCTTATAATTATGATTAATGTATTAATCCAGCAAACTGGATTACTGAACACAAACATAAAATCTTTGTACATAATGTCTGCCCTATTTTGAAAAATATTCCTTTTGCTACAATACTTACATTTAATTAATTCAAAAAGATAGAAATTTCTAAATACTGTACTTTATACAAGTTAATATCAAACCTTAAACACTACATGACTTGATTAAGTTAAAATACATACAAATAATTTTTAACACTGTTGTGATTAACACCCATTTAGCTTTTATAAATCTTGTGGCATGCCCACAACAGGCAGGTGGAGTTTTAAATTATTTGCACTCTGTCTGCTAGTTCCAGGGCTACAAAAAATAGTTCTGTTTCTTATCACATGGTCAGCCAATTATATGACTGTACTATTTAAGAACAGAAGAGGTAGAGATGTAAAAGATATTAGTCAGAGTTATCTCCTCTGAAAGTTATGAATTTCATTATACAGTCAGACCCTGTGGTAACTAAAGTGAAGGTGTCATTTGCAGGGTGTCAAGTAGATGCTTTTTGGAGAGCCTGGCATGCTGATAAGCATAGGCTACTTTTGTACTCAGTGAGAGAGGCAATGGTAAACCACCTCACTCCTCGTTTTACTTAGTAAAACCTCTAGAGGTTCAAACCAGCCTTTCGGCTGTTGACCTAAACAAACACAAATCTTGTGAATTTAAATTAAAACTAAATATAGGTACTCATGAAATGCCCTTTAAATATTTTTTTATGAATCTAGCATTAAAGAAAATACTTAATTATAATTTTATATGATTCTAATTACAGTTAAAACAAATAAAAATTAACAGATTAAGACATACACTCTTGGTGTACCTTGTAGTACACTATCATACAGCATAAGTTTTTATACTGATTTTTATTTGCATTCATTTTTCTATTACTAATTAATTTACTATTACACCAGGAGGTGTAATTTTTGCAAATAATATTTTCTGAAATGCTTGTTTTTCCAAGTGTGTATCTTCTATTAAATAGTACTGTTTTATTTTAATGCAGTTCTTTTATTTTATTAGGCAGGAAAACTGTAGTAGGCTATTTAATAAGCAGCATTGTGTAGGCAAGACAATTAAAGAAAAGGCTTGTAGTATGATTCTTGTAAAAAATATGTAGTTTTTTTTTAAATTTTAATACAAGAGTGTAAAAATAGCTGATTCAAAAATTATACGCTTTAATGAAAAAACATGTTCTGTGTGGCAAAGATTTGATTGCACCTTGCGGAGAGGAGCAGGATCGGCCCGGTACTAGCTTTTTCAATAACATTTCATTTTTTTTAAATATTTTTATAACACTGTAAAATGCTCTAGTTTTAGGTAAAATCATGATACACATCTTTTTTGTCCTTTGAACTTTTACGATAAATGAAACGGTTAAAAACTTAGTGATTTTAAGAAAAAAAAATAACGACGGTGAAATAGGACGATTTTTCGTTTCCACGATGGTTACTTTCTAACTGGAAGTCTAACATTGATAAATTTTTATTTACGCGATCACAATATACCGAGAACACTTACAGATCAAATGAAAATGTATATTAGTTAGTAATTTCAATACTGTAGCCACTCATTTTGTAAAATATTTTGATTGAAGTACGCCCGGACTTGAAAAAGTCTTGTTGCGAGAAAGTTTTCGGCTTATAACTACAGTAGAGCTTCTATAACTCGAACGTCTATCACTCCAATTTTCTATATCTCGAATTAAATTTAGTCCCCTTTAACCTTCCCATGCATTTACCGTGTAAAAAGTCGTCTATAACTCGAATTCCGCCATTTCTCTAAGGCGAAACTAATTATTTCGTTTCTTTTGACAAAATTTGTTCATAGTTCTCAAAATAGCGATTTTGGTCTTTTGAAAAAACGAAGGTACAGTGCTGCTTCTTTCATTATAAGAGGATATGTTCGACCATAAAAGGGAAGAGACCTTCAAAATCATCTGGTTGCCTATCTGTAGGCCTAACAGGCGTAAACCAAAACAATGAATTTCTTTGAATCGACAAATCTTTTGTCGACCACAGAAAAATAGAACCATAGTCTGTCGGTACAATGTACCGTATTCAGCATACTGCGTAATTTTGGAATACTGTATTCAATATGAACAGTACTTAACACTACAGCCAATAGCTAAGCTAAATGCAACGTACAGTACTGTATTACAAAATTGCGCATATGCAGTTGGCCTACATCATATTCCACATCTTGTAGGGTACTGTATAAGCCTACGTGAATGTTTTTTTTAATAACAGCTTTGTTTTTATTTTTCCATATCTCGAATTGTTTTCCCCAACCTTTGAGAATTCTAGTTGTAGAAGGTCGACTGTATTTGTACATACATGCAACGTATGAAATGTAGTTTAAAACGTGAAGTTATTTTTAGTGAAAGAATCACGAAATTTTGATGACTCATTAAAAAGGACCACTAAATATTGGCGTTTGAAGATGTTATTGATTGTAGATTAGGCCTAGTGTATTAACATTTTGCATATAATGTATTTAAATTAAATATGTATACTAAAGTATTACTAATATAATATAATATTATTATATAATATGCAGTATTTAAGTGTTATAAAAATATTTTTTTAAACATGAAATGTTATTGAGAAGGTTAGTAGCGGGCCGATTCTGCTCCTCTCCGTAAGGGGCAACAAATCTTTGTCAAACAGTAAATGGGTTTCAGTGATTTTTTCGTAAAACCTATGTTTCTATAATACTATTTGGTTATTTATATACGTAGAGTAAAAAATGAAGGTATTCCAAATAATCAAGTAAAGTATTATGGAAGTTAAGGTAAAAAAATTGATTTAAACGTTGGGCAAGTACGCCTAAACATTATATCTTTTCAAAAATGGTTAACTACTTGTTGACTAACCGTCTAAACACAATTTTTGTGGTTAATTAAAGTAATTTTTTAGGTAAAATTAAATAAAAATTAATCTTAGATCCATGCAACTAGAAATAAATTATTCTCTATATTACATTTCAGTTTTTCCAATTGTGCTAAAAAATTATACGAAATATATTCTAAAAATTGTTAAGTTTATTGTTTTTAGTTTTTTTTATTACCACGAAGTTTTTTTATTGGTGTCCCACGAAGAGGTTGCAATTTTTGAATTTACATGCCGGACAAATCGCACACTCTGCAGACTGTAAACTTTACAGTTATATTAAATAGATACGTAAAAAATTACCCTCCAGTTTCATTTGCTTATGATTAATCAAAACAAAATGGCAGAATCAGAAAATAATATCAAAAATGAACAATAATCTTGTGAATAAAACCACGTATATTTACAATAGGATTCAAATAGAAAGGATGGTGTTTCATCGTATGACATATCCCATCAGACAATGATTACGACAGATACGCATCAATTTTAACTAATCGCATAGTTCCTCATCTTTCTCAGGCGGAGATACAGGACGTTTTTTTCCAGCATGATGGAGCTCCTCCACATTATACTTATGTGGCCAAAGCGATTTTCAACCAAAATCTTCCTAACCGTTAGATAGGTCGTGGCAGCGGCCTTGTGGACTGGCCTCCAAAATCGCCAGACTTGTCTGTTTGTGATTTTTTCATATTGGGCTTTTGAAGGAAATGTTTATTCTCACACCATTGCAACAGATGATAAATTAATGAGGCTGATTGAAGAGGAACTTGTGTCGATAACTCGGCAATTTTTCAAAAACGCTTATGACTCCTTTTTGTTTCGTTACTATCAGTGAATAGCTATTGATGGACATCAGTTCAAATAAAGGTTAATGAAACAAATTGTGTTCATTAATAATTTGCCACTTTCATATTTTTTTCATTTTATTACTTAAGTAACATTGTTACAAATCACCAATTTAAAATGGTTACGCAAATAAAATTACTTTCCGCCATTTTGTTTTGATTAATCATAAGAAAATGAAACTCGAGGGTACTTTTTTTAATATCTATTTATTAAAACTGTAAAATTTCCAGTCTGTAGAGTGTGCGATACGTCCGGCGTATTAATTCAAAAATAGCAACCTCTTCGTCGGGTTACTGGTAAATTCTTTTCATTTCATTGTTGTGATACATTTCCATCAAAACTGTTATTTCAGTGACTTGAATATTTTAAAATTTGTAGCCTATAGCATAATATGATGATGTAGGCTGCTACTAGTAAATATTGATGCAGTATCGACGTATGTGTACTTAAAGGGTACAAAAATGTGGCAATTGAACCCAATTGATAGAAAATTTTAAAATTTGAATACTAATAATTGTCTGGCCTATTGGTGTAGAGGTCAGCATAACTGACTTCTAGAGGTCTCAGGTTTGATTCCTCGTCTGGTCTGGGATCGTTTCATCTTAATATTACCTCATATTATTATTTATTATATGAGGGAGGATCAGAAAGTAAGTTACAACCTCTCTATAAATCTAGCACATATTTATAAAGTAATTATTTTACTGAACTAAAATTTACATGTTTTATCTACTTTTCAACATAATCACCAAGTTTTCTAAACACTTTTTATACCTTTTGACAAGTTTTTCAATTCTATTCTCATAAAAATTTCATCCGATTTCGTGCAACCATTTAAGAATTACTTCCTTTTTTAGTTCATCATCATTAGCGAAACGCTTTCCTCCCAGGTCTCACTTGAGAGGTGGTAGCCCCAAGGTGCTATGTCTGAGCTGTAAGGTGGATGATACCACACTTCCCACTTAATTTTCTTCAATAACTTCTTTGTCACATGAGCGGAGTGAGGAGTAGCATTGTGAAGAAAACGACCCCGTTGCTCAATCTGGGTCTTCAATCTTTAATGGGCTTCCTTAATTTTTAAAACCAAGCTGATGTTGAATAATCAAAAACACAATATCATAACTGATATTAAGTTCACTTGCAATCTCTCTAATTTGAATGCACCATTTTCTCAAAATCATCTCATTTACGCATTCTGTGTTAGCCGTCGTGCTTAAAGTTGAAGGAATCCTCCAGCATGTGATTCGTCACTTACATCTGTTCTTCCACTCTGAACATTCTCACCATATACCTCAATAATTTGGCGATCAAGTTCTATACAATTCTTAACTGGATCTATACTGGATCTATTCTGGTTCTATACTGGATGATAAATGATATCAAATGAAGAACATGGCAAGGGTGTAACTTACTTTCTGATCGACACTCTTATCATATTCTTACTTAATATAACCTCATATCAAGGCTTACGTAGGCATAGACAAAATGCAGTAGAAATAATTCTAGATTACTTCAATTGAATTTTTATATTTCCATTGAAAAACTAGTTTTACAGATTGTAAACAACTAAATTTTTCGATTAAACAGTTGTCCTTTTGGCCTATTGACTACTAAAACTATGGTAGAGTTATAAAAATGTGATTACTGTGGAAATTTTTTAAATAAATTGTTTGTACCAAATAACTTAAATATATCCTCTTTTAAAAAAAGATATATAAAATATTCGTTGAGCTACTAAAAAAATTTAAAATTTAATAAAGTTACTTCGAAGTTGCCTTAATGGTCTCGGTTGGCAACACACTCAACTGGAAAGCCAGAAATCCCTGGTTTATTTCAGTAAGGGTGTTCAAGATTTTCTTGCATGTCACATATCTGTAACTTCCTCCAGCCAACTGCAGTAAAAACACTAAAAATTTTAATGATCAAGCCGTTAACGTAACTTTAAATAAACAAGTAACTGTAACAAATATAATTTTTTCTCCTTTCATATAGGGCTAACTTTTGACCACTTGAAGTGGACTTACTGGTAGCTCTTTTTACAGCCCACATTTTCAGCAATCATTCACTCAAGGTTTTCTTCTTTCTTTTGTCGATCAGGCCTTTTGTTTTTGCTCTTCATAGAAATCCTTGAAGCCAGTAATCAGTTACCTCTTTAAACCACATATCTATCATCTTAAGTCTATGTTTAGTGTTTTAAAAATTTCTTTTGTCATCCATTCTGCCCAGGTGTCGGTAGAATTTTTAATCTTCTTTTTCAAAGCATTTCCATTAATTGTTTGTTTTCCTCATACACATTTCTTCTTGTCTTCGTAACTTGTACTGTTTATCTGCTATCTTCGAACCCATGACCTTACGAACAGCATACAGTGTATAAAATATATATTAATTAGTTCGGATTATTTTTTGAATTAGTGTATTTTCCTAGTAAGCATAATTTTAAAAATATATTATATATTGTGTACACATTTATGTTCATCATTAGTCTAAAAAAAATTAAGAAAATAAAAATAAAAGTTATTCTTCCAGTCTGAATCAAGCGCAATAACAAGTCATTTACTGGTAGTTTATTAAATTGTATTAATTAGTTGGCTTTTATACAGAAAAAGTAAACATTACAATTTTGAAATAATACTAATTAGAAAGTAATTAATGTTATATTATATCAAAGTAAGGTGCAGTTAATTATATAAGTAGTTATTAGTAGTTTTCATTATGAAGTAAAACCCATTAACTCATTTCAGCTTTGGAGAAGGTAATATTTTAAACTAAATAAGACAATACAGTTAGTCTCTTTTACTATATTTACACGTTCTTTGCAAATATTAATTTAAAATCACTTTTTCATTAGTAAAAATTAAAATTTAATCAAATTAATGTAGTTATTCAGTTTCATAAATCTTCTTATTAGTAATGCAATAAATAAAGTATTAATGTTTATATAAAATAATTTCTTTCTGTATTTTTCATTTAAACAATTTCTGATAATTTCCTTATAAATTTTTCACTTATTTAAATGTAATGTAATATTGTAGTTTTAATTATTATTACACAAATTTTTCGCTTAATGCTTTTTTCATTAAGTATTTTTTTTTAATTTTTGCTTTCACCAATAATCTTCACGTGTCTTTAAAATAATTATATTGCAAATATTTGAATAAATCTTTCAATTTTGTCAACTTTTTTAATTCCTGTAGAGAGTAATTAGGCTGTAATTTTTATTATTTTATTAAACATGAAGAAGGTGTAGTCTTAAGTCAAAAATAGATAGAAGGGTTAAGTTACTTTAATTCAGTAAAAAATGAAATTAATTGCCTCAAACTTAAAAAAATTAATCATGAAGCATTGTCTCGTAAATGACTCAAATTCTTCAGTTTTATATTTATCAACTGTAGTATGTATTTTAAAATAAAAATAAAAAGTTTTAACTACGTAATATTTCAGGTTAAATTGAAAATTACAGTAATTTCGGATTGAAAGATTTCATTGTATGATTAATTGTACATTATATCATTTGGAAATTTTCTCCTGTACTACAACAGAAGTATTGAGTGGGTATCGTTAAATGAGTTCTTAATAGGAAGCTGTGTTAAAACATTGACAAGACCATTTTCCAGTGTAATCACAGCTAGCATGTAGAAAGTTTATATTTTTGAACCAATTTTTAATGTTGAAAAATAAATAATGTTAAATACAAACAAAATTTTAAGTTTTTTGTTTAGCTTATTTTGTTTGTTAGGTTTTTGTTGTTCTTATGTTTTATAGGTTTTTAAATACAAGTTTTTTAAATGACCACTTTATTGGCTTAGTTCACAGTTATTAAATTATAAAGTTGAAGGGCTCCTGGATTAAATTTCTGATACGGATCTAGCATTTTTAACATTATTAAGAAAAATCAAATCTTTCTGTTCTATTTTACATCATAGTAGCTAACAGCAGTGTTATCATACGATAAAATATCAATATTTTGCAAGACTACAAAGAAAAATTTCTAGATGTGATTTCTGACAAGGACCTGAAACTTTTAACACATTAAAACCCGTCGTTACACAACTCACAGTAGCCATTATTACTAAGATGTTGATGTAAATTTATTTTTATAAATAAAATTATTTCCAATCAGTTTTTTTAAAATAAACTACAAACAAATCTTTTGAATTTACAAATCACAAGTTGAGGCCTCATTACCCTGAGTACCTTTCATTATATCAATAATTCATATGTTAAAAGAGAAATTACCATGTACAAAGATATTTACATTTTACAATATGGAATACTTTTCACTATTTTAAGTACATTTAAACGCTTTCAGACAAGTCCAAAACATGGTAACATTTCAGGCGCCTAACTTCTTCTGCATTGTTTAGAAGATTTATGGCTAATTCGTTTTTGTAACTTTCAAGTCTTGCCTGATATTTTCTATTAAAACGTCTGACTTCGTCCATTACATCAGGAAGGTTGCCATAATGTTGTATGTCTGCATTCCTTGCAAACCATGGCACCCTTGTTATAGCCTGAAGAACCTTATTCTGGAACCTTTGAAATACTTCTATGTTACTTTTGCTGGAAGTTCCCCAAAGTTGAGTGCCGTACAACCAAACGGGTTTAAGTAACATTTTGTAAAGCAGTAACTTATTCTCAAGAGAGAGTAAAGAGTTCCCGCCAGTCAGCCAGTACATCCTTTTGTATTTTAGATTTAATTCATTCCTCTTCATTCTCACACGGGTTTTCCAAGTTAACCGCCTGTCAAGATGCATATGCAGGTACTTCAAAACTTCACTTTGTAGTAAATCAACACCTCCAAGTTTTACTGGTGGACAAGTAATTCTCCACGTTGTAAATGTAACATGCTGCAATTTTGCAGTATTGATCTTCACTCTCCATTTTTGAAGGCATGGTTGGATTTAATCTAAACATTCTTGAAGTTTGTTTGAAGCAACAAACAACAGTTTGTTTGAATCTCCACTTTTAGCAAGCAATGCCTTATCATCGCGAATGTAGCTTGAACTACCCCTTCAGTTTTTGGATGTGACATGAAAACAAATTATTATATTTGAATAGTAAATAGGTTTTTAATGGACAAAAATTTATTCTATAATTTTTTTAAGTAGAAAAAATCTTGTTTCAGTCAATCTCGTTCCAGTTGACTTTCTCAAATATTTTATTTAAGAATATTTAACTGTCAATAAATAAAAGTTATTAGATTCATTTGTAACTGATTTAAAAAGCAATATTAGTTAATTTTTTTTTATTAAGAAAGATCACTTTACCACTATTGAAATAATTTAATTTAATGTATGAGTGTGTATAGCAAGAAGGAAATTAGAGAATAATTGAATGATATAAGGTAAATTCTGCTTCTCTTATTGAAACGGACTCTTCTCGGTAATTCTACAAATTCAAGGAAGTTCCTGCAATGCAAACTGCTGAATTATCTAGCTGTCATTTTGAATTCAGTTCATCCTTGGCTAATTTCATCTAGTACAATATAGCTATACAAATTTATAGTTTGTGTATACTGAAAAACTAATGAAGATGTGAACATATATAATGTTTGGCAACTCTAGCATGTGAAAATTAAAAAAATAGTTTTGAAAAGACCAAGTACTTTACATTTTCGTTATTTTTTATTCATGTTGAACGCAGCATTATCTCTTTTTTAAAAATTTATGTGTTCTCTAATATTCCAATCTTTTAGTTCCTTGGCTTCCTAATATTCTGAATTTCTGAAACTCTTAAGCTTGCAAAAACACTTATTTAAGTTTGCAAACATTTACGTGAATTTACATTTACATATTCTCGAACTTTAAGTTATTATGGAAAATGGCTTTTTAATAAATTTTTAACCACCTTTACTTTTGAAATCTCACTCGGTTGAAAACAAACACATTAAAAAAATTGTGTGTAGTGCAAATTATTTTGTTAAATAAATACATATTTACAATAGTTCATAAAATACTTTTTTATATATACATGTTTAGAAATAAAAGTAATTTTACAAAAATTTAATCATAAAATCATCCTTGACAACCCCAACCCCCCTTGAAAAAAAATGAATGTCAGGTACACAGGAGTAGATACCTAACACTGAGCTCATGGCCTCCAAGAGGTTGTCTCACTCCCAAAGTATTGATTTGTACAACAATGCAGCTTTGGTGAGTTTTTCTTTATTATTGGATACAGTAACATACTTAGCAAAATTTTTCAGTTAATAAAAATTATTTCAGTTGCCTTTGTGGTTTAATGATTAGCTGAAAAGTGGAGATCTCAGGATATATTCATGTTAAGGATCTGGAAAACTAATAAACATGTTCAAACTCACCGTTCCCTAACTGAAAGTAGCCGTTAATTACACAAATGTTGATGCATCTTTCAATAATTTAAAACATCTATAAGATATATACTACATAATAAATTTTAACTTTGTAATAAAACTGTAAAATCTTTTGCATAGGTTTACATTTTTTATTACCTACTTTTGTAACATTATCTTTATGATGGTTAATTAATGACCCAGTCATTTAGGATAATTTTTCAATCTAAACAAATAGTATATAAGTTTGATCTTTTATTGCTATTGAGTGTTATGTTTAAAAGATTGAATTTTAGTAATAATAAAAAAAAGTACAGAGTGTCTCTGTGGCTCAGTAGTTAGAACATTGCACTGTAAAGCGGAAGGTGCTGGATTTAATTACAGCTGAACCAATTGGCTGAAGGCAATTATTATGACTGAATTAATTAAGAACAGAAGAGGTTGAGGTCTGAAAGACATTAGTCACAATCATCTCCTCTGATAGTAATGAATTTCATTATAAAACCAGACCCTGTGGTGAATGAAGTGAAGGTGTCATTTGCAGCGTAGAAAATCAAAAATTTTGAACATGGTGATAAGCATACTTTTCCACACAGTGAGGAAGACTCAGTAAACCACCTCACTTTGCATTTTATTTAATAAAGCCTCGAGAGGTTCAAACCAGCCTTTTGGGTGATGACCTTAACAACAGCACTTTCGGAACTAAGGTTGTCAAATCAAGGGTTTTCTAGCACTTCAGGTTTGTGTCGTCAAGAACATGGTGCAACTTAACATTCATATCGCAAAAAAGAAGGTCTTTGTTACTCCTTATAAATCTCTTCTTTCCAAATTCACAGTTTCGATCTTCAAATCACAATGAAGGTTGTAATTTTGATTGTTGTGGAGTATTTAAAATATTCCTTATTGATTTTTTTCGGAATCTTTGTACTACTTTTACATTGCTAGATATCATACAGCCATAGAACTAAATGTGAATGGCTTAGCCTCAATGAGTAAGTAATAAACGCTACTGTAATAAAGATTCCTAAAACAATCATTGGACAAATAAAAATATGATGTAAATGAACCTTTAGTAAGAGAAAAGTCGAAGTGTGATAATTAAATTCTTGCCTTTAATGAGTTTATCTAGTTTTTAGTAATCCAATACATTTATATCCTCATTTACCCTGAACTACTCAGGAATAAAGTGATTATATACATCATTGAAAATAAATAAAAATATAGTTTATAAGGAAACAAAACTTTTGAAAAACTTTTAAAGCATGAGAAATATTGTTGTCTTATACTTATATCAAAATACTTTTTACTCTAACATAGCATTCCTTTTAAAATTAAAATTAAAAAAGTTTTTTTATAAAAATAATAATAATATATTGAAAAACATTATCAATGGAATAATATTTTTGATGATATCACAGAGATAAACATGTAGGGCATATCTAAGCTGTAATAGGTTTGTACTAATGCAATAATACATAAGTTCTATATAAGTTCCACGTTACTATATAAGTTCCATATATTATCTTTTGACTCTTTTTCTATTTGTTATAACTCTCCAGGGTAGGATTTAAGAAGAAAAATGAGAGAATAAATTCATATATTCTCTTATAACTTATTTGTCTTGACTGTTTTGTAATTTCTTAGTGCTTTACTATCAGTTATTGTAGTAATTACAGTTAGTATCCAAATAAATTTTTTAATTAAAATTTTATTAATCTTGGAACATAGAATTAGCATTTTTTAAATTATTTGCTATTTGTTTTTTTATTAATATTTTTAATTTGTATGATTTTATATTATTGTGCTCCGTAGTGAAAAAGTATATGATCTGGTCTCAAATAAAAACAGAAGAATCCTCTTAAACTTAAGAAAATTTATAAATCATTTTAACTGATGTAACTATTCAATATTCATTGCAGTCATTAATATCTACATAGTTGATATGGCAATAAATAATTCAAACTTAAAATTATTGAAGAAGTAACAGTACAAAAATTTCAACGATTAAAATCACTCATCATTCACAATAGAAAAATTTTTAACTAGCCACCTCCATAGCTTAGTAACTAGCACGGTAGTCTACAAAGCGAAAGGTCCCAGGTTCAATTCCCAGCTAGTGTCTGGAAATTTTAACTTGTTAAAACCCACTGCTACAGTATCAAAATCCATGATGGTCGCTAATGACCAAG
This sequence comes from Catonia carolina, assembly GCA_035578175.1. Classification (NCBI taxonomy): domain Eukaryota; kingdom Metazoa; phylum Arthropoda; class Insecta; order Hemiptera; family Achilidae; genus Catonia; species Catonia carolina. The sequence continues at coordinate 377,501,377 of JAQMRL010000001.1, forward strand.
CTGTTGATGCAACATCAAATAAACAAAAAATATATATATTTACCCCAAGTTTTATTTTTGACTAGGAACCGGAAATTTTAAAACATTAAAATCACAGTTTTTTTTTATAACTGCATCTAGGAGACTCCAGAGGGGAGTATAGGATATGTCAAAAAAAACTGTAGCCTCAATTTCAATACTGTTAAATTCATTACTTACCAATTTATACTTTTTATTATATATATTTTTTACTATTTTAACTTACTTGACTTACACCCTTACTTTAGTAAGCGTGTCATCCAGCCATTTATATCAAATAATACACAATTTACTTAGATATTTAATATATATTTTTCAACAAAAAATTATTAAGAAAGGAATCCTTTTAAACTGTAAAATGTTTCATCAATCATTTTTCCAGGTTTTTTTAAACAAATTAAATTTTCACAAAGTTTTAAAGCTTATGGTAATTTATTGAGATATTTTCTACCTGCATAAGTAGGTTTGTGTTCAAAAATATAGTGCTGTGATTGAAACAAATTAATGAATTCTACAACACAGTGAACTGCTAATTTGGGATCCTAAACCAAGGAAAACAACATTTGAAAATCTGATTCTTTGTGGGATCATTGAATGTTATCTAATGAGGATGTTTATTTGGATTTGATAAGAATATAATTTAGTGCTCATGTGCAATTGTGTATGCATAATTGTTTTTTGTTATTTTTTTGAAACATCTAAAGATCAGGTTGTATCCATTATATGACATTCACTCAAATTTTGCTCTTAATATGTTTGTTATTAAATTTTATATATTCAAAACTAATGAAGCTATTTTATTTTGTTGGTGTTAATAAAACAAAACAACTTTTTTCACTACACCATTAATTTTATTGCTCATAACAGGCAGGTTAAGTGTTAAATTAATTGCACTCGATCTGTTTATTCCAGGGCTACAAAAAATAGTTCTGTTTCTTATCACATTGTCAGCTAATTATATGACTGAACTTTTTCAGAACAGAAGTGGTAGAGGTGTAAAAGACACTAGTCAGAGTTATCTCCTCTGAGAGTAATGAATTTCACTATACAGCCAGACCCTGGGGTGAATGAAGTGAAGGTGCCATTTGCAGGGTGGAAAGTAGATGCTTTTCGAAGGATCGGGCATGCTGATAAGCATACTCTTTCAACTCAGTGAGGAAGGCAATAGTAAACCACCTCACTCCTCATTTTTACATAGTAAAACCTCTAGAGGTTCAAACTAGCCTTTTGGATGATGACCTAAACAACATTAATTTTATAAAAATATTAAATTACTGGTGAAAGGGCAATAAGATTTGGTTTTGATTAAATTTTGTAGTTTTCGTTGATTGAAAAATAATTAAAAATATTAAATATTTATGTTATTTTATTTGATAATTTAGATAAAATTATGATACTGTCTGAATGTGCAGCTAGGTAAACAACAATAAAATAAAAAATATTATGATAAGTTAGTGTAAGGGTGACATACATATCAAAAATATGTCTCAGTTTAAAGAAAATGGAAGGCAAAAGATTTTATTAGAATTATTTAAAAGAGTGCAATATAAATCTTATATTATAGTCTGTATGACCAGTTGTGACTACATGAGGTTTAAATAAAGAGAGGGACTCAAAATATCATACAAAATCACTACAAAGACATAATTAAATTTATTCCCAACATAATTCTGTTGAGATAGTGGTTTTAAAAATAGTACTCATGAATTAAATTTTTATACAATCATAATTTATGGTAATCTAGTTGAAACATGTTATAATAAATTGTGATAGGGATTATTTATTAAAAATATTTTAATCATCTGAAACTCCAGCAAATATCTCAATTACATACATTAAAACGATCAATTCCACATCTGAACTGACACCAATATTAGACATATCTGTGGTGCAGTGGTTAGTGTAACATTAGTATTCCAATTTATTATCAAAGTTGATTATTAATTTCAGTAGGTATTTGGCAGCTCCTGTCTCTCATGTCATTTGAAAACAAGGCAACTGATATATGTTAGATATGTTTTCATGGCAATTAGAAATTTGAGAGTGTCTATATATTATGCTTATTTAAATACAGTAATACTCGTTTAAATATATATTATTGACATTTAATTTTTCACTTTATTTGAAAATGACAACTTTATATCTGATAGGCTATTGACATGGAATTCAGTTTGAATTTGCAGTTTTTGGATAAAGATCTAATTATAAACTTGGTGCATAAAAATATTTAACAATATACGAATATGAAATATTTTTATATACTTTTTGCAGATTATTTTGTTATGTGAATTTTTCTAACATTTTTAATTTAGCTGATGATGTAGGTATACTAATTAAATAGTTTTATTTTTCATTTTAGTGTCATTTTCATTTTTCATTTCTCATTTAATTATGTATAATTTTCATTTTTTTATTTTAAACAAAACTTTTTTATTTCTTTTGAAAATACTTTATATTAATCTTACTTAATTACAATTTTTTATGCTCATTCTCAACTTGTCGTGATGATGAGCGAAAGTAACAGGTTCAATTTTTATCAGGTTTTTGTCAGTAAATTATAAATATTTGTTATTAATTTAAAGTAAATAAACAAAAAAATAAATAATAAAAGGTGATTGAAACATAATATTGGAATGGAAAATTTTATTTGGAATTTGTATAATTTTTCTTTAAAAAAATCTGTTTTATGGAAAAATGACTGCTTGCAGTTTGTTTTGCAGTGTATTAAGCCTCATGCTGACAGCGGCGTTTAAGTGCTTAAAATTTTCATTGATTATTCAGTGAAAATTTTGTATATTAGTGCTTGTCTTTAAAAAATCTGCACAAGTGCCTTGCCTACACATTGCTTCACATTACATCCACAGAAACATTAAAAACAAATGAAATACATGTTTCAATACAACAGATACTTAACATTACAGAACAAATTCATTTCTGTTGAAGTGTTTTTATAAAAATTAGTTAGTAAAACAAATTTAACAAGTCTAATTTATCATGAACAACAGTTAACAAGTTAACATGTAATTTCTAAAGTTTAACTAAATTTATTTATATAAAACTAATAATTTTTATAAATATTTAATATAATTTGGCGTGTTACTGCTTGAATAAGTGATTTATATGTTTAATCAACATAATGATTATGTATTGTGAATTTATTAATGTTAAATTAAGTGCTGCCAAAAATTTTAACAGCTTCAGCTCTTTCTCCCTAACCTCGCTTGTAACTATTCGTGTTTATATTTTTGTTCCTTCTGTTTTTTCTTCTTTTCTTCTCTACACCTTGTGGATTTTCTCGCTTCTTGTTTTTCTAGATCTTGCAGAACCTCCAAAAAAAGCGAACAGAAAGGAGAGGTCGCCTCAGCTCAGATCCGCAGAGTGAGAAGTCAAAGTTCAGCAAAAGCAATCTGATTTTTAAGGTAACCTTGGTGAGACGTGGCCTACTAAAACGCCTATGCCTTCTTCCCTGCTGCATGTAATGCGCGTAGGCCTTACGCAAGCATGTCTGCTTCTAGCTGTCTTTATTTCCATTGCTTTCTACATTAGTTTGCTTATTACAGGTATCCTATTATTACTTCCAGATATTGGAGGCTTGAGGCTTTGAAGATTTTGTTCATATCTTGACTATTACACCACTACCATCACCACCACCACTACAACTTCTACTGATACTACTACTAACTACTACTAACTACTACTATAAAACTAGTTCTCTTAACAGACTCTGTAGTTCTTACTACAGTATTTTGTCATTTTTAAACATATTGTTAAATAAAAATTTGAAATAAATATACCTACATTTAATAATTAACTTGGTTGTCTCCATAGAGTAGTGGTGTCGCACTAGCCTACCACACGGAGGTCCCGGGTATGATTCCTGGCCAAGGTCTGGAAATTTTCACAAGTTAAAACCCACTGTTACAGCCACTAGTCGCTAATGACTGAGCTGTTGATGCGACTTTGAATTACTAAATAAATAATATAATAATAATTAACTTATAAATTAAAAAAGAATAATTCATCAATTTTAATACATACAACAGAAATTGTCAAAAATAATACTTCATTATGCAAATTATATTAATTTTCTGTTAAAAATTATGTCATTAAACTATTCAGAAACAATAAATATCTCAAAACTAAATTTTTTTCTAAAATTAAATGTAAATATTTTAGATTTTATCAATTATAATGGAAGAAATAAATAATAATAATTAATTAAACTTAATATAAAATAAACAAATTATTAAAATCAAAATTAATACAGTAAACATTGTTTCAAATTTTAAAGTTTTAATATATTATAATACTTATTTAATAAAAATAATAAACATTTATTTTTAAAATATTAAATTAAATATTTATGTTTAAAGATTACATGTGATATTTTTTGTGTTTTTCTGTTTTATAAAATTAATAACAATTCCTATACAGGTTTATTTTTGAGTTCCCTTTGAATTGAAAATAAAATTAAATAAATTTCGGAATTTTTGTTCCCATTTATAGACAATTACAATTATTTATATTTCAGATTCAGATATTTCATAATCTTTTAATGTGTACATATTTAAATTCACAATATAATAAATAAATAGGTTATTAGGCTTTTGAGCACTATTCCGTTCGTAAAATTATAATGAAAACATACAAAAATGTTTGTAGTTACGTGAAGCACTTTAATCTATAAATTGTAAATACAATATTAATTACATCTGAAAACATTAGGCCGAATGTAAATATTAATATTAATATAATTTAATTAAATAAATTATACAGATTTACAATGAAAATTTTGCGCAAAAATCAGAAATTTGTCAATAAAAACTGTTTATGATTTATACAAACACGAAAGTTTTATGCACCTGACAAATGTAAATATCACTTAATTAATGATGTAATTTTTAAGTAAAATTTAAATTTAAAAGTAGGTATTTTATTGTGGTCATTTGTGAAATAATTATTTACTAAAGTAAGACTTATTTGATTTTATACTGTGTTGATAAAGATGCTAAATTTATGCCTACTTTACTGGAAATAATTTGGTAATATTTTGGCGCATTGTTTTTCTCGGCTTTGTTGGTAAAAAAGTAGATTTTAACTGCTAGTAGTTTTATTTTTTATTTGTTGATTTTTAATTTGTTTTAGAGATGGTAATTTCTGTTTCGTATTCAACTAATAATAAAACTCACCATGTTGCTGGTCAATTTTTTTTAACAACCAATGTAATTTGAGAATATTATTTAAAAAATTTAAATACTTTATCTAATGAAATATTGGTCATCATTTTCAATAAATGCTTTATTTTATTCAGAAAATACAGGAAAATTTTTGATTTGAATTTTGAAAATTTTGTAAAATATTTCAAAATAAGTGACTTTATTATCTTGAATTAAGTAGGCCTACTAATTCTTCGTTCTGAAGTAGAATAATGTAATTTTTTTGCAAGCGAGCCTTTTGTATCTTTTTTCTGTATTTTTTGCGAAATTGAATTTGCTTAATTTGCATAATTAGATTTTATTTATTTATATTTCATTAGGCTATTAATTGTTATTATACTTCGGAAGTTTTGCATTTGTAGCGTAGTTGCCTTGAGTGATTGCAGTGAATAAATTTATTTTTGAAATATTCATTTTGTTATTAATATTGAGTAATATTTTTCTTTTAGAACTTTTATTTTATTATTGATTAATTTAATTATTTTTGTATAGATAATTTTATTTAAAAAATATTTGATGTTTTGTTATTGAGTTATGTAATAAACTATTTCATAGTCCTGTATTTATGAAATTGGAAATAATTTTCATTAATGCTGATCATCTTTAGAGAATTTCAAGTTCTTGTTAAAATGAATTTTTAAATCAGTATAATATTGTCTTTACTCCAGAAAATCTAGGAAAACAATGAACAATTATTCAGTTAAATTAATTTGACCTCCTTAGTGGTCTTAATGGACTTGCACACAAATCCTTTATTTGGGATCTATCTTGCATTTTTACAATATTAAAATATAATAACCCAGAGAATTTACAAATAACCTTAAAAATGGTTTTTTAAATGAGCTGGAATAGTAAATATCAGGAAATTTTAATTTTTTTCCTTTTCTTCTTCTCCTGAACAAGGATTAGATCGCAGCCTGTTTCAAACTCACACATATTATCAGCTACATCATCACTATATCATTTAATATTTTTTTCACAAATAATAATAATGTTTATATTACCTTCTCTTTCTTCTAATTATCTTTTCCTGTGGTTCTTAAAACAATGGTTAAAAAAAATTCAATTGTTCTGAAATCGTAAAAAATATTACTATTACTGTTTTTATTGACACAAAATATTAGCATCATAAAATTAAATATATGTAGTATTCAAGTACAGTTCAAAATTCAGTACAGTCGCTACAGGATAATTGGTCCACTGGTTAATTAGGGCAGCCGGTTTTTTGGGACAGTTCTTTAGAAAACAAAAACAAATTGGGATTTTACATTGAAAAGTGCTCCAATAATTCAGTCCGTAATGCCACTTATTGGGGCCAATCCGATGTACATACATACATGTTTTATGAAAACCATTACAGGTCGGTAGAAACCAACACGTGATTCTAAGCGGCAAGACAAGATAAAGGGCAGGATAGAGGTAGTAAACATTTTGACAGATAAACAACAGTCATCACATATCAGTCATAACAGAGATATTATTTACTGTACAATGTGTACATAATTGTCATTGCACGAATTTCAGGAGTCATGTCGACTAGTTATGCCCAACCTTACAAGCTGTATTGCTTCCTTGCAATTTATGGTCAGTTGTCACTTGTTAAAATGCATATGTGTAATTTGTTCAATAAAATACAGTATCGTGTACGCTACAGTTTACGAATTTGTTTATTAGGGCCAGCCATTTAATTGAGCTAAAATGCTACGGCCCTGATGTGTCCCAATTACCCGGAATCAACTGTATTTAATTGTAAGTCTATTCATCTCAGTGTAGCAATCATTGTAGTGAAATCTGTGGTTGCTCATTGAATTTCCAGGTAGGGTCCTGTACTGCTTCTACATTAACAGTAGAAATGATCACCATTTCTAATCGTTATTTTACACAAACATCAACTGCCAATTCCTTAAATTTTAATATATGCTGTACACAACCGTAAGAAATAAAATTAGAGTTGTCTGAAAAGTTAGCATGCTCTGTCTACAGGAGCTGTGTATTTGTATCTTGCATCATGATATAATCGCGCCAAGTTAATAAAATGTAATCCTTATTCATTATTTTGATACCTATCTATCTATCAATAAAATTATTAACTAAGGTAAATAGGAAACTTATAATTTTTAACAAACTTTTATTTTTGTAAAAGTATGTATTTTATAAGCCAGCTCTTTGGTGCTTCTTGTACCCAGCTAATTTTGTGGCCAGCCCTGAGTGTAATTAAATGTATCAATTTCTTTTTTCTTTTTATAGTGTAACTTAATCAATATAATTAATTAAGATATGGAATTAATATAATGAGAGTAAGTCCGCTGATATGACCAAGCCATATTCTAAATAGTTTTTCTGAATATTCTTACCTATTGCAACTGCATTATAACAATCGCGGTGAAGGAAATTTGAGTAGCACGTTTTAAGTAGTGTTCTAAGTGTTTAATGCACCAGTGTGTGGATCTAGGATTTTAATTTAATTTTTTACATTAAAACCTTAATATTCAAATCTGTTTCTAGTAGATTCTCTCTGGTCTTTTCTCATTTCTTGGGTACTTGGTATTTGATTCTATTTTTGTTTGTTTTATTATGGTTCTTATATTGTAAATGTAATATTTCTTTTAATAGAAAGTACTTTATAAATAATTTTTATTTATTTTAATGAATTTAATTGACTAATACATTATGAGTACATTTCTAAAAAATAAGTAGTAATAATAAAGAAAACAATATTGTTTCCATTTATTTGTGTTTATATAGTCTATTCAAAATTTATATTTCAAACAAAATTTATGATGTGTAATTTGACTTTGAAGAAAGGAATACAGTGAATTTGCAGCTCTTGTAAGAGAATTATGAACCATAATTTTACAAATGTTATAAATTCTAAGTGTGTTGTATATGTTTACAACAAATCATAGTCAGCAGCATAAATATAGTCTCTAAAACATTTTTGAATGCAGAAAATTTTCTCTGAACTGAACAATAAATAAAGAGTCTTATGAGAGAAGGAAACATTCTACTTCAGCCTCTTTGGTTATTTTTTTCTTGGATTCAACTAATATGTTTCAAAACCACATTAACAACATATATTTTGAAATATCTGATACAAGCAATATGCATTGACATTTGGATTTTTTTATAAAACGTAACTTGAAAAGAAAAACATTGAATTTTTAATGCCTTATTTTAATACGGATATCCTAGTCTTAATAAAAAAAAGTATTTTGACTGGTTGGAAACATAATTTTGAGGTGTAAGTCTTTTAAATTGAGTTAAATTGTTGTGTTACACTATTGATTTATTGATTAGCGTTACATATATTTTCTATGTATATTTCAGTTTATACACATTTTTCATTCTACTGAGCTAGGTAAAAAATTGTTTGTGTCTAAATGAGGAGCAGAATATTTTTATAATTTTAATTATTATTTTAGTAATATTTGTATTAATAGGCCTACAAAGGTTCACTTACATATATTTCATTACATTTTTATGTTTTATTCAAATTTTGTTAAACATTTTCCTATGATTGTTTAGAATTATGTAATACAAAACCCATCAAATACACAAAAATGACTCCCACGTGATTCAAACTTCAAACTTAGTCACTTGATATTTCTTAAAAATTTGGGATGCCCATCTCTTCCAAGGTCCTCCAATACCATGTTGTCTGGTTGGCTTGTAAATAACACCGATTTGGATAACTATTCGATCATCTGGCAAAAAAAGTTTACCACTCTTGCTTGTATTTTTGAATGGTCGATATTACTCGTGTTATATTATGTTTATGCCTAATATCATCATTATTTTAAGGTTCAACAATCGATTCCCTGCCAATCAACCTCACCTCTGGCGCCTCTACTCTTGACATCTGCTTAGCAATCAGGATCTAAAACACACATTGTACTGACAACACTAAGATGTGATAAAACTTTAAAAGGTTTCTTCTGCACTGTACAAACCAAAACCAGTGTTTTCTTCAAAGTGTATATAAACCTTTGAAAATTTTGCCTTCTAATTTCCATAATTGGTGAATGCACATGGAAGCTTTTTATTATTTAAAACATTTTTGCTTCTTAGATGGTCAGTGAAACCCATCACCTTTGTCTTAACTTAAAAAAAAACACAGCAGGTTATATTTTGTCTTGGTGTTTCCCAAACAAAAAATATATATAAAGCGTATTTTACAGCCATAATGGCTATTTTCCGTATCCCATCCTCCAAACTGGCTTATCCTACATTTGGTCCTCCATCCCTCTGACTCACATTGCCTCCTCTATCTCCATATTCCATATTCTCCGACCTCGCCCTCTACTTCTTCGATTCGAGGGATGGTACTCCTAAACTCTCCTCAGCAACCTCTCCACCACCATAAACCGCATATGCTCACACAACAATAACTGTCTCACCAATACCGAGGCTGTTTTTGGAATCCCAACTCCTCTCTCAAATAGTCCGATTTCGCAAAAATACTTTTCATAAATAAATGGTGAATGATCTGTGTTTTAATGCATTGGTTTTTTTTATTAACAAGATTTGACACCAAGTTCTTTTAACAGAATCTACTTTTCTTTTAGTTCTGAGAAAGTAATAAAATAAGATTTTTTAATGGAAATTATTGAGTCCTAATTTTCACTTACTTTTGGATAAATTACATAAACAAATTGAATTAATTTTTAAGATGCAGGTAGTTGGTAACTATTTCCAAATAATTGAAACAAATTTGCTAGTTGAACAGGCTACCGATCTTTGATGGAATGACATGTTAGTAATAATCTTCTTTCTAAACAAATGAAATGGAGTTTTTAGTGATCTTTGGTTAGGTAGTTAAAAATTGTGCTAAGTGTACATAAGAATACTATGATGAAAAATTTTGTTTTAATTTTGAAAGGAAGAATTAAAAATTAATTGTAAGAAATGAGAATAAAACTTACAATTTATATATAACATAATACTAATGCAGAAAGGGTTTTGTACTTATATCATTTTTGACGTATCTCAAACTAATGATATCAGTTTGTTCCAAAAATTTTAGATTGAAGTTAATATTTTAACAATGTGAATTCATTTATTTTTATTATGCAAAATTCTATTGTTTATGTTTTAAACACGTAAGTTTATTTAAATATATGTTTTTAATTATTTAATTTTTGTATAGTATACTTAATCATATATTCCAGTAAGAAAATTTCATTTTATTTTTGTGAGATATATATTATTTTTTAAAAGTATAATTAAGAAATATTATATTAGGTTTTTTTTTAACATTAGTCTTTGAATAATATTTAAAATCATAGGTGTATTGTCTTATATGAAAATAGTGTAACAAGAGAATATATCTTTAAAGATTTATGAAGGTAAATTTTTGAAATTTCAATGTTGATAATTATTTCATTAAATATTAATATATTTATGCTAACAATTTAGAAAAATATATGAATCAAAAATCAGGAAAAATAGAAAAATAGTCATAATGTTTTCAAAAATCAAACAACAGATGTATTATTTAAGTAAATTTTATTTGGTATATTATTTTTTGTTTTTAACTCTTCTGTTACATGATTAATAAGTTATCTTTTTTATATTGAAGATAATTATTTATTACATTTTTGTTTTTACATTGACTTCTGCATGAGTAATAGCTATTAATAAAAACATTTATAATTTTTTCTGCCAATTTTTAGATTGCTATTATAGAAAGCTTCTGCATGGAATTGTTATTAGGGTTAATGAATAATTTTATAATAAATTCACCATTTTTAAAATATAATCTTCAATCCTTTTGTTATAATAAAATTTAATAAACATTTTAAATATAATTAACTAACCAAATCAATACAGTAAAGGTTTTTAAACTGTAAACTAGCTTTAAATTATAAATTAATTTTATGAAAAAAACATTATTTTTTTCTTATAAGTAAATGTTTATTTTGCTCTAAACCATTATTAAATTTTAAAAAAATTCAAATTTTTTTAAATATTTAATTTAATTTACAACTACTCGTAGATCTCTTTTAACTAATACTAAAAAATAAACAAATCCCATTCATTATTGTGTTAATACAGTTCATTTCCATTAATTTTATGTTTATAATTTATTAAAGTTCTCAGTAATAAGTTTATTTATTTAGAATTCTGAGTTGTATGTAATCGTTGTAATAATTACAGTATGTAATGTAATTATTACAGAACTAAGAACTTATTTTTATGTCGCTGTTAACTCATAGTATTGTAGGTAAAACATTTTGAATTTTTACAATTTATACTTTTTTTTAAGGGCCATTTTGTACTTCTATAATTTTTAATTAATTTTAATTCTTCTGTATTTTGCCATTCATATCAATTTTACGTAAATTACACGATTGCATTTAGAAAAAATTGTGGTTTTTCCACCAGCATAACTGTGACAAATGCAAACTGACTGTGTCTTCAAACGAGCTGTGAGTTATTTTTCTATTGGCAGTTTATATTTTTTGATACTCTATGTGTAGGTTAACATATCATTAATTGCGAAGACAGTGTTAGATATAAACATATTAAAAGGTTACAATATACTCCTGTTGTTGAATGAATTAATTGGTTGTGTTTATATTCACTGATAATGTTATTTAAACAGTTAAGGAATTTCTTGGTTTTTTCGAGTACTCTTGAAATGGATTTGTTTTTTCTTCGATGATTAAATCAAAGGTAATTCCCATCAGGTTGATCTAGTGGCAAAGTTGTCATCGTGAGTCAGCTGTTAAACAGCTGATGTATTTTCGGAAACGAAAGTTCCATGACTCAAATCCTAGTAAAGGTAGTTACTAATACATTGATTTGAATACTCGACAGTGGTTACTGGTGTACTTTGATGGTTGGGGTTCAATTAACAACACTGTATCAGGAATGATCAGCCTGAGTCTGTACATAACTACACCTCATTTATATCCCATACACGTCATCCTTGTCTCATTAAATCATGGGGTTGCTTATTTTTACATTGAACAAATTGCAACATACACACATTAGGGATAAAAAAACTATTATATAATGTATCCAGTAATTTTAATTGAAACATTTGTTAATTAATAAATCTGGCTTCTGGAGGGTTATAATCAATGGTTTTGTTAGTTTTATATTGCATATAAAAATTTCTAAGTTATTATTTTATGTTACCACAGTTTTTAATATATAACTTTATTGGTTTAATTTATGATTTTATTATATCATTAAAATATTTATATATTACAGGTTATTATATTTCAAGCCTTTTAGTAAGTTGTGAAAATAATAATAAATTTATTTTATGCTATATAATTAAATTTGTTCTTATAAGTAAATCAAGGTTTAACTTCTATTTTTATATTTTTAAAGGGTTTTACTTTACCAACTTATTTTTGGAAAAATTGCAGTAAACTTGGAAAGTTGAACATTAACGCCACATTCGGTGTAACTATGATTTTTTAGAAAAATCCATAAATAACTCAGTAATTTTAAATTATTTTTTGATTATGGTCTTGGTGTTTTAATTATTCCTTTCAACTATTCCTTTCCTTAAAATTATCTTAAATTTTTTTTTTTAAATTATTCCTTTCTTTTAGCTCTCAACGAAATGACGTAATTTTTACTTACATGTCTGTTGTTTATGTACACAGGGGTATTTACATATTTTTATACGAATATAATTTTTAAGGTGAATTCAATGTGTTAAAATTTAGAGATTTTGTACCCTATGTAAATTACCCACATCTTAAATGTTTTAAGTATACTAGTTTATTTAACTCCTTAATTTTTTTTAATTACAACAATGAAAAGTATAACAGTACTAATATCCTGGTAAAGTAGGTGGTACAAGTAGTATAAACTACCATTCAGCTAGGTAATACTACTAGGGCAATTTGTTTGAGTAATTCTTTAGTTTTAATTACTAAACTGGGTTCTAGAGACTCTGTTGTGTTTTTGCCCACTCTTAACTTCTTATTTAACTAACTATTGTTAAGTTATGTAATGATACCATACATCAATATTTTTAAGATATTACGAGGGTAGGCTGATAAGTAATGCACACATGCTTGTAGAAGACAACTAAATAAACTTCAGTAGCGCGCCTGGTGGCATGTGGAAGTACTATTTCTCCTCTACAAGCCTGCGCAGTTTGAAGGCGTTGCTTTCATTCAGTTTGTTTTGAGTAGTGGAAGTATGGCGTCGTGTTCTGGTGCTATGTCAACGAGAATTAAACAACGCGCTGTTATCGAATTTTTAACTGCTGAGAAAGTGAATCCTAGTGAGATTTATCGTCGTTTAAAGGCTGTTTATTGTGACGATACTGTTGATAGGTCTACTGTGAATCGTTGGGTAATAAAATTTCGTGATTGCCAACCTGGAAAAGCCTTAATTGTTGACAAAACACGCAGTGGACGACCAATCACTGCCTCAGACGATAATCGTCGCAAACTCATCGATGATTTGATTCAAAATGACCGGCGAATCACTCAACAGCGTATCGCAAACCAAATTGGAATATCTAAGGAACGTGTTGGCTTCATTATTGAACAATTGGGATACCGTAAAATCTGTGCACGATGGGTACCACGCCGTCTGACAGACGAGAATAAACAGCGTCGATTGGAATGCTGTGAACAACTTTTGAAGCGCTACCGTGACGAAGGAGACGACTTTCTTTTGAATATTGTGACGGGGGACGAGTCATGGGTTCATCATTACGATCCCGAAGAAAAAAGGCAGAGCGCTGAATATCGTCATCCACATTCTCCTGTTGTGAAAAAGTTCAAAACACAACCGTCCGCAAAAAAAATTCTTTTGACTGTGTTTTGGGATGCTCGCCGAGTTTATGTGACTGATTATCTGGAACGAGGGGCAACGGTAAATTCTGCTCAGTATATACAGACTCTGAAACACCTCCGACGTCGAGTTTGTCGTGTTAGAGGCAACCTGGCGCCAATAATTTTGCAACACGACAATGCTCGTCCACACACTTCGCGTGCAACTGGAGAGGCTCTGAGAAACCTGAAGTTTCAACCAATTTTACACCCTCCGTATTCTCCCGACCTTGCGCCTTGCGATTTTTATTTTTTTCCTCTACTGAAGAGAGACCTTAAGGGTAATCATTACAGCTCGGACAATGAGGTGAAGGCAGCTATTGCGTCCTGGGTTCGAGGAAAGTCGGAAGAATTTTTCAGTGACGGAATGAAAAAACTTGTTAAACGTTGGGAGAAATGTGTAATGCTTAACGGTGACTATATTGAAAAATAAATAGATAATTTGGTAGGTTAAGATTTGTACTTTAATTTGTTATTTACCCCATCTTGCTATTTCTTTTTGTTCGTCTTCTACAAGCATGTGTGCATTACTTATCAGCCTACCCTCGTATTTTAATATTGTCTACCACCCTATCTTTGTAATGCGTTGTTTTTAAAACTTTAAGTAACATTCCTTCTTGTCATTTGATCAAAATATTCAATAAATTACTAAGAAATTGAACCTCAGTACTTTTCCGTAGAAGTTGATGAAACAGAATATCTTCCAAGGCCATTTATTATTCTACTTTTAGTTTTTTCTATTGCATCAATATTAGTACTAGGAAACTTCAGTGGGTTTTTCATCTGTATTTTACATAACATGTATTTTTATTCAACATTCCATCCAGTTTCCTGTGTCTTGTTCAAAATATTTTATTTGAGATTTATTTATGAAATATCAATCATTTTTTAACGGAACGTAATTTGTTAATGATAGTGTATTGTAACAATAAATATGATAATCACAAAAAAAAAATATTAACTATAGCAGTAACATCAATAAATAATTTTTGTGCATAAAATAAAACACTCACAGGCAAACATACCGGGCTACCTATTTTTTCTCATTTTTTATGTTTTAAGATATGGTAACCATCTAATACCACAAGCTTATAGAATGATAACAACCAAAAAATCTGCTTAGCTCCTTAGCAAATAAATGTTTTATTCTTTTTAAAAAATAAACAATATTTCACCTTTAATCAGCAAACAATGGATTCCATTAAATGTGTAAAAATGAATGAATTTTTTAAATATAAAATTATTGAATTAAACATACCGGTTCTGGTTTTTTATGCAAACAATAAAAATACTGGTCCTTTCAAAAATTTCACTTGTTCTGTAGCCATCCACTTGTTCCTAGTAGCGGGTATTTCCTCCTGGTGATTTCATAATGGCTTCAATACACCGGTTCTTCTTGTCTTCTGCACACTCTTTCCTGTCCATCTGGAGAATAGATCCAGAGAATCAGCTGGTCATACGATTATAAAAAAAAAAAAAATTGACAAAAAAATTTGAAAAAATATAGGTAGCTCGTTTATTTTTGCCTGTGAATGTATTTTAATCCGATAGTTTTTTTGTATTACAAAAGAAAACCAACTAGTTCCCAGTAAATTACATTTAAAAATAATTGACATTGATTTATATATTAGTCAGTGTTATATGGCTTTAGTAAATAATACAATATACTGGAAAAATAATAAAAAATCCTAATAAAAATAGGCAGTATAATAAAAAATTAATTGGTAAATCCATAAAAATAGGAAATGTTAGAAACTGAAAATTTAATACAATTTGATATGACATCATTCAATCATTTTCAGTTTTTCAGCAAGTTTTACAATCATTTTTTATAATTCACGTACTAATTTTAAGTTTTATCATTACTTTTATCATTATAGCTGTAAATTTATTCATAAACTCAAAATATTTTACATTTATGATTACCTTGAATTTTTATCAATAGCCTATCCAAAATCATTGGCAATTATTATTTATTTTTTGCGGAATTACATCATAATGTTCTATGCTCACCTTAGAATAGTACCTGGGAATTTTGGTATAGCAGAAAAGTGAGTTGCAACTGAGCCACCGAGGCAATCTATTTTAATTTTTTGTTTGGTTATTGTAATTGCAAGTATTTTATCAGTAGTAGAGTAGACAGTTTTACTGAATGCAACATTGATAGGTTGGTATGGATATGAAGGTTTTGGTTTAATTTCTTTTTAGATTTTATCTTTATTTTTGGACTCCACATAGAAAGAAATGTTTTAGGATTTCTAATCTCTTATTTAGTCAACAACCTTTAACTAAAAAATTATTATCTAAATAATTTCTGAATAATTTTTTTACCCTAATAGACAAAATTATTTATTATTTAATTTATTTACTTTATATTCTAACTAATGTATAGAATGAAGAGTGTGTGTGGCAAAAACAAGTTATTAAATTACATGACAGATACAAAATAAAAAAATAAAAACTTTTCATTACACAAATGACAATAAATAAATTATACTCATTTAAAAAAATCTAGATTCATAGCATTTACAGAGTTCTGCATTAAAATCATAATGTACAATAATGTAAAATAATAATGTACATTTCATTAAAAAAAAATAGGGATTACTTCTTATTAATAATTTTGTATAATTTTACAAATTATATACACAGACAACATAATGATTACAGAAAGAAAAGCAAATAGTTCATTGAGAACTATTTTCTTAATTTCTAAAGCAAATATTAAATTCCAATTCACATTATATTCAATTATAATAAATTTTTAAAACAAGGTTCTTCAAGTTTTAAAGAATTAAACACAATATTATAAATAATAAATAAATGTTTTAAAATTAGAATATTTTCAGGTGTAAATGAATAACATTCACCCAGGATTCCTGAAATTTAAATAGCAACAATAATCAACAAAAATATGAGCCAAATCTGTCCTATTAAAAATACTTAATCAACATTATAGTCATTACAGCCAATTTTCAAACACTCACCTTTAGTTGATACAGGCAAAATAAGAATACATATTTTTGGAGTATAGTAAAACCATATAATTCTTAGTTACTATGAATTAAACACGTACTTAAAAAGCTTATTGGATGAAAATGCTATGCAACAAAAACTTACCTGCTGGTCACATTGGTGTAGTTAATAACGTGCTTGCCTCTCATCATGCTCTCAGCACAGATTCGTAAATCCCACTCAGGCACGGCATATTTTCATACGTTACAAAAAAAAAATTGATTTCATCCGTTGCAGTTACAACCCAACTTCGTCGCTAATGACCACTGTAGTTGATGCGACGTTAAATAAACAAAGAAAAAAACATAATTTTGAGAAAAATACAATTAAACTTTTAAGGCTCCTGTATCATATGTTGGTATCCTTTGATTTCTACATAGTTACTACATGGTATTTCTTTATGAAAATGTATATTATACAAGCAAAAGTTCTTCAAACATAACTTCTCAGTATCAGTTTTCTTATACATTGGACACCTTTGTCTTTTAAAAATCTGTATTGTACGCAGTTTTTCTGGGAATGGATGAATGATACTAATTAGTACAAAAAAAATAATTTCTTTTTAAAAATATGTACTTGAAAGTACCTTTTACTAATGAAGGCACATTTTTTTACTTCCATAGTTAACTGTTCTTATGGAAAGAGTTCTTGAAGATTGTAGTTTATTCTGGTAGGTGGTGTCAAGTAATTTTAACCCCTTTATCCATTAAAAAAACATAACACTTCAATACATCACTTATCCATTAGTATTAACTGAAACTTTAGAGTTATAAAATTTTATGCCATCTTCATAACTAAATACAACACCTTCATCAGTCCCAACTACAAACTTCTTGAAAAAAATTGATATAGCACCTTCATCCACTCAGCTATTCAATTAAGAATACAAAACTTACTTATAATACAGAAAAATGAACAAAAACAAATTTTATGAAAAAAATAAATCATTGGAAGCAAAAGATGACATGCATAACCTCCTTCCTTCTAAGAATACTTTGTCTGTGATATCCTATCCTGGTCGTGTTTTTGTTTATCCCGATTGTTCCATTTTCAAAAGAAGTTTTTATACTGTATATGCACACATTATAAATTTGTACTAAGATTTTCGCTTTTAAAAATGCAACAACAAATTTATGAAATTAAAATCTCTGTTTTATTTTGAAAATTTTGTCAAGTCATTATGTAACTTAAAGTTTGACAAAAATAATTCACCTCGCTTTTTTATTACTATTATTACATTTTTAATGCTGAAGGTCGTATCATAAAGTTCAAATTCAGTTTTTCTGTAATTTTATTTTATTTTTGAATAGTTTAAAGTACAATACAAACAGGTATTTAATATGTATTGTATTGTGTTACTAAACATAGGTAATTTCATTGAATAGTGTTATTTTTATTATTACTATTTTGTCATTACTCTTCTATTCAACATAATAATACATTGCATTTGTTTGATATTTTTGGTTCCTTTTGTGTCTTTCAACATTCTATATTAATTTTATAAAATATGTACCTACATTATATATATTTATTTTTTCTAGTGAAAATGTTTTGTTGAATTTATATTTATTATAAAATTAAGTTTTTTTACTACAAAATAATATGGTACAGCAATTTGTTAAAATTTGGGTAGCAATTATTGATGTTACATTTATTTATTTAATACTTTTTATACATAATTTTCAATGTATTGCTCAAAACTATAAAATAATGCTGATGCGACCTAATCAAATTAATTTTAAAACCGTTTGGATTAAACTATACTTCAATATGTTTCGTCTCATTTCATAAAAAAATTTGTTGTCAAATTGCAAATAACTATAAACAACATAAGGGATTATTTTTCTTTTCTAACACACAGGGCATTCATAATGTTCTTTGAGGTTACGAAAATTCAGTACGAAAAAACTATTTCACTTACATAAATGAAAGTTGCATGGGTCGATGCAGGGACTCAAACAGTTATTTTTAAACATCTATAAATGTTTAATGTATGCTCCTTTGGTGACATGGTATGCATAAAAATGAAAGTCTAGCTAGCTCTTGCCAAATCCGTTCTAACATGACCCTTTTGATAGAGTTGATTGCATTGATTATGCGATCCTTCAGCTCAGCAATATCGTTCGGCATTGGTGGGATAAACACCTTGTCTTTCACATAACCCCAGAGAGAGAAGTCATATGGCATGAGGTCTGGTGATCTTGGTGGTCATTGAATAATGTGTTGGTCTTCTTCAGACACATGTCCTATCCAGTGCTGACATGTTTTATCTCCATTAGATAGATGCTGCATTAATTGAAGATGATACAGTTTGAATAATAAACTTTTATGGAGAACTCTTCACACTGTTGTCTTCGGAATTCCTAACTCTCTGTCTGCAGACTCAGTGTATTTTGACGGCCTGCGAATAAAACTTACATGCACACATTCGACATTGGCATCTGAGGTTGATGGAGGATCAGTTGATTTCCGCTTACACAAGCTACCAGTTTCACTGAATTGTTTATACCATTCACGAATTGAATTGTTACTTGGTGGATCCTTATTAAATTTCAACTGAAACGCACGTTGCACAGTAATTACTGACGTTGACACGTGAAATTCTAACTCACAAAACGACTTCTCGCTTTCCGTGGCAGCCATTTCCTCTACTGTCTATGCCTAGCAAGCAAACGGTTAACTAATTACCCAGAATATGTGGGAAAACTATTTGAAGTGCTCTTTCGTACTGTACTTGTTTCATTCTTAGAAGTGAAATACTTTTTTTGGTACTGAATTTTCGTAACCCCAAAGTACATTATGAAATGCCCTGTATTATGGTATTGTTACTGATATATTTTACAGAAAATATCTTAATTCAGTAGTTTTTAAAAATCATAAAACTCAGAGTGATAATTAAAAGTTATTCATGAATTCTGTTCTTTAGTCTCATGTACACTTTATAATAGAATTCATAATTTCAATAGATGATTTAAATTCGTTCAAAATTATTTCTTACAATTTATATACGTTAGGAGCTCTAAATTACTCAATAAGAGAGATATCAGAATAAATACATAACTTAAAATAATGAACTTAAACGATTCTTCAGATTATGGAGTAATTTATTATCTGTATGTGTACTTAAGGTTGGAATCCTTTGATCATTTCCTGTTATGCATTTCGAATGCTATCTATGTCTGTCCTGCCAGTATCAGTCCTGCATTATCCTTGCATGGCATCCTGTATCCTGCCTCCAAATTCTTTTAGGCCAGGTTCTCTTCATAGCTTAAAATAGGCAATGCACTACTATTTCATCTCGGGACGGTTAGAAAAAATAGCTTAGAATAAACATAATTTTGCAATCTAACCTTTCTGCAAGAAGAAAAATAGTTAAAAAATTATAAGATTTAAAGTTTTTTTTTGCTTCCAGATATTATTTTATTAAATTTTTAAATTAAAATTTTATATAAAGTTAAAGAAACCTTGTCATGAAACGGTTTTGTTTTAGAATTTTTTTTGAATTCAAAGACACGGGAAACATTTGAGCGGTAACAGTTTTATATTAACGTGTTTCTAGTTCCTACATTTATATCAATTTACTCTGTCTAAACTTTGATCTTCCGTAGTTTAACAAACCCCTATGAAGATAAATTTATGGTCAGTGAATCTATTATGTTACCCATATTTCTGAGCTTATTCTCCTTTAACTGTTCAGCAAAATTTACTTTACAGTTTCAAATAGAAATCTTGAATATATTCACTAGAAATGAAATAGATTTATAATAGCATCCTTCTATTGTTCACCGCAACAAATAACGTACTATATAATTTCTAATATTAAACATTACTTTTTTTATTTTAAGTAAATATATTACTTCAGCTGAATTAGTAGTATACTACATTGTTAAACCTAAGATCGAAAAGTAAAGATTCAGTTTTTATTGAAATGTTTGGTCATGAAAAATATTTATAAATAAAAATAAACTAGAGACCCTCACTGCACTTCATAGCAAACTAACCTTAAAACGTGTATAGCTTCTATAACCTTACACGTTAAAAGAAAAAACTCAACTGTATAATAAAACCAATTAGAACTGGAAAGGGGAGTTTTTTTGACATGACTATAATCACGAGAGGATGGGGAGAAAAAAGATTTGAGAATAACTGAATATATATATATATATATCATAATTAAAGTAGATGAAATTTATTTTATAGAAGAACGGTACTCTCTTTGATTTTTGGAAGGGCCACAAAACTTTTGGATAGCGGTCCATAAGTAATTTTTAAAAAAAGGAAAGAGTAAAGGATGATGTCATTCTGATAGCTAAAGGAAATAACCTTCCAAAATCAGCTTACAATAAAAAAAATTAACTTCATTTTACCAATCCCGACTTTTCTTCAAAATTAAGTAATGTAATGTAGCATTTATGTTACTCAGAAATCTTTAAGCTTCCAATAGTGACAGAATTTTTGAAATCTAAAGATTATCTTATGTACAAACAAATAAACATTGTTTCTTTACGTGTGTATTAGTTTAGATATAGATTCATATGTTGAAATATGAGAAAGTCAATAGTAAACACCTCACTTCTCGTTTTTACTTAGTAAATCTCTAGAGGTTCAAACCAGCCTTTCGGCTGTTGACCTAAATAACAACATTATGTTAAAATAGTTAGGTGATAGAGAGTAAAACGTAAATTTGGGGGTAAAAATTATAAATGTTTATCAGACATTTTGTAGTTTGTTAATATATCTACAGGACGGGTAATTACAAAGGTTAAACTTGTGTGATAATGATTTGGGAAGGAAATGTAAGTTCAGTTTTCAACATTTTTATTCTTTTTTAATTTTTTTATCTTGAGGGAGGAGAACAGTTCATGTTAATGATTTATATAAGACTACTATGAAATTTTTATTTACCTAATGATTATTACACAATATACGACGTGTGGCTATTAAACGAGACTGACGTTGTAAAAAAAGTCTTTTTATTTTATACATAATCACATATTGTCACCTTCAATATAAACTCCTTCTCTATCCCTACAACACTCGATGCGAATTTTCCATTGTAGGAAACAGTTCTTGAAGTCATCTTCTGCCAGCTTATTCAGGACACAAGCCGCTTTCTCTTTTACAGCTTCCACAGACTCAAATCTTGTAACTAGAAATGCAGATTTCACCTTAGGGAACAGGTAGAAGATAACCTATATTACATGTGATAAAACGTGGTTTTTTTACTTATGATCCGGAAATGAAGCGCCAATCCATGCACTGGAAGAGCTGAACTTCACCAAGAGCCAAAAAAGCTCGAATAAGCAAGTCAAAATTTAAAGCAATGATGATTGTTTTTCTTTAATATCCATGGGATTGTGCACCTTCACTGGGTTCCTGAAGTTCAAACAATTAATCAATATTACTACCTTGAGGTACTTTCTAAATTATGTCAAAGAATAAGGAAAAACCGCCCCAAAATATGGAAGGACAAATCATGGGTTCTCCACCAAGACAATGCGCTAGCTCATTCCGCGTTATCTGTCAAGAGGTTGCTAGCAAAGTACAGCATCTGAGTGTTAGAACATCCACCTTATTCACCAGATCTTGCACCATGTGACTTCTACCTGTTCCCTAAAGTGAAATCTGCATTAAAGGGACAAGATTTGAGTCTGTGGAAGCTGTAAAAGAAAAAGTGGCAACGTGTCCTGAAGGAGCTGACAGAAGATGACTTCCAGTACTGTTTCCAACAATGGAAAATTCGCATAGAGCATTGTAGGGATAGAGAAGGAGTGCATATTGAAGGTGACAATAAGTGATTATGTATAAAATAAAAATAAAATCTTTTATGTCAGTCTCGTTATTTAATAGCCACACCTCATAAATAAAACTACTATGAAATTTTAATTTACCTAATGATTATTACACAATATACACATGTTTTTGCATGATCAATATTAGATCTTTTACTTATAAAACATACAAGCAATATGTAGAGCCAGGTTTCGTACTAAATGCTGATTGACTGTATATTAAGCTGTTTTATTATTTTTAATAGATATTGTTTTAATCTTTAAAAAAATTGTGAATATAATAAATATAATATTTAATATTTTTTTGGTATTATCAAAATTCAGTTGGTGTTAATACCAAAAACCTACTAATGTCTCAAGGGTTGTATTTTTTTAGATTTAGTCATTTTTATTTGTTTAGTTAAATTTACAAAAGAGTTATTTGTATTGTATAAAAAAGAATTATCAGCTACTTTAAAAATCATCTTCATATGTGATCATAAAAATTACTACATAAGGTATAAATTAAATAATTATTTTCATGTGTTTACAAAAGAAATTATATCTGTATTTAAAAAAGTACACTGAAAGTAAGACAATAATTTTTGCAATTATCATAATCATAATAATTCACATAGTTATTAGGGATATTTTTGTAATATAAAACTATTAATCTGTTATATGTATTGACTATAAAGTGTGGATGTGTATTTGTTTGAATGTTGTGTAATAATAAAGGTCTTGCCATAGATTCATTAGCTTAAACACTTCTTTACAAGAAGATACCACTTAAAATTTATGTGGTTTGTAAAATATCAAGATTTTAATGGTAGAACTATCAAAATATTTTGACTTGTTATTGTATTGTTCAAGACCATTTTTTCACGTTCATTGGCATTTATTTATGAACTTTTTTTGTGAAAATTCATAATAAAGCAACCTGTTGTATCACTTCTTCAATATTTAAGCTGTTCTTGTGACGTTGAAACCAAATTCTGAATTAAATATGATTTCATTGGAGCAAAACCTCTGAAATTTAGGGTTTAATTTGTAGAATGGTTGATAATGAAATTTAAAAAAATGTATTTTCTGTACATTTTTAGTTAAACTAGTTTTTGAATAAAATTGTAGTATTTCACAAGCTGTAGGAAGATTAACGGACAAGACTTAAAAAAAATCAGTGTGTCCTTCTACTAATATTACCCTCTGAAAATATTCAGCAATGACTAAAAAATAAAAAAAAACACTTAAAAAAATTCAAAAATGAATGCTGATGGACAAAAACTATCTTCAGTTTGAACACTTAAAGATTGAAGAATGTGAGAATGTCTGTTGTATAAGAAGTTTGAATGTATATAATTTATCAAAACACTGTGAATTGTTCTTTCCTTCTAGGTTTTCTGTGTGCATAATATTATAATGTATCAGACTATCAGAGTGGGTTATTTACTATAATGAATTAAATTATTTACTGATGAACACACCATGTTAACAAGAATGTGATGACCATTTACTTTTTCTGAATCTGAAATTTGGAAATGTGTTAATAAAGATTGGTTTGGCCGCCTCCGTAGTGTAGTGATTAGCGCATTGGCCTGCCACGCGGAGGTCCCGGGTTCGATTCCCGGCCAGGGTCTGGAAATTTTCACATGTCAAATTCCACAGTTAAAGTTACATATCCACCATAGTCGCTAAGCAGTTGATGCGACTGTAAATAAAATAAATAAATAAAAAGATTGGTTCGATGATGCATTTGGTAGTGTACTCAACTGTGAACCAGAGACTGAATTCCTGGTTTAACTCCTGATAAATTTATACATAATTGATTCACACTATTTCAAAAACCCAGAAAATTGCTAATGAAAATTTTTAAAAAATATTTTCAACTAGGCTACTTTAAATTTTATTTTGGAGCAAACTGATTTCATTTTAAAATCAAGTCATGATTTTTGTATTAAATTTATATCATAAAAATAAAAACAAAGTCAAAAACTGTCCTTTTACAATAATGTCGTATTACTTTGTGAATGTCTAATCCATTACTTTGTGTAATGGTTATCCAATTAGATATAAATTGCCTACAAATATTGTGCTAAAGGCGAATTCAACAAATTTCTGAAAGATTTTTTTGTTATCTCATGTTAGTTTTGTAATAGTTAAAACAAGTTTTAAAAACCAGAATAGATCACTTATGAAGGTATAACTTTATTAAATGTTTTTCTCTTCATGTTTCTCTACAACTAGAGAAGGCAGAGATTTTGCTTTAGGGTTTTTGGCCCAAGGAATAAATTCCAAGCCCAATTTACAACATTTTAGACTCTAGACTCTTTCAAACGTGAAAACAGATATTCTTGGAGGTAAGTTTTAAGTATTAAAAAAGAGAGATCTTAACCTATCATTTACGTTGCCGTGTTTTACTTAAACTATAATAATACTATTGGGTGTTAATAACTTCTTCACTCTTTGCTCATAGTTATAATTAAATTTGTCATAGATTTGAAGATAATTTAAAATTTATTTTTATATGCTATTTGTTTATTATTCAAATTTAAATTTTATCGTTTATCTGTATCATGTCAATTATTAAACATAAATTTATCAGGCACCTTAAAGCATTCATTTAAATTTCATTAAAATTTTTCTACTTAAATTTACTTTTTGTTATTTATTTAACTTTATCGTATCAATTACATAAACATGAATTTGATTGCATTCTTAAAGCTATTGTTGCTGCCAATAAATTGAGTTAGTTGTCTATTTCATTTAAATGTAAATAATTATGATTGATTGTCTTGTATAGACACGTATTCTGATAATATGTACATACAAGTACATAACCAAATATCTATCAACCCATTAATTACATTGTGCTGATACCATTGACCAATGGAAAGTCAACTGGTGCAGATTTTGGCATTATAACATTATTATTTTCATTGTAATTTTTGTTTAGATTAACTTTTAAAGTTATATTTATGGATTACTTAATTTAGTCCGTTTGTGCATTCAGTATACCTAACAAAGAAACTTTGTCTTTCTTTTGTAAAGTATAATGCAGAAAAATTTATAACTTTAATTGAGGAAAGTAACAAAATTTAATTTTGAAACATAAAATATATATTAAGGGGTTTTGTATCACTGAAATGTATAATGAGGATGCAAAAATACCAAATAGAAACAAAAACTGTTGAAGTCTATGATCCCATTAAAGTTCTGTTAAAATTACACCTATTCTAAAGTAACTCTGTCACGTTTGCAGCAACTTTTAATGAGGTCTGTATAATTAATTGTAGACATGTTGCTGAACAATCAATTTATTGAAAGCTAACCAGATTTAAAATAAATTATTTACTAAGTAAAAACATATTTTTCTTAAAAGTTTTTATTTATGCATATAAAAATTATAAAATTTATTTCGAATAATTTAATTTATTTTTGTATTCATGAAATAACATAGTATTAGGTATTAGTGTGCCTATTGACTAAATAGTATCATTAACCTATACATTTCAGTCTTCCTATTGTAGTAAAATATAATAGTAAAAAAAAAAAAATATATTAAAGTAATATAATATTATGTAATGCCAACAGGCGAGTCACCATTGCCAAACTGCTAGATAAATCTATAAAAGATTAACTAAAATTATTACATTTAATTTGTGGTAAGAGCATTTAAGACAAATGATATAGTACTCCGAAAAAGCTGAAAAATTATAGGATAGTTTGTCAAACAGAAGCAGCCAAGGTTATTTAACCGTAAATGCTCCTATGCCTATTGAATTTACAAAGACTATAGTAACTTTTCTTTTTTACCACAACTAACTAGCTCATTACCACTAACTACTATCTCATTGTTGGGCCCTTATAAGTGATTTACAGTTTTTGTACTAGTTAGTATTGGTAATACCAGCACATAGCTTTGTGGACAGTGGAGTAGTCTATAATCCTTTCAAGTTTTCACTTTTTTAATGCTTTTCATGGTTGATGAGCTCTGCTGTTCCACACGTTTAAACCAATCAGAACGTTTTCCAGCGTTGTCAGATTGTACAAATGTTTCAGCCTGACAAACATTATACGTGGATACGTATAAGAGCCACAGTAAGTCACTCATGTCTTGCATCTCGTACTGAACACATTGATTATAGAGCTCGTTAACATGCAATACTTTATAATGTAATCAGCTGATTGTATGTTCATAGATATTAATTGTTATTGAAAAACCAAAAAAAAGCTGACAAAATATTTAACAGAACTACAAAAGCAAGTATTGGCAATGTTGCTGTCAAGTCATTGGCTAGCTATGAAGTGGGTAGGGGGCAATGCGTACGTTCAGAGCTCATCAGCCCTGAAAAATAATATAGTGCTAGTACACTGCACCATTTATTTTACATACATAATCAATGTACAGCCATTAAACAAACTTTAGATCCATGGTTAAGGCTGGTAATGATAGTATTTTTCCTGTAGAATAGAAAAGGCACATTCACATGTCATATGAAATGACACCACCTGCATCCTTACAAAATTTAATAAAAATTAATGTAACCTATTTAAGAAGTTTCAGATATAAGTGATAATGATAGGAATTTGCAAAGCTATGTCAAATTTGGACATAAGCACAAAATTTAAATTAATAAAATATTTTATTTTCATTAAGTATTGGTGAACTCTCCACGTATTTATCACTCTATCAGATTTAGAACAAAAATAACCTTTGAATTCAACATTTTCATGTAGGAAAAATGTGATTGAAGGAAAAAAAGCTGAATCACAAGTTTTTTTACAGTTTGATCATCTGTCAAACATATCTGCTGTCCGGTTCTACTTTTATTATTTGTGAATAGTGAACCCCTAGAAGACTGTTTTTTCATAATGGATTAATATTCCCTTGTTTAATAAACTTTATTTTTTCTTATAAAATCTGAATGTGAACTGAAAGTGGTAAAAAATTGTTTCACCTGTGAGCAATAAAGCTCCTGACATTTTTGTTAATTACACTACATTACAGTACCCATTTATAAAGTTATTTACTTCATGAGACTGTGGAATCATGTAAAGTATTTAAGAAATAGTGTACTTTATAAAGTAGCTGTGTCATTGAATGATAGTCACACAATGAGAGTTATAATTTTAAATGGTTTAAAGTTTGAAATATAGTTATAAACTTCAAATATAATCGTAATACCTATCACTGATTTTGTTTTAACATAAACAAGGTGAATATAATTTTTCAAAAAGAAAAACAAATGTTAAAGGCCAAGCCAATTGCTGTGAGCACTGGACTACACATGAGCATACTTGACTTCGACCCCGCATACCCCTCC
Organism: Catonia carolina; assembly: GCA_035578175.1. Lineage (NCBI taxonomy): Eukaryota > Metazoa > Arthropoda > Insecta > Hemiptera > Achilidae > Catonia > Catonia carolina. The sequence goes on from JAQMRL010000001.1 coordinate 377,529,528, forward strand.
GACCCATAGTAAGATGTACAGTCAGAGTGTTGTTGAAAACTGACAACACCCATTGTATTTTGTAGGCATGCTGTTCCATTGTTGATTACACACGCTGCACTATTGCAGTACATACGAGACTATACTAATGCAGACGCACATTTTTCCCAGCGCTCTCCTTACGAAAATCACTCTATACTATAAGGTTGTCACTTGACACATAAACTACTGAAATAATAAATTTGTAAAACTTGTCATAAACAATTTCAAAATTTTTGGTAAAATTGCACTGCATAATAAAACTATTAAAAACATAAATATTCTAAGCAATATTTTTAAATACTAAAATTTTACTAGTATGGATTTTCAAATTTACTGGTATTTCGCAGATTTACTTTTTATAATTATAATTCAGAAAAATATTTTATGTTAGTTTATAAATGTTATTTACAAGATTTGATTCAAAGAGAACAATTTGATCATTTAAAAAAAGTAGTTTATCCAGGTTAATGCATTAACATGGAGGTTTAATGTATATTTTTCATTCCCAAGAAAAACCCCATTTCTTTTTTACAGATGTATAAAAGACACGCACATTTTGATGTATAATTAAGTTCATTAATTGATACTTGTAAAATTCAAATACTAAAACATGTAACTATTTCCCATTTATTGTAACTATTCTTGAATTGAAAACTATTTCAAACATGGGGAACACAAATATTTTAAATTTTATTTCAGTGAAAATAATGAAGTAAGAAAATATCCAAAGAAGTAGAAGAGAGGAGATTGATTGGTTATAGTGATAAAAGAGAAAATATGAAGGTGACCTAGAAATATTACAAATGTCACTTCTCAGAAGAAAATGTGGACACCCTTCTAATAAAATTTTGTTCCTGTAAAAACTTGAAAGAAAAGTTTTTGACAGGAAGAAGTTGAAGCTGGGTTCATTCAAAGAAGCAGGAATCAAAGTTTTAAAATTTATTTATAACACTCCCACAACCTAGCTCAGTAAATTAACAAGATGTATACGTTTATATGAAATTTTGTTTTAGATTATTAATTTTTTATTTAATTTTATCATGACCATTTTTTAAATAATTTAATATCAATTTTCCTTAACAAAAAATTTAGTAATTTCCTATTGTTTTGTACAATTATATTTTAAAATATAAACTGTATTCTTTTATATTTAACTTGTTTTCATCAGTAGTAGCCTGTTGCTTTGCTAGCATTTTTGATTTCATGGCAGGCAGCCGTAGTTATAAAATTTCAAGAAAAAAAAATTAATTAGTTTTTTATAAGTATTTTTATACACAGTTTATTAAGAAATAGTATTATGCTGGCATGTTATAAGAAGCTTTCCTTTTAGTTTTATTTCGTAATCTCTTAAAATAACATTTTTTAATATTTTGTGAAATTTTTAACAAAAAGTATAATAGATTTTTTACAGTAAAACTACACAGTATTTGATTGTGGTATGGGATATTAAACTTCATTATATCTGAACAATATTCGTACCGATAATATAAATATAAAAAATTTCAGAATTAAGTCAACAGTTAAATGCATCATATAAAAAAAAAAAAAAAAAAAAAAAAAAAAATTACAATCAATTCTACATAATCGTATTTGTTTTGTTTTTTAGAGAATGTGTTGCGACTATTGATTAAATAAATTCTGTGTATAGAAATAGATAATTCTGATGATTATTTATTTCAGAATTAGGTGGCAGCTTCTTCTAATTAGCACTACTGGTGAAGAAAATTTCTCATATTATTGCACCATTTATGTTATCTAACTTAACTACTTTTATTGGTATTGGATGAAATAATGAAATTCTCTTGTTATTTGTTTCAGTTCCTGAATATGGCGAGTGTATTCATGAGAATATTTAATTTGATTTGTATGATGCTTCTTATTGGACATTGGTCTGGATGTTTACAATTTCTTGTCCCAATGCTTCAGGGCTTCCCTTCAAATTCCTGGGTTGCTATTAATGAATTACAGGTAAATCTTTCATTACAGTTTTTTTCGTAAATATATATTTTCAGTGGACCAACCTTAGTTTTCCCAAGGTTTTTTTTATTAAATATCATATCCTAAGGTGGATTTTTTCACATGTTCATAGTACCTAACCAATAAAATACCTTTCAATTTTATTATTTATTACTAAAAACTTATTTATTAATTTTATGCAGAATAGAGTTATTGTATAAAACAAAACAAGGTTGTTAATGATACGGCTTATACAAACATTGTATAAAGTAATTAAAAAGAACTGAAAAATATTATTATTAAAAATAAATAAGACACATACTTATTACTTCCTCTTGCCTATATGAATACATAGGAAGTAAAGTATTGTTTTCATGTCGATTTTTCTAAAATCTGGCTCCTGCGATTGTTTTAAAAATTGCCTCATTTACTACATTTTTTATGTTCTACAAGATAGGGTAGGCACCATGTCTGCTGAAATTCTTGGAGAGGTTGTTGTCTGATAAAAAAATTGTTTTTTTTTAAATTGTGACTTTAATATGTATTTTAGCTCAAAAAATGTATAAAATAAAAGTAGTAGATAATTAGAAACCCTACAACTTTTGTTTCAAATATTGTTTTGTATAACACTTAGTTTAGCGGTAATTAGTGATTTCTGTTTTTTGCTCACGAAAACCTGTAAAAAATTATTTTTTTTAAGCTTTCAGCCTTAGTATGCATTTTACAACAAAAAAGTATATAATTAAATTTATAGAAAATTAAAAGATCTACAACTTTTATTTAGAAAATTTTTCTCTACAAAGCCTAGTTTAGCGTAAAAGAGTGATTTTCTGTATTTTTAAGCCAAACTGAGGTTGATTTTCATTTTGCGTCTTTCACTCATTATTAAAATAAGGATATATTGTTCATTACTTGCATTAGCAAGAGAAAGAAGTGAGAGGGTTTCACACCAGATTCTTTTTATTCAATTAGTACAAGTTTATTTTGAGTGATGAGATGGAATATAATAATGTAAACTTCATAAACTTCTTTGAATAGGTTTTGGAAACATTTTTCTACAAGCATTATACTGTGGAATTGCTGTCTATATCATTACATTTAATATCAGTATTCTTCAGACGATTCACACAGATTATAATCAATTTTAAAAGCAAACAGAGACTATTATTTTACGATATTTTGTTGAGCAGAAGGAGAAAATCTCCCTTCCTGATCTTAATAACTGTGGGTCAAATAAATAAAGTCAAGAACAAGAAGAAAATACTAGGGGCTTATTGTTTTCAGATCATATGGTTATATGAGGATTGACAGAGAAGCCGATGGAAAAGGCACTGAAGTGTTGGAATGAAGACTTTGTCAACCCTTTCAGTACCAACGTCCAGAAAATAGGACATCGATATATTTTAAGTAGTTATAACATCGGGTTTACTGGACGTCCGTAAATTATGGATAAAGTGCCAATGTCCGGATAACGGAACATTTCCAAAAAAATTTTTAACAAAAATTAATGGAAAAATGTATTTTAAAACCACATCTGTGGCATAGTGACTAGCACGCTAGCCTACAAAGTGAAATATCCTAGGTTCAGTACCCAGCTAGGGTCTGGAAATTTTAGCACGTTAAAACCAGTGTTAAGGTACCAAAACCCACAGTAGTTGCTAATGACCAAGCTGTCGATGGGACTTAAAATAAACTGAAAAAAACTATTAGTGTTAGAAATATTTATATTTTTTATGAACAAATAAAAATTAATTTTTAACTGGACATTTTATTTTTCTGTAACATTGAAATTTTGATCGGCAATGGCAGGCTTACGCCTGCAAGTTTTGAAAATAAGGGCTGGCACTTTTTGTTTATTCTTATTCAAATTAAAGGGCACTTTAGATCAAACTTTCAAATATTGTTTCGGCATTGAAAGGATTAAGTGTGGTTTGGAATTCAGTGAGGAAAAAGTAAATTACTGGTGCAGGAGAGATGCGATTAAGGAAGTCAAGGACATGTAGTAAGGTTAAATGGTCACGTGCTGAAGGTAGTTAAAGAATTCAAATAATTAGGGACTATTTTCTATTCAGATGGAAAATTGGAGGAGTTAAGTGAAATATTCCAGAAAGCAAGCAGTTTCTTCCCAAGCTTGAGAAGCTTAGTTTGGGATCAAGGAGTTAGTTATATGTATTGTAATACATATTTATGCCAATATTAACCTTATGCAGCAGGAATTTGATAAGGTGCAAAGATGGCAGAGGGTAGAATGTGGGTGGCAGAGATGAAGTTCAAGAGTAGTGTGCTAAGAGAGACAAGAAGAGATAGAGTGAAAAGTGATGCAATTAGGGAACAATTTGGGATTGACTGCCAAATGAGGAGAGTTGGAGAGTCAAAGCTATGATGGTTTGGTTATGTCTGTAGGATAAAAGATAGACTGCCTAAAACGATGTTATACGTGGTGATGGAGGGAAAAAGACCTAGTAGTATACCAAGAGTGAAATGAATGATTTAGTTATGGAAAAAATTAAGACAAAGATGAGATACCAAGAGAGCAATGGAGGGGAGGTGGTTCAGTGATTGAGAGTGGTGGAGAGGAGTTGAGTTGGGCCTGACTTGAGGAAAGATAGAAGATGATGGTGACGATATTAAGCAACAATTTTTAGAAGTAAAGATTAGTGACTCTTTGTATTTTAATTTGTAAAATAACTACTAATTTTATTATTACTATAATTTTACTATAAAGTTAATATTTTAACTTTATACTATATTATACTATATACTATACTATATACTTTATACTATAATATAACTATACGAGTATTTTAACAAAGAGAAGGTAGAAGTGAATAGAATAGATAAAAGAGGTATCTAACAAGCCAGAAGTTTATTTAAATCATTAAGTTAATGTAGTTATATTATATAGAATTAATCACAAATTGATTTAAACACTTTTAAAATTAAAAAGACTTTTTCTAGCTTTCAATTTTGAAAACTCATGTAGTATTAAGTCTGTTTCCATTTCATTCAACAAGTCATTTTAAATGGCCAAGGTTGTTAGTTCAGTCAAGTGCTCTTGGCTGAATGTTGCTCTTAAGTACGTTTTTATTAGTTTTAATTTTTAAAAACTAATTTCACTGCTGGCAATGGACACCGGTAGTGCCCCTCTCAGCACGGTGATACCTGCTGACATGTAGTTTGCTTATATCTTAGACTGTCTTTGGACTCCACTAAGCCATTAAGTTAAAATAGTGTAAGCTTTATGTATGACCAATGCCAATGACCATCTCTGAAATTTGTAGATCCAAAACCGAGCAATAAACCAGTGTATATGTTTTAACACATAGGCTATATATTTAAATAATTTTCTGATTATTGATAATATTAACTTTAATATTTTATATATTAAACTACAATAATTGTCCAGCATTTAGTATTTCTCGCTAATATGTAGCGAACAGGGGTTATGGGGCTCATGATCTAAGTTTGTAAAAGGAATGAGATAGGCGTTATTTTATGAGAGATTACCTGTTACGTGAATTCACCCTCTGCCACTGGTAAACTGTATGATATTTAGGTTAACTATTATATAATTTAATACTTAAAACTGATCCAAAACCTTATTTTTATACCTGTCGTGTTATATTTATGCTATTATCTAATTTAGTTTTTAAAAATTTTATTTTACAAGATTGTGTATAGGTAGGTATTTTTATATCATAAATTTGTTTATTGTAAAATAATGTTTGAAGTAGAACTGTTTCTGTTCATTTCCTTAGACTATGCTGATTTAAATACAGCAGTTGTATATACATATTTATAAATACAACTATCTGAAAGGCACAGATGAAACTTTGCGAAGCGTAACTTATACCATAAAAGTCTTTACAAAAATTTACACAAACATTTTTATGTTGTAGCTGGTACTATATAATAGGTTTTAGTGCATAACTGTTCATAAATACTTTTGTAGTTTAATGTAAATTTTTATAAATAAATAATGTAGATTTCCACCTTTTCAGTGGAATGAAGATAGAGACATTTAGCTCTGTTAGTACCATTGACTTGTAAGCACATTTCTCTTGTGCTAGAACAAAAGTCTTTGATGTATTATTTAAATATTTTCATTCGCAATAAAATACTCTTCATTGTTGTAATTTTTTTATTAAATAAATATTTTATAAAGCCCAATAAAGAACTATGAAATATTATTAGACTATGAATTTCTACATCAATCTCCCATTCCAAATCTGGGTAACAATATTACTGTGAACACTACACCAGAAAATAGGTTGTCACCCAGTATTTTGTATGTCTAAAAATGAAGGCAATATTTTACTGAAAACAGTAAATCAGTTACTCAATATTTTCTATGAAGTAAAATAAATTCAAATTTCATCACAAATTTTATTAAAACGTCTTATCTGTAATGGTGACTTGAGATCTTTTTTACTTGAGAGGCAAAATATAAAAATTATCTAAAAAATAAAAAATGGAGATACTGTTTTTAAAATACCCAGTTGCATGTGCTTAAAGTCATTTGGTTTATGTTAACAATTTACTTTCAAATTTTCATTCCACTTTTAATGAGTGAAAGGGTTTAATAAATAATTAACTGTTTTTTTCTTCACTTCAAAAGCAAATCAACATGCAAGAAAATCATACCACAGGTTGCACTGGTGTAAAAGCAACTGTTTCTAATACCACAGATTGGTGCAATATGGCCCCAATTATTATTATTTGAATCACAGTTTCTCTACTGTATATATAATAAAGGTAAAAGGAGGAAAGACCTTAAGTGTGAGGTAGGGAACAATGAATGTAAGTAAACACCTCTTAGCTGATCTTAGCAACCGAAAGGGTCTGTACAGTATTGTATCAAATTTCTTTACTGTTATGTCTAAAATATTTTATTTAATTTTCTCAAAAATAGTATCAATTTGGAAATAACAACGATCAAATATTGTAAACTGAACAAATAAAATAAATGCCTGTAGTACAGGCATGTAACTATTGTTATAGCCTAGCTCCATTAGTTCTTAATTAATGACTATATATGTCACTGCTTGAGTGTAAGTATTGTGAACTTTTAATTTAACAATAGATTTTATTGATTATGTAATTCAAGAGTAATTATTTAGCATTGTTATCAGAAATGACTAAATACAGTAATTGAGTTCACAACTTGTTACTTGATGTAATCAGATATACTGGTGTCCCACGAAGAGGTTGCTATTTTGAATTAATATGCCGGACGTATCTCATACTTTACAGGCTGGAAACTTTACAATTATAATAAATAGATATGTAAAAAAGTACCCTCGAGTTTCATTTGCAACAGGATCTGTAAACAGACATAATTGTCATTATTATAACGCACAAAATCCACATAATTTACATGAAGAGAACTTGAAATCAAAGGGCACGTATAACAGTGTGGGTTGCTGTCACAAAGGATGGTGTTTTATCGTATGACATATCCCATTAGACAATGACTGGAGATAGATACGAATCAATTTTAACTAATCACATAGTTCCTCATCTTCTTTCTCACGCGGAGATGCAGGACGTTTTATTCCAGCATGATGGAGCTTCTCCACATTATGCTAATGGGGCCAAAGCGGTTTTAAACAAAAATGTTCCTAACCGTTGGATAGGTTGTGGCAGCGACCTCATGGACTGGCCTCCAAGATTGTCAGACTTGTTTGTTTGTGATTTTTTCCTATCAGGCTTTTTGAAGGAAAAAGATATTCTCACATCATTGCAACAGACGATGAAATTAATGAGGCTGATTGAAGAGCAACTGCTGTTGATACCTCAGCAATTTTTTAAAAACGCTTATGACTCATTTTTGTTTCATTGCTACCAGTGTATAGCTATTGATGGACATCAGTTCGAATAAAGGTTAATAAAACAAATTGTGCTCATTAATAATTTATCACTTTCATATTTCTTTCATTTTTTTACTGAAGTAACATTGTAACAAATCACCAATTTGAAATGGTTATGCAAATAAAATTACTTTCCGCCATTTTCTTTTGATTAATCATAAGCAAATGAAACTCGAGGGTACATTTTTTACTTTTCTCTTTATTATAATTGTAAAGTTTACAATCTGTAGAGTGTGTGATATGTCCGGCATATTAATTAAAAAATAGCAACCTCTTCTTGGGATACCCGGTACAATTAAAATGGAACCAAATTTTATAAACAGCATATCTAAAACTTTGCACTACATTTCAATGAACAATGCTGAAAAGAGCTTTAGTTGCTGATATTTTGAGATAAGTTTAAGTGTTGTTGTTTAGGTCATCAGCCGAAAGGCTGGTTTGAACCTGTAGAAGTTTTACTAAGTAAAACGAGGAGTGAGGTGGTTTACCATTGCCTTCCTCAATGAATGGAAAAGTACACTTATCAGCATGCCGGGCCTTCTGAAAAGCACATATTTTCCACTCTGCAAATGACACCTTCACTTCATTCACCACAGGATCTGGCTGTATAATGAAATTCATTACTTTCAGAGAAGATAACTCTGATTAGTGTCTTTTATACCTCTACCTCTTCTGTTCTTAAATGATTCAGTCATTTAATTGGCTGACCATGTGACAAGAAACAGAACTATTTATTTTAGCATAACAGACAGGTGGAGTGTCATATTATTTACACTCAATCTGTTCATTGTAGGGCTAAAATAAATAGTTCTGTTTCCTATCACATGGTCAGCCAATTAAATGGCTGAATCATTTAAGAACAGAAGAGGTAGAGGTGTAAAAGACACTAATCAGAGTTATCTCCTCTGAAAGTAATGAATTTCATTATACAGCCAGACCCTGTGGTGAATGAAGTGAAGGTGTCATTTGCAGAGTGGAAAATATGTGCTTTTCAGAGGGCCCGGCATGCTGATAAGTGTACTTTTCCATTCATTGAGGAAGGCAATGGTAAACCACCTCACTCCTCATTTTACTTAGTAAAACCTCTAGAGGTTCAACCCAGCCTTTCGGCTGATGACCTAAACAACAAGTTTAAGTATAAGGTACATTTAAATTAGGTATGTATACGAGGGGGTACCCAAAAGTATCCGGAATAGCTCTGCTGTGGGCGGAGCTTGTGCAGTACAAATTCCCGCCACTAGGCTGCTTGTAGCGCTACTCATTGCCAGTTCAATGCCATTTTGTTCGTTGATCTAGCTTGTTCTGTTCTCGTGCAGTGATTGTTCTCGCTAGTGCTGTTTTGTGCTCGTGTCGTTTTTCATGATGGCAAGTTTTAATGAACAACGTGCGGCTGTGAAATTTTGCGTCTTGCTCGGTAAAAACGCCGCGGAAACAGTTGTAATGTTGAACACAGCTTACAAAGACGACGCTATTGGAAAAACCCAAGTTTACGAGTGGTTTTTGCGCTTTAAAAATGGTGACATGTCGATTGAGAACAAACCTCGTTCTGGACGACCGTCGACTTCCCGAACAGACGAAAATGTTGTGAAAGTGAAAGAAATTGTACGAACAGACCGACGACAGACCATTGACCAAATATCACAGGTTAAAGGGTTATCTTGGAGCTCAGTCCAACGCATTTTAACAGAAGACTTGACAATGAAAAGAGTCGCTGCCAAGTTTGTGCCTCGGGTTCTGACAGACACTCAAAAGGAACGTCGAATTGAAACGTGTAGTGATTTGAAACAACAGCTTGAAACTGATCCAGATTTCATGTCAAAGATCATTACGGGTGACGAGTCTTGGTGCTATGGGTACGACCCAGAAACCAAACAACAATCCAGTCAATGGAAGACTTCATTATCACCCCGACCAAAAAAAAGTCGTCAAGTCAGATCGAACATCAAAACAATGCTGATTTGTTTTTTTGATGTGAGGGGAATTGTCCATTCAGAGTTCGTTCCACCAGGCCAGACGGTAAATCAAGCTTTTTATCTTGAAGTGTTAAGAAGACTACGAAACAGCATTCGTCGTAAAAGACCTAATTTGTGGCAGACAGGGGACTGGTTTTTCCACCACGACAACGCGCCTGCACACACGGCAATCTCGGTTACCCAGTTTTGGCGAAAAACGGCATGGTTTTGCTACCACACGCACCGTACTCACCCGATCTGGCTCCGTGTGATTTTTTCTTGTTCCCACGCATGAAATGGGGCATGAAAGGTCTCTGATTTAACAACGTTGATGATGTCAAGAAAAAAACGACGGATGAGCTGGCAGCCATCACTGAAGAGGAGTACAAAAAATGTTTTGAACAGTGGAAGCACCGGTGGGACAAATGTATTAGTTGTAATGGAGAGTATTTTGAAGGGGATAAGGTTCTTTTGTAAAAAAATTAAAAATAAATACCTAGTTTTAAAAAATAATTCCGGTTTCTTTTGGGTACCCCCTCGTACATAAATATTCAGCACTGTTCAATGTGAATGTTGTTTCTAAAGAGCCTGTACAGTAAATATATGCAGTACATGTAACTATAAAAGAGATTTAAACAAACCTTATGTTTGTATTACAGTATACTTTTTCATGGTAGTACATCTGTACTATCATATACTTAGTACTTTCTATATTGTACATATCTACCCATTAAAATTATATTTACAATATTTTTTTAGATAAAATGAAATATAACAAATATTATTTTGTATTTTCAGGAAGCCTTTTGGTTGGAGCAATATTCGTGGGCTTTATTTAAGGCTATGTCTCACATGTTGTGCATCGGTTATGGCAGGTTTCCACCCCAGTCATTAACAGATATGTGGTTAACAATGCTTTCCATGATCAGTGGAGCCACCTGCTATGCTCTTTTTCTAGGTCACGCTACTAACTTAATTCAGAGTCTTGATTCGTCGAGACGACAATATAGAGAAAGAGTAAGTTTTTGTATTTAGTTTTTCATATAAACTTGCTTATCCAAGATAATTAGGACTAAAGGTAGCTCAGGTAGGTAGTGAAAAACTTTGATAACATGAAACCACTGGAAAATTAGGAAAACCATTGGAAATTATAGGTCGATATTATTAGGCTGACTAAGTGTACATTCACAACAATATTTTTTGTAGGTGTGTAATTAATTACTGAAATTATAGTTGCATAATTAGGGTTAATTATATTTTGTAAACTATATTGGTTAATAATAAAGAAAGGTTAAAACTGAGAAATTTTAGAGAAAGATCCCTCCACACGATGATGGGTCCAAAGATAGTAGATGGACAATATAGGTTACGAGGTCGAGAAGAACTGTAGGCCTACTGTGAAAATGAACAATTAATGGAATTGATTACAAAACAAATTTTTTAGGTGTGATTTCGTTTGAGTGATTGCTGCATGCGCTTACGGCATGCAGTGATCCCATGCGACTGACGCATAGGTTGGGTAGTTTCGTTTGTGCAGTGGAACGTGTGATCCGACGCGTATTGCTGCTGTACTGTATACAATGGATGATGTTAAAAAGCATAATGTGTTTTTATGTTGTAAAACAGCAAGAAGCAGACAGTTTTGTTGTAAAAATTATGTTAGAAGGCCGCCAAAGGAAAAGAACTGATGATATGTAGCCTATATGAGGAGCCATGAAGAAGGATACGAGTCCAAATTTATTACTAAACATCTACTGGACGATGAGAGCAAGTTTGAAGGATCAAATAGCTGTGGTTTTTGTACAACTAACTCAATGAGTTTTGCGACATCGTCTTTGGAAAAACTCATTTTCAACTTCCAGACAAATGAGATAACTGCAGGTGACTGGTTCCCGAAGCTGTCGGTGCAGCTGTTGCATGCAATCTCTAGCGTCGGATGCATAAACCGAACCACGTATTAAAAAATTCATTTGATGAGTAATGCCAGTGGTGCATGCAGTAGCTGCAGGCTGTAGTCGCATGCGACGATCGGTCAAACGAAACCGCACCTTTAAGACACTAAATAATAGAACTAAGGTGTCTGATAAATGGTTTAAAGCAGTCAGAAAAGATATTGAGAAAACTGGAATACACTGAGAAAACTTAATGAACCGAACCAAATTCAGACACTTAATTATGGACTTCCAAAGTTTTCCATGAAGAGAAAAAACAGAATTTCTAGCTGGACTGAAGAAGGGAAAAATGTCTGTAGTGAACAAATGATGAGAATGTGGGATGCAAAAAGAGTTTCCAGATTGTCTAAAGTCATCTCAAGTTGTCTAAAACTGGCCCTACATGAAAAAAAAAATGGTTAAATATAATGAGAAATTTGCTATCCACCAAATGCAAGTATTTAATTTATTATAAAACTTTACAAAAGTGTGTAAAAACTTAATCTGTCAAAGATAATTCACTAACATGAAAAATATTTCTCAGACTACTATAATACAATGTACAATACTGTTTTTTCTGTTGAACTTTTATTTAGTAAAAATATCCTTAATAATTTTTGTACCTTCAGTCATAACATCTTTCACTTACTGCCATATTGTGCCACTGGTAAACTCTATCAAAACTTTTTGGTTCAAGTTTTGGTTTAAACTAAGAGCAACTTGTTTAGTCCATAAGGAGGTCGTGCTGTATCTTGACACATTATGAGGCACAATGATATCATTCTTGTTATTTTCATTATTAGTAATATATTTTGGTATTTGAATGTACCTATCTGCCAGGTTATAGAGGAAAGGGAAAGTCGAGAAACAAGATTGTAGGAGGGTCAATGAAAAAAATTTAATAAGTACCTAGACATGAAAAGAATGGTTACTGAGAGAAAAATGTAGTAGCAGCTATAAAGTGAATTAAGAATATGAATAAATAATTATATATAATTATAATAATTATATATTATATTATAGTAATTACAGATAATTATATCTAATTATTTATTCATAGTAATTTTTATAGTAATATTTGACAAGGAAATTATCTCACTGAAACTAGCACTTAATGCATATCATGGTTCCTTTTATATATACATTGCTTATTCCACAATATTTTGGGGCTTGCATAGTTGTAAGCTTGAGATCTTTCTGATCCAGAAATGGACAGTGAGACATGTTTGAGGTTGGTTGGGAAAAGTCTTGTATAGACTATTTTAAACAAAATTAAATTTTCATTGGACCTTGTTTATATTTATTTTTGAGTCTGTACTGAGGTCAAAATTATTAAAACATTAAATTAAATACATTATAATTTAATTGAATTTTAATTCAATTTAATACATTTCTTTTAAATTAGTAAAACATGTTTGGTTTGATGGAAATACCTCATCTCACAATAAGTACCTTTCTAATTTGACAAAATTTCGTAATTTATCTCAATGAAGAAACCATCTTATGTTGAATCAAATCTGATATCCCATCTACCACAAATTTTGTTTGAGATTGAGTGTGAAAAGGGATTTAAAAATGAGTTGAAGTCTTCACTAGTTAAAAAGGCATACCTACTATACGCTGCAGGAATTTATAAATGATTTGGTTTGATTTTGTGTTTACTCTAAATGTGATTTATTAATTGTTTAATTTGTTTTCTGTCTTTTTTAATGCTTGCATAATAATATGTAATGTTGACACTAACTTATTTTATACTCATTTTGAGTTTGAATGTGGATTAAAATCTGATATTAAAATTCTGGTACTTAGCTCTGTTAACTCATAACCTCAGATAAGCAAGTTTTAATTGTATTAGTAAAGTTCATGATATTTTACTTTGTAGAATTTGCTTAGAGTGAGATCAACACTGTATTATAACAACTGCACTAAATTTCAGTTTAACTTTTTTTATTAATAGTCTGACATCAATCAATCATATACTTTATCCTTTAGTTGAGTGTTTAACCTAAGTCAACAATTTGTATTACGTTAAACACTAATATTATTATCTAAAAGAATCTTTTCAGATAAATAAACAATTCTTGCTTACAATTGTTATTATAATTTACGCAGTACTGTTTTTTTTAACTATTACATAATTTACTGTGACTGAGGTCAATACTTTCTTAGCTATTGCCCAAAAGATTAAACAAACACTGCCTACTAAATTGTTTTACTCTCGTAGCTTAACCTATAGAGATCTATCTGTAAGAGTAAGTTGTTTACATTTATTCAGTGTTCAAATAAATACTCAAATATTTACTATATCAAAATCTAATATGCCAACCGCATTGGCGTAGTTTATAACGTGCTAGCCTCTCATCATGCAGTCTTGGGTTCGAATCCCACTCAGGCAAGGCACATTTTCATTCGTTACAAAAAATCATTTCATCCTTCACAGTTACAACCCAGCGTTGTCACTAATGACCACTGTAGTTCATGAGACGTTAAATAAACAAAGAAAAAAATCTAATATTTTATAAAAATGTAACAGTTTTATTTTCCTTTTTAGGTTAAGCAGGTGGAAGAATATATGGCCTACCGTAAGTTGCCTAGAGAAATGCGACAGAGAATAACAGAATATTTTGAGCATCGATATCAAGGAAAATTCTTTGATGAAGAAGCCATTTTAGGTGAATTGTCAGAGAAACTCCGAGAGGTATGATTGGTTTATTTTATCTTCCTAAAATTACTATCAAGCAAATACATTTTGGTTTAGTTTACCAATAGCTAATTTCCATCTTTTATAATCATTGTAAATTCAATTGGCCAGTGAGTGTATCAGTAATTGACTAGCTGCCTCTGTTTGGTGCACTATCCCATCATTGTTAAGTTTTTTTGGAGTATTTATGAATCATTTGTCATAAAAATAATGCTTTCCGTGACTTTAATGTTACTTGCTAGTTGCTTCTTTATAGTATTATGTAAGAGTCTGGAATACCCCGCCTATTGATATTATCAAGACTATGTGGTGTGATCCATATAATTAAATATTGCTCAACAATATGATTGATACTTATTTTTGCAGGGTCCTAAGATTTTCTCCAATTGTCTCATCCTGCAGCCCATTGTATTTTGTCCTCCCAGTTACCCTCTCTGAGATTCCTTTATACCATACAATAGCTTCTTGAACTACCCATGTCCATGGTTTTTGGGGATGACAATACTTCATTATCAATATTTTGAGTGGAGTTACATATTGCTGTTAAACTCTCTTTGAAATGAGTGTTCACAAGTCTGGTTAGATTACTACTATTTCTTGCAAGAAATAGTTATAAGGCACTATATTTTTGAATTTTTTGTTATCATGGAAGTTAAAATACCTATCACTAAGGCATATCATAATGTTGGAATCTCTTCTTCATAGATGTACAAGAGTTTTATTTTAGTTCAGTACTATTAATGACTACTTCATATTAAAATTCTTTTTATCCCAAATGTATGTATTTTACATACATACATTCAACTTATGGATAATAAGCAACCCCATGACCCAATGAGATGAAAATGATTTATGTGTGACACATAAATGAGGTGTAGTCTTGTACAGGCACGTGCCAACCATTCCTGAGAGAGTATGGTTAATTGAACTCTAACCATCAAAGTACACCAATAACCACTGACTAGTATTCAAATCCAAATACAAGTAACTACCTTTACTAGGATTTGAACCAGGAACCTTTGTTTCCAAAAACCAGCTGTAAAACAGCTGACTTGTGGCCACAACTTTACCACTAGATCAACAGGAACCCACCACTTTTACAAAGTCATGTATCTCAACATACGACAGTAGGTGATATACTATCCATGACTTTTTGTGAATTACGCAGAAACATTATTGCTCGTATCTTTGTTAATAACGAAGATATAGATAAGTCAGTTCGTGATGGTGTAGAGTACACCCAGACACTTTCATAGGCGACCTAACTCAAATTTTAAATTTTTTGAGATACCGTACATCACTTTGTGATGCAGACAATGATATAACAGCTTTATGATCTCTCATTCCATGGTGTGTATGAGGCATGTTTAGTAAATAACGTAAATGCTATAAGTTTCATATTAATTTTATTTGTTACAGGATGTGATAAATTACAACTGCCGTTCATTGGTTGCTTCAGTGCCATTTTTTGCTAATGCTGATGGAAATTTTGTATCGGATGTAGTTACAAAACTACGGTATGAAGTCTTCCAGCCTGGTAAGTAAAATTCTTGGTCAAATACAACACTATTATTCACAATTATTAATTACAGACAATAAAATAATGTAATATTTTTTCCTTAGGGCCTATGTGGCATTAAATCCTAATGCTACATGTTCTGTGTTTCATAATGTTTTCATTATCAAAATATTGTTGGATATTACTGGATTCAATTCTCCATTTTTTAACAACAAAGAATTAATTAAAATTGTTCTAAAATTCTGAATTTTATCGTATTACAATATTCTATTATTCCTTAACAAAAACAGTAGGCCTACAATGTCTGATATATAATGTGTTGAATACATACACAAGATCTATTGTTGTTACTTTACAATGTGGCGCCACTTAATTATCTATGTGTATAACAATTATTAGAAAAGTTACTGAATACAAAGACTTTTTAATCTGCCTGAAAAGATTTATGTATAATGAATAATAAAAATGAATTGAGAAGTAATAAATAAAATTAATAAATTATAAAACATTAGATGATTGAAAATGGTTTAATGTTAAAGCAGTTATATGAGTGTTTACAATTCTTTTTGTTGTTTCCAGGTGATATTATTATCAAGGAGGGTACAATCGGTACAAAAATGTACTTCATACAAGAAGGAATTGTAGATATAGTGATGGCGAATGGTGAGGTAGCGACAAGCCTCAGTGATGGTTCCTATTTCGGTGAAATCTGTCTGCTTACAAACGCACGGCGAGTGGCCAGTGTGCGGGCAGAAACCTACTGCAATCTATTTTCGTTATCAGTGGAGCACTTTAACGCAGTGCTAGACCAATATCCACTGATGAGACGCACTATGGAAAGTGTCGCTGCTGAAAGGTATCGTAGAAGTATTGCTAGAAAAACTGCTACAGAATCTATTGCTAGTGATCATGAAACTAAATTGTGATAATCAAAATATTTATTTCTAAATAACCCTGAATGTTCATTAAAAATGAACTTTAGAAGATTTATTTTTTAATACTTTTATTAAAAGTGCCTGAATATTAGTCATATATTTGTAGGAAAATATAATAATTTATGTACTTTATAGTAATTTATTGAGTTAGTTTTAATATAAAATAATTATTTAAAAATAAAAAGATTGAAAAAAGTTAACATTTTTAAATATTTTTAAAAGTCTAACTATTTCAATTTACATCAATATTCTAACACTTTAAGTGTATATACAATATTGTATACATTATGTAACTTAATGTATTTATTTATGTGTTATCAAACATTTAATGAACAGTCTGGGTTACCTCAGTAAATCTAAACTACTAATTACTTTAAAAAAATATTACTGCAGTTTTTTCTTCAATCTTAATTTTGCTATTAAGTAAATCTCCATTGGTATGGGTACAAACTCTAATTATAAAAATATAAACTAGGATTCAACACCTCTTTCTGAAGTTTTTATTATTTTTGCAGGACAATTTCATCAAATCTGTTGTCTTATTTTACAGTAGACTCTACAGTAGATTATTGCATTAATGACTAGTACTACGGACCCAAGAATTGAGATTACTAGTAATCTGCTCCATATTAAAAGTAATAGTACAAATACTTAGATACCTAAATAGTATATGAACACTAACAAGAAGTGTCTTCTTCTTCTTCCAACCAAGGATTAAGCTACAGCCTGTTCCGAACTCACAAACTATGTCATCTGTTTCCATCTTCTCCTAGGTCTACCGACATTCCTTTTACCAACTGGAGCATACCAGTGTGCCTGCTTAGGTATCCTGTGATCTGACATCCTTGCCATGTGTTGTCTCCAACTTTGGCGATAATCCTTTATCTTTTCGTTCAAGTTGTAAATACCCAATTCTGACCTGATTTCCTCACTACTTATTCTGTCCAAGCATGTACACCCCTTAGTTCTTCGAAGAAATCTTATCTGCCATCTGGATTCTCTGCTCTTCGGTTTTTGTTGTTGTCCATGCCTCACTTCCATACAGAATAACTGGGGCTGCCATAACTTTGTAGGACTTAAGTTTTGTGACCTTTCTCGCTCTATTATTTAAAGTTCTGCTTATAGTCCTGCGTATTCTCTGGAATGGGTTAATTTCTGCTCTATATCCAAATCAGAATCAAATCCTACTTTACATTTTAAATAACGAAAGTGAGATACTCTCTCCATACCAGTATTATCCACAACTATTTTTGAACAAACGGGATTTGCCCTTAAAAGCCATTATTTTGGTTTTATCAATAGAAATTTTTTAGCCAAAATCTTCACACAGTTTGTGTAATTTATGGACCCCTCGTTGAAGATCATCTTCTGTCTCCTGCACAATCCACACGCCATCCGTAAATAAAAGTGCATTCAAATAACTACTGTCATTTAACTTAAAACCAGGACTAATGCTGCGTTTCACAAGAAATGTTTTTTAGAATATTAAAAGGGTAACATTTTTAATTCATAAGGAGAATATTTATGTACTTTTGCGCCCTTCTTAATAAAATACCAAGTAACGGTCTTTGTAGTAATATGTATTAAATTAAATCCCTTATACATGTTACAATATGGCATAGACAAGCCTTTGATTTAATAGTTTATGTATTTAAAAAATAATAATTTGCAAAGTTTAATTTTTTACATTTAATACACTTTTTTATTTAAGAATTATCTTATGCAACATAAGTGTCACACAGAAGATCATTTTAACTTTCTAGGTAGTTCAACAAACCAACAGTATTAAAAATCTATAGTGGTATTCAGGTAAAAGGAATTAGCGGTGGTTTGGTTGTATCGTGAGCTAGTGCTGTATTATATGTACTATACAAGGCTGGAAAAATTTCTTACTGAAACAACTTCCAAAATAATGTTCTCCCTTGCACCGAACTACAACATATACTATTAAGTGATTTCCTGATTGTTTTGTTCATACACATCCAGTGCCCGTTCCATCTATCACCGGGTCTGGGTGTTCACCAAGCCTCTCTATTTTCTTCTGTCGGTCCACCATTTCTCCTCCTCTATTCATTCCCAGTTGCATTCCCGACCCTCCACACTCCTCTTAATTTCATCCTTCCATCTTTTTCTTGGTCGCCCACTTGATCTCGTTCCGTCCACCCTTCCTTCTTCCATCCTTCTAGGCGACCTTTCCTCCCCCATTCTCTTCACATGACCATACCATCTTATCCTCATTTTCTCCACCCTCTCCTTCATACCTTCCACATTTAGCTTCGCTCTAATCTCTTTATTCTTTATTCTATCTTTCCTTGTCTTAGCCTTTATTGCTCTTAAGAACTTCATCTCCCCCACCTGTAACGTACTCCAATTCATCTCATTCATCCCCCACGTTTCCGCTCCATATAGCACTGCTCGTGCATAATACAAAGTATAAATCAACAATTTGGCCTTCTCTGGTATCTTTCTGTTCCATAACAAGTGTTTTACCACTTAGTTTATATTTCCTCCTTTTTGCAACCGCTTTGTTATCTCACCATCTATCTTTCCGTCATCTGAAATCTCACTCCACAGATATTTGAAATTTTTCACCAGCCTCAGTAGCTCTTCTTCCAATGTAATGGTCCCCTCCATACTTCTGTCTCTTCTAAAAACCATTACTTCACTCTTCTATCTACTTATTTGAAGTCCAAAACTCTTCATTATTTCATTTCAAGCATCCAGCTGAATTTGCACATCCTCTACTTTCTCTCCCCAAATCATTGCCAAATCATTGATAGTTTTGTACAGGAGAAAAATTGCACCTTTCTGGTGTAACATTTATAAAATAATATACCTGAAAAAAAATTCCCCACAATTACCACCGATAATCTACTTTGTCCTTAATTAAGTAGCAGATAGTTAAGAGTCTACTGTATCACAACAGGGTATCTTTATTAATCAACATCACCATATTTACCCCTTACATTTGCTAACAATCATGTTGTTCATGAAACTTGAAAATAAGAAATAAATTATAAAAATAATTACGTACATTTCTGTTAGCATATTTTTCACAGTATATATATTTCCTTTCTTTCTATAACAAATATATTTAAAGATTAATCTTCTTTCTTTATTAACGTTTTTGGGCATCAACTAAATTGTCATTAGCCTAAGATTTATCTTGACTTTCTAGTTTTGTAATTCTTTTCATAACATCTTTCATTCTGCTTTCTTAATACTGAATATATTATCTATTATTAGAAAATACATTTAAATGTGTACAGATAAATGACGGAAAACCTTACACTTATAAATTAAAACTGCAGTAATTTTTTTTGTCATTTGTATGAGGAATCATCTTTAACACAAAGGTTAGTGAAGTATATGCATTTTAAATATGTTATTGTTAATTTGTAAACCTGCATGTTGTTTGTTAGTATAATTATTATCGGTTTTATATTTATACTGTAGTTTTATGTAAATTATAAGTACTTGGCTTGTATCTATTGTTCTATCATTTATAACTTTATTTTTTATTGCGTTTTCTGTGATATTTTTTGTTTTCAAAAGACCTAAAAGTAGTAGTTTTATTTTTTCTTCCATGACAGTACTTAATTTTTTAAAGTTTTCTATTATTTATCTTGTGTATGTACTGATAAAATGGTATGTAAGTTACCTCTGTAACTATTGAAATACTCTTCGATTACATTATTTTTACACGTCAGAGTTTCTACATGCTCACAGGGGTAGGCATGTCAAAAATTTAAAATTTTTTATACAAGTACTTCATTTCAATCCCATAATAATTAAAAAAATAAATAATTTCGCATAAAATAAAAATTCTTTCTGAATAATTAATATGTAAAAAACTTTCTAGCAAACCCTTAAAATTAAGGAAAAGGGTGGAATTGGTGCTCCCATTAATTCCTTACAGCTTTGTAACTATAAGAGATGTAACATATTTTTTAGTGAAATTTATCAGAAAATTGTAGTCTATGTTTGGTATGTTTGATTGACATATTCATTTAAGAGAATTTATCATCAACAGTTTTTTTAAGTTGATAATAATTTGTGGTCCACCACATTTTAATGTTTAAAATATTATTTATCCTATCTATCCTCATTTGAATACTATCTCATAAAGAGCAAAAAATTTTGTATTAATGAAGAAAAGAATCAGATATCTTTAATAGAAGAAAGTTTACAGATTTATTCCTAAAGAAACATGAAAAGTCAATTATGTGAATTAAATAATTCACCAAAAAAGTCAGAACTTCTCATCACCACAGGTTAACCTTTCTACACCCAAATTTCTTGCTATTTTCTGATCAACCCTTCTGTTCAAAACATCAATTTTCTTAGCGTGTTAGCATAAATAAATATGCTAAAAACATTAGTGACTTCTCATCAAAACATGTAAAAGATGAACAGAATACCTACAAAATAATTACTTTTCCATTGAAATAATTACATTTTTGAATTCTGGTAATTCTGAAACCTTAAATCGGCAAAAAATTCAATTTCTGATTTGACTACCCCTTGATACATAACTCTTTACGACTTGAGAAAGTTGAATTATAAACACTGTTTAGAATGTTCTTTTCCTTTTTCATTTCTTCGCCAAGTTTACTTAAATTAATGATATAATGTTCAGTGTTTATGGCAGTATGCTTACATTATTTCATAAATTTAAACAATTTTGTCATTACTAATTGAAGCACTGCTGTGATAAAGCATTTAATAGTTGTCTTAATTAATAAATTAATGAATGATCAAAAACTAAATTTTGTCATTACTCCTAATGCAGTTGATTAAATGTATATGGCTTGTTAATATAGTATGAAAGCCAGAATATTTATGCATTCGAAAAATTACTCAGATTAAGGGGACACGGGAGTCCTATATTTCACCATACTTAAGAAACATTTTCTCAGCTTGTACTGCTTAAAACATTATGCATTTTTTCATACAACAGTATTATGCTTTTATATACATTTTGAATGTAACAGTTTTGTAATATTTTGATTTTTAACAAAGATAAAACTTATATTCAGCTCACCTTTCAGATCTATGAAATTTTGAAACATTTATAGCTGTAAGATAATTTAGAGAACATTTCTTATACATGTTATACATAGAAAATACGCATCTTTATGAAGGTTCACTACCCTGAAATTTTCATCAAAATTGGTTGAATGGTTGGTAATAAAATATTCCTTTTGTGCTAAAAAACAAATTTTTCGGAAATGACAAAAACTGAAAAATTTCATTTTTATTAGTGCATCCCAGCTTTAGAGTCTCTAAGATTGTCTTAGCAAACTTGCTTCATACAGTATAAAATGAGTTGTTGAGGAGGCTGTGCTTTAAAATAGAATGATTGTGACAACGGAAATAGAAATTTATTTGCAGGCTTCGGCGGAACCTGACAAAAAGGGGCCATCAGTCACTAAATAGAGTAGTGTCAGCCACTAGTATTGAAACAGGGAAGGTTCTTTTTTGTGGCCATACTCACAAAATCTGTTACTGTCTTGATAACTACTGGGGCACTATAACGAAGTTCTAAATAATTCAAAACAAAAATCATCATGCATAGTTCTAATCAAAGTTACTGCAAAAAATTCGACTTAATGTTACAAATACTGGAGAAAAGTCTATTTGCAGCTCAAATTTAAAAAAAAAAATTAAAAATAGAAAGGTCCGTCATACAACAATGGTAATTATATCAAATTAATCACAAGATTTTGAAATATAAAATTTAGAAACACAAAAAGCCCACAAAATAAAATTTTTGGACTCTTAACTTTCCTTAAAATAGGGACTTAGGTATGAAAAATAAGGCGTGCAATCTTCTTCACATAATATTGAATATTCATTGGAAATGAAAAATGTCATTATTTTAACAGTATTCTAAATAATTGATCATTGTTTTCCTAGTATTTTTGTTTTAATATTATATTGTATCAAATATTTGCAGAATCTATCTGATATTATTTTATGTTTATATTATTTTATTATATTTTTTATTTTATCCTTTATAAAATGTATAAATTATTTTTGTTTTGTTCAAATTGTAGGTGTACTAATGATCTTATCCATGGATTACCATTTCCAGAGAAATATGAATAGCATTGTGTAACTGAGACATTTGGATAGCGTAATTCTTTTTTATTTATGTGATTGAACTATTAATAAAAAGAAATATTATTACAATTTATTATTAATCAGTTTTGGGGATTTTCTTCATTATTATTTTTATTGTGGATTGAAAATAAACAATTCATTTAATTTAATGCATGTTCATACGTGTGAATTATTTAAATGAGTGTTTTTTCTTAAATAAATTAATAGTGTCAAACAGTATTTCTTAAACATAATTATTTTATTGAAATATTTATTTATTAATTTATTTCATTTGGATTGTTTGAAACAGGATCTAAGTCCCAATTACAACAAATAATATATTATACAATACACAATACACTAAGGAATATACAGTAGTTAAAACTGCACAATAATCGCCATTTTTTTTATTACAGTCAGAGAAAATACAAACTATTGATTATTATAAAATTAAAATTTAATTTAAAAATAATAAACTTTCTCAGTCAACTTAAACTAATTGAATACTGCAAAATAAATCTATACAACAATAATATTTCATATATAGATTATAGAATACAATAACCAATACATAACATTTATATAAATGTTAGATATAGGTTTAAATATAGGTAAATGAGCAAAGTTCGAGTGTAGCATTATATGGGAGTGAAACGTGGGTGATAGGGGCTGTAGAAAGGAAGAGGTTAGAAGCTTTTGCAAAGTGGTGTTATAGGAAAATGTTAAAGATTAGTGGGTGGACAAACTAAGTAATTCAGAGGTTCTTAGGCGAGTGAATGAAAAAAAAAGTATGTGGAAGCATCTTACCAGAAGAAGGGATAGGCTAATGGGGCATATCTTAAGACATTCAGGTATTGGTCTATCAATAATGGAGGGTAATATTGAGGGAATGAATTGAAAGGGGAGGCAAAAGTTAGAATATATAAAACAGATTACAGAGGATGTAGGGTGTTACAGGTATGTAGACATGAAATGACTTGCACAAAATAGAACAGTTTGGAGAACTGCATCAAACCAGTCAAGAGACTGATGACAAAAAAATGTAACTTATTATAATTTACATAATATAATTATAAACGAGGCAAAAATCAAAAATAATGACAAATTCAAGAGAATAGAGTCATCCAATTCACAAATCACTATATATCGCTAATAACCATTTCCCAGAAAGAAGAGGCATTAAACACTATTTTACTCAGGCTAAAGATATCTAGAGTTTCCGTATCTATCGCATTATTATAGTCAAAATTCAATTAGGTGAAACATTGATACAGTAATCCATTCTTTTCGTTTGCACATAAAACTGATTCACTCTAACCAAACACCAGAGAAATAATAATTTAATTAACTCATTTAAAAATCTCCAACAATAACGTTTCAACAAAAGTATGAACACTGTCAAAAGCCTTTTGAAATCTGTATAAATTGCATCAATTATAAATTCCCTCTCTATGCCATGCAACACATAGTCAGATAAATTCATTAAATTATACCTTCTGAATGGCAACAATTTAATTGATGCCATCAAATCCTTCATCCAAAGAAAATTATTTTAACGTTAAAACATGTACCACATGTTGTTGGAGCAGATATTTCAATAACCTGAGGGACATCATTATAATTTCTCTTACACTGAACTGAAATAATCCATAAATGCCTGGACAATTCTTAATCACTTTGTGATGTTATGATTACTAATTTTCAAAAACCTCTTTTGATTCTTGTTTTGTTTATTGAGAAAGAATTCTCCACCAAGATACTCAAACCTGACAATTTTTTTTTGTTTATTAAAATGATTTATTTATTATTCTGTTTTTCAGTTTTAGCCTCCTGAAAAAGGCATGATGATCTTATAAAATTTTTCTCCGTGAATCCTTTCCTCCATTCATCAAATTATTGTCCTACATGTTCTAGCTGATCGATCTCATAGAAGACCTTTCTTGTGTGTTTCACCCCTCAATCTTTTACTGCGCAATCAACCTCTCCATATTTTGCTGGCAGACTTCTCACTTTGTGGCCAAAATACTTGATTTATCTTACCTGTATTGTACCTGATAGACTTCTACCAGTTCGCAAATTTTTCAGAAAGGAGTCGTTAGTTTGATGTGTTGTGTATGGAATGCTCTACAATCTATCACCATTAAAAACGTCTCTGTTGTCTCTGTTCTCCTTTTAACTTTTTCTTATGATCTATTATTCACATCTTTTTGCTAGTATTGGAAAATTTAAAAACCCAAAAGTCTGATCAATTTTATGGTCTTTCCAGATATTTGTTAATTTTTGTATAGCTATCCTGGCAAAGTAACTAATCCTCCTTCTACCGAGCCAAAGTTTTTATCAGTGATCTAAATTTATCATTAAATATAATCTATTTTATTACTTATTAATATTTATTTATTTTACATTATTCAGAAATATTACAAACTATATTTATTATAAAAAAATCTGTGAGCGTTAGGTTAGATTCAGTTTTTAAACAGCTTATTAAATTTTCTTCCATTAATTAATATCTTTCTATTATTGATATCTTCTATTAATAATTTACCATTGTGGTTTATTTCTGCTATTATTCCCTGAACCATCATGCACTTTAAGTTTCATGTAAAAAGGAGAGTTTTCCCTGGGTAATACTTTTTTACAACAAAATAGTAATTTCATTGACACTAGTAGATCTTTAAATAAATATAGTTACAAATAGAACAAATCACAATAAGTTTCATGTTTGAGAAATACTGGACATTAATTTAATCTTTCAATGTTTTTAACGTTTGCAATCTTCATGGGGTTTATTTTATACTTACTACTTTTCTACAAATTTTTAAAATATTTTCTTTTACAATTTTGGGAAATAATGAATGTGGTTGAATGGTTTTTATGTCTTATTTGTCTTTCAATATCATAAATGTTTCAGTTACTCTACAAAATATCTTTTATTTATGGTTTTTCTTTTCTTTTTTAGTTCTTTTGGTTTATTTTGGGCTTTATTTGAATGCTATGTGTTTACTTTAATGTGTATATTACTTGATTTTTTATTTTATCACAGTAATAAGAAAAATAACATTTAGTATGTTTCCATTGTATCGACAAAATGTGGTAAGATGAAACACTTCTGTAGTTTAGACTGAAGAAGCAGAAACGTTAGATTTGGTACAGCAAGATTTCTTACTCAGTATCTTTTTACTATAACAGCTCAAAATAGTTTTCTTTTGCATCATTTAGTTACTATATCTACCAATTTTATAATTAGTTTTAATATTGATCATATATTTATATTAGTTGCCTTAAACCACATTTTGAACATCTAATTGAAGACTACAAGGAAAGAACAATTAGTTATATTGTACTGTTTTTGAAAAAAAAGAAACAATGTAAAGGTAAGAGGTTGTAACTGATATTTCAAGGTATGCTAACCATGTTAGTATAATGTCATCATTTATGTTACTTTTATTTTAATTTTTCACATTGGTAACTTCAATATTCATCTAGAAGCCATCTAGGTTTGATTCCTGGCCAGGTCTGGCATTTTTTCATCACTCATCTTCATCTGTCATCCTACTGACCATCTGCATTAGCGCAGTAATTTACAATTTATTTCATTTATTGCGAAACAGTCAGATATTAAACAAAAATAAATAAAAATAAAAATGTAAACCATCCTAAATAACTCAATAGAAAATTCAGAACTTCCCTACAAAAATAAAAGTTATGTAACCAGTTGCCCCATGTTCACCTTGACAGCTTTTTAAATTTTTATAGTTAACAGGGATTGTTATTGTACTTTGTTTTAAGTGATTATGTAGACTTTATTAGAGATACTGATGGATATTTCCATCTTCTGATATAAGTTAAAAGTTTTTTATGTATTGCCATTTAATAACAATGAAATTCCAATTTTCAAAAATTTGAACTCTTGTTTTTCCCTTGTGGTCTTCATTTATGATTTAAGATATTTTACAGCATCAGATAAAATCTGTGATTATAAATACTGTCATGATGTATTACACTGCAAATAGCCCGAATTATTACTTGTAACGGCAGTAATTTTTGAAAATATATTCAACATTGGCCTATTTAAATTTAAATTTTACAAATTAAATCTTTAATGTTTATAATCTTGCTTCAATATATTTATTAATCTGGAAACTCTTTTACTGGTAATTAACACCAACATGAAATTATGTATTTTTTTCTGTTAATAAAAAAAATACATTAGTATAAAAGCATTTTAATAAACAATCTTATGTAAATTTTGGTAAAAAGTTGAGCAGTGTGAATACAGTTTAATTGTTGTTAAATACTTGATTTATAATATTTTTTTCGTTAGGTAGTTTTACGAAATGATAAAAACAAAATTTTAAATTAAATATTTAATTTTCAAGTATCCATTTGTGGTTACAACTTTTATTTAAACTGTAAGTTTTGACTAACAGAAGAAGCTGCTTTTATAAAAATTGTGTAGTGTTGTTGATCTAAATCTTGTAAGAGAAACTTTATTGAAATTAATCTACATTTTTTGAATTATCACCTTTTCGCATTAGGTGTATTTTATTCTGGTATATATTTTATTTATTTTTTCTTCAATTTTTACATTAAATTAGTATGTTATATTATTTTATTGTCAGTAACAAATTTATATTAAATATATCCTGGTTGTTTTGAACAGGTAAACATTTTTGTATCAAAGAAATAATATTATAATATACAATGCATAATTTACAGTTTAAGTTACCTACACCATGCATGCGTATGTTTGCATCTGAAATAAATTAAGCAATGAAATTTTTTATAGCATGTCTGTTGTTATGAAATCACTATTACATATTTCTTTACGCACCTGCCTGTTTTGTTTTTGATTACAATGTTACATTTTTGCATTATATTTCTTGTACCTATTTTAACAGTTATATATAAATATATTTTTTATTTTCAAGTGTTTTTATTTTATGATACAGATTTTTCAAAATGATTTCCTTGATTCGATAAGTATACTTTTTAACTGTTCCTATACAGAATTATTTATCGTCCCATTTCTAAGTATTTCACATTATTACAGAACATAATTTCCTAAATAATTTTTCATTTAAGCATTAGTTCTGTGTCATATTTATTGTAATTTCTTCTCCAGATAAATTTACTGTTTTTCAAAAAAAAAAAAAATGAAAAGAATTAAGTACAGAGAATGAATGCCTGGAAGATAGCTAAACATTTTTTAGAGATGCATTTACAATGAAATCTTTTTAGTTTTATAAATACATTTTTTTTTTTAAATTATTGTAATATTTTTTCATTTAATGCGTGATAAATCAATTGATTGCCCATTACAGGCAGGTTAAGAAAGTGTTAAATTAATTGCACTCGATCTGTTCATTCCAGGGCTACAGAAAATAGTTCTGTTTCGTGTCACATTGTCAGCCAATTATATGACTGAACTATTTCAGAACAGAAGAGGTAGAGGTGAAAAAGACACTAGTCAGAGTTATCTCCTCTGAGAGTAATGAATTTCACTGTACAGCCAGACTCTGTGGTGAATGAAGTGAAGGTGTCATGTGCAAGGTGGAAAGTGAGTGCTTTTTGGAGGGCCTGTCAGGCTGATAAGCATACTCTTTCAACTCAGTGAGGAAGGCATAAGTAAACCACCTCACTCCTCGTTTTTACTAAGTAAAAGCTCTAGAGGTTCAAACTAGCCTTTCAGCTGTTGACCTAAACAACAAATCAATAAGAGTATATATTTTATTAACTTAAAAAAATCGTTTTGAAGAGCCCTGTATACTGTTAGTATAATTGAAAAAAATGTATTTTTAGTATAAATATTGCAAAAGTCTTCTAGTTATTTTTTATATGTTTTGTCATATAAGCCTATTGTATTGCCTAAATCAAATAACGTAATATTAAATTACAAGTTTTATAAAAAAGTTTTATTTAAAATTTGTTTTTTTTTTGAGGATCAAATTGTTACACAAGTGTTTGGTTTGTTCTGGATTATATTACCAATGATTTTGTGCAGTTATTAATGATAGTCTCTGTGATTAGTGATTAGTGCTCTGTGAAGGTACTTGATTTTTATGGTAGACTGATGCCACTAATTGCTGCCAATTTTCAGTAATGCTTTTTAAATTTTTTTTAAAATATCATGCCCAAATGGAAAATTATTCAAAAACTTTTTCTCATGATTGTTATTTAAGAATAAATTAATGTTAAACCAATTTTCTCCTGAGTAGGATCTCGAATAGTTAGAGGTTTCCTCCTAATATGTTAAGTTTAAATGCATTACAAGTAAAAAAACTATTCTATACGATACAATTTTTGAGACTTTTTTCCTGAATGTCAAAAAATTCACTCATCCTTCCTATATTTCAATTGTAGGCTACATGAACATATCTAAAGGGTTTAAAGACTTGATGAACAGATTTAGAGCTATTATGCTTCACAAATTGTCGCAATATGTATATTCTGAGATATAAAGTTTATTATCATTATTATTCTGCAATTTCACTTATCAAAGTTCTTGTGTATTGCCTTCAATTTTTGATAAACATATAACAAGAATCTTTTGTAATCTTTATTGTATTGTATTATAATAGTATGAAATTAATAAATAAGTTATGCAATTATTAATACGAGTATGTTTACTATAGTAGAATTTTTAACTGTCACAAAAATGAACTCTCAGTTTTAGAATATTATATTTTTTAATGTGTTATGTGTCAAGTTTAATGTGTTAAGTTTATGAAGAACATTTGAAAAGTGATAAAATATTGGTGTGATTTAATTTTTAATTTATTTTTAGACCAATAGACAATATATGCTGTTATTAAAAAACAGTTTTTTACTATAACAGACTTTTTTCCTCGTTGGAAAACAATCTTCTTCGATTGTGAACATCCAAACAGTATACTATGTGTTTTATAATGTAAAGTTGTTTTATATTAATTTATGTGATTACTACAGATTGTATACATTAACCTGTAATTTTTTTATCACCTGCTGACCTATTTCCTCTTAATATTTTAGTAAAACTATCAATATTCTATATCTAGTCTTTGAAAGAGCAAATGGTTTTCAAAATTGAAAAATAAAAATTTCCAATTTATTTTGAAAGTTTTTAATAAATAGAATTGCATTACTATTTTTAATCAGGTCACTTGACATAATATAGCATTTTCTGGACGCACATTTTGTTTCCTAATGACTTAACCTACAACCGGGTTTTCTGAAAATTTCAGTCATCCAACATTGCTTGCCTCCATCATTTCTGAAAGATAAATCTAAAAAATTTGTTGAAAGTTTAAGAGCCTTTTCACATGGCGTAGATATGGCCCCTCTGCCAGTGGCCATGTCACCATATTTTCCAGTAACTGAGATGAGTAATTTCAAACGGAAGTGGAGCCACATGACCACAAAAGATGGGTGCTCGGTCCATGGCTGCTGCGTTGCCAATCTGGCGACAAGTGGCCATGTTTTACATTACAGTAAATAGGTCTGTTCATTCAAGTTAAACCTGGTGAAGTTACAGTCTTGTGGAAAATTAATGTGAACAATCGTATATTTAAAAAATAATCATATACATTATATATAAACAACGTACAGTATTTATTAAGGGAGTTTTTAATATTCAATTATATCTTACTTGCTATTTAGTAACCATTTCAATTCTTTTAGGCATTGAATTTATAAATTTTTTACATGTTCCTTTAATTTCTTGATCGTGAAACCACACCTTAATCACAGCACGAATCATCTTTTTTTGGTAGTGCAGTTTTCTTAATCTTTTCTTCACAAATGTCCACAAATTTTAAATCAGGTTCAAGACTGGTGAATTTCCAGGCCAGTTCAAACACTTAAAAGAGGTTTTACTCAAATTATTCTTTGCCTTCGCTGTTTCTTACGATATCACCACAACAAAATAGCTTCTTCAACGTCCATTCCTTTCAATATATACAAAGAAACTGGCCTGGGCAGGTAGATGCCACGTAACTAGTCACTTCCTTTTTTAGCGACATGGCCACTGGGCAGCAGGGCCATGGCTACACCATGTGAAAAGGCTATAATTTATCAATTTAATCCACGATAGCTGGCCCATGCAAATAAATTGACAAAACAATTTTAATTGATATACTTAATTAATACTTAGCCACCCAGTTCACATTTATACTTATAATGGTTTTATCAAAATATTCTAATATAACTTGAATATTAGGTTGTATTCCATAACTATGTGCTAGCACTACCACAAAAATACTTCAAAGCAATCTGTGTTGTTGATTCAAATTTTGCACTGTGGCCACCATTCAATTATTTTGTTCTTTGCTTCATAAAATTTTGGTATGGCTGTTATCAATTTTGATGTATGGATTTTTTACAGAAACTTGAAGGTGTCCCCTTTACAACCATGTAACATTTTTTAAAAATTGTTTGATAGAACTCTGTAGGTATTAAGAACAAACAAAATCATCATTTAAAATATGTAGGACCAGATTTTATATTTTAATTATAAAAAATGATGGTTACTGTTTGTAAATATCAGCATAAAGAAGTTCAATAAATAAATTATATCCTCGGACTTGATAAAAAAAAATTTTAAAATAATTATAATTATTTTTAATATACTTTATTGAATGAACCATAAAAATTGGTAATGGGAATAGATTTAACTAGCAGTAATTATTTTGACATAAAGACCAATTGATGATATTGTTAACGTAACTTCAAAAAATTGTTAATTAAAATGATGCTCCAACTTAGTAAAAATTCATAAAGGTTAATGTATACAAATCCTCAATGTACAAACTTGTTAAGTTTTATTCATAGATAGTACTTAATTGTAGTAGTTTACATATGTAGTTATAATTAATTGGTAAAATTTATAGTTTATTATATAACGTAGTGCTAAGTTGTTTCTTTGATGTTTAATAGTGTAGAGTCGATAATGCACATTTTGCTAATTATAAATATTTCTTTTCTTTCCAACTGAAAAGAATTTCTGCCAATCTTTCTATATCTGCAAAACTTATTGCATTATGCAGCATGGATAGAATTTGTTTATCTTTTGTTATTTGCCTGATATTATTTTATTTATTTATTTTTGTTAAAATAAATTATGATTTCAAATAATCTTATGTTATTTTATTTTCTGTTTATATATTTCATCTTTTATAATTATATTATAAGTTTTATCTCTTGAATATTTTGTCTCATTTGAGAGTTGACAAAATAAAAGATCTAAATATCCAACATGTTCATTTGTGTCACAGAAATTCATGTAACTATGAATCTGCTTATTGTGCCAAAGTTTTACATATGAAAATAAATATGTAAAGTAGGCTTTTAATCTATTATAATGAGAAGCTCAAAAATATCAGAGTTCTCATACGAGTTCCACTAGCCCACGTAGTTTCAAACCTACTCATCAAACATAAAATTAGAAAAAACTGTGTTTTAGAAATAGTCAACTTACATTGTTTTTCTATTTAACTGTTGTTTAAAAATTTAAAAGGTACCTATTTAAAAGGTAAAAATTATAAAAGATTTAAAAAGATAGGTTACTCTCATACAATTTTCTAAAATGTTCTCAATTATTTTTTTGTTTATTACTTGTTCTTTGTAATTTGTTTAATTCTTTTCAGTTTGACAGCCTTAAAAATCCACGAGCTTTGTGAATAATACCAAATACAGAAATCTTTATTTTCAATTTTCCACTTAGTGGCAGAAAAGTCCCATTGATAAGTCTTAGGTTGTATGTAAAAGTAAAGAATCTCAGGAGAAGTTCTCAGTTCTCAGTTCTCAGTTCTTTGGTGTCGAGAAAAAATTAACACCTGTGTAAGAAGTTACAGACTTGAAAGATCCTGCATGTAATTTTAAAGAAAATATGCTAGATGATTGTTTTATTACTGTTAGCCTTATCTATTAAGCTTCTTACCTATAAATGTTTTTATAAAATCTATCTTTTTCTTAATCATAATATATAGCCAATCCTTTATTTTTATTTCTAGTTTTATTTATTAATTTATTGTTTTGTTATTGTAGTGATCCTATTAAATATTTTGTTTGTTTGCTGTTTTTCGAGCAGATTTTTCTTTGCTTTTAATTTAGCATGTATTGTGATTAAAATGTGTTATTAAATTTATTTTCTGCTGTACTTTACTATTTTTTTAATCAATTTATTAACAAATTTAAAAAAAAATTCAAGACACCAAATTGAGGTAAGTGCTGTAATTTATTTTTATTCTATAATTAATTAAACTGTTGGAATACATAAGAATTGTAATGAACTTTACATTATTTAAGACAGGATAGCATCTGTGTAAAATTAATAGAATTTTTTCTGTTATTATATCCTAATATACAGTATGTGATTTAAAATAAAAACTGATTCACTTTCCTGATCACTTAACTGAATTATTTTCGTCTGTTGTGTTCCGATCTAAAAAAATGAAACAATTAAGCATATCATTATTCTAATTATTTTTAAAACCTAAAAAATAACTCATCCATCCAGTCAATTAAGAAAAATAAATATTGAAGCATGATGAGGAGTGTATTATAACTTTAGAACTGAATCTGAAGTTATTTGAAGGGATATCTGATGTAAAAATCAGGTAGTGTTACACAAATACTCCGATTACCATCAGATTCACCGACAAGCAATATATAACTGTGACAAAATCAAATTTAAGTATTCCATTTTACTGCACTTGATTTAACAAAAAAATAAACTTTTTATGCTGGAAAAATTTTCCTTATAAGCATTTATGACTACCCTGAAGATCCTGGAGTTTCTAGGTTAAGGTCTTGTTAGTAAAATTTTGCACAGGCCAATGAATTTTTCAGTAAAAATTTCTAAAATATTTTTTTACCTAAAGTTTTGAATTTACTGAAATTCAGAAATCCCATTACAGTTTTCTCATGTACACAATATACAGAACTTATTTATATAAATGTATAGATTCTAACATTTATGAACATGCCACCGTTTTTGTTTTAACGCTTTGCCACATATGATAAAATTTTACTATCAACAGGTGCATGTGGATTTAAAGTTCAAATATGAAGGTTACAACAGATCCATGTGGATCAATCCATAGTATCAATCCATAGTCCGTTATACAAGGTCACTGACAAAGTCAGTCAAAACAAAAAACCCAGCTTTATTAATATTTAAATTTTAGTCTTTAAAAAGATAAACCATGGAGCTACCAGGCATTACGATTTTCAAAATGTCTTTACTGGTTTATGGTAACAAATATAAATTTGTCAATTCTCCGTCTACAGTGTGTGTGTGTGTGTGTGTGCGCGCGCGCGCGCGCGTGCGTGTGTGTTTGTGATAGATAGTTAAAAACAGATATTTTTTTCAACAACATTTTTCTCTCTTAGAATTTCAATTTTTATTATTGCAAAAAGCTATTTGTCACTATTATAAACAAGTGAAATAAGTAAATGAATACTACAGTACAACACAATATTTTTTGTCTGGTCTAAGAACGTATTTTACAGAAAATAATGTAAGTTAGCATTATACTCCAATTTATTTCAGAATCGCCTTCAGATTAAATTTACAATAATTTTTTTTAAACAAGTGGCTTATATTCAAATTGAGACAAAAGTATACATTATACATTAAAAGAAACAGCTCTATATAAACAAATTATATTTATTAATATTGTTTTTTACTGAAACGTAAAAAATTATTATTTTTTTTATTTTTCCAAAAGTTTTTTTTGACTTATGGGCTTTCTGAATGACCGATTCAAATATAGATCTTATAATTAGTTAATAAATCTTGACAAATTTATTGAACTTTAATAGAATAGTTTTAAGTTTTCTATTTCCATATAAGTAAATTAATGAAGAACTTAAATTATGTTTAAGTTAAGTAATTATAGTAATAAGACATAATGTAATTAAATTGACTGGTTTACAAAAAGACTCTTCCTCTTGATATTTTAAAATTTAACTGAAGGCTACTATTAAAATATGATATCATACAATTTTCTTTCTTTTTCAGACTGAATAAAATTGGTAAGAATCCGAATCTGGTTTCTCACCATGAAGAAGAGGAAGAAGAAGAAATGGGTAGTGAAAGTAAAACAATAAATGCAGTCGTAAATGCGTTATCAGAACAAGCCGACCATGCCAACACATCGGTCGAATCAGTAGGAAATAGATCATTAATATGTGAATTAGGACGAAGTTTACATATATTAACTGCTAGTTTACCACGACCAAAGTCAGAAAGCAATTTTAATGACCTACAAATGAACACTCGACAACCATTTCATAAATCGGATACATTCCATAAAGAAGCAAACACTTTCCAATGACGACACTCAATTTTTTAGTTGGTGTGGGTGGACATTAATTTAATGAATCCATTCCAACAAGATTTAGTGCCATTAGTCAAAATCATTTTCTCATTTTATGCTTATCCAGCGTTAACATTTGTTTTGTAAAAAAATATGTGCTTTTGTTATCATTGAAAAGAAAAAAAAGAGAGGGGAATCTTGAATGTTTCTCTTATTATATTTCTAATACTAAAAAAACTAACATAGAAAAGTTTTATTAATTCCCTTGTTAGGAATTTGAAAAAAAAGACTTTACAGTGGTAATTGTAGGAATCTGAATTTAATTTATTTATTAATTTTAATAATAAATTATTATGTATTAATGACAATTTGTTACTAGGAATATTAATTTGTTAAACTGGACATAAAATTATAAATAAATAATTATATATAAATAATAAATATAATATAGTTTTGTAAATGCAAAAAGTAGGCCTACACATAAAATTATGTAAATTTATATATACAGTATATAATAATAGTTTATATAAATTAATATAACGGTATTGATTTATTTATTACAAATTATGATATTGTAAATAATCACACTAATGGAGCATTTAATATAATTATTATTGATGAAATTATTAAATAACTATAATGTTATTATTTATTTCTCTTCTGGAAGTGGTAGTTTTAATTATATAATTTTGTTGTAGTTTGTATTTATGGTTTTCTTAATTAATTTGTAAAGATTTTAAAATTCATCAATTAAAAAAATGATCTTAAAATTTTCTGTGTTTAAACTTTTATGAAATCATTTTGTCTTTCAAATTATGTACATTTTTATATAATTTTGTTTTGGAGAAAGTTAATAATATAAATAACCTACTCGTTTATTTAAAAATTCCCATATTTTTATTGTGTTATCCAGGCAATGAGATTTTTTTAACAAAAGTGTAACACTACATTTTCCAATTTTTAACATAGTAAACTTCTGGATGTTTGAAACTTGATTGTCCAAAATGATCAAAAATACATTTTTAGAAAAAAAAACCATTATTAAAATATACACAATTGTGACTTGAAACTAACATCATAATGTAAGAATCGTCATTACAAAATAATGAAATATCACGACTTAAAAGACTTTATTCGACTTTCCAGTAAATGTTCTCAAACAAGATTCCTCACAAAATTGACTAGTGCAGACATATTATTTATAAGCTGCTACGCTAGCTGTCTAAAAAATGTTCCAAACAAAATGTTTCAGAACGTTCTGAACAGTTAACACATTACAAACAGCGTAAACATTTAAGTGTGTGAGTGTGGTTATGTATAAAAAACATTACATATGTCAACACTACGGGAAATTAACTATTAAAATAAATGGTACATATACCAAGATATGATCTCTATGTTATATAACTGTGACCAAATTCTAACGATAAGGAATGATGTTCTGAAGTGTCAGTACATTAGTGGCCCAGAAAGAACTGTTAGTGTTGCTCTGCTGGGGCAGAGACTAGTTTGGTCCTAAAAAGAACCCCAAAAGGAAGCATGTGACTGTGATGGTGGCAGCTACGAGATATTGTCATCCAGTTAAACACAGTCTTTTCTCAATGAATCTTTACTAGAGTCTGGAGGAAGTTGCACTCTTTTTCACATGGGTTACTTTTGTTGTGTACATGACAATATAGTGTTTAAGTACAAGAAAATAACACTTATAGAAGGACTAATCTGTGTAAATTTAAATTGTAAACATGCAGGTTAAAACAAATTTACAATTTTTCTAAGAACATAAAATATTTTCAATCATTACAATAAAGATATTTTTATTTTTAGACAGATATCTTGTTTCTAATGACTAGGGTTATCTAAAATTGACTTGCCCCCATTATTTTGGACTATTGGAAGTTTGCTGTAATAATCTTTAATGAAAAATTGGCTTTTATCAGATATAATTTAAATTGAATTATCTATAGCATTTTTTTTAATTCTGACATTTTTAAATGTTATAATGGGGCTGTAATCTTAAAGTATATTACTTATATACACATATCATTTATGTTCGTTCTAGAAGCATTGTAATTACAAGTTTTATGCTCCAGACTTAACAGAAAGAAATGTAATTTTAACCTTTACTCAAATAAAATGTATAAATATTAAGTTTTTGCATAATAATTTTATTTTACTATTTGTTTGGAAGATCATAAAAAAATCACTAAATCCTTTGACAGAATTTTCCTATGTTTAAATTGTTAATAATAGTTTTGATGATTAAAGAATAATATCGACCCTTCAGTTTACCATTTAACGCTCAACATTTTTCAAAATATAAACATTTGAGTTAAATTTTCAGATTTAAACAATAAAGCAAGATAACCATTGGTGTAAATGTTTTCACAAAATTTTACCGTTAGAGAATTAAATTTACTTAACTATAATAAAAATCAAACAAAGAAATTCTGTAATGTATTCTATAGTAATTGTTACACCTAGTATGAAAGTGTATTTAATTAAACTACATTTAAAAATCAACTTTTGAGAAACTGTCAAGCTATGTCCTACATTATGACAGAGGAAAACTATAAAAGTTTTGCGATTACAAATAAATAAAATTTTAAAAACCTTGTTATAGTTCTTTCCTTGGATACAACAAATTACGTTGATTTTAATAAATATAGTGGATTTGTGTTTTAATGTTTTCATAATTTTTAAATCTTTCTGTTTTAACTGCTAAAGTTATTAATACTTGTAATAGGTTTGACTCCACAAAAAAAAAAACAATTTTTTGTGACCCCAATCAGAAATCATACATTTATCTTTAATTTTACATTCATTTTTAATTTTTTTAATTAATGGGTGTCATCTATTTACTTATGAAATTGTAAAATAATATATAATTTTAAATTGGGTGTAATTAATTTTATAATTTATATACTGCCATCCAGAATTGAAATAATAATTAGGTTTAACAAAATAAATTGTATGAATATTTGGAAAGAAAAAAACAATATTTTTATAAAAATTAAAAATTATCAGAGGAAAATATTGCATTTCATTACAACATTTGATTGTTTAAAAAAATGTGAAAAATCTGATTTGAAATAAATGAATGAAATGTTTTATTTTGGTTAGATAAATTGAAATTTAAAAATGTAATGATCTTTTAACAATAAAAAAGTACTTAATAATTTTATATGAATTTCTGTTGAAATTAAATAATATGTTTTATATAATATTGAAAAAGTGAAAATTATTTAACGTTATAGTTATTGTTATGATTATTGAAAATTATGAGAATTGTTATAAATCATTTTAAAAACGATTATTTTTCTTATTTATGTTAATTATTTACAATAATCCCATTGACAGGTAATTCTGTAATAACATTACAAAATCAGTATATTGCTGCTGTGAATTTCTCTCAGTTATAAATAGTTCATTCATTTTAATGAATGAGCATTTTTGTACAAATGTATTCATATTTTTTAGGAATGATGAAATTCAACAACAAATATGAGGTGTGATTAAAATATACGGTGAATAATTTTATTACGAACAAAGTAATAAGTATCAAAATAATAATCTCCTTGGCTAGTAATGCACTTGACTGAATGTTGATTCCAAGATTGGAAGCATTTCTGGTACGCTTCTTTCGGAAGATCCTTTTGCTGTTCTGTTGATGCCCTCTCAATGTCGGGAATGGTGTCAAAATGTTTTCC
Source organism: Catonia carolina (assembly GCA_035578175.1). NCBI lineage: Eukaryota > Metazoa > Arthropoda > Insecta > Hemiptera > Achilidae > Catonia > Catonia carolina. The sequence goes on from JAQMRL010000001.1 coordinate 377,568,524, forward strand.
TTTCAGCACAGTTTTTATTTTTGTAAAGGGCCAGAAGTTGCTTTGTGCTAAATCTGGAGAGTAAGGCAGATGTGGATGGACAGGAATATTTTTTAGCTGAAAACTCTGGATAAAAAACTGAGGTGTGGCAAGGGCGTCAAAAAGTCAGGGAATGAATTTCACACTTGCTCATCTCATTTCCAAATTATCGATTAAAATTCTTTGTTCGGACTTGTACCAGATGTTCAGTACTTCAGTAAGCTCTTGAATAGTCCATCAAATGTTTGAATGAACCATTTTTACCGCTTTTTGCATGTTTTGATCTGTTTTTGAGGTCAAAGGACATCTCGATCATTCCTGTCTTAAATGGACGTATTTCTGCTTTTGAATCACTTATACCACTTGTTAACAGTTCTTCAAAGTTATTATATTGTCGCCATACACTAATTTTAACATTTCATGAGCTTTTATGGCACTTTTTGAAACTTAAAACAAAATTAATGTCAATGCGATCTTCGAAATCCATGTTGAGTATGACAGACTCGGTAAACATGACCTCACTCCTCCAGCTCTGGAACCCGACTGACAAGTCGCAACGTGTTTAAACTTGATACTGATTATCTGAAAGAATAATCTCAATAATAGCCAGGCTATTATTGAATTTTTTACTTCAAATGGACGTAGTTCATTCGTGGTAAAATCATTCATCGTATTTTTTTTATCACACTTGTATGTCTAGTGTTATATAATTTGTTGTGAGACTGGCACCCCAAGATACAGTATATTACTTTATTTTAAACAATTAAGTTTATTGTTTTTATAATGATTTTTATCATTTTTTCAAATTACTTTTTGTTTATAATTTATGAACGATTCAGCATTAATGTCTCGGTCATTACCAACTACATTGGAGAACGGTACCCTATTAAATTGTTTCAGATTTTTGTTAGAAAATCATTTTTCCAGTTCCTAGCTTCAGTTAAGTACAGCTAAAAACGTTTTATCTTTATTATCTAGTATATAAATGAAACACCCAAATTTAATAATTTTTGTAATGTTATTACTGAGAAAATAACAACTGGTTAATATTAAGAAAATTTTAATAATCGAAGGGTTTTATTGGTCAACTAATACTGTACTTATATTGTTGTAATAATTTAAAAATGAAAAAAATATAAACTTGAAATCCAGTGCAATTTTCTTGCAAAATTTCAAAGTAAATTATGGAAAAAATGAGCAAGAAAAAAGTAAGTAAGAAATAAAATTGGCTGAAGAAAAATTCTTATAAACAATTTACGTGTTTCACATATGGTTTCAGGAAAATTATTTATTTAATAAAAGTTGTTTTTTTTTTTCTAATGTTAATGGTTTCTAAAAATATTTTCAAAAAAACTACAGTTGTTTTGACCAACAAAACCTTGATTGTTATTGATTACAAGTAGATAACTTATTATTCTGACTTGAATGTGCCCATTCGAAGTAACAAAATTAATCCATTCTGAAAAACTATTTATTATTTAGAATGTTTTACCTTTTATTTACATAATAAGTTAACACTTCATGAAACATCAATCTATTTTTTTCTTTTTCCTCATAAATTTAAAAAAGATATTGGTCAATTTAATCAAATAAATTTTAGAATTTTCCTTTGAAAGCAATAATGGTAATCAATATTGAATAACAAAGAAACACTATTAAAACATTAGGTACGTTATACAATTTATTAATTTGTAAACTATTTACTTACTAAAAAATAGGCACATTTAAATCAGCTTTTTGTTTTTCATGTCATAAACGGTTTATATTTTTGTCAGATACTTCATGTAGTCATGATAAGAGTCATTTATGTATTAAAAAGAGTAGAATATTCATAAATTATTTTTGTTTTTCTTTTATTTATAATTTTATTATAAGCGCAAGAATAAATATGTGTTAAAGGAGGATCAGACACAAGAAATAATAATATTTATTTAAAAAAAAAATGGTTTATGCTATAATGTTATGTTTTAAATTTATATTTGTATGTTAGAATTTGTATATTACTGTCTTAAAAACAAATAAATTTATTTCGGAAGATAAAATTAGATTTTCAGTTGCATTAAAATCTAAATTGTTTTTTTTTTGGAATAACTGATGTGGTAATACTGAGAAAAATTTAGAGATTTTAAATAGTAATGGAAAATTGTATTATTGGGACAATATATCAGTATGTTCTTTTACTTATATCTTTCAGATTGGTTAGAAGTTTTCTCTGCAATAATAAATGTAAAAGAATTCCTGTACTTTTAACCAGGTATGCAAATTTGGTGATTAGCTTTTATTATTACTGCATAATGTTATATTTTACTAAAAATTCTCTATCACTGTTGTTGTACAACTGTTGAAATCAGCTATTACGAGTATTATGGTTATGTGTTATATGGCTACCATTCATAGAAGTACCCATTATCGTTATCAAAGAATGATTTTAGTCAACCAATATTAATTGCTTTCACATTAAACCAAAAACCTTTAAGTATATATTCTAGTTATACTCCTGTGAATTTTCTGTAATTTTTTTTGTTGATAGAATGTTTTAAAAGAGTATATTATTTTAATGAAAAGTAACTGAGCCAAGTGAATAATGGTCTTTCTGTGAGTTATGATATACCATTCTGAGTTTATTCATTCTAAAGAAACCTATTAAATTACAGTACATATTTATATTATTCTATTTCATTAGATTTGTACCTTTACAATAACCATTTCAGGTTATTTTTCAGTTTACGTTTTATTTACAGTAATAAATAAAGTTAAGTACTTCTGTGGTGAATATGGTTAACAAAACAGTTATTGTTAGAATCAGGGTTGACCTTAGGCAAGGACAAGCGGGGCAACCACCCCGGACCCACAAATATTTGAAGATTACAAATACTATAACAGTAGAAATCAAAATAGAAATAAGAGTATGAGACTTTTGGAAATCTTAATTTTGATAAACTTATTGACGAGTTTGCTGAGAATAAATCTAGGAAAGTAATTTTTTTGTAAATAAACCTGTGTAGCTGTTGAATATTTTTATGTTTCATCCAACTTTCATGTTTTTTTCTCTTAAAACATTCACTTGTTTGTTTTAGCTGTTGCATATTTTTCATGTTTCATACAACTCCCAAGTTTTTTCATCTTAAAAATTAAAAAAAAACCCCAATTTTTTGTTTGAATCAAACAAAATATATAATTACAACTTCCAAATGCCAATATTAAAATGTTAAAGTGTGTCCCAATAAAAGTATTCTCTTGTTTCATGTTTCATACAACTCCCAAGTTTTTTCATCTTAAAAATTTAAAAAATCCCCAATTTTTTGTTTGAATCAAACAAAATATATATAATTACAACTTCCAAATGCCAATAATAAAATATTAAAGTGTGTCCCAATAAAAGTATTCTCTTGTTTTATCTGTTTGTAATTTTACTGACTTTTGAAAAATGAATTAATCCTAATCATCGCGCACAATTTTGGACTGGAGTGGGTGGGGATCTGGCAGATTGTGACATCACATTGGGCTTAAGAACCCTGCATCCAATATTTACCCTGGACGCCACAACTGCTAGGGCCAGCGCTGGTTAGAATACTATGAAAACTAGCTTCACAATATCTTTGCTGCTGATTCCTCTACAGTATCACCACGTGTACTATTTAACTACACAATAACACCATATTTGTGCAGATGAAATTGGAACAGTGCTGGGTGAGGGGAAGTAGAGCGATGCCAAATAAGCTTGCCAGTTTTCTGAAATGTGCAGACGATTTATTTTGGTAATGGCATGCTTGGTTGCCTCAGCAAGTGGGGAGGGTCAGTGCTGTACCAGCTGTGATCAGAATCACATCGCTCTCACAACATTATATATATATCAGCTAACCTGAAAACATAAGTCTGTAATGTGTTGTATGTAATACGTGTTAATTGTTGTATACAATGTTTACATCAGAATGTTTTTAATGTCGCTAATAGATGATAATTTACATCGTTCAGCAACTTTGATTTAGTAGGCAGTTCAGTACCAAGACAAGAAATTTACTGACTGAATCCAAACTGTTCGCCCAGCTACACCAACAAGCTTATTTGGCATCCGCTCTACATCTTGTAATCAGTACAAATGACCTTGAGGCTTGAAATCATACAACACTCACCATAATGGTTGAATATTTTATGTTATTTAATTAATATAATATAAACTACTTTTAATTACTAAATTAACTTGATTAATAAATTCCATTAACCCGAAATAAATTTAGTTTGTTTTGAAGGCAAAAATTATTTTATTTATTTATTTTTGTATCAAATATTTAATTAAATTAATTGTTATAAATTATATTATATATTTTATTAAACAAAACATTTTATTTTAAAAGTTTATTCGTATGGCTTTAAAAGTCAAAAATGAATTTAAAATTCATAATGTTATAATTTGAAATGTAATATAAATTTTGTTAACAAGACTTATATTTTTAATTGGTTTTATTAAAAATGTAAATTTTATTAAACACAACAGCAAATGTCTACAAATTTGTAGAAACAGGGTCAATTCTATTTTCCTATAATTAAAGAAATTGTATAAAAAATGTAATTTCTATTTTGTCATTGAATGATATTTTTATGTTTCGATTCGAATTGCATAAACATTTTAAAAATTATTTTTAATATTGTATTGTACTACTGTTGTAATGTTAACGTATTATTTATCATTTAAAATGAATAATAGTTTTTATTTTGTTATATATGAAGGCACATGTAAGGTATGTAAAAAATAGAATATTATGCTTACTTGTAAATTCAATAATATTTATATTTGTTAAATTGTGATTATAAATGTTGTAAATCATGTGTACAACACTGCAGAAAGAGCAGCAGTGTGTAATTGTATGAATTCTTGTATATAATAATTATTTTTTATATACAAGAGTTATGTTTGTATATATTAAAATTGAATTATGAAGTGTGGATGAGTGGTGTGTGTGTACGTTTATATAAGTAATTGAGTATGTGTGCCTTATTGAAATTGTTGATTGCTTGCAGTTTTTGTTCATAAAAATAATAATGTAATAAATCTTTAAATTTTCAAATAGTTTTTCTGTGTTTCTTTGCAGATTTAGTTATTTAGCTAACATATTGATTGCATGTTTTATAAGAATCCATTTTATTATTTTTATATATCAAATAGACATGAATATTTGTTTATTACTTTTAATTTGATTTTATGTACTGCAATTAAATATTAAAATGCTACAACTTGCTAAGTAGTATTATTGCGGCTTACTGAGAAAGATTTTGATGTAAAGTTTCCCAACAAAGCTCACCTTTTAGATACCAATTTAGAGGATATTTTTAAATCACTCAATACTTTCAGATTAGTACAGTTTTTGACTGTTTTACTGATTGTCATACGTTTAAATATCAGTAGGTACAAAATACAAAAATTATTTTTGTCAACATCTGCAATACCAGCTTTTTCAAGTTTATTATTTTCACCCGCTTCATTTGAAGTTTCACAGGGTTTCTTCTTTCTCAAACATGTTATTAAAAAGCTACATCTCACATAACTTTTCATTGTTGATAGTAAACCAGATATATATTGACAAAGATTTCAGTGAGTGTATTTCTATCTATTACTCAAAAATATTTCATGATATATCATCATTTTTTTTTGTTAATCCAATGGCCAATATTATCTAAGTCTTGACAATGACCTTTAAAATGGTTTTTAAACACTAACACAGGTAACATAAAAACAGCTAACTCATGGGTCATTATGATTATTAAATAGCCATTAATTTATTTTCCAATAATTATTTAAAATCATACATAAACAAATATTCATTTAGTTTTGAATTAATTAAGTGACAGTTTGATTTTCTTTTTCAATTCATATTTTATCTTGAAGTTTCAACTTAATAATAACTTAGTGTTGACGGTGCACTACATTTTGCTTTTGAGGGAGGGGGCAAAACATAATGTTCTGTGAGGTCTGAAATACCCTTTCTGGCAGAGGACTCCTGTATCTTTGAAGTCATGTTTTGAGCTCTTATGAAGGACTATTTTCTGAAGGTCTTGAATTTTAAGTCTTATCTTGTCAAATCTCGGCAGCATCATAGACCATAAACCAATTTAGTTTCTTTATCTTCAGTAAATTAATTACCAATACTGTAAAGAATAAAACTCGTTTGTAAGAACCTTTACTCTTTTAATAGTATGAAAATTACATTTTATTCGTTATTATTTTTGTAAATCATTTTATAAAATATTCAGACTTTCTCAGTGTCTTGTTAATTGTTACCGTGTATGTGCATCCTGTTAAAAAAACAAAAACACGATTTCACTTGATTAAATAAAATTAACAAAAAATATAAATCCGTTATTTCTGTATAATCCTCTAATTATTATTTAAACGATGTATTATTGTTTATAAGTGTGGTGGATATTAAAATATATTGTAAATTATGAACAATTTAAAGTGTATGGGTGATACATTTTAGTGATATAGATTTAGTAAAAACCAAAATGCTTTATTTAGAATACTTTTTTCTTGTAACTATATTTTGTATAAACTGAAACATGTAGATTATTAATTCTTTTTTATTAGTTAATTATTAGAGAAAGTATGTACATAATTATGTATCTCTGTGATATTTCATTACCATTTTAATGATATAAAGATAATAATAATGACTGGGTTATTATGATTATTAACTGTGTGTTAATTATTAAAATGTTGAATTGTTGAAAAATTATTTAGTAAATGTAACTGTACTGATCTTCCATCAGTATAATGGTTATATTGTTATAAAAATGTAAAATGTTTATTATTATGTTACATTAATGGGTTTTGTTTATTAATTAATTAAAAATTTATACAATTTTTGTTTATTTTTAATTCTATACTATTTTTACATTATGTACCAAACAGTTACCTCTTAATATCACTAACATAATTATGAGATGAATGTAATATAATTCCTAACGAATTAATTTTCTTTTAAGCAAATATATGAAGATATTTTTTTAGGATTAAAGTGAATATTAGTTATATTGCAGAATTATTTCTTTTTAGATAATAAACCAGTGATGTAGAAAGTTAGCATTAGATTTAGTTTAAGGTTATGCATGAAATTATATCAGACTACTTGAATAACTTTCCTTTTCTATAATTACATAAGGAGATTTTATCCTGATTTACACTTATCAGTTTAAATATCATTCATGAAAATATATTCATTATGTAAAAAATAAACAAAATTAACTCTAGGCTGTTTCTGTGGCCCAGTGGTTAGCATGCTACACTGCAAAATGGAAGTCCCGGTGTAATATCCCTACCATAGGATGTCATAATTTGCACTAACCCCACAATCGGGATTAAAAATTATGATGTTGCTTTGAAGGATGCGTTTAAAAATACTTATCAATTTTAAGTTTTTTTTTTTATTTATTTATTTAACCTTGCATCAACTGCAACGGTCATTAGCAGCGACGTTGGGGTGTAACTATTGTAGAATGGAGGATGAAATGATATTTTGTAACGTATGAAAATATGCCGTGCCTGAGTGGGATTTGGACCCAGGACCGCATGATGAGAGGCGAGCACGTTACCAACTGCGCCAATGCGGCCGGCAATTTAAGTTTTTTGTTTCTGTTTTATCTAAAGGTGCTGAGTTCTTCATTGTATCTGTTTTTAATAATGGAATGACTGGAAAATAATAAGATACACATATGTTAAATTGCATGGTTCCGTGTTACAAAAATTATTATAAATACCTGTACCATAATTTTAAATACGTAAATCATAATTATTGTTGTCCATAATGATAATAGGTTTCTCCAACTTAAAAATACACTTGTTACTGATTACACTCCAACTACCGCAGACTACATGATCCATTTACATGTCACTGTCCCACCAACTCTGTTCCACCTCTATTCCCTTTTTATACTTTTCCATATTTACAGTTCATCTCATATACGTCACTCATTAATTTGTGAATCAGTGATTAGAATTATTTTCCATCTTACTTGTACTCTCTCGTTTCAACAAAACTTCCAGAAATCTCTCGAAGCTGTTATATATCTTCCTCTTTGTTTAAAACTTTCTTTCTCATTCTTTCAACCATTACATATTTAGAACCACTTATCATTTATTTAATCGGGAAATTTCTACCATGATCTCAACCTTATCATTTATCCCAATCTAATATATATCAGCACACCAGACCAATTATTCTGTATACATAAAAATATTACTTCCATTTTTAACAATACAATATTTTATGTATGTGACACCAGCTTTGATTCTCAGCTAGAGTCTGAAAAATTATTATAATAAACCTACTATTACTTAACCCACAGTAGTTGCTAATGACCAAGACGTTGATGAGACTTTAAATAAACTGAAAAGAAATTTAACTCTAGGCTAAGTAAGCTTATTGATGAGCCTTAGATAAGATATTCATAAACAAGGTTGTTGTAGTGGTGAATATAAACTTTTGAAACAACGAACCTGTTTTAATTTAACAATTTAAATGTTTAGATATTTTAACTACCTATACAACATTCAGAACATATTAATTTGTAGTTTTCTTTTACACAGCATGTGATCTCAGCAAAGATTGACTAAAGAAGCAGTACTCATTTTTTAGGCCTACAGGTCTCATATCTTTTAATCAGATCTAATGTAGCATGGTCCAAAATGTGGTTGAATTCATACTACTGATAATAACTAATATTTATTCAGGAACTAACAAACCCTTTTTTGACACACCAAATTTAAAAATTATTAGAAATTATACAAAATTTATTTTTTAAATATTCTTCCTTACATTCGAAGGTAGTGGACCTACAAGGTAGTGGATCTACAGTATGGCCATTCTAGCGACCCTAATGGATAAACAGAAGAAATTTTCTTGTACAGGTATACTGTGGACAAATCGAAATGGCACAACTTGTGCTGTATGAGTACACACAGTTATCCATAACCTATCCTTGTATCATTATATAACCTATTCTTTCAACAAGGTCTACAAATTTTAATGTATGCAAATGCCTACAACCTTATGTCAATGTACAAACATGCAAATAATTCATTTTAAAATATGTGTTTAATTTGTCCCAGTAAAAATTTAAGTTATAAATTACAAGAACTAAACTGCAAAATTCACTAAACTATACTCTACAGACGCACGCAACTAACTAAACAAATTGTCTGAATATATAATGAACAGAAAATCATATATGTAAACATATTAGTCACATCATTATGTCTGACAAATTATTAATAACAACAGTTAAAACAAAGTGTAGTGACCGTGCATGAATTGCATTATTACAGTAGTGATTGCATACTTTTGTGACTGTACCATCATTGCATGGAGAGGGGCGAAGAGGAGTAGATAAACACTGAAGCTGCTTTTTCCGATTTGAATTGTCCAAGGTATATTACTAATATCTGGAATTTATATTTTATTTGCTGATTTATATTGTATTATTTCTTTTGCAAGAATAATTATATCATATTATTATCTTATATCAATAATTATTATATTGCTATTCAGCTTTCATCTGTCAGACTGTAGATAGAACTTTCTTTCTGCTACAGCTTTCTTCAGTAGGCTTATTGTGTGTTATTGTGTGTTTCTGAAAAAATGCAGGTCAAAACATTTTACATGGTTGGGTCATTCAAATAAATGGCTTGGATAGGGTTGTTGAATATGATGAGGAAAGTTGTTTGTTACTTATATAATTTTATACGATTAGTAACCTAGGGCTAAAATGGTTTTTAATATAATTTAATTTTTATTTCTTACTGGGTGTTGATTCTGATACATTGACACACAAGTTATTTCAAGTAAATTTTATTAACACTGATCCATCTGTCTTACTTCAATTTCTTTGATAATAATTTGAAACATAAACTATGGAACTAAATTAATTACCAGGTTAGACAGCTGATTTATGGTAATGTCACATTAACTTTACATGAACTCACTGATTTTACTTGGGAAACTAAAATAAATTTTAAAGTATGTCCAAATTCAAGTGTATAAAATATAATATGATTCATTCCATAATTGCAACGCATCAGCTGTATATTACATATAAATACAGTAGAATAGTAGAAGATACAAATAGATTTTAGCTTTGTAGGTAAAATATGAGGTACGTTAAAAAAGTATCCGACTTTTTAAAAATAAAAATTATTTGTATAAATATTCAAAAACATAACCTAGTCCCCTTCAAAGTAGTCACCTAAAACTTGACACACTTGTCCCATCAGTGCTACAACTGTCTCTTACATTGTTCAGTACCACAAAGATGTTAGAGAACTTCTTGGTAGTAATCCTAAGTAAAAGTTTGACCCTGAGGAGCATATCCGTGGTGTATGATACCTCTATTGTCAAACAAAAAACAGCCAGAATGACCTTCACAGTGCTGCACACCTGTCATGCTTTATTGGACGAGCGTATGAAGAATATCACTATTGTAAAGACTGTATTTTGGTTCTGGGTCATGATCATATAAAGACATTTCATCATCAATTATTAACAATCTTTCTAAAAGTTTTGGCTTGATAATCATTGAGTTTGTTGCAAAATTAAATGTTAAACAAGACTGACTTAATGTATAAGCAGGAAAACATTTAAGCATACTCCTGATATGTCAGAACATGTCTGACCTGAGTAATGTTATCTTATCTTTATTTGTTGGCATGTTACAAAATAAGGTTGGATATTTTTTTAACTGTCCTCGTGTATATTTATTTCATTATTTTGAAGTATAGTAGGGGTATAATAGAAAATAAATTACATAAAAAATAAATATACGTATGTAATTAATTTTTGGTCTGCTTTGACAATGAGCATGGAGTTTGGAACGTGAACCTCCGGTTCATGTCCATTAATGGTTTTTTTTTTTGTTTAACGTCCGACTGTTTTGCAATTACTGCTAATGCAGACGGTGAAGGATGAAATGATTTTTTGTAATGTATGAAAATAGGCCGTGCCTGAATGGGATTCGAACCCAAGACTGCATGATGAGAGGCGAGCATTAATGGTTAGACGTGAGTAATGCTGACTGCTTTAAATCAGCCCATTAGCTGATTTTAGAGCAGTTTCATTTTATTTTAAGAATTATATATTGAGAATAATAAAATATTAAACACTAAGCAATATTTATTACAATTTATCATTGTTTATTGTTTCCTTTTTAAAATTAAGGTATGATACGTAATTAATTGCAGGTGTAGAACCTGAATTCATTTGTTTGCTTTTAGAATGCATTAGTCTTCCTGCAGTGCTTCTTAATAAATGTAAACATAAAAAAGAAAAACATTTAAAAAAATCTCTGCAGTAACATTGTGATAGCCTGTAGTGTGCTTCCTGCTACAGTGAGGTTTTGTTGTTTACTTCTTTACTTCTTATGTGACGATGGTTGTAATCTTCCAATAAATATCTCGTTTTAAGATGCCACTTCAGAGAAATTTTTAAAATTGTTTTTCTTACATTATGCTTGATTAAAGTATATGATATTTTTATTTTACATTCGGTACATGTGCCTTCTGTTGATTTATATTGAGTGATTTGAAATTTTTATGGTTTTAATTTTAAAATGTTTTAAATGTAATATTAAAAATTGATTGTTAAAGAAGTTAAAATACTTATAACAGATGTTAGTAAATTATTAATAACATCAGTTTCAATTTATAACTTCTGTCCAATAAAAATATATTGTATATGATCTTTGTAAATATAAACAAATTTTTCAATAACCATAAGACTTTTTAATGATATAACTATTGATAAATACAGTATTGTACATTAATAAGTAATATACAAAACGAACTCCAACTCACTTCAATTAGTTTAAGAGATGAAGGCTAGGTCTAGAATCAATGCAATATACCTTATAGAGTAATTAATAGCTTTAACTATTAGGATGCTCAAACTTAACTATTTGAACTTAGCTGCGTTTTTACACCTCAAACGCCCTCGTCCCACTTCCACAACTTACCTTACCCCAACCTACATTTAAATTGTATCGTGTCAAGTAATTTAATTATTAGTGATATTTTTAGTTTGCAACAAAGCAAATTGTATTGAATGAGATTTTTAGGCCTAAACATTCGTTTAAAGAAATGATGGCAGGACCATGTTGATTAAGTTGTAGCCAATGTACGAACTATAGCCACTAGTGTTCTTGTTATATAAAATATAAGTTAGTTTTAATATAATTATCAAAACAATTTTATTTTGTACTAATTACTACATTTTATATTATATTTTATTTTTTTTACATTGTAAATAATTATCGTTATGTTTAATTATTATTTGTTACTTTGTAAATATTGTTTAATGAGAATTTTATATTTATATTATTTTTTACTATTTTCAATTTTTTTAAACATTTTGGGTGTACTGGGAGTTGAAACTGATTACGCATTAATCGTACGTAATCAACTTCTTACTGTGTATGAATATTCATCCTGGAGTAATATTGAATAATTATAGTATTATACTTAATGTAAATTCTTTTATTCATCTAAATTTGTTGTTTGTTTATTTATTCATTCTATGCAAATACATGAGTTTGTTAGACAGATTCAGTTAAATAAACAAATTCAGATTTTAAAAAATAATTTAGAAGACAATGTACCATTTAAATTTGTTGGAAGAAGGATTGGTTATCAAAGGGAATTTTGCCGCAGTCACTACAAAATAATATTTTTAGAACAGTTTCAATAGTCATATTTAAAAAAGTAAAACTATTAATGAAAGTTATTTGAAGTAACTAATTGATATTTTTTTGTAATAACATTGTTTGCAATCAGTTTTAAAAATAAAGTATAAACATATCGTTTAAATTTACAAATCACAAGTAGAGGTACCCTGAGTAACTCTCATTTCATGAATTATTCATCTTTCAAAAGAGAAAATTACTATGCACGAAGATATTTACATATTACAATATGGAATACTTTTCACTATCATTTTATGTACATTTAAAAATTTTATCAGACAAGTCCAAAACGTGGTAACGTTTCAGGTGTCTAACTTCTTCTGCATTGTTTAAAAGTTTTATGGCTAATTCAATTTTGTGACTTCCAAGTCTTGCCTGATAATACTAATTGAAATAATAAATTATTTTTATTAATTTATTTTTACTACTAAAATTTACAAATTAAAGTTACATATTATACTTTGGTTTATGTCTCCCCGAGCTAGGAACTGTTACTGAGAACTACCATTCAGGCCAGATTGACTTTGGATTTTAAAGAGATTGTTACTCCTCCATCTCTACATTTTCTATCTCTTCTAAGACTAGGATTTGAACCGGGATAAAATTACTTACTTCAGCAATTTTTGAGGTAAGGATATACAAGTTCTAGGTACAGAAGAAACTTCATTAAATAACTTTATTGATGTTTAATTATTTATTTCCTTTGTGTGTGTGTAAGAAGATGATAACCTGCTAAATCTGCGACTGTCAATCTACCGTTACTACATTCTCTTATTACTAATGTAAAGATAATTATGTACATTTACTACATGTTTTATCTTTAACATTTCATTGTTAATGATGGTTGCATGTTTTTAATTTGTTAATACTTTAATTCATTAATTTTTGTAAAAGTTTCCGAACATTTGTTTAGGCCTACAATATTACTTATAATATCGTTTTTATTGGTTAATTTGTATGATTATTCATTTTGATATTTTTCCTTTTGTTTTATTATTTTGGTCATTAAAATAATGACCAAAATTATTTATGATTTATTTTAATCATTTAAATTTTATTATCAGTGTGTTATAAATCTTGATTTAATCTCCTCCATGAAATTAAGCTTTTCCATTCAAAATTGAAAAAAAAACATATTGTATTACTGTAATTGGTTTTTACTCCATGATTGCCCAATTTGTTAATTAATTTGTTTTGTAGCTGTCTAATATTTACGTAATGTAGGTACTACAGTTTTTTAATTGCATTTAATATAATATCAGTATATTAAAATTTCACATAACAAAGTAATGTAAAATATTTTTAATTAGTTATAAAAGTTATGTAGATTTTCTAATACTGTATAACATATTATTCTTTTATTTAGAAAAATGCAGTATTGGTTTTGTTTTTAATAAGTACATGTTTTCCACTATGCTGAAATTTAAATTTGATTTCTCCAGTCATATACATACAATCAGTATTTTATGTTTTAGTATTTTGTCCTATTGAACACAATTTAACCTTAGTTTTTATAAGTTCTTACAATTCCAAAATGCTTAAAAAATCTGACTAGAAGTTCTTCTAGGGTTTACATTTGGATTAACAATTAATTGTCCTGATGATTTTGGAATAATCATTGAACATTATTTTTCAGAATATTTAAAAAAATTTAATTGGGATTTAAACTCAGAAGAAGAAGGCTTATAGATGCTGAAGTCACGAGATTGCCTTTTGCGTATGTATGGGCTGTGAGGAAGGGAAGTGAAATATTTGCAGTGCTGCTAATCTCAACAGTGAGATACTACTCGTACATTTCACTACCATGCAGTTTCTACATACATTTTGTAAGCTGTAATTTATTCCGAGAAAATGTTTTCTTCATAAACCTTACCTATAAGGAATAAATATGACCTGTAATATTGCCTATAGCTTAATTACATGACTAGAAATGTTTGATTTACTGTAATTACGAATGAATCACCTTCTTTACTATTGCTGTCACCGGCATTTTCATTATCAGTCTCTCTAGTATCTACCTAACCGTTTTATTTTTTTACCAGGTTTCAACAAAACTGTTAAAGAATAGCTTCTTCACATCCTTAATTTCCTTTTTTATTCTTCGAATTGTGGAAAGAGAAACATCACAGCAGTTAGCTGCTCGCTCACAGCTTTTTTTAAGAGGCACGGATAGACATTTTTGTTTAGTTTCAACTTAACAACATTTTATTACATTGCATATTTGATTTCGTTCTGCACTGTGAATAGTTTGAGAATGATTATTATTTCTGAGAATAGGAATGGAGTATGTAATTTTGGATATTGTGCAAACAATTATAAAATAAATATTTATTCTTATTTTAATAGATTCTCTTTGTCATGGCAACCATAAGTTCCTTTTAGTAACCCTTTTTTAGTTTCTTAAGTATTGGTTCTTCAGCCTTTTCTTTATTCTACCATCAAAAATATTTCTTTTGAAATCATCGTATTTCATAATGTTGCTAATGCATTTTTATTTCCTTTTAATTAAACTCATAATGTGTCCTCTTTTATGTTTTTTTTGTGTGTAATAATAATTCATTACTTATCTCTTTCTCGGTCCAACTGATCTGCAATCATCTCCATAACCTCTTTAAGTAAAATATAGTGACTAAAATAAACAAAATAATAATAATAGTAATTGATCCTTCCTATTACTTGTTTGGGTACTAAATGATGAGAAGTTGAACTAAATTTAATTTTAGTACATAATTTGTAAAACATTTTGAAAACTAGGTACAACCTAAGTATGGCACTTAACCAAACAATTTAAAAGAAGTAAATTTATTGATAAACCATGTGAGGTTTAAAGTAAAGGGAGCAGTGTTCCCCATATTTCTCTATTTTAAAATTTTATCTTTTTCTAAGCAGCCAGTAAAGATATTATAATTCTGTTTATTTTTATACAAAAATTCAGAACTTTTTACACTTTTTGTCAGACACTTTTATATAAAATAACGTTTAGAAGTTTATTTACCGATTTTTAAATTTCCAATATAATACTGCACAAAAATTGCTAATAACATTTTTTCTCAAAAACTGTTTAAGTTCATACAATAACTCTCTGAAAGATTGCAAAAATTGATGTTAGAAATATACTCTGAAAATTTCAAAGTGATAATATGAAGTAGAACTCGAGTACAGAAAATGGAAAAAGTAATTTATCTGTTATTGAATAGAAAGGATTATCTAGATTCTCCTCATTGGTACAAGTCCTTTAACTTCATTTTACCAAATTGTATTTTCTTTTCTAATTTTTTTATATAATTCATCCAAATATTTTTCACTTTTTGATATACGCTGTGAATCTAACGTCAGCAACACTTCATGGACATTTTTGCCTGGAGTCCTAATTCCTTCAACAGTAAACACCTCCCAATACAGCTTTTAGTACGATAGTTCCCGTGAAAATAAATAAATAAAAATACTACTCTATTTCCAACTTTCAAGTTTCTCCCACCATTTTAAAGCGGAGATTTCAAACTACATAATAGGCTGAAAATTCAAAAATTGATATTGTTTCATTTTTTTTCATACACTGCTCCCCTTAATTTTATAAATTAAACTATTACCGAGAAAATTGTATATTGTCAAATTTAACGGTTTTGAGGGTCATAGTCGTATCTAATTTTTTTAAAGTACCCAAACTTAGAAAGAATTTCAAATAAGCAGATTTTTCAAGCATAACTATAGTATAGGCCTATTTTATTACTTTATTTAAATTATTGATATTTATTACACCAATTATATTGTTAGCAATAGTTCCTTTTTGTGTTAATAGCATGGTTGAACCATATTATTGTAATAATATGTATTAGACAATTAATTTACCAGTAATTTGTCCATTGATTACACCATTCCTCCTAAAGGTAAATTGCAATTTGTTTGTTTCGCATTATACTTTATTTAATTTAACATTAGAAAGTTCAAGAAAATTAAAAACAAAATGAGGAGTTGTGTCGTATATTGTAATGTCTTTGGACGTTGAACAAGTTTGCCTTTAGTATTATCAAATTGATATTTGCTTATTAAATAGATGTATTTGTTAAATAATATGTTATTGGTTTTAATTTATAAATTCAACCATTAAAATTAATTTAATCATTAAATTCACCAAATCAATATATTCCTACTCAGACAACATTTTTCATAGTGATGTAATGCAACTTCTAAAGAACCAAATTGTAAGTATTTTTAATTACCAGAAATGAATTTATTAATACCAAACGAATAATTACATCATTAGTTAACGATGTGATATGAGTTTTCAAATTAGTTGTATATTGTAGAATATTATAAATCTACACGGCTTTCCTGTATTGTATGAGATATTTTATCGTTGTTTAATGTTCAAATAATTTTAGCTCTTCATTCATTTGTGTTAACTTAAACTAAAAATGCAATATATTTTTAAATACATTTTCTCATGTAATTTTCCTATTATTATTTTCTAAAGTCTGTAACTAACATGTTTGTGAAAGGCAAGATGGTTTTTTCTATATATATGATAACCATTTCAAAATTAATAATAATATAAAAATGTAAAATGATAGTAGTAGTATCATTTGTAACAGAATTTTAATTACTGAACTAATAATTTAAGTTTTAAATGTATGACTAAAATTTTGAAAAAGGAGCTACATATTTAGTTTACTAAAGTAATTAATATTAAAAACCTTCACAGAAAAAAATAATTAAAAATTAAAGAAAGAATAATAAGTAAAAGTAAACACATGCAATATGGGAAGGCTGCATTGGCTGTTTTAATTAAATTGGAGATTTAAAAACAAACAAAATTCTTACTTTTACCTTTATTAGGCACAGGACTGGATCAACATGAAAATACTTAGATTTCAGTAAATAATTGAGTATAAAGAATTATGAATAATATTTTGGTGAATTAAATAATTATAAATAATTTTGTAATTTTTATTTAAAAAAAAATGTGAGTTATTTTTGATCACATAGGCAATATGAAGCCAGATTAATGAACGTTACTACTGAAGCTGAAGAAAATTTTTTTCAAAAAATAAAATTTTTGTATTAAAACTAGATAATGTTTGATGGAAGTAACAATTAATTTTTTTATTTCTACTTTTTTTTATTCACATACATAATTTCCAAGTTACAAATTTTACGTTGGTTTTTGAAACAATGAAATAAGTTAATTCTTATCCACACACAATACATTTTCTAATTAAACTAATTTTATAACACAGTAATTAACCAAACATACAACAACATTATTATAAATTGTGTTGAGGCACCATAAATTTATACTTCTCGGTATAAAATATAGAAATAAAATAATTAGGTCATGTATATTAGAGAATTGAAGGTAAACATTTTTTTAGTAAATTATTTAACGGTAACCAGATTCTCAAATAAACTGTTCAGATTAATTTTACTTCACTGACTTATGTGATCAAATGAAGTATACATATTTTATATTACAAAAAAAATTCAGAAAAAAAGTCAAACTTTTAATGATTTATTATTTACATTTCTATTGAAAAATAAACAAACATATTATTGTCAAATTCCTGGAAATGTTAATATTTGTTTTCTTGTGAATTTTTTGTAACATTAGGTATGTAGTATTTCATACCTTTAATAATTGGTTCTGCTAAAAAGAAAGAACAAAATGCTGTTATTATTTTATTAATATACTATTTAAAAAAAGTTTTTGTAATAGATTTCAAAAATGATTGCTTGAAAATAAATAAATTAGTTTTACTTTTTGTTTTTTACGATTAATTTTTGTCAGTAAGATCAAGGTACTCAAAGAAAATTAGATTGGTATTTGTTTATTTAATATTTTGTTTATTTAACATGAGATCAGCTACTTCAGTTATTCGTGACTTTTATGGGTTACATTATGGAGTAGGTGGTTTTTAACAAGCAACAATTTTGAGATCCTAGCTGGGAATCGACGTGGGAAATTCTTTGCAGAAACTCTTATCACTTGATCACAAGACAGCCATTATATTTCTGTTCAATAACATTCCTTTCTTAAATTTTGTCCATTTTATTTAATCGAATATTAATCTACTGAAAAGTCAAACTTAAAATAATGTTAAGCACAATATCAATCAAGAAAAAGGCGATGAGAAATAAGGGAAAATTGTGACAGTAATCATATTGTATCAGTTGTTTTGACCGATCTAAAATACCTAATTGTTTGTAGTACTTTCATTACTGATTTTGATAATTTTAAATAGCCTTTTTCTGTTTTTGCTATGGTATGGTAATTTTAAAATGAAAGCAAATAACAATTTGGATGACAATTGCTTTATTAATTTGTTTTTATTTTTTGAAGATTATTATTTTAAAATTATTATTAAAATATTTAATAAAATCCCAAAATATTTTTGTTCTAAATTTGGAAATGAAAAATTTTTGGTTTTAATTTCAATAAAGCAATGCCAGCATTGTGTGAAATATGTATTTGCCTTATGTAATTATTAAACTAATAATCTTATATCTTGTTGAAGTTTATTTAAGTTATATGTAAATATATAAATACATAATTATACATTAAATAATACAGTATACTAGTAAATTATGTGCTATGGTAAAT
Organism: Catonia carolina; assembly: GCA_035578175.1. Lineage (NCBI taxonomy): Eukaryota > Metazoa > Arthropoda > Insecta > Hemiptera > Achilidae > Catonia > Catonia carolina. The sequence continues at coordinate 377,587,863 of JAQMRL010000001.1, forward strand.
TAATGATTAATTAATTAATTAATTAGTGATATTCTTTATATACTATAATTAATAATATATTTTACTAGTATACCTGTGTACAATGCTACGAACATTAGTAATAAGTAGGAAAAAAATAATATTGGTTTTTCACAATAACTACTGTAATTTTTACGAAGTAATTTGTTTATAATTTGATCTGTTACTGTTATTAAACATATTTCAGTGCTTTGTATAGTGATAAAAATATTTATATTTAGTATTATTATAATTAAAACAGTTTATTTTCTTCCGATTCGAGAAAAGAAGTGTACGAAAGGACCTGTCAATCCGTGCTGTTAGTTCTTATTTAATTTTTACCAAAAGTGCTCATAGCTGTTGAAGACATTCTGCTGAAAAGATTAAAATATAATTGTAGTTATTGCAAAGGTGAAATGCTTTTTAACTAGTTTTTAAAAATGAAAAGTGTTTTCAGAAGGTTTCTTGGAGGGAGCTCCACTATTTATAAAGCTCTGTGATCTGTGAGATTAGCAACCATTGATCACCATTTCAGTCATTTGTGTTTTTATACAATTCATAATAAATATGTGTATATTTATGCATAAATGTAGTGTGTTTATAAAAAAATTTGTGAGATGTTGTTATTTCATTTTTATTTTATTTTCTTTGTATTTAATTGATTTATAAAACAAAATTAATGTAATATACATTTCAAAAATTTTTCTTTAAAAAAAAATAACTATGTTTTTTTATATATTATATTTTCAAATTGCATTCAGATTATTGTAGATACATTTTACCATTGTTGAATTATTCAAACTTTTGTACATTTACTATTTTTAATAAACCTAACCTTTTAATTTATTGAAAAAACTCACTCTAAAAACATATCGTTTATTGCATTTTATTGTCCACCAATAATTATTGTAAATATTTGAATTTAAAAAAATATTTTTTATTATTTTTAATACAATACCATCTGTTTATTCAACAAAATTGAAAAGTATCGGATAAAGTATTTTATAATATTTAAAAATTTATTTCAACAGAATAAAAATTTTCCTTAAACATTCATAACATTTAAAATTATTTTGATGCTTATTTACACATATAAATTGAGTAAATTTTCTGAGGTTCAATTACTTATATGTTGGAACATTGTTTCATTTACGACTATTAAAGAAACATAATAAATTTCCCAAGGATCATCCTAATGGATTGTCTAATTTCACTACAATTAAATTATTGATACTTTATTCTAATTTCATCCTCTGAAATTCCCTTTTTTAACAAGAGGACACTGAATTTACCGGTGCCTAGGTAGGTAAACCTTCACCTGTGGTATACAGAGCTCTGCCAAAGGTAGCTATCCGCCAAAACCTCTCAGTTCCTTTTTATCCCATCCGGACTTGCCACGGGATTACCGTTAGGCATAACTTCACAACAAGTCAGAGGTTTTTTATTAGCTGGATAACTTTATCTCAGTGTGATTCCTTTTCTTTCTACCCATTTTACCCCCCTTTTTTGAGTGACTTCTTTTGAGAATAATGCAGCTGGGCTTCTCTACTCTTCATCACCTTCTGGATGAACTCCTCAATGGCCATCCAGCTTTCCTCTTCTGCAATCATGAAATGTCCGATAATTTCGGGACAAATTGGCGACCCAAGCAAGGTCCATCCAAGCAGGATCCCTAGAACCTCACTCTTTGGTACCCCTCTCCAGTTTTCTGTCCCTCAGATATCTCACTTCTTTCCCAAGCTGACAATTCTATAGGAGGTATGCTTGCCACCACCATTTCACACACACTGAAACTGTTCGGTATGCTGCCATAACTCTTAGTTTAATAATAATAATATTGTGAATATTCTATCATTTTCAGCTGAAATAACATCATTAACTTTTCTCCATTTCATTAAAAATACCTTGTGTTACATAAATCATTCCAATTATAAAGGAACTATTTTTATTTTCGTTTTGCGCTTCATATACAACATGCTATTTAAAATGTTGTTTTTTACAAAAATGAAGAATGAGTGCAACTGCAGCAGACATTTCTTTAGTTATAAAAATAAATAGGTAAGTTAGGATTTTAAAATTATAAAAATACAAGATTATTATTTTATAATAATTTCTTATGCATGTATGTAACAAGCGCGTTTTTAATTAAAATATTGGTTCAAATTACATATTACAACACAGTACAAAATTTCATGTACATATAAATAATTTCTGAAGTTCAATTCCAAAAAGGAAAAGTTTTAGACAATAAAAAAGTTTGGTTGTCATTCAAAGAAGTTTAAAATTATATGCTCAGTATTTAAATGTGTTTATACTTAACTTTAATTGGAAAATACTTTAAATAAAAAAAAACCAAGAAATATCAATAATACAATTTGACAAAATTGTTGATCATATCATATTTTATTATTAATTCATGTTTATGACACATTTTCAGATTAATATTTTACAAATTTAAGCTAATGCATGAAGGAGAGAAAAATAAATATTGTCTAATAACTTTTATATTTCCTACAAAGGAAGCGTTGTAAGAAAACAAAATGTTAATTTACAAAGTATCAGCAAAATTGAAATTTGTTTTAAACAGAAACTTTTTTTTCACTTCTAAACTTACAAACACACACAACATTAAAACAAAGTGTTTATGCTGTGCTGTGTAGTATCAAGGAGCTTATGGCTAACTATAGAACAATTGTATTTTCATTAAAAAAAAATGTTTTACAAGTTTAGTGTAGAAGAAGACAATATTACTAATATTAATAGTAAAGCAAATTTCTGTTATTTCTTGGCATATTCCTAAAAAGCAGTCAATAAAATTAATAAATTTATAGCTAAAATTTTCTCTAAATATAAAATGAGTGTGTTTTACCAAATTTGAATTATGAAAAATATGTTAGAATATGAACATAAATTTATTTAACCCAAAATGATTCTTACTGTTTTATTTAATTGATAAAAATTTTATTCATGTGTTTGTCTATAAAATCCAGAATTATCAGAGAAGTAAAAATTCTTAGTGTCTTATATTAGTGAAATTTTATTTCACAATGTTTTATTTTAGAGGGCTATTTTATTGAAAATATTAATAAATACATAATATTGTAATAAGAAAAAACTATGTGAAAGAATTTTCTCTAATTTTCTTGATGATTGAATTGTAGAAGGAGTTGACTTCTAAATAACACTCATAGACAATTAAAAAGCTCTATTGAATACCTTACAATCTGTACCATTATATACGTTGTTAATTTAGTATGGTTAACATTTTCTTAAAAAAACAAGTCTCTGTCCCTGCAATGGTACTTTTGCTCAATGTTTCACATGAATAATAGGACCTAAAAAATAAAATATTAAGGTTTTTAAAAATTCAATTTAATCATTTTGAAGTTCTGAAAATTGTATTAAAATGTTGTTAAAAACTGTGTGTACTGTATCTGAATATAAGACTTAAAATGTCTTCCATTATTATAATAAAACTATCAAATACAAACATTTTTAAAAAACTAAATGATTTTAAAAGGAATTTTTTTATAATATAATCAGTAATTGTAAATCTAAAAATTACTTCATTAAATTTTCTACCTAAATCATAATTTAATGTAATTGTAGCTACAATAATAATAAAATTGTTATTATTGGAAGTGGTAAAAAATATAATATCAAAATTACACAATTTATTCGGAAAATAATATTTTTTTGTGAAAACGCGCTAATTAATTGTAATATAAAATTAAAATAATAATTAATATTTATAATTTTATTAAAAGTAATTACACAATATTCATACAAAATTAATTTATTCATAAAATATTAAAAAAACCGTAAACTATGTCACATAGATTTTAATATTTTATTAAGGTAAAGTTATATTATATTTCGTGCTGGTTTACTAATGATTTGTCAATGACTCATTAGTCTGTTCCATAACCCATATTCAATATATTCTAATAACAAAAGAAATCCATTGAAATGTCTGTGAAAAATAAAATATTTTCCCTCTCTTGTCAGTTGTGTGATTCAAAATATATTATGCGATTATATTCCATTGATTTCCTTTATTACTGGTACTTCTATTTTTACGATTCATCAGAAAAATAAAATATTGAAAACAAAATTCCAATCCTAATATATAAAATAATTTAAGTTTACTTTAAAATAATATTAATTTTATAAATATATAATATGAATTAATAAATGTGTTACGATTTTTTTACTCATTCTGATATTTTATTTGAAAATAATTGATTTTATAATGAATATCAAAATTCACATAAATTTAAAAAATAAAACAATTTTCTTGTTCAGTAAAATAAGAGTAATAAATGAAAATATATTATCTCATTAAAATTTATTGAAAATTTGTACAGTATACTGTAACATAATTACTTTTTTTCAACAGGCTTTGTAATACTTGAGTTAAAATAACCCGATACATTTTTCTTTAACTATATTTTAAAAAGCAACTAATGAATGCTAAAAACATAGTTGTTTTATTAAGAGTCCTACCAAGTTAGGGAAAGGAAATAGTTTTTAAAATGTAATAATCTTTTAAAATGATACTACAATCTAATTTCTAGCACATAAAATAAAATTGGTTGTAGGTTTTGTTAAAAAACAAACTTGTTTTTAGACCCTTAATACATTTAAATTAACCACAAGAAAAATTTCTCATAAAAATTTGTAATGATGATTTTAAGATTTTTGTTGAAAACGGAAGCATTGTTTTTTAAAGTTTTTAAATTAAAAAAAAATGGTCAAGTTATACTAATTATTTTTGTTTGTAAATAGGTGTATTAATGCAATTGTTAAATTTATAACCCAATACTTAAAATGTACTTTTCAATTTTTACTAGTGTACAGTTTAATTTTCATAGTAATATAAATGATGTTATTTTACTGTGGATCTGAATGTAATATTCCTTATATATTTAATTACCATGAAATTACTATAATGCAATGTAAATTTATTTCGTAATTGTTTTTGAACTACTACTAAGCAATAATAAATAAATTAATGAAATAATTGTATTTTAATAACTATTTAAAATGACTGAATCAGATCAGTGGTTTCTGAATATCAAACTTTACAAATTAGTTGTTAATAAAAAGACTGTCAACAGTTTTGTTATAATCCTTGAAGGAATAAAGTGAACATAGGCTTTCAGTTTTTAATTTTTATATTCCTCTAACTTTTATCCTGTTGTACCTCTGGTCCATATCCAGTAGTTCTGATTAATTTTATCTATAAAGTTGTTTTTATTATAAAGTGTGATGTAGAGTGAAACACAATGATCATAAATTGATTATCTTCAATAATTATGCGGCCACGAAAATATAGTGAGTTACAGAAAATAAAATTCTACTGAAATTTTTGAACAAAACCATAATGGAAGAAACAGAAACAAAATCGTACTTAAAACATGTGATACTTTCACAATTTTTAGAGTCCTTGAGTTACACAGCTTTTCAAGACCTGTGTTGATGTTAAAAATAAAGTTAATTATTTAAGTAAGATTTTAATTGTGCATCAAGTAAGTGATAGGGTAGTCATTGTAGAATTTAGTGGAAACTGCATCGTGATTGAGAACCTCTCTTGTTTTTTCCCGCATCTATGATGCCGTGTAGTTTATTTATTATGATTTAGACTAATTTATTCATAAATTTTACCTGCATCATGAAACTTCTCCATCTGTAGTAATTATTTTGTTTTAATTGTTGTTTTTATTTAGTCTTTTTTCTTGTAAAATGATGAAATAATATTAAAATTACATCACCACTTTGTAAGTAGCTGCCACTTTAGAACAAACCTTTAGTGTTTAAGTAGAATAAATTGACAACTTCTTGCTATTCATACAGCTGACTCAAACTGTCAGATAAGCTCTACACACCTAATGTTAAATTGTTTACACTCCAGCTAGTTCCATGCCTACAAAAAATTCTGTCTTCAAATAAGTCTGTTTCTTAACACATGTCAACCAATTAAATGACTGAAGTATTTAAGAACAGAAGAGGTAGAAGTGTAAAAGATACTAGTCACAGTTATCTCCTCTGAGAGTAATGAAGTTCATCATTGTACAGCCAGACCCTGTGGTGAATGAAGTGAAGGTGCCATTTTTAGGGTGGAAAATATGTGTTTTTCAGAGGACATGGCATACTTTCCCACTCAGTGAGGAAGGCATGGTAAACCACTTCACTCCTCATTTTACTCAGTAAAACCTCTAGAGGTTCAAACCTACCTTTTGGCCGATGATCTAAACAACAACAACTATAAAAAGTAAAGTGTGGAGTGAAATCAGAAAAAATAGTAAACTATTATATTTATTCCACCCCAATGAGTCTAGCAATTATGACTCCTTGTATCATAGGCAGAACTACTAGTTAATCATATGTTGGAAATATTTCATTTTTATGGGTAAAGAAATAGTTCAGAAAATTAACAATCTCTTTACCAAATATTGTAACATTTTACAAAGTATTATTGAAAAGTATTGGTTATTAAAATTTTATAGCAAGCTGAATCATTATCTCAAATGTATAAAACCACATTTTTATAAATATTATGCAAACACTTAATCACAAGTTTATGACTGCAATTTTTCATCAGTAGCCAATATTTACTCTGTTGCTTTTTTCGACTCTTGTAGTGTCTTACATTTTGTTGGGAATAAACTTCCTTTAAATTGTAATTTCCTTTTTACAATCACTTCATTAGTTATCAAGGAATCGCTTATGTATTTTAGCCAGCATATGTTTCTCTCAAGTGGAATCTGTTGATTACGGAAGTTATAAAGAAACTCATCGTAGATTCAAGTTTCTATAAACTAATAATTTTAACAGATATTTTTCTTTTGTCTTGCACGACAAATATAGATATTTTATGATAAATTTATGTTTACAAATTTGAATTGCAGTCAAAAAAACCTGACAGTGAAAGTTATTTTTGACACAACAAAACATTCAATAACACTTTCTGAAAAAATAGCGTTTTAAAGGATTATGAAATATAATAAATCATAGAAGAAATAATAGGAAGTAATATAGGTCGTAATAAAAGAGCAGGCAGCAATACTTATTATTGAGTGCCTTTGGAGACAAGTAACTCGGATCTTATTATTAAGTTAAGTTTTAATATCCTGAAGTTTCTCAAAGTTATTGTGTTTCTGAGGTTGTGTGTCTTCTCAACAAGGAATCTGGTTGCATACAAGTTACATTTGCACTACTACTCATATATAGCTGATAAGCCATTGAATTGCAAAGGGAAATGTGCTAAAGATTTATTTGTCATTATATTATTACAAATTTCTGTAAGATATTACTTTTTTACAGAATTTTAATATATAGTCAGATTTTTCAGGAAGGTTGTTGCGAGTACATAGGAAGATTATATTTTTGTCAATATGAATTTTCGTAAACATTTATTAAATTGTACGAGATATCATGATGAAGTAAGTCAGTTAATCTGAAAATTGATGTATTAAGTTTTACTCTGATAGATTACGCATATTGGTAATTAATACCAGTACTGCATACTGTTATTGATTGGTTTTGACTTGGGGAGCAGTCCTCCCTATGCCCGTAATGTTAATGTAGGTACATTTTTTAGCAAAACTGTAGATGTAGAATTCTGAGATTTGGCACACTTATTAATTAGCTCTTTATAAAAACATTAACCAGAGATCATGAATTTATATCAATTCTTCTAAAATATATAAAATTTTTACTACTAGGCCAAAATAGGTGTACGGAAATTCATAATTTTTATTAAAAAACCTTGCAAAAAATTAAAACAACAAAATATTTCTCTTCAATCTCTGGTCTAATTAAATAATGTACTGTTGTGAAGGGCTATGCAAAATTTCAGGTTTGTAACTTTAACGGTTACTGAGAAAAATTTAAAAAAACATTGTTTTCAGAAAAACGCGATTGAAAACAAAATTGTATTGACTAGTGCACTTACATTTAATCTTAGTACTGTCCTGGGGCATATGAGGGGTTGTCTTTATCTTCATCTTCTTCAAACTTATCCTCTAGCCTTCTTCTTGCCAAGCTGATGTCCTGTCGACACTTTTTCTCAATTTCTCGTATGGATTTTTCAGCTCGTCTAACTCTACGATTATCGATGAACTTCATAGTTTGTAAGCAGTTATCACCAGGTTCTATTCCCAATTGTTTTAATGTTAGGCATTTAATTACACTACCTTTATTGTAACTTGCAATAGCATCAAAAACTCCTAGTTGCAATGTATTTATTCTTACAAAAACTTTTTTAGGAATACGGCTCCAGATAATATTATTTAAAGATTTATTTATATTCTGCGTTTTACCATGAACACATTTGCTCAAAAGAACTGGATTAGCCAAGTCTTGAAATATTGACTTCACCTCTTGTAATACAGCAGCAGGAAGATGAGTGTGCTCATTATGCTTGTATACAGTACCATTTTTTTTTGATTTCTGATACTTGTACCATGTGTTTTCATCGGTTGGGCATAAATTATGTTTGGGATCCTTATCTGTAGAATCGAGATGGAAATATTCAGACCAAATAGCTCGTTTCATTTCCTCTGTCCCTTTTAGAGCATTCCTCCTTATAGCAAGGCCGTAATAGATTTGAATTGCATTGATTGCAGCATCAGTCAGTCTTCCGTGACCACCAATTGTTTTCCCATCACTCAGTACTTTCTTTGAGTCATTTCTTTTGTAACTCCTGAGACGACTTCCCATTCTCTTCTGCACATGGCCCACACACTCCATTTTCTTTATTTGGAAGTCAGGGCCATATGGTTGCTCATTGCATATATTAACATAGGCTTTAGAGTCACCATTACCTAGGTAATGCTGATACCGGACATTGTACAGTACCTCAGACCTACTAAACATATGCTGCACACCCTCAACCTCCATCCCACCACTAGTACCCGAATAATTTGCAATACAATCAGCATCATGTACATCATGTAGCCTGTTTCTGCACTGACAAAATTTGGATAACACAACAGCATCAATTACCTGACCAGTGGTAATACTTGTGGCAGTGACAACACGGTTGAGCGATGAGTAGCCACGTTTTTGCCAGCTGCCGTCGAAAGCCACTGCAATATCTCGAATGCCATCATTCTCTTCAACGGCTTTTTCTACAGCCTCTTTCATTGAATCTTTACACACTTGTTCTGCTGCTGACAACAAAATTTTATTGTAAAAGGAAAATTTAGATGGCCGATGTAAATTCATAATTCCTGTAAACATTTCTCCAGTTTCTTGACCAATCCCTTTTACAATATTTTACGCAGTGCATAAACAAATCGAATATTTATATCAAACACTGTATTTCCATTTTGTAATTTAATTTTAGCACTGTTATCTTTACTGGCCTTTAGATTGCAGAGTGGATTTATGCATTCTATGTTCACTGAACAGGCTAAACCAACTCTGCGGCTTGCAAAAATTTTCACTGGACCACGACAGTTTTTACATGAAGTAACTTCATTGATCAGTGGACCTAATGAATTTACATTGAATATATCATTACAAAATGGAATACCTGGTTTTTCAAATTCTTTATAAGTTGATTCGTTTTCCAACTTTTTTTTAGAAGTACTAACTCTGTTAGAACCAACGCTGGAAGAGGTCCCTGGAATTTCCTCACTTGTATTGGGAGTAGGTTCAGAAGTAACTTGGAGGTTAGGTTTGACATTTTGATTATGCCATCCTACATTCTTTCTTTTTTTAAAGATTTTTCCTAATCTCGGCATTTTATAAAACAGTACACAATAATAATAAAAATTACGAACACAATAAGCTACAAACACTCACAAGTCACACTCACTAATACTATCACTCTCGTTTACACTAACAGCAATATAACCTAAAGCACAATAATAGCAACATAAACATCAATTCAGTAAAGAAATAAGTCCATAATTCAATAAATAAAACAACAAAATAAGTAAACACTGTTTTTGTTAGACAAAACAAAGTACAGTACGTATACCAGGTTTGGGTTAGGTTAACTATAGCAAACAATGCACGGACACGCCAACGAAAATATGTTTTTATCTGAATAAAAAATCAACGAATTAGGTTATGTTATACATCGATTTAAAGAGAAAAGAATGAACTATCGATTTAGCATAAAATCAAAACATCGATTTTTTTAAATTTTAGGCGGACTGCTCCCCACGTAATCTTTACTGCGCTAATAAATGCATGGCTTCACATTCATAAAAAATATAGTTTATAAAATACAGTATTTTATTAGGGCCTCCGGGCCAGCCCAGTCAGTCAGCTGGTAGTAAGTCGCTATAATTTGTTAAGTAACACTGGTTGGGCAAGCAACTTTGTATGGTGACCAGCTGACAGCCATCCGTGAACAAACTCTGCTGGGGGTCCCTGTTCAAACTCATGTCAAATCCACTTCAAAAAAAAATACAGCGAAAAGCAGCGATCAAATTGGGTAGTTGTCAATAATGTACAGTTCCCGATAACAAATAAAAGCTAAAAAAAAAGTATTTTATTAAAGAAAAATATTAGTAAGTGGCTTCTCTTTTAATGGATCTTTCCATTGACAAACTCTAACCCATGTGGTTAATTTTTTTAGCCATCTTTACTTTTCAAGTAATTTAGAAACCCAGAACCTCAGTATTGAAATCAGCTGATAACCAACAGAACTATCAAGTTGGCTAGGTTCAATTTTTATATTAGTACATAGTATTTACAAAATAAACAACTTCGTGCCCATAACGGGCTGTTGGAGTGTTAAATTATTTACATTCTATCTGCTAATTCCAGGGCTACAAAAATAGTTCTGCTTCTTATCACATGGTTAGCCAATTATATGACTAAAGCATTTAAGAACAGAAGAGGTAGAGGGGTAAAAGACACAAGTCAGGGTTTCCTCCTCTGAGTGTAATAAATTCCTTTATACAGCCAGACCCTGTGGTGAATGAAGTAAAGGTGTCATTTGCAGGGTGGAAAGTACTGCCCGTTCCCAAGCTTTGTGCAGCTGAGAGGTATGCATTACGTCACTACTACTGTGAGAGATTGCATTAGTAGTAGTAACGTTTTACTTGTATTATGTTTGTTGTAGTCACGGTTTCTATCCAAACTACATATTCTGTGTCGTCGTTTACAGCGAATAGTCAAAACAACACCCACGTACTGCCCGTTCCCAAGCTTTGTGCAGCTGAGAGGTATGAATTACGTCACTACTAATGTGAGAGATTGCGTTAGTAGTAGTAACGTTTTACTTGTACTATGTTTGTAGTAGTCGTGGGTACTATCCAAACTACATATATTCTGTGTTGCCGTCTACAGCGAATAATCAAAACAACACCCACATATGTTACCGCACTAGGCAGCCTACTGCCCAGCGAAGAGCAGTGAGATGATTAGTACAGTGTTGTGACGTAGCAGCAGTCTGGTACTTTGTCTTTCCCCTTCATCCCACAGCTGCACAAAGCTTAGATTCATACAGTATGTCACCGCACTACGCAGCCTACTGCCTAGCGAATAGCAATTAGATGATTAGTACAGCGTTGTGATGTAGCAGCAGCCTGGTACTTCGTCTTTCCCCTTCATCCCACAGCTGCACAAAGCTTAGATTCATACAGTAGATGTTTTTCTGAGGGCCTGGAATGCTGCCAAGCATACTTTTCCACTCGATGAGGAAGGCATGGTAAATCACCTCATTCCTCATTTAGCGTAGTAAAGCCTCTACATGTTCAAACCAGCTTTTCAGCTGATGAACTTAACAACAATGCAGTACATGCTAGAAACGACTTTGTGATATGTTGGACAGCAACCGCCTCTAACTCCTGTTAATGTCCTGAATCTGAAAAAGTTACAGCATTCTGCAGCTGAATAACACACCAGTAACATGAAACAAAAATATGATAAATATTTTCTCATAGATGATAGAGTTTTGAAGATAACACTACCATATGTATAATGTAATGTCATATAATGTATCAATGTATGAAAAGCAAAATTAAGGTACTTTTAAGTCATTCATATACTGTAATACTGTACTGGTATAACTTTATATATAATCTTGCAATATCTGCTTCTTTTCGAAGTTAAATTTGAGATATTATCATAAATACAATCAACCCATTGAAGTCAGTAAACAGAGAGGACACAGTAATATGATAAGAGGGGAATGAGATAAAATCATAAATGTGTATGGTCATTACAAGCTCTTTTTGAAGTTCTGATGAAATGTATTTTGCAGAGATTTTTTTGAAAATCAGGTAAACTTGAATTGTTTTATATATGTAATTATTTTTAAATGAGCTTGATACTGAATTCTGCTGCCAGAAATTACATTTTCACAGAATTCTCTTAATTTTAAAAATAATTGAATGCTACTGTAGAAATACGTTAACAAAACTTTATTTGAATATAGATGAAATTTGAATTGGTACAGCTATGGGGCATTAAATTGTCATTTTTTCATTTGCATTATCATTGTTGTATTTGTTTTTTCAAAATGTATAATAATTTTTTATCCTGTATTTTTCACTTTTACACATATTTTGTTTTCATCAAAATTTCTTTTTTAATCATATTTAATTATAAGATCTGTGAAAATAAATATAAATTTCCCTGTGGATATTTATACAAAATTTGGTATGGAGCTACATGAATAAATATTGATAAAACAATGTGAATGAATGCCACTGTCAGTTTATTTCAATAAGTTTTATTTATTTAATAAACAAAAATTTAATTTTTTAAATGTATTTATCTTCATTTTGAAATTAAACAAGCTTTTAAATTTAATTTAAAAGCTCAGTGTATTTGGTTACTGTTCAGAATGTATAACAAATAATTGTATCTTGTCAATATGATAATGCAGTTTTGTATTTATATAAAAATATTACATTTTTAGGATGCAAATAATTTAAATTAAAACAGTTGTTTTATTAGTTACTGCTTTTGAAGGCATAAAAATTTGAAAAATCTAGATGAAACTTAATTTGGTATCATTTATGTTAAAATAATTTTGTTCTCTATGAAATTTTAAAAGAATAAGAATTCTGATAGCTATTTAGGGTACTGTGCACATTTTTAATATATATGACAGATTTGTTGGCAGCAAACCAACAAGGTTTCTGCATTGGAATGTAACAAAAAGACTTTATGATTTATGAGATTTAATTTTTTATCATAGTCATTTATACAAAACTAACTCTTATATTAAAGAATAACATTCAAGTGCACATTTTAAAGTTCTTTTTTTAGTTATTATAGTTAATATAAATAAACTGTAATAAACTAAATTTAAAAGCTTAACAGGAAGAGAAATTACAAATTGATAAAATTAAATGTTAGAGAATTAAATTTACATTAATTTTCTTGCAATTGATAATAACCAGAGTAAACTTTAATCTTTAGTTTATTCAATTAGTATAATTTGTTTGATAGAATAATGGTACAGTTTTAATACTGCTGTTTCTGATATAACGTGGTATGAGATGATAATTACTATTTAAATCAAGAAAAACACGTGTAATAGATTAATGCATGGGATTATTAAATATTCAAAATTCTAATTATTGTTAAAAATAATTATATATGTAACATAATTTTTACAGTTTTAGAAATCCACGTTCATTAAAACATTACAGCAAATTTTCTAGAAGTGAGAAATAATTTTCACTCATAAATTAGAGAAAGAAGGAATGAGTGAGTAGTGATAGAAGATCCGGTGATTTTTATGAAGTACATTTAAAAAAAATACTAAACCACATTAAATATAGTTTGAACATTTTACCGAGGTATATGAAGTACTTTTGTGCTTTACCACATTATCAACTCATTGCAATAACATAACATTTTTAAAATGTTGTAACATTTTCTTGCTATGTATAACCTTAATTTTGTGGTGTGGTATTAAGATAATATATTATATGTATATTCATGCAAGGATTTACAGCCCCAGCCGTATCTCACTTCCTAAGCACCACCTCTCTTCGTCTCACCAGTTTTCAACAGAGAGCCACCGCAAAGATATTGCCTCCTGCACGGCATCCAACCATGTCACTTCCGACCTACTCCTCCTTCTTCTACCAACTGGAATCCACTCCCATACCTTTTATGGACACCTACCATCCTCCATCCTTTGCAAATGGCCAAACCATTTTAATTGCTTCTGGGATATGGTATCCATAATATTTCCTGGAACGCCAGTTCTTCTCCTAATTTTGGATTTCAGAATTCAATCAGTATGTGACATACCACAGCTTCGCCTCCAGAAATGCATTTCAACCGCTTTTAGGCAATCCTTCTGTCTCTTTGTCAAAACCCACACTTCCACACCATAAATACACACGCTATCTAGGATAGCATGATTATTAATCTTTGTCTTCTTCCATATTTGATCATTCCAAAGGACGGAATTTCACTGCCCTAACCCTTAATCCTGCCATAACCCTTCGCCCTTGCGTAATCTTGCTATTTACTTTCGCTACACTTGTTCCATTCCTATCAAAGATGACTCCCAGGTATTTAAAAAGGTATACGATACCTTATTAATATTTTGAAACTTCTTCTGCTAATTATATTTAGAATACAACCTGCAGCCATATTCAATAATACTGGGAAAAAATATTTCTCTTTAATTGTAATCGTTAGTGTTCAGAAAAGTATCTTCTTGAACTATTAATGAACGTTTGTCTTGGCTACCAAAGGTTGATTTAAAATTCTGACAAAATACATGTAGATAGTTTAGTGTGTAAAATTATGATTTTACTCGGGCTGATCATGTGGAAAGCCACAAGAGCACTTCTTTTCTTTTTGAATACAAAAGCGAAAACCACACACTGACTTACTCATTGTACTATGATGAGAATAAAATCATAGTCTTCAGAACCACAAGAACTATAAACTCGCAATTTGATATGTAAGTTTGTTCCATTTGGGTTACAAGTGCTCGCCAAGGGAGCTTTTCAAAAATTTTACATCTTAAGGAAATGCGAATTCGTGACAAGATCGCAGTTTCCAAATTACAGATTTATTTCAGGCTAAAATGAAAAAAAACGATAATTAAAATGGAACAACTTTTGTTCACAATGTTTTCTCAATTGGCTTTTTATTTACAGTATTTGTAAAACACTCTTTCTCTGAAATTCTCAACTTTAAGATGCATTACTTTCGGCTAAAAATTCAAATAATTAAATAAAAGTAAATCTAAATGCTATAAGTTTTATATTTATTACTTCTTCATTCGACAATTCATTTAAGACATGAATATTAAAATCATTTTGTAGAATTATCTACAGTCTAACTTAAAAATGTATAAAACCAGAGATAAGAAAGAAAAAGAAAATTAATACGATTCTTTGGTTAAATCTTTCTTCAAAATTTTGGAATGAACGGTAAATAAACTAACTGGTATTTATGAAGTTGATTACTGAGGAGGCTTACCTAGCATGAGAGTCATCTTAATTACTGCTATTTTTCATATAATGGAAAAATGCAGTTCTCAAGATAACACTGAATAATAAAAAATGTACGTCAAAAGCAAGACACTTTTCCTTGACATTTTCCGCAATACCTTAGCTAAGATGAGGTCAAAAGCTGGGAACTTTTTAAGAAATATAGATAATATTCGTTTCCAGAGATCGTTTGGTGAAGAATGTTTTAGAAATGGAGAAAAATGAGCAGGGCTTTGAAACTCCTAACGTACAAGGCAATGCTCCAGCCGATCTGGATGTATGGTACTCAAATTTATGGTATAACAAAGCCGTCAGTTATTTCATGAATACAACGTTCGAGGCATTATTAATTTCCCAAGTTATATACCCACTAAACATACCCGATGACTTACGCGTCCCTAACGTCGAAGATAAATTTCCAATATTGTAGCCTACTGTAATTTCAGACTCATATTTCACAAACCATAAGAATCACCTAATACAGAATCTGAATCCATCCGATCTACCAAAAAATCAGAAAAAAACTTAAAAGCCGATGGAACACTGGCATAATATACTAACTCAACACCGGTTGTACAAATTGAATTCAATTTTACTTTCATTTTTAAAATTTTTACTTTATCTTGCCTACATGAATATACGAGTATAAGAAGGAAAGTATTGTTTTCACGTCGATATTACGGAATTGACTTTTTACCGGATATACACGTTTTCAGACCCCCTGAACCCATAAAACATGTTTTTAGCGATTGGTCTGTGCGTGAACAGAATATCTTAAGAACGAAACATCGTACGAACTTAAAACTTGAAACCTAAGTTAGATACTGCTACCGGACCCGGCACGAACATTTTCATCAAAATCGGTCATCCGGAAGTAGTAGTTTATTCGTGTCATTTTCCAATTTTTTGTGATTTTCTCAAAAACGGCTCCTTTGATTTTTTTAAAAATCGCCTCATTTAGTATATTTTTTATACTTTACAACATAGGATAGGCGCTATGTCTGCTGAAATTCTTAGAAAGGCTGTTTTCTCGTAAGAAATGTTTTTTTTAAGATTATGGCTTTAATATGCATTTTAGCGAAAAAATGTTTGTAAAAATTGTAAAGAATTTAAAATTCTACAACATTTATTTCAAATTTTGTTAACGCTTAGTTTAGCGGTAATTAGCGATTTTCTGTTTTTGTTTTCACGAAATCGTGTAAAAATCGATTTTTTAAAGATTTCAGCCTTATTATGCATTTTACGACAAAAAGTATAATCAGATTTATAGGAAATTAAAAGATCTACAACATTTATTTAAAAAATTTTTCTGCAGAGCCTAGTTTAGCGTGAAAAAGTGAATTTCCGTATTTTTAAGCCAAACTGAGGTTGATTTTCACTTTACGTCTTTCACTCATGATTAAAATAAGATTATGTTTTTGAAGTTAGTTTTTTTGTTTATTTCTAATATTTTATTACTAATGTTAGTTTATAATGTTAATTATTTGCATTTGGAAGAGAAAATTGTGTGTTTTTCACACCAGAGTTTTAATTTTCTGGATCACTGTCACTAGGCGATGTCCTTTTCTAAGCAATTTAAGTAGCCTACTTCTTTTTTATAATTAAACATTGAAAAAATATTTGCTGGTTGTTTGCGCAAAGTTGTAAAATTAAATAAAATAATAATGGTCATCACCTAGTTTAGCAAAAATTTATAAATTTGTTTTAAAACTGCATCAAAATCGGTCCGTTCATTGGACCTGTATTAATTGTATAATCCACGCAAGAAGCTTGCCGGGACAATTTTTAGTGGTGTTCTGAATAATATTGTACGATTCGAAAATAAAATGAATGGAAAGTGAGTATGGGTTTCTAGTTTTGTAATAAAATTAATTAATCATCTCCACTCTTCAATTTCGCCCTTAGATGATTTGTCGTCCGATCACTCGCCGGTTTTACTTGTTCTTTCTGACCAAACTACGGAAATTCCCATTAAACCTTCTTTAACAGCTGGAGTTATGAACTGGGATATGTTTCGAGAATCACTTCAACCTTCACTCAACTTACATCTCCCGTTAAAAAATTCAGTTGACGTAGAATCTGCGGTTGAGCACTTAACGACGATGATACAAGTTGCAGCATGGAACTCCTCGACTCCCCTTCAACATACGGTGGAGAGAAAACATTGCTATCCACATTACATACGAAAATTAATTGCTGAGAAGAGGCAAGCTAGAAGACAATGGCAAAACTCAAGACTACCTACTGATAAAACACGACTCAATCAACTTACGAATACCTTGAAATCTATCATACGTACAGTGAAAAATGAAAATCTAGAAAATCGTGTTAGGAACCTGAATACGAAAGATGGAAGTCTGTGGAAAGAAACCGGTAAACTCCTACGCTATACTCCTCACTGCCCTCCTCTTCGGAAACTGGACAACACATGGGCAAAATCTGACAATGAAAAAGCCATCCTATTTGCTGAACACTTGGAAAAGACGTTCCAACCACATGGTGATACTTTACCAGCTTTTACAAAATTAATAGAAGATAAAGTATCTTCACCTTTACAGTTGTGTCTACCTCCACTCAATTTTACTGACCAAGAAATAAAGACTGCAATTACTCAATTGCCACTAAAAAAATCTCCTGGATATGATTTGATAACGGCTGAAGTACTACGTGAACTGCCACAAGCAGGAATAACTCTAATTACGCAAATTTTTAATGCTATTTTGCGGACCACCCACTTTCCTATAGAGTGGAAATTTTCACAAGTTATCATGTTTCATAAAGAAAATAAACCAATCCACGAACCATCTTCTTACAGGCCCATCAGTTTACTTTCAACAGTTTCAAAATTATTCGAAAAACTTTTACTCCCAAGACTGCTTATATTTGTAGAAGACCAAGGTATAATCCCTAATCATCAATTTGGGTTCCGTCGACGGCACAGCACAATTCATCAACTACACAGAATCGTTGATCAAATTGCCTCTGGCTTTGAACAAAAAAAATATGTAAGTGCCGTCTTCTTTGATGTTTGCGCAGCGTTTGATAAAGTTTGGCATCAAGGTCTGCGATATAAATTAAGAAAATTCTTGCCAGATGCCTATTTCTTAATCATCAGCTCCTTTTTAACGGACAGATTTTTTCAAGTAAAACATAACACGGCTCTGTCTGACTACAAACAAATCGTCGCTGGTGTTCCACAAGGATCAATCTTGTCGCCACTGCTTTACAGCATCTATACATCAGATCTACCTGCATCTGCTAACACCACCTTAGCGACTTATGCTGACGATACAGTCATCCTTTCTTCTGATGTAAAGCCAGAAGCAGCAAGTAATAATTTACAAAGTCACATTAACTTTTTAAATTATTGGTTAAAAATCTGGAGGATCCAATTCAACGCTTCAAAATCAGTGCATGTCACCTTTTCTCTCCGGAAAGGCGAATGTCCTCAACTATTCCTCGACAATAAACCGATACCTTAACGACAAAAAGTTAAATACCTTGGACTTCACCTTGACAAGAGACTCACCTGGGCGACTCATATAAAAACCAAAAGACTGACTTTGAACTCCAAATTGAAAGAACTATTTCGACTTCTTGGACGCCGCTCTTCACTGACTCTAAAATCTAAACTATTACTATACAAAGTTTATCTCAAACCAATATGGACCTATGGACTACAAATTTATGGCACAGCTAAACCGAGCAATCTACAAAAATTACAAGCCTTTCAGTCAAAATGCCTACGTTTAATCACCTGCGCACCTTTTTATGTCAACAACAAAATTCTACAAGACGACCTTAATATTCCGTTCATAAGTGAAGTAGTTAAGTCCAGCTACAGTGTTTTTCACAGAAAATTGCATGATCACCCCAACGAATTAATCACCAAACTATCGGATGCATCACTACCAGGAAATCCGCAGCGCAGGTTGAAACGTCAATGGGCCAGAGATCTTCTATAAAGTGATTTATTTTATTTTTCTTTCTTCTTTTTTTTCTTATATTGTTATTTATCATTCATGTATCATTAACTTTATTTCATAGAACATATACCAATGGGTATCACTGTTCTTTTTCATTTATTTATTTTTATTTATTTTTTTTTTATTTTTTTTCCTTGTCATCCTTTGTTTACTGTCATCTAATTTGCTCGTTGTATCGTAGTATATAGTTGCAAATAAAGTTATTAAAGTTAAAAAAAAAAAAAAATTGTAATTATAAATCCCTAATAAGTTATTAAATATTCATTCTCTAATTGCATGTTGGTAAATACTTTAAATATTCTTATGTTTATAAAACTATACATGTTTTCTCAAAAGTGAATTTATGGAACAAAACAACTAATTCTCCGATTCTAGTTACCGCTCCCACTACACTTTCCAATTCATTTAGAGGATTATTAGCTAATTGGGATTAAATTCAAGACAGAATCTTATAAAATTTGTTAACAGACTTCTTAGTTTCTATAAAGAAGACCTGTATCTCATTTTAAGTCTTTTAAAAGAACACCCCAATTACAAATGAACATACAGGATTTCCTGAGTCTCTAATCCTCTCTTTTAAACAAAAACAGAAACTTGCTGTGTTGTTGGATTGAATAAACAAACAATTGAGTAGGCTACAACTTCCTTATTTATTTTGTGAACTGAATTTTAACAAACTTAGAATTAAATTATGTAGATTTTTGTTGTGATCCTTGAAAAACGTGCGTTTTTTACACACTCTAATGTAAAAATTTTTATTTGTAATTAAAACAGACTGAAGCGATAAGTACATAAATTATTTAACGAAATAACATTAATTCAATTAAAATCATTTACTTACGTATTTAATTAAATATCAGTAGTAACAATAAACATGCATGCTACAAATATACCAAATTTGTATCCATGTGCCTTCTGTTTACGCTACACTTCCACATAACGTCAACAGAATATACATAATTAATGAATATTCCATACATATCGCATAATAATTTTCGCACAATTAACAGTGGAAAGAATATTTAAATTTTAGCAATTTCTAGCCTCGGAGGATTAAATGAAATAAACCAGTTTATTGATTTTCCCGGTTTCACTAAGCACTTAAATGTTTTAGGAATTATTTGCAGACTACCATAAAAATCTTTTGAAGATTTTGCTACGGGTTCCAGCTAAATGATGGAAGTGAGGAGACCCAGAAAGGAGTGGAGGGATGGTGTTCTGAGAGCTATGAAGAGTGGGGGGTTTAAGGGATTTATGTGTTTAATAAAAATCTGGTGTGAAGCACTCACACAACTTTCTCTTGCCAATAAAAATAATTAACAATACAACCTAACATTAGTAATAAAACATTAAAAATAAACAAAAAAATTAACTTCTCAAACATAATCTTATTTTAATCAAGAGTGAAAGACGCAAAGTGAAAATCAATCTCAGTTTAGCTTAAAAATACGGAAATTCACTTTTTCACGCTAAACTAGGCTCTGCAGAAAAATTTTTTAAATAAAAGTTGTAGATCTTTTAATTTCCTATAAATTTGATTATACTTTTCTGGCGTAAAATGCATAATAAGGCTGAAATCTTTAAAAAATCAATTTTTTACAAGATTTCGTGAGAAAAAACAGAAAATCGTTAATTACCGCTTAACTAAGCGTTATACAAAAAAATGTTTGAAATGAAGTTGTAGAATTTTAAATTCTCTACAATTTTTACATGATACATTTTTCCCTCAAATGCATATTAAAGTCGCAATCTTAAAAAAACAATTTTTTTTACGAGAAAACAGCCTCACCAAGAATTTCAGCAGACATGGCGCCTACCCTATCATGTAGAGCATATAAAATGTTGTAAATGAGGCGATTTTAAGAAAAAATCAAAGGAGCCGTTTTTGAGAAACTCGCAAAAAAGTGAAAAATGACACGAATAAACTACTACGAATAAACTCCGGTTGACCGATTTTGATGAAAATGTTAGTGTCGAGTCCTTTAGGGGTATCTAACTTAAATTTTAAGTTTCAAGTTCGTACGATGTTCCGTTCTTAAGATATTCTGTTCACGCACACACACACACGCACGCACGTACGCACGCACGCACACACGCACGCACGCACGCACACACATACCAATTGCTAAAAACCTGTTGTTTGGATTCAGGGGGTCTGAAAACGTGTAGATCCGGTGAAAACTCGATTTCGAAAAATCGACATGAAAACAATACTTTCCTTTTTATATATTCATATAGGCAAGAGAAAGTAAAAATGAATGGCATTTCGGGTTGTGCTAAATGATGTAGTTTCGTAGAATAGTCGATATAATATTAATAACTGAATAAATATTTAATATTAATCTCCGGGACACGGTCAAAAATAGTAAGCACTCTTATCAAAAAAAGAATGCTTTTTGGCTTTGTCAAATCGTCATCCTGTTCATCAATACCATCAAATAGACATCAAAATCGGTCACCCGGAAGTAGTATTATTCGTGTCATTTTTAACTTTTTGCGATTTTCTCAAAATGGCTCCCACGATTTTTTTTTAAAAATTGCCTAATTTTCTAAATATTTTATATTCTACATGATAGGGTAAGCGCCATGTCTGCTGAAATTCTTGAGGAGGCTGTCCTGTCGTAGAAAAACTTTTTTTTTAAGATTGCTGCCTTAAAATGTAATGTAGGGCAAAAGTGTACCTACATGATAAAAGTTGTAGACATTTTTAAAAGTCTACATTTTTTATTTCAAATAAATTTTTTATAACACTTAGTTTTGCGATAATTAATGATTTCTGTTTTTCATGAAAATCTGTAAAAAACCGATTTTTTTAAGATTTCAGCCTTAGTATGCATTTTATGACAAAAGTGTATGAAATAAAATTTATAGGAAATTAAAAGATCTACTACTTTTATTGTAATTATTTGTCTATACGGAGTATAGTTTAACGTCAAAGAGTGATTTTTCGTATTATTAAGTCAAACTGAGGTTGATTTTTATTTTGCATCATCCACTCATGATTAAAATAAGGTTATGTTCCTTGAGGTTTGGTTTATTGTATATTTCTAACGTTTTAATGCTACTGTTAGGTTATATTGGTCATTTTTTGCATTGGAAAGAGAAAGTCGTGTGAATGTTTCATACCAGATTTTTTTAATTTAAAAATTTATTTTAATGCGTAAATATGTGGTATTCATGATTATAGTTGTTAAATTATTTCACAATATTCAGTTATTTTATATAATTTATAATTTTGTAATTTACTAGCTAAAGTACCCGTTCTTTGAACGGTTTTCGTCGTGCTGTGGACGGTCTATTGGTGTACCGAGTTCGATCCCTGTCAGGTCTTATATTCTTTAATCATTCATTGTTATCTACTCGTACCTCCTTTCAACGACAGCGTTATTTTTAATGAAAAAAATAGTCGGACGTAAAATGAAAGCGAGATCTTGGTATTTTAAAATTGAGATATGCAGCGCTTTATTATTTTCATAATAAATGAAAGGCAAATCACAATAGGACGCCATGATGGTTAACTAACGAACTATTTTAAGGATACTGATTCATTTTTGACAATGTGGCCGAGAATGGGTGTAAAGGGTACTGGTGGAATGGTAGGTAGGTAACTGAATGCGGGATTTACCGGCGCGTAAGCCTAGTTTATTGTCCTGTTAAATTAGTTGTTACCGTATTTTCCGGACGATAAGACGCACTTTTTTTCGTAGGAAAATGACCTAAAAATTACCATGCGTCTTATGGTCCGAACGCTAGCTACATTTCAGGGTAGATGCTTTCTATAATAATATTTATTACTACCCTACTCTACTTAAACACGTTCAATAACTAGCGATTTCAAAACAAACCATACAATGATATGGGATGTACCGTAGTTTTTAAACTGTAGGCTATCGTCTTGAAGTTTCTAAGCATACACAGTAGTTTCTGTATCGATATTACTTACGGTAAATATCATTGCATTTTAAAATGTGAAGCATGTTTCGCACTCTTTCGCTTTTAAATTAAAAGTGGTTCAATATGCAAAGGATAATGGCATTCGGGCAGTAGAAAGGCATTTTTTACCTCCTCCAACAGAAAAAATGATTCGGGAATGGCGGAAACAAGAAGATTTATTACTCAAGGCAGATAATAAGAAACATACTAGTAAATTTCGAACTCTTACTGTCAAATGGCCTCAACTAGAAGCACAATTGAAAAATTGTATTATCAATTACAATTAGACTAACCATGGTGCCTGAATCTGATTGTCTACCTGAATTGACAATGCAGTCTGTCAATTCAGGTAAACAGTCCAACAGGATTTCACGTACACAAACTAGCAACATGGATAGTAACACCAATCCCCCGCATTACCCTTCTATTTATCAAAATTCTAAAAATTTTACCACAACATTGGCCAATCGATATCTCATGTTAACATATCTGTACTAAGTTTTACGCTGAATTAAACGATAGTTTGCCCGAGCTGAACGATCGTGCGGTTACCGAGATAGCAAGGGTTCAGAATATTGTAAATAAATCGAAATTTAAATAACGTATGAATTTGAAATTTCGTACACGCTGTAAGAATATAATTGTCTATGTTGTGTTAAAATTTTATACTTTTCGGTCAAATATTTATCAAGTTACACGCCTCTAAACGCATGAACTTTGTTGCGATATCAAAAAAAAAACCGGGTCTTTTCGTCTTCCAACCTCGATATGGCAATTTTTAAACATTAAAAATATAGAACTATTATAGGTAAACGCAGAATAAAATTAGCTAAATTTTGATGTAAAGTATGTAGAAATCCGACTCATAATTTTGTAGATGCTTTGGGTTCAAACTCGGGTGTCTATGATTATGAAACCGATAGTAGTAATTTACGTACTTACAGTTTCTATATCCATTTTTTTTTTGTAAATTTATGACTATGAAATAATTATATATATTGTATCTTCTGTACTTGCTGTTTTTCAATAAAAGACATCACATTTATCTGTTATAAAAAACTAATTAAAATCAGTCAAAATAATTTTTAGATAATTTATGCCTTGAAAAACAAGGGTGCGTCTTATCGTCCGATGCGTCTTATCGTCCGAAAAATACGGTATTTTAAAAATATTGATGTTATTTTCATAATTGGTAATATCCTCTCAAAATTACAAAGAAATTGTAAAATGACCGGTAAGAGTTTTGCAGAAACTGCGTTGTACTAACAATTCAAAGGTGTAACAAAAGGTTAAGGATATCTGGAGTAGGTAAGAGTTTGAAAATATGGCACAAACATCACAAAAACGCATATATATATATATACGTATATAAAATCTATATATAAACTTAATTAAATTTTTTTAATTAAGTTTATATATAGATTTTTAATTTATACGTTTTTGTGATGTTTGTGCCATATTTTCAAACTCTTACCTACTCCAGATATTCTTAACCTTTTGTTACACCTTTGAATTGTTAGTACAACGCAGTTTCTGCAAAACTCTTACCGGTCATTTTACAATTTCATTGTAATTTTGAGAGGATATCATAACGTTTTGTTGAATATATTATATAATTTCTAAAAATAAATTGACTATTGATGCGACCGTTTCTGCAAAACTCTTACCGGTCAGTTTACAATTTTATTGTAATTTTGTGAGGATCAAATTTTATTGAAACTACCTTAATTCAACTACCGCACTCTATCGGATTTTTTCAAAACTATCTTAGTAAACAAAAACGCTATCTATTGGATTTTACTGAAACTACCTGAGTACAGCTACCGTTTTCTATTATAATAATTTGTACAATTTTATATAATTTTGGTAATTTTTTATAATTTCTTTTTATAATTTTACATATTTTTTTTATTATAATTTTAAAATCGAACCTACCCAAACACAAATTCGAAATATTAAGTAATAATCCACTACACATACACACATGTAACATGTATACGGTGCTGCCGCCTAACGTCAATCGGAGGAGGAGGACATTTTCCGAGATCCGAGATAGATGAAAATGTACTAAATCGGGTCCCGCGGCATTAAAATTATTGAAAATAAATGTTTGCAGTTTGTTTTTAATACTGAAATGAAGACTAAATGTCGTTTAAAGTGAAACAATGTTATACTAAAGCATTGGAAACATGTTTTGATCAATAATTAAAAGAATATAGATAAATGTGAAATTCGATCAAAGTTGTTAGCGCTAAATAAGCAGTTCGCTTGCGCCGGCTGCGAAAACTCTTACCGGGCGCATTTCAAGCGAAATGCTTGATCTCCGTTATTATGCATGAAAATGAAAAAAATTACATAATCAAACTTATTTGTCTTTAAACGTTTCGTAATTTCGATTATATATAACAATTTTGTAATACATTAACTTTTAACGGAGATATTCGTAGTTTTTTGTTTACCCCTCCCTCTGAAATCCCCCATCCCCTTGTGACATTAAAAAAATGTATAGCCTATTTTCATTTCGATTAGGTCCATAACCTAAATACCACAATTCATTCAAAATTTGGTTCAGCAGTTCTTGCGTGATGCCGTAACATACAAACTTATAAACAGATAGACAAAAATTCAGCTGAACTTATTTTCGATGTTTACTTGATAGATCTGGCATAGAAACAAAATTTGGGGCATTTTGAAAAATTGTACAGACAAAATCACAATTTTATTTATATGGATGTAAAATTGTATTATATTTGCCTTTGGGCCAGCCCAAACAGTCAGCTGGTAGAAAGTCATTATTATTTTTTCGCTCAGTTGGGATATTATGTGTCCCTACTACGTGTATTATTTGTATTATCATCGTTTGGTACTTGTACTTATATAGAAAGAGATCTGATATTCGAATTTTAGTTGAAACTGTTTTGAGTCCTCTCACAAGATTTACAGTTAAATCATATTCTGCCGTGTAACCTTAATAATAGTTTTCATCATTGTTATGTATTCTTAATCATTTCATCTTAGTTCTATACCGAGAAAGATGAAGAGATGCACACTAATAATTTGTTTTCTTTTTAGTTAGTAAGGAGGTTTTAACCTTATTTAAGTCAGGTTTAATACGCTTATTTTTAACATTTTTAACCATAGTTAAGTTCTTATAAATTCACTCTATTATAAATATCCCATTTAAATATCTTAAATATAAATTCATTCGACATTTGACTTTAATTTTTATTTTCCTTTATACCTTTTTCTTTTCCACGATTCTACTGAAATAAAATCTTATTACATTTGTTATGAGATGGAACTATAATAATTACGAATTATTTATCTGACGTATTTTATTTAAAAGAACATCATTATAATGTAATATAAAATTACACAATAAAGATGAAAAATAAAATTTTTATAGATGCTTCATAAAACTTGTAAATTGTCATCATTTATGTTTTTCAAAAATAAAATTTCATTGTCAGTTAATACATAATTTGTATAACAATCATAATTTAATTAATTAACATTAAAAAGAAAGTTAATTAAAACTAACAATTAATTGCATTAATTGCAGCCATAGTTGTGTATTAGAATGCAGTCAACCAACCGTGTGTTCTCATCCCTAATATTTCTTTTTTGAATTATTTTCATAAATATAATTGATTCAACTATAATTTAATTAGCCGTTTAATAACTGAATAGCGCACTTTCATCATAATATTAACACTATTTAGACGATTTTTAATATCGCTTTATCTAAAAAAGCATTCTTTCTACAGGAAAATAAATTAGAAAGATAATAAAAACGACAGTTAATAATATACTACATTATTAGGTAAATACAATTGTTATATCTAGAAATAAAAAAATAAAAGACAATACTTTAATAAATGAAAAGCTACTTTATTATATTTATGATTTTTTTCTTACAAATAAAATAATGATTTGTAATAATTTACGAGATAATAAGCAATAAGGTGAATATATTATTTTAAATTTAAATAATGCAGCAATTTAAATACCGGGTGGCCCGTATATCGGTTTTCCCATGAGATGGGACATTTCATTCTGATAAGTTGGTAATAGTGACGTTGGCAGCATCACATACAAAACTCATTAGTTGTCTGTGACAGTGGCTCGTGTGAAGTACATCTCCGTGTAGTTACTATTGTTTTCCTTCGTAACGGTACTTTTAAGATGTTTACAACTGAACAACGAGTTTATATACTTTAGTTGTAGTGGAAGCATCATAAAAATACTGCTTAAGTACTGGGAGAATTAAGTGATAAATATCCAGGCGTGTCGTTACCGACTCGGTAACATCGGAAGTTAAATAAGAAATTTGAAAACCTAGGAAGCGTATTAAATGTCCCGAAGTGTGGTCATTCATGATCGATTTGCAATGACGATAACCTGCAAAAGATTGCTGAAGCGTTTGTATCCAGACCTGGTAAATCAACTCTTAAGGCATCTTCTGAAATAAGGTTAACACGAACTAGCGTGCAAAGGATGGTGAAAAAAAATTAAAATTGAAGCCTTTTCGTCCATCTTTACTCCAAGCGCTTCATGAGGATGATAATGACAGGCGGTTGGAATTCTGTGAGACAGTCACTATCCGTTGCAAACCGATCCAAACTTTTTGCGATCAATATTATGGTCTGATGAGGCTTGTTTCAAACTCAGTGGACGTGTTAATTGGCATAACTGCGTGTACTGGTCGGATACAAATCCTCATATTGTAATTAAAAAAAAGCTTCATGTACGTGGTGTTATTGTATGGGGAGGTACTTCAAGTATTGCACTGATAGGTCCTTATTTTTTTGAGTAAAATGTTAACTCGGAAAATTACACACAAATGCTGCAGTAAGTAGTATTTACGGAACTTGAAAACGATTCTTTTTACAATATCCAATAGCTCATCTGGTAACAAGATGGCGCTCCAGCACATTTCGGTATCGAAGTTCGTGAGTTTTTAAATTCCAAAGTTGATGAATGAATTGGTCATCGTGGTGCAATTGAATAGCCAGACTTAACATCATGTGATTTTTTTACTGTAAGACATTGTAAAGGAACTAGTGTTTTCTTCCAAGCCACAAAACCTGCACGAACTAAAAAGTTCAATTGAAATTGCATTTGACTATGTAAATGATGATGAAACGTTACTGTTGAAAATTTGTAAATCATTTTAAGTCGCTGTAGCTTATAAACTGTATGTAGAATCATGGTGGCATGTTGAACACCTGCTATTACATTGTTTAGGTCCTCTTCTTCTTCTTACTATCAAGGATTAGGCATAAGCCTGTTCTGAACTCACAAACCATTCTGTACGTTTACACAAACACGAAACTTCCAACCCGTACATCTCGACTACTACCATCTTCAAGGTCTTCCCACCTTCCTTCTTCCAACTGGAACATATTCCGTCACATTTAAAAGTTTTTTATCCTCTGGCATTAGTTCCAAATGTTGCCTCCATTGATTCCGGTACTCCTCCTTTTTTCATTCAAGCTAAATACACCCAACTCAGATCTAATTTCCTCGTTATGAATTAGATCCAGCCTCGAGCAGCCCTTCACCTTTCTTAAAAACCTCCTTTCAGCAACTTGGATCCTACTTTTTTGGCGTTTTGTGGTCATCCATTACTCACTTCCATAAAGAAGGACTTGGGCTGCAATTACCTTGTAGAACTTCACTACTGTCTCTGTTCTAGCTCTGTTACCCAGTGTCCTGTTAATGGTACCACAAATAGCTTGAAATTTATTTATTTTATTTTCGACATCCAAATCCCTATCAAAGCTCACATCGTAGCCCAGATTGTTATAGTAAGACACTTGATCTAATACAACATTGTCTAAAACTATCTTTGAACGAGTGGGATACTTCCCTCTAAATGCCATAACCATTGATTAAGCAACCTTAACTCGTAAATTATAATTTTTACATAAATCATTTAAAACATAAACTGCTTTTTGAAACTCATCTTCACTCTCCTGTATAATCCATTGTTTAGGTAACATAGTAATATGTATGTACAGTTCATTATTATAAAAAAATTTTTTTTAGTCTGTAGGTGTTTTATTCCATTAACCTTTCTTCCTATTTCCGTAAGTATTGGGAAAACCGACATTTGGGGCACCTTGTACAAATATTTGAAGAAAAACGTAATTATAGTTAAATATTTATAAAATTTTAAAAGTAAATTTAGTTTTTTTTACTAGTTAGTATTTATTTTCTCTTGGTAATTAATAAAGCTTTAATTATAACTAATTATTAAATAATTATTACATAATTTAAATCAACAATTATTACTGAGTTGTAGTTTTAAACGGAGGTGCAATTCGGTTAGTGAATTTAATAGTAAGGTTTAATGCATTCATGTTATCTGTCATGAACTGTTGAAGTGTATCAACCCCACGTCTCGGATGTCTGTCAAATGGATATCCCATTGGTTTACGATCAGGATATTTTGAGTCTCTTAAACCACAGAAACTTACTGCTCCTTTGCATCTTGATTCGTTTCCTTGTGCTTCTTCAACCTGTAATCGAATTTATAATTATTCTAAATGTAATTTTTAATAATCCAACAATTTTCATATATATCTTTGAAGAAAAACACTTAATTTGAAGAATACAGTTCAAACCTTTCCTAACTATAGTTGATTTTACGTTCAGAATGCAGTACAGGAAGTCTATAAGCAAAGTATTTCGTATGGGAGTTTGAGTGCTACTACACTAAGTAAAAATATCGACTCCGCGCCACAACACGTTCTCATTTACAAATTCCTATTGAATAACGTAATACGATAACATACTTAAAATTGTATGATTTTAAAGATCAGGTACCGACAAATTATTATAGTACTGGAATTGTTTATCAATTTTATTATCTTTTTAAATTATTTTAAAGTAAAGAATAGTTATTGTTTAAATCTCGGTAGATCTTTAAATCTTGTTTGAATAACAGTCGTTAGTAACTCGGAAAGGTCTATAAATGGTAATACAACTCCCCTCGCCCGTCAGTGAGAGTGACGAAGAGAGAGTGAGAGAGAGACGCCATACCCTTCGTCTTGTACGTACCTACGGTCTCTTATCTAAATATCAGAGTATACTAACATTTACAGCGTCATAAAATACGATTCATTAGGAAGCGAAAGTATTTTTTTCAGAATTCTTTGATTAAAAATAACCTTGTAAGAGCGTGGTAAGCAAAACACCGAATATTTTTGCCCGTGACCTTCGAATGGTGTTGGTGGAGGAGGGTTATTGTATTGACCATGCCTGATTTTTTCCGTACGCCTGATAACAGAACGGGTTCTCATAAAAGCTGTACTTCATTCTGAACGTGAAATAGAGTAGGGTGTATTTAAAAAGTAAGGCCAAAATCTAGGAAGTAATTGTACAGTTACAAATTTAAAAAAATG
This sequence comes from Catonia carolina, assembly GCA_035578175.1. Lineage (NCBI taxonomy): Eukaryota > Metazoa > Arthropoda > Insecta > Hemiptera > Achilidae > Catonia > Catonia carolina. The sequence goes on from JAQMRL010000001.1 coordinate 377,618,625, forward strand.
TTCATAGTGTAATATACTATAGGTCTGGAATCGCTTTGTTAGTGAGTTACAAAGAATCAGAAATTTTGCCAGGAATTGAGTTACCCAGGTGAAATAAGACCATACTGAAATTTTTAAATATTTAATTAATAAGCAAACGTAGTGGCCTTACGCGTTTTAACCTGAATTATTCAATAGAACAGGTCCCAGAACTGTATCATCCATAGATTTAACCATATCTGACATAAAACACAAAAATTAGGAATCCGAAATTGCATTATTTTAGGTTTAACGTAAAAAATATTGTTGAATGCTGAATCAAGTCATTCATTATTAGTATTTTAATTCAATTTGTAGAAAATAAAACTCTGAGAAAATTTTAATTAATTAAGTAAGTAAAAATATTAAATACCAAGTAATGAAATTCGAGTTTCATCAATAACAAAACCAGAATAAATTGTTTCTAAAAAAACTAATGTTTTTCAACGAAATTAGATATTTAATCAGAATAAAAAAATATATAGGCCTACAAAATTATTAAATATGAATTTTTATTTATATCGTTTCAAAAATATTTTGTAAGGTATCAAAAAATAAGGAGATACATAAAGTAAACAAATAAAATTAAAACGTAAATTTGTAAAAGGAGGTACTACTTCTTTCATTATTACAAAATTCTTTAAATATCACTTTGTTTATTGTAATATTGTTGTTTAGTTCAACAACCGAAAGGCTGGTTTGAATCTGTAGAGGTTTTACTAGGTAAAACGAGGAGTGAGGTGGTTTACTTTACCTTCCTCATTGAATGGTAAAGTACGCTTATCAGCATGCCGGGCTCTCTGAAAAGCACATATTTTCCACTCTGCAAATGACACCTTCACTTCATTCACCACAGGATCTGGCTGTATAAAGAAATTAATTACTTTCAGAGGAGATAATTTTGATTAGTGTCTTTTACACCTTTACCTTTTCTGTTCTTAAATGATTCAGTCATTTAATTGGCTGACCGTGAGATAAAACAGAAATATTTGTTTTAGCCCTGCAACAAACAGTTTGAGTGTAAATAATTTGACACTTCACCTGTCTGTTATGGGAATTGTAATACTATAAATTGTTTTAAATAGTAAATAACATACCCGATCATCCTCGAAATTTGTAACCATTACGAAAAGAGTAACAGGATATCCTTCTGCATTTCCTTTCGGAAGCAACATGTGTTGAGGCCATCCACAACCGCAATAATTGAATTCTGCAAGACCTGGTCCTGAAACTGGTGCTGCATTTAGGTTCCTAAATGTTTGCTCAAAAGGAATTGTGATTGATGATTCATCTGATCTTCTTGTTATAACATTCTGATTTGGATTCACTAGAATGTGCAAAAATGAGAAAATACGTTTACACATTTATTTAACAAAATTGACTATATTTTTAGTAATATCATTTCTGTGGTGATAGGTATAAAGGTCTTAACTTGATAGGAAAAGCAAATGAAAATTTGAAACAGTATAATTTATATATTTTTTATTATTTAAGGATAGTTTTTGCAATTGTCTCTTCCAAAAATTGTTTTATAATGTTTTATACATTTCTTTTGTTTTCTACTTAACAACGAAAATAAAAATTCTGTTTACGTCTACTCTGTGGCTCTTTTTTTGGTGGGGGGGGGCAATTCACGACTTAAGACCTTTACCATTTACAGTGTAACTTAATACCTTTCAACCTGGTAAACTCTTACTTAAGTTACTTAAGTCAAGAGTTTGCCTTTGGTATCTTGTCATTTCGACCATTTCAATTTAATTTTTTTCCCAGTTGATCTCAGCAATTGATATTGGTGAAATAATAAATACTATTGGTATAAAGGTTAACTCAACTTAAGACCTATTGTACAATTAAAAAAGACTGAGAAACGAAATCTATACTAAATAAACTACCTACTATTGGTATCAATGTCTTAATTCAACTTAAGACCTTTTGTACGACTAAAAAAGACTGAGAAACTAAACGTATCATTTACAATTAAGACTTTTATACTTTTACGCAAAGATAAAATTTTTATAAAGCCAGTCAACATATTTCACTTCAGGAGTTAGCTACACTTAAACCGTTTGCACCATTTGAAAGAGAAAATTTTTCTAAACTGGGTAGTACACTTAACTCAAAATCGACAATTTTTGACTTAAGACCTTCATACCTATCACTACAGATATAATAATATGATTACCGAAAGACTTTATTTAGAATTTTAAAGTATGAACATATGAAAATTCAGCTTACTTAGGTAAATTTAAACACTGTTTCGTTAATTTTTCTTAGCTAAAAAATTTATTTTTTACTGAGAACTTTATATTGGGGATCTTTCAACTGACTTCGTTTGATAATTCTGCAAAATTGATAATAATAAGTTTTTGTGTAAAACCAAAATCAAAGAAAAAAACAAATTGTTTCGGCAGTAAGCAAACAATTGTTTTCTTCAAAATTATTGTTTATGGGAAAATGATAAAAAATACGATTTTGAGTTAAAAATTATTTACTTTATCGAAACAATTTTTTAAAAATAAATGGTCAAACAAGACTGACCAGTGGGGGTGGGTCAGTGTCAATTAGCCGCATTGTACTTAATTTTTTTTAATATATTCTTTTTTTAAGTAGTCAGCCATTTTATTAATATTTTAATTTAATTTTTATTTTATTTTGGTTATTTTTACTTAACTAGGCTGATTTCAATTAATGAAATTTTTAGTACGCAAGAAACGACTTGAACGAAGTGGTTTTTCTGGTCTAGGTTATTCTCAATAAAAAGGATTGTTTTTCAGTACACAAGGCTTTCTGGAAATGACATCCAAGAACCTATTCCTCTAACTGTTCTTATCTAAATGTCTCAACACCGGAAGTCTATAATGTCTTAACGCTATATGGAAAGGTAAATATATTCGATCTACCTATTTGAAACTAACAGTTCTGATCCAAAGGTTAATACAGTACCTAAGATGAGATCGGTAACTTAAACGACCTTTCTGACATTATACTGAACCTTAGACGCTTTTGCGTAGAGCATTTTCTGCTAATATTTTATTTGTATAGTCAAACAAAAAAAATTAAGCTAAAAAAAAGTTTACATGATAAACAAAATCAACAAATAAACAAAATAAATTATGATTTTTTTTAGTTTTATATAAAATCTAACATTACACTTTTTGTAAAGAATGAAACTGGAAAATAACAGCTGAAATAGTCTACAGAAAATATGATTACGTAACTAAAGGTAAAAAATTGAAATAAATAAATATGTAAATATCTGTTGGAAGGTTTATCTGTAATGAAGAATATTATTTTATGACATTCTCAGTATTAAAATAATGACTTAAATTAAAGAAGATAAAATTCCTTTTTATTTTTATTTTACTCTCAAGTTGATTGCTTCAAAGTATGCTTAATTACTTGAATCCGATGCATTACTACAAAGCATTTGTCCGAAATGTAACCTAAAATCATTCATTGACTGAAATTGGTAATTAACTTGAAAACATACTTCAGTGTTTAAAAACAATTCCAATAACTAGGTACAAAAATTCTTTTATTTTAATTTTAAGAGAAAGACTTCAAAAATATATTTTAATAACATTAAAAATAACTTATTTCAATTAACTTACGGGTAACTACAAATTTATCAAGTTCTATAAATAGAATCCTTTGATCTCTGTATAAGAAAGGTAAACCACGTTCGTCATTTATAGGTGCTAGGAAAATTCGTATTGTCCCTTGTCTTCTTGGACCACTGTTGTTAATCTGAAAATTATAAGTTAAATAAATTTTATGGATAAGATTTTTTTTAATGTAAATAAAACGTAGATAAATTGCTAATCAATAATTAATTAAACAGTACTGTGCTATCATGAAACCTGTAGTATCGTGATTTATTACCCCACATTCTCAACACTGCTGTATTACACTAATTTGTTATTTACGGGAAACTCTCTTAATGAAGACTAAGAATATCCAATTAACAACAGAAGACACTAATTATCGACAATACAATTTTATAAACAGAAGACACAAAAAGGTTATTATTAAACTTCTCTGTAAACTTATTTTTGTCATTTTTCCACAAGGAATTATTTGAAATACGCCATTACTAATCCTATGTAATATTTCCATGTAAAGAAACTAAAAAAATAAATTTTGTATTTTTAATTAAAGTTGGTACGAGCTAATAAATTATGAAATTTTTTACGCGTTGTACTGTAGGTACTATCAATATTATTTTTCTCAGCCCTATTCCACACATTTGTAAATATATGTAGGTTCTAATGCTTTAAATTATTGCCAGTCTGTTACTTTTCTTTTTCTACTTAGTTCCACTTATGTTTGGTGTTATCCGCGCAACTTGACGCAGTCTACTTCTCTCCCATTTGTTCAAATATTGGTGCCATTCAATACCATGGGCGTTATCAATGGTACATCGAAAATATATGAAAGAATTTGTAGCGGTTATTATTTACTTATTACCTAATTTCCTATCTCTAAGGTATGTAGGTTCTCAGGGTCTAACTAAATTAAATTATGATAAACGTTAATTTCCAATAGACGTTACATGAATAAAGAAAGATAAAATTTAGTCAGCAAACGAATTCTTTATTATTTAATATTATTGTTTTTGAAATTTAAATAAATATATAATGAATTTAATTTCTTTATTTAGGAAATTCAAAAACTGTTAAAAACAATCGGTGAAAGTGATAACACATAATATGGAAAAAGTTAACATGATAAATAAATGTACGTGGAGACACAGTCCAGTTACAGAACTCGGACGTGAATAGATAAGTGTAGCATTAAGTGCAGCATTTAGAACACTGTAATGGATAGTCAATTACAGTACTACGTTAATGGACGAGATCCCGGCTCCATCGACGTTTTAGTCGTCTTATTGGATTGTTTAGGAGAGTCTGCGTAGCCAGATTTGAGATCAATGGGTTATGGTGGTTCACGAATTTCTTTCTAAATTTTGTATAGAGTTTTAAAAAAACGTCATTTATGTAGGGTACGTTTAGGTCTGAGTGTAGCGTTTTATTGGTTTTATTGGTATAGGGGGCGTTAACTATTCTCCGTAAAAGCTTTGATTGAAAACGCTGAATTTTTGCTAATACCGATGGTTTTGCACAGCAGTAAAGCTGACTGGCATAGCTCCATATTGGTCGAAGATGTAAATGATTAATTTAGATGTATTTGGTAACTTGGATTTGCGTGAAAGAAGACTATACAATTGTTTGAACCAGTCCTGGAGTGCCTTTCTTTTGTATACACGTGTACATTCCATGTGAGCCTCTTATCTAGATATAAACCTAGATAACGGATGGATTCAGAACTGTGAAGTTGAGTGTCATAACGATACAAAGGAGGACAAACTCGTTTACGCAGGGTAAATATAACGTGATACGTTTTTGTAGTGTTAACTTTGATCCGCTATTTGGTAAGTTGTAATTCATATAATTAATTTAAATTTTAAAAAATAATGTCTTTTAAAAGGGTACAGACGTTTGTGTTTCACGCATGTTAATTTAGTAATTTTCTGGTTCCATTTTCTCAGTTACTACTATTTCAAACAAAAAACATTTTATTCATTAAATTTTGCTTTATAAAGTTTATCAATAATACTTCGCTATTTTTAATTGTGAATTTATAACAATATTTTTTCGACTTGGCCAAATTTTGAAATATTTACTCATCTAGCTCATAAAATTAAGAATATAATTGCAAATTATTTGGTATACCAGATACAGAAAGTTATTAAGATACTTTGGCCAGAAATTGAAGGAGATTATTTTAATTAGCCTCTGAGTAAATTGTATCGAAGTGGAAAAAAACAATTTCCGAAAAACCACCGTTTTTCAAAAGAATGCACAGCAACACGTAAAAATACTAAGCTACACTAAAATCTAAACAGTAAAGCAAACAGTACAGCACAAATTTCTAAGTTACTACCCCGTAAAGAAAGCATTTACAACATGAAAGCTAATTCTTGTACACGATTCCATCTGTAAGGGATAGAACTATAATACTAAAAGAATTCAAACGAAACAAAAAGTAAGCAACAAACAAGTCAAAATTCTGAAAAGTTGGTGGGCACGAAATTTCTTTTATTAATTTTCAAGGGTTTACAATTACAGCAACAATTTTTATACCTAACTAATCAGAAAACTAACAGAGAATAAAAAAATTAAATAACAAAGAAAATTAGTTTTTCTTAAAATTTTTAAGCGTCTGTACCCCGTTAATTTAAATTAAACTTTGTCGAATCTCTTACCAAAGAAATTGAAGTATATTTGATCCTTCTAATTCTTCAATTATTCTTCCTTGATATATTACTAAATTCCATATGTCTGTTCATAACATAAATTTGGAATATGTATATTTAACTATTATAATTATTTCTAACTTCTTTCTTTGCTCTGCTGTTTCTGATAAATATGATTAACTATTGATTATCATTTTCTATGCTTAACTTTACATTATTCACTCTAGTATGTCTTATTTAATAATCTCCATTGTATTAAGGGGACCGTAACTGCCTATAGGCCTAAAACTACATGGTAAATTTTCGCAGCTTTTTTATAGTTTCACAAAAACTATAATAATTAGAACTTTAAATTTAAAAAAAATTAAACTTTAGACTTTTATTTAGTTCCGTACGGGTGCTTATTTTTAAATGAAGTGTTAAAAATTGTTTATTAATTTTTATAAAACGTACAAATAATTCCGAAAAAAGTTTAATTATTAAAAATATCGTAAAATATTTCCTATGTACAATTCTTAAATAACCTCGCAAGCGTAACTAGCCCATAATGAGTAGACTGTGCCCTCGAAATTTCATACTGATATCTTTAACCGTTCCTGAGAAAACTTGTATAAACTTTCAAAAATCATGATTTTTCGCAAACAGACTGTAAATTTTACTTTTTTAATTACGTTCAGTGCTGTAAGATGGTTGGTCTGGATCCTCTTCTTGAAGATATAAATCTTCAAGTTTTTTTATTTTTAAACTCCCTTCTCCCGTATTTGTGTATCAAATTTTAGACATTTTTCTTTTAGTCTATTAGCCATTTTATTTCTTTTTAGCCTTCTATTCGTTTCGAATCTAGTTGAGTTGTTCCATTGTACGAAGCGTGTTCTTTCCAGGTTTCAGCCCCACTTTATCGTACAATGGAGTAATGTTTACATATATTCGTAAAAATTGCTCTACCACAATAACTCACTTACTCTTTACTATACTCTAATGATTTTTTGCTTAAATTATAAGACATTAGCTGGGAACGTAAATCATTAACGCCATTTTTAATTTAGATCTAGCTAATCTAAATAATAATACAGTAATAAATTAAACCCTTTTAGGATGTTTAATTTTATACACACACTTACCGTTATTTTATATTCGAATGGTGCATTTTGAAGATGAGTAAATCTTGCAAATACAGTACTACGAGGTGAAAAATCCAAACCACGAGTTAAATTCACATCATTCTTTTGCCAAAATGTATTGAAAGTATTTCTGGGAAAACCTTGGCTGTTAACTTCAATTCCAGATACTCTTATGCCATCAAACCTCAACTGGAAAAAATTTATAAAAAATTTCAATAATCGATTAAAAATAATAATCAAAACTTTTATACAATTTGTAATTATTAAGTTTAGTACCGAATTATTTAATCAACTCCTTGGAACTTTAATAATGAAGTTTTTTTACAGATCAGCTTAATTAGCAAACTCTAACAATTAACTTAACTAAACCTGAGCTATTGACTCAATCAATATCTGGAAATTGTAATAATGTATTAATTAGGGTTCATTTATAATATGTGTACGTTTTAATATAATGTAATCATGCTCAACTTTTGTCAAAGTTTAGTAATTAGTGTTACAATAATAAACTATTACATTACGGTACATAACATAAAGTTCTAACATAGTAACGCTGTATGCTTGAACACGTCACTTAAAACTATTAATTTACTACAAATATCTCTAGTAGATTACCGAGCATTTATATGGTTAATTACATTCCTCTTTACTAGTAGTTCCTCCATCACCGTTTCTTTTTCTACTTACCGAAATTTTGTTTTAGGTTAATAGGAATTCACTAAAAAAAGACTATTAAAATTTAAAACTGAATTTCACTGAATGCAAAAATTATGTTTTTAAAAAGGGTAACCAATGGTGTTACCCACATCTATTTGTCTGGCGGCTTTCTGCCAGCTGTCTGACTATGTTACTCTATTTTTCCGTTAGCAATACTGACAACCCCTTTTCTATTTTTTACGCTTTAGAGTGTCTAATATTTTTATTTTTTACAGTCAACTCTTCAACGAAAAAATTTAATTTAATTTTCAGAAAACTTTGGGGACCTGCTAAACCTTCACACACGAAACGTATACTAGCGATTCAAAACAAGATTCTACGAACGATAACGCAATGCCCCTTTTACATCACAACCTCAATGTTGCACAAAGACTTACAAATCCCATACGTAAGTGATGTCGTGAAACAACTATACAAGACGATGCATGACAAATTTGAATTACATAGCAACCCTCTCATACAAAACATGTACACTAGGGCGATACCGGGTACTCAGCACAGACGTTTAAAACGCCTCTGGTAAAGGATCTTCTTGGCCAACTGTAGGACTGTGGTGATGACTGCACGCTTCTAGGAATGCCATGTTAGCTGAACTCAATTATGATCGATTATGAATGAACTGGATATTGCAATACACTAAATGTAGTTCATTTTGTGCTTGATTTACTTTAACATTGATTTGATTATTAATTAATAAAACATCTGAGAAGTTGAACATCGGAGTTTTTAAACTAGCAGAATTTAGCATCTGTATAAGTAGGAAAACCCATTATTAATGAGTTGTTTTACCTTTATACACACATAGTAAAGCTTATACAAACATAGATGTACGTACAAGTCTTGCTTACTTGCTTATTTGGAAAGTCTGTCGTAACCTTTATCAATAACAAATTCAAAGTAGAAAGTAGGTCACAAAATTGGAAATTCTAAGTAGATACCACGCTCAAAATACGTTTACATCTAGGTTCCAGTTCTGAAATGAAAAGATATTAAAATATCTATAAAAATAGTGTACCTGTTGGGCAGTATATGGCGGAAGTGTCCTTTTGTAATCTGCGAATATGTTATCAATGTATCCATGCCAGCGGTAGAATGCAGGATCTCTCATAGTAGTCGCTAAATCTCCCATAACACTGAATGTTTCCTGAAAATTGTAATTTATAAACAGCAATTAATAGTAATTCAAAAAAAAGACATGATGTTACGGTGATAATAACAATGTGGGTTTCACAAATAAGTTTTTATAGGTTTCAATTAACAATTTCTATGATAAATGTATAACATTTATCCTCACACTGTTAAATTTAACTAAATAGTATGAAATTAGAGCATATCCTGAAGTATTAATTTCAGTTAGTAAGCAATTCATTTATGACGATTTAGACACAAATAGAAAAATTAAATCACTTTAATCCAGTAGTGGGGGTTGGATTAACATAATGGGCAATCTTTTATAAAATAACCCCCCTATTCCTTTATTGAATTTAAAATACATTAAGCCATAAACTTTGATCGCTACATAAATAATAATACTTTATTTACAACAAAAATAATACAATTTTAAATTTAATATTTTATAATATTTTTGTCTGCCCATAACAGACAGGTGGAGTGTCAAATTTTTTACACTTAATCTGTTCATTGCAGGGCTAAAATAAATAGTTCTGTTTCTTAACACATGGTCAGCCAATTAAATGACTGAATCATTTAAGAACAGAAGAGGTAGAGGTGTGAATGACACTAATCAGAGTTGTCTCCTCTGAAAGTAATGAATTTCATTATACAGCCAGACCCTGTGGTGAATGAAGTGAAGGTGTCATTTGCAGAGTGGAAAATATGTGCTTTTCAGAGGACCCGGCATGCTGATAAGCGTACTTTTCCACTCGGTGAGGAAGGCAATGGTAAACCACCTCACTCCTCGTTTTACTTAGTAAAACCTCTACAGTTTCAAACCAGCCTTTCGGCTGATGACCTAAACAACAACAACAACAATATTTTTGTACACACATCCAGTCCTACTGCCACAATCGTTCCAATAACCGAAGCGGTGAAAGTTGACATATCCAATAATGGTTAAAACACCATGTGCCAGGAATTATTCACAATAAGTAAAAGTAGATATTAACTAAGTAAAATGTTAAAAATGCTATCAATAATTATTAAAATATTTAAGTAAACGTGTTAAAACATGAACTTAATCTTGGGTCTACGAATTCCAAGATAGTCTTCGGCATCGATCATGTACAAAGCCTATTAACATAACAGCTAAGTGACGTGTTAGCATTGTTTTGCTTTATACTTGAGATACATCGCCTTTCTTACTCAAAAGAATCAAATTCAGTTAGAGGGGGCTAGCATTTGTAAGATATATAGGCATCCAACTTTACAAAAGTCTATGCAAGTAAATTATATACGACGCATTTTTTCTTACCTACTATCAAGTGCTACATTTATTATGTTATATTTTTAAGTACAAAATATTTATGATCCATCTACGATTCCGTTAAATGCCTGTCATTGCTTCAATTATTCTGTTGGATAGCTTGAGGCAGTCTGAAGTTACTTTATTTCCCTTCACTGTATTTAAGAATTGCTTTCAGCTGACAAATAAAATTTTTAACTTAATTGCCAATAATACCTAATAATAATTTAGTTATATTATTATTGTATAACTTAGTAAACTTCCTAATAATAATAAACTTAGTTGACAAGGTTGAGTGTTAAATTATTTGCACTCGATCTACAAGTTCCAAGGCTACAAAAATAGCTCTGTTTCTTATCATATGGTCAGCCATTATATGACTGAAGCATTTAAGAACATAAGAGGCAGAGGTGTAAAATAAACTTCTTCTTCTTAACGTGCGTTCTCCGACCGGAGGTTGGAAATCATCAGAATTATTCGGATTTTGGACACCGGAGCTCTGAACAGCTCCGCTGAGGTTCACTGAAACCAGTCGCGGTGATTTTTCAACCAAGAAATTCTTCTTCTTCTTCCCATATCTCTCTTCTCCTAAATTTTACCTTGTATTATCAAGCGAAGCATTTCATATCTTGGTCCACGCGTAATATGACCCGGATATTCCATTTTCCTTTTATAGACGGTGTAAATAGCTCTTTTTCTGTTCCCATTCTCTGCAAGACTGTCTCGTTGAGTACTTCATCTGTTCAGGGTATTTTTAGCATGCGCCTGTACAACCAAAGCTCAAACGAATTTATTCTCCTGATATTTGTTTTCTTTACGTCCAAGCTTCCGTGCCATATAATACTGTTGAGAAGATATAACATCAAACCATCCTCAATCTCAGGTCAAGGCTCAAGGATTTATCTATTAAAAGGTTTTTCATTTTCACAAATGCAGAACGAGCCATCTCTATCCTTTTTTTTATTTCAGCTGTTTGATCATTATCTTCATGTACCATTCATGTACCTAAATATGATACTTGCTAACTCTCTCAATTGCCGTATTGTTGAGCAGCAATACCTCCGTATAAATTTTTGTCTTTTACGAACCACCATGTATTAGGTCTTTTTGATGTTTATTTTCAAGCTGCTTTCCTCACTATACGTACTAAGTCTTTCCAGAATTATTTGTAAGTCTTTTCCACTTGTTTCTTTTATTACAGTATCGTCTGCATACCTAAAGTTATTTACAGTTTTCCCATCGATTATTACTCGAGCTGTTATATTATTCAAAAAACATTAGCCAGAGTTATCTCCTCTAAGAGTTATAAATTTCATTTATTTAACAGCCAGACTCTGTGTGAATGAAGTGAAAGTGTCATTTGCAGCGAGGAAAGTAGATATTTTTCAGAGGGCCGGGCATGTTGAAAAGCATACTTTTCCACTCAGGTAGGAAAGCAATAGTACTAAATCACCTCTCTCCTCGTTTTATTTAGTTAAGCCTCTAGAGGTTCAAACCACCCTTTCGGCTGATGATCTAAACAACAACTTATTTAAAATATAAAAGAAACTGTTATTTTGAAATATACTTTATGTAAACCAACTCACACAACAAATTTTTTTTTCTCTTTAATTCTTTATTTACAACTGTAAAACGTTACAACAAGCAAATGTGATGATTATGATAATAATGTAAATGACATGATAGGCATGAGAGGGGTAGGGCCCCCATTGGTGCCTCCCCAAGAATGAAATTTGTATATCAAATTAGCAGGTCTCTACTCCAGCGTCTTTTAAGGCGTCTAGGGGGATTATCAGGTAAATGGACGGAGGAAAGTGAACGCACCAGGGGGTTCTCGTGTTCGTGTGACTTGTCGTGAAAGCGTTTGTATAGGTATTCAATGGAATTTTGTACAAGTGGTGTTTTCAAAACTGTATGTAAGGTTTTGTTGCTAACGTAAAGAGGTGCATTTGCTATAAGGCGTAATGTTTTTGACTGGAATGCTTGAATTCGTTGCAAATTATAGGGTTTGGTTGAACCGTAAATTTGGGATCCTTAGGTCCAAATAGGTTTCAAAAGAGAACAATATATGCGTAATTTTTGTGCCATTGGTAATTTTGATCGTTTGTGAAGTAGGGAATATAGAAGTTTCGGGAATTCAGTATTAAACGTTTCCATTTGATATGTGTGCTCCAAGTTAGTCGTTTATCGAAAGTCAGACCGAGATACTTGACCGTATCTGTCTTTGTGAGAGGTTCATTGTCTATGTATACTGGTGGGCAATCACCATGACGGAGTGTGAAAGTTACGTGAAGGGATTTTGTCGTATTAAGTTTTATTTTCCATGTTTTACACCATTCGTGTATAAGATTGAGATGATGTTGGAGTGTTAGTGAAGCGTGTATAGAGTTTTGGTCTCGGGCTAATATCGCTGTGTCGTCAGCGTAGGTAGCAGTGAGGGTCTGGGGTAGGATCGGTAGGTCTGAAGTGTATACAGAATAGAGAAGTGTTGCTAAAATTGAGCCCTGAGGCACGCCGGCTAAGACAAGAAAGAAATTTGAGTAAGACGATCCTAAACGAATTCTAAAGAATCTGTCAGATAGGAAAGAATTTATGATAAGATAGTAGGTAAATGGTAGTACTTCTTTCAGTTTGTGTAAGAGACCTGTATGCCAAACTCTGTCAAAAGCTTGAGCGACATCCAGGAAACCTGCGGACACATACATCTTTTGTTCCATAGACGAAGCTATGTAATCAGTCACCCTGTGCAGTTGTTGTGTGGTGGAGTGTTGAGTGCGGAATCCGAATTGATGTGGAGGTAGTGTATCATGAACCAGCGGAAGAATGCGCTTGTAAAGGAGTTTTTCGAAAATTTTCGAAGGTACTGAGAGGAGGCTTATTGGTCGGTAGGAGGAAGGTAAATGAAAAGGTTTGTTCGGTTTTTGTATCATTACTATTTCTGCATACTTCCACTGAGTGGGGAAATGTGTCGTGCGCAATATACTATTGAAGATTGTAGTAAGGAGAACGAGCGCTTTCCACGGTAAATGTTTAAGTATTTCAGCTGTTATTAAATCATATCCCGGTGACTTCTTACGTGGTAATCTCGAAATTTCAGATTTTACTTCGGAGGGGTGAAAGTATTTCAAAATGTTTACAAAATTTTCGTGTAGTAAAAAGACTTTATGTTTAAACTAAGACATTTCAATCTGTGAAACATCATTACGAATGTTTTACAACCATTTGACTTCGAATACAACATAATTAAATATACTCGTATTTTTATCAGCCAGAGAATGTTTTCTTTCTTTCATTAAATATACGGTCCATTGATATTTACCATACTATTTCGTTATTTTAAAACATTTCTGCATTATTAAAATGTAACATAATTGTAAAAATTTAAATTAAAGAACAGAGGATAATGTATGTAAAATACGAGGGACAAAATAATGCAAATCCTTCTCTTAGACATTTAAAAGAATGCGTGGCCTACACGGTTAGTTTTTACGTAATAACACATTATGTACAGGAAATATGTTTTTTTATATTCAATTATCGTTTAAATATTTTAATTCAAAACATGCGTGAAATACGTGTTTTATTGCAAAAACCAAATACAATAATCGATTAGACTGGTTTTGAGGGATTTGTTTTTGCATAAATTTGAATTAATTTTTGCAGCAGACCAAACGCCTGAAGAGACTAGTGATTTCAGCGTACAGCTTCAAAACTTTAGTCTTTTACATATTATGTACCTAAAACTTCTGGTTGTAACATGCTGTTACAAAGGATAGCTACGCAGAAATTTAACTTCAACGTCAATAATTTGTGAAGAATATTACGAAGGGTTATAATATATTAGTTAAGGAATAAATTACAAAAACAATTACACTAAAAAATTGTAAGTGTAAAAATATTTACACTAAAGAATAGGCAAGAAGTAAATTAATATAGTGTTGTTTTACTACTAAAATATTAGTAATTTAAATAAGCATTCGTCTCCTGTTGTTTTCTCATTTTCAAGTAATCGTTGGTAAAAGAAAGTTGTTTAATGTAGAACTTAACAATTTAAAAGCACAATTTTCATAAGATTCACTTTAGATTGCTTTAGTAGTATTACCTGCACACTACTGTTTAACAGTCATCTTAGAAAACAATCTATATTAAAAAATAAAAAAATTTCTGGTGTGAACACTCACACGACATTCTCTTGTCAATGCAAACCATGAACAATATAACCTAACATTAGTAGTAATATAGCCTATGAGAAACAAACAAAAAACTAATCTCGAAAAACATTACCTTATTTTAATCATGAGAGAATGATGCAAAATAAACCAATCTTAGTTTGGCTTAATAATACAGAAAATCACTCTTTCACGCTAAACTAGGCTCTGTAGAGAAAAATGTTCATAATAAAAGTTGTAGATTTTTAAATTTACTCTAAATATGATTACATATACTTTTGTCGTAAAATGCATACTAAGGCCGAAAGCTTAAAAAATCCATTTTGTACAGATTTTCATAAAGAAAAACAGGAAATCACTATTTATCGCTAACTTAAGCGTTATACAAAGTAGAGTTTGAAATAAAAATTGTAGATTTTTAAATTGTTTACAATTTTTACTATACTCTTTTGCGCTAAAATGCATATTAAGGTTACAATCTTAAAAAACCCGTTTTTTTCGAGAGAACAGGCTTCCCAAGAATTTCAGCAGACATGGCGTCTATCATATCTTGTAGAAATGTAGAGTATAAAAAATGTAGTAAATGAGGCAATTTTTAAAGAAATTGTAAAAGCCGTTTTTTGAAAAAATCGCAAAAACGTGAAAAATGACACGAATAATTTACTACTTTCGGTTGACCGATTTTGATGAAAATGTTTTGCCGGATCCTCTAGTGGTCTCTCTCTCTCTCTATCTCTTTATCTTTCTCACACACACACACACACACACACACACACACACATACAGACACACAATCACTAAAAACATGATTTTGGGTTCGGGGGTCTGAATACGTGTACATCCGGTGAAAACGTGAAAACTCTTTTTTGAAACATCGACATGAAAACAATACTTTCCTTCCTATATGATTTCTGCCTATATAATAATCTTATAGGAAGAGAAAGTAAAAAAATATTGTGTGAAACCATTATGATTTTAACCTTTTAAACGGTTCAATTAAAAAATTTGTTACGAGACGTTTCAGGTAGTTTTGATGTTTTAACTGAGCTGTTTACTTAATAATAAAAATAATTTCACTTCTTACTTTATGAGTTTACGTCATAGACATTTTTTGATTGTTCTAATAAACCATTTAAAAAAAATTGTACTGTATTTTAGTGAATGCGTATTTGCTACAAAACAATCGTTAGTAACTGTAAAAGTACCCTATCACGTTGTTTTCGATAACACAAAAATAAATGCTTGATTTATATCTCCTTCCTTCGGATATTTTTGAAAACAGCGTACGCTGTTTTCAAATATCTGAATCTTCCTTTTTTCCAATTCACTCAACCGTCATCTGGAAAAATAGATCAAGCTTGAACTTCTGAAATCATAAATTGATCCTACATGCAATTTAGATAACTTACATAGGATCTTAGGAATGTTATGTATCTACCAATTTATTACGTGTTTATGAATGTTTTTACTCTTGTATATCGGAATTGTAAATTGGTATTTCCATTTTAAAAAGGCTTCTTTCTAATAAATATTTTGTATTAAAACTCAATTCATGTTCCAAAGAAATTGTTTCAAAATAATATTTAAACCCTTTTACTATTAGTTTCAGTTCAATCTTAAATTACTAAAAATAATAATGTGATCCAATGAAATCATGTTTGATGTAACACTGTATTTATTAAGTTGTAGTTTCATTTACAAACCACATGTAGTTTGTAAACCGCACTAACGATATAATAAGTTATGTCGCTCAACAACGCAAATCTACTGGTTAATTACGTAAAATTATAAAATTCTATTTATAAGTATTTGGGCTGATTTTGTTCGAGGTAAATAATTATGTGAATTAATGCTCAAGAATTCAGTAACTGAAACGATTTTCTTAGTACATAGTTTTGCACGGTATTAATTTTAACAGTTTGACTCCCAAGGGAGTTTTTTCAATTCTGCTTAAAAACTCATACCTATTTTATGGTTCCTTTGCTTTTTTTAATTAATTTTCTTTTAAGTCTAGAGTATTGTAAGGCTTAAATTTTTGGCGTTGTTTTTTAGATGAGAAACTGATCAGTACTCAAGAGTAAAAAAATAAAATTTACTGTGAAAGATCGATGTGTGTCTCACTGAAATTTTATTTGTATTCCAATAAAATATTATATGTATTTTATAAATAATTTAATTTGGGTTATTTTTCAATAAAACTACGTAAATATCTATGCGTCTCTCTATAAAGCAGTTGTTTGGCGAGTGGTAAAGTTGAGTACTAGTTGTCTACAAAGAGTCACCGACCAGAGTAAACTTATACAATGCAGAAATATTGTAATATGAAAACTATAAAAAATTTAAATATAAATTTTTTCCATTATTTAATATTAAAACATGGTTAATAGTGCAATAATAAACTATTATAATAGTCAATATTATGTAGCCTAATAGTAATAATAAGCTGTCAAGTTTCACCGACTCATTTTTGACTCGATCAGATCAAGTAAATCACGAACCATGACTGGAGAAATTTTTTTGAACTCATTTATAACAGCTCAATATGATTCAATGCAAACAAGCTTCCAATCTGTCTCACGATTCTATTAAAAACATTATTACGTGAGAGACGGGTCAGTTTCTCAAAAGTAGATTTTACAGATCTGGTGAGAGAGAAATATAAGTGGCTCACGAGTGTCAACCTGTTAACTGCGTCATTGTTTGTGACATTGTTTCACAAAGAATTGTAACTTGTAGGATTGTAACTTTTTTTAATGAG
This sequence comes from Catonia carolina, assembly GCA_035578175.1. Taxonomy (NCBI): domain Eukaryota; kingdom Metazoa; phylum Arthropoda; class Insecta; order Hemiptera; family Achilidae; genus Catonia; species Catonia carolina. Next base: position 377,636,086 of record JAQMRL010000001.1, read on the forward strand.
TTCTGAATTAATAAATAAAATTTAACCACTTAAACCGGGTTTCAAAATACTACATTCAACATCAAAATAAATTTCGCTAGTTCGGATAGACTTCATAACAAATAACCGTTATTAGTAATCTGTAGATTTATAACTATATTATAAAGAAACAAGACATCTAGAGACCTCACTAAAATATTCTCACAGTGAAAATCATACTTTTTTTTGAAAAGTCATTAACTACATAAATATTATTATTACTATACCTCCATTATACTATACATCCACCTATTTGTTTATTTCAGCTGGCACGTGTATGAAAATTGGTTTTCTTTTATCTTGTCGAAAAGTTATGTTCCTATGTATTGCCACAGAGCAGGCCAATGCTATGCTTATGTTGTCAATATGATGAAATGAATATACATCTGCTCATGTTATGAAACATATTTATTCTTCCAATCAAGGATTAGGCCGCAGCATGATCCGAACCCACACTCTGTATCATCTATTTCCATCTTTTCCTAAGTCTACTGACATCTCTTTTCCCTTTCTGGAGCATACCTGTGCGCCTGTTTAGGTATCTTTTGATCTGACATCCTTTCCATCTGCTGTCTCCAACTTTGCCAACAATCCTTCATCTTTTCGTTCAAGTTATAAATATAATGAAAAATATAATAATAATAATAATAATAATAATAATAATAATAATAATAATAATAATAATAATGAAGAAAATTTCTTCTTTGTATTACTGTACAATTATTTTGTTTATTCAGATTTATAAACATGAAAAAATATTCATTTGCTACAACATTCCAAAACGATAAAAACATTATTACTCGTATTATTGAAATTTACTGACATTTGCTACAAAAGACCTAAATTTAGAAATCAATATAAAGGGAATCTCTCTAAAATGTTTCATTTCCCAAGTCAGAGTAATTAAATGACTATTTAAGAGACTAGAAAAATATATCTTTAAAATAAAACATGCTTTATTGATCCCAGTCACATCTGAAATTGTTTTGTCAAGCTCATTTGCATCTATCATTCTTCATCGTCTGCATTAGCCTTAGTGTGTGTAATTTCGGACGTAAAACTAAAACTAATAAAACCATTTATCATAAATAAAGAAATTGTAACACTTTGCAATTTTCATAATTGTAAATCTTCTGTAAATAATTGATTTGTTTTGTTATTAGTGACAACCAATCGCTTAATGTGAGCGATAACTACAGTAAAACCGCGTTATACCGGGCTAATGTTTGGCTATACCTTTCTCGGTATATCGAAATCCCGGTAAATCCGTATTCGCGATTACATTTCAACAAATATTTTTTATTGCGCCATAAAAATGTGTATTAAAAGTACACAAAAGGCTTGTTTCAAGCCTGGAGTGTAGTATGTGCAGTTGAGATTACCATTGGCATTGTACTAATATTACATATTAATTTATTGCTGTCGTTTGCGACGCCATTTTTTCTTTATTTTGGGCGTAGTACCATTCAGAATACAATAACATCGCAAAAATTAATACATAAATAGGTAGAAATTGAAGAGTTTTCCGTTTTTTTGACTTTTGTGCATTTTAACTATTTTGTATTAATGTCCGAGCCGAATCCGGTATGCAGCGCGATGTATCCGAATTCCGTTGTAACGAATTTTTACTGTAATATTTTGCCAAATTTCAGCTTTTTGCATTTTACAAAAAGAACTAAGTAATGCAATCCTCACCAAAAAACGGCCATCTGGGTCGTGGGCAAGACCAATTAGTACGTGTCCAAAGTTATGGAAATCGCCGTACAAATTACGATTCCTTGTGAGAACGCTAGCTTCAATAATGTTTCCTAGGACATCTATACCATCAGCTTCCGTCAATGCAATTGACTGTCCTTGAGTCTGTAACAAAAAAATTTGTTTGTCTATTGATTTATTTTAGTACGATTTTCAAAGTTTATATAAATTTAACCTTTCGTCGAGATAAAACTATGAATTTTCTGTAAGAGGCAGGTGGAGTGTTACATTATTATTGTACTCGAACTCCTAGTTCCAGGGCTATCAAAAATAGTTATGTTTCTTATCACTTGGTCGGCCAATTATATGACTGAAGCATTTAAGAACAGAAGAGGTAGAAGTGTAAAAGACACTAGTCAGAGTTATTTCCTCTCTGAGAGTAATGAATTTCATTATAGTCAGACCCTGTGAAGGTGTACTTTCAGGGTGAAAAGTAGATGCTTTTCGGAGGGCCGGGCATACTGGTAAGCGTACGTTTCCACTCAGTGAGGGAAGCATTTGTAAACCATCTCACTTTTAATTTTATTTAGTAAAGCCTCTAGAGGTTCAAACCACCCTTTCGGCTGATGACCTAAACAACAACAGCAAAACTATGAAATTTTGTAAGGAGTACAAAAGTATTGTAATTCGCTAGACATTTAAACGAACCCATGAATTAATTTCTTTTAAGTTTGAAATTTTATTTTCTTAGTTGTTACTACAAGAATAGGCCTACGCATATAAGGCGAGTTTTTACTAATTGTTTCTAGAAGTATGCAATTTTTTTTAACGATAAATTAACATCCATTTTCCCTTTTGGGTTACATTCAATGTATTTTTCAAAAATAAAAAATCTTATATTTTTAAAATGTTTCTTTACGGAATTATTTTCTGTAATGTGGTAATTATAATATAACTATATATTATATAGTTATTCAGTGAATTCTGCGTTTCATCAAAATTTTGGCAATCAAATCTGAATACAAGCAGAATTTGATGCAAAATTTTCACAACATAAGCAAACAACTTGAAAATTTAATACACTTTATTAATTTTTCCGTTTGTTGTACTTTCGCATGTGCATAAATGATGTTTTCCTGATGATTTATTTGGAATGTTACCCTACGTATTTGATTAGGGTGTCATTCAAAATTCATTACCAGTACTTGGAAAAAGTGTTTGTCCCCAATTTTTGATGCTAATTATTAGATTATTTTGCAAATAAAACCAAAAACTAGCTCACAGTTATTAGTAGTACCATAAAATTACTTAGTAGATTATAATTGGTATTTTTGTGTTTTTATCCGGCATTGACTGCCAAGGTTGTTAGCCTAAAATAATTGATATTGTTGCTTGTGAACTTCAACTTACGTCAATTATTCTTCCTGTATGGACCGCGTCGAAAATTCGATCTCTCCACCGTTCCAGTGTACTAATGTCAAATTTAAGTTGTTCAGGTTCTCGATTTATGTCCTAAACAAAAATAAAGTAAATAAGCTAACAGAAGAACGTATCAATCTGTAAATTTTATAAAAAGTGTGTGCGTTAAGAAGCATTGAAATTAAAAGAAACTGATACTGTCTTAAAATAAAAACTTGTAAAATTCCTTTTATTTATTCACAGTATTCCAAGAATATATCTTATACATTATTATGTGATATTACTTCGATGTGATGATGTGATCGTATGTGATATTACTAAAGCCTGTTGTCTTAGTATTTGTTTTCATCCATATTCTAGACGCCTATGCTACGAGAGTTACGATCTTATTTACAAATTTTCATGAAAATACACTACAAAAATCTGGTGTGAAACATTCACACAAAGTTTTCTTGCCAACACAAATAATGAACAATATAACCTAATATTAGTAATAAAACGTTAGAAATAAACAAAAAGCTAACCTTAAAAAACATAACCTTATTTTAATCATCAGTGAATGATGCAAAATAAAAATCAACGTTAGTTTGGCTTAAAAATACGGAAAATCACTCTTTCACGCTAAACTAGTTTCTGTAGAGAAAACTTTGCTAAATGAAAGTTGTAGATCTTTTAATTTCCTTTAAAATTGATTATATACACTTTTGTCATAAAATGCATACTAAGGTTGAAATCTTAAAAAATTGATTTTTTACACATTTTCGTGACAAAAACAGAAAATTGCTAACTACCGTTAAACTAAGCGTTATACAAAATAATCTTAAAAATAAAAGTTGTAGGTTTTTAAATGTTCTATAACTTTTATAATATACTACATTTTTGCGGTGAAATGCATATTAAAGCCGTAATCTTAAAAAAAACATTTTTTTCAACGAGAGCACAGCCTCCCCAAGAGTTTCAGCAGATATGGCGCCTACCTTATCTTATAGAGCATAAAAATGTAGTAAATAAGGGGATTTTTTGAAAAACTCGTAGGAGCTGTTATTAAGAAAATTGCAAAAAAGTGAAAAATGACACGAATAAACTATTACCTCCGGTTGACCGATTTTAATGAAAATGTTCGTGTCGGGTCCTCTAGTAGCTATGTAACTTAAGTTTCAAGTTAAAAGTTCGTTCACACACACACACACACACACACACACACGCCTTGACCAATCTCTAAAATTATGTTTTTGGTTCAGGGTCTCTGAAACTTCTTATTCCGGTGAAAACTCGATTTCGAAAAATTGACATCAGAACAATACTTTCCTTCCTATAATTTTATATTCATATAGGCAAAAGAAAGTCAAAATAGTTATACTTTGTTAATTGTAAATATTTATAAATTTTTCTGCAGTTTAGTTACAAATTCAACAAAGCATAAACGCTCATATTTTCGTATTTTAAGGAAATGGAATACAATACAAGCTTTTTTATTTCGTAAATGTTTCACTTCTTGAAACGCTATTGAAAAAAGTTTTCTTATTTTTAGCAATGCAATATTGTAAATTGAATAAAAGTTCATTTCATTCCATGAAATAAATCTACATTAGCAAAACTTAGGAGGTTTCGAAAGATACTAGCCGTAAATTATTCTGGTATAATGTTATAAAGTACTCTTGATTTTAATGTAACACAAACTAATTGAACACTATCAGCAATTTGAAACATGAAACTTACATTAAGTTTTGTATTAGGTGCTCTTGCAGCCCAATTCCGGGTTGATGATAAGTTGTCCAGCTTAGGAAAATACCCTTCTTCTAGTGGAGCTCTCAGCTCTGATAGACGATTTACGCGACCAAGTTGATTACAGAATCGTTCAAAATTGTATCTAAAGAAAACAATAATTAAGTATACACTACTGAAATTAATATTAAAATTTTTTAATAATTAATATTATACATTACATTCCCTCATCTTTGTGTGTTTTTCACATTGCAATAGAGCATAATAATAGTGCAAAATTTTGTAGAAAATTTTACAAATACAAATTCATTTTCTCACAAAAAAATCTTGGTGCTCATGCCGGGTAACAGAGAGAAATTTAAACCTCAAACAACCAAGAGATCTCACAGAATATGAATGAGGTGCATAAGGTACATCAGACTTACTAGATTCTTCATGTACACAAGCGTGACTGTACATTCTAAATTAATTATAAGAATTTTTTTGTAAAATTTAAAAAATAATATTAAGTTTTCAATAAGAGTTGTCAAAAACGCTTTCATTCTTAAACTATTCTATTTATTTTGCATTAGTCTTCAATCGCATTTCAACCAAGAACTAAATTTTTCTACAATAAATCGTTTCATGTTTCAGTAATAAAGCATAATATGATTGATCAAATCGTTTTTAAATCTGATATAAATTATTTTAAATAAAGTTTAACGCAAATAGGGTTGTTTTCTCGAGATGCTCCTGCATTAACTTAAATAAACGAATATACGGCATATATTCTACAGTGCTATAATAGTGTAAGTGTCACGTGACTAAAAGAATTGTACCATTGTAAAAGTACAATATTGTACAAACAATGGAAGTTATGGTAATTCCTATTTACTATAACTTCCATTTCTCAGTAATAACCCAATAAATAATGTAAGTTCCCTTGGGACTTAAGAGTGAAAAAGTTAGTTTTTTTAGAAGGAGTTTTTTAAGAAGGAGCAGCATTTGAAGAAGAAACTAGGAGAACGAGGAGTGTAGGAGAACAAGGAGTGACCAGGAGAACAAAGAGAAGAAGAAACGGGACACATATTTAATTCGAGGTAAATTCATTCGGATTAAGAGTTTTTCATTTTTTGTTTTTATATTAATGTCGCGGCAAAAAAAGTTAGCTATATTTTTAAAAAGTTTAAGGATTATTTTGTTAGTAGTTAGTCAATTTAGTTAGCAGTTGATTAATTAAATATTTAGTCAAAGAAAGAAGATATAACCTTACTAATTTATTTCTCTCACGCTCTGTGTCAGAGCTGACGCCCAACAATTTTTATTTATAATTTCTTTCTTTAGTTCACATTAAAGTATTTGCCCACCGGTCGAAGTTGAAGGTGGTGCAGGATACAACATTCTTCTTCTTAGGGTGCCTGTCCGTTCCGAACGTTGGCGATCATTCTGGCTATTATTACTTTGTTGGTTGTGCTCCTGAACAATTGGGTGGAGGTCTTTCCGAACCACGCTCTAAGGTTAGCCAACCAGGAAATTCTTCTTAGTCCTGGGGCTCTCCTGCCTTCTATTTTCCCTTGTAATATGCTCTGCAATAGTTCATACCTGCCTTGATTGCGCATTATGCGACCTAAATATTCCAGTTTTCGACATTTGATGAGGTTGACCAGTTCTGGGGCTGTATTCATCCTCCTTAGTACCTCTTGGTTGGTAACCCTATCGGTCCATGGTATCCTCAGGATCCTTCTGTACAGCCATAACTCAAATGCATGGAGCCTCGATATTGTGTCCTCCTTTAGGGTCCATGATTCTACACCATACAGAAGCACTGAATATACATAACATTTGAGGAGTCTTAGCTTTGTATTTAGGGTGAGGTCACGGCTCTTAAACACTGAACCCATTGTTAAGAAAGCACTTTTGGCTTTTCCAATACGGCATCGGATCTCCTGGGAATTGTCCCATGACTCATTGATCACCGTTCCCAAGCAGGTGTATTGTGGGACTCTTTCAATTCTTGTCTGATTGATGTACAGTTCTGCCCCTCCAATGTTTTCTTTGCTAATGACCATAAGCTTTGTTTTGTTAATATTTATATCAAGTCCATATACTTTACTTGTTTCTGTGATCCTATCCATCAAACCCTGCAGGCCCTCTATTGAATCAGAAAACACTATGGTATCATCGGCATAACGTAAATTGCTGAGCTTGACTCCATTTATTGAGATACCAACATCCATGTCTCCAAGCGCCTCCCTAAAGATGTGTTCTGAGTATAGATTGAAAATAATTGGAGATATAATGCAACCCTGTCTCACTCCACGCAGGATCTGCACCTGATCTGTATGATCTCCATCTATTCTGAGGACCGCAGTCTGATTCCAGTACAAGTTAGCTATTATTTTTAGGTCTTTTCCATCAATTCCAGTTCTCCTCAGTACATCCATCATTTTCTCATGTCGAACACGGTTAAATGCTTTTTTATAATCAATCAGACATGCGAAAACATTACAACCCACATCTCTGCATCTCTGAAACAAAACCTGCAAACCAAACAAAGCCTCCCTTGTGCCTACAGCCTTCACAAAACCAAATTGATTTGGTGCGATCTGCTCCTCACATGTGTGATAGATTCTTTTGTGGATGATTTTTAAAAACAATTTCAACATGTGGCTCATTAAACTGATAGTTCGGTAATCCTCACAGACTTTTGCACCTGTCTTTTTTGGAATCGCAATGAATTCTGGTTTTAGCCACTGTGTTGGGATTTCCCCAGTTGAGTATACAAAGTTGAAGATTTCTGTTATTGTCTTCATATTTTCCTCATCAAGCAACTTCAATAATTCTGTTAGCACTTCATCTGGGCCTGTTGCTTTTCCATCTCTCATCTGTTTGACAGCTGCAGTCACCTCCTCCAAGAGAATTTTGGGTCCAGTGCTGTCTTCCATGACAGGTTGTTGTGCTCTGAGGTCATGGAATAAATCCTTCAAATATTGTTCCCAAACAGTCTTCTTCTCCTCCCTGTCAATGACCAAATCACCATCACCATCAGCCATTCGACCAATATTATCCTTCCGAAACCTCCCTGCCACTTCCCTCACCTTACGATGGACATTGAAACTATCATATCGTCTTTGATGGAACTCTATCTCCTGACACTGCTCAATTTTTTCCCTCTCCTTGGCCTCTCTTATCTTATTTCTAATGATAATCTGCATTTTCCTGTACTCAGTGAGATTGCCCTTGTGACACTTCCTCTGTTCCATGAGTTCCAGTATTTCATCAGTCATCCATGATTTCCGTTTCCCTGAGTCCTTCCTCAGATATTGATCCTTCACACCTCTCACTACTTCCTGTATTGCAGCAAGTCCTCCCTCTGTACTTCCCACATTTGGTCCCTCCTTCAAACCTTCATTCAAGGCACTCTTCACCATCTGCTGCATGACGGGATCTTTTAGTTTTCTAAGATCGTAGCTTTTCACTTTCCGGGATGTAACTCGTTTCAATCTAACTTTTAACTTTCCAACCAAAGGGGTGTGGTCAGATTGTATATCTGCACCTGGATATGTTTTAACAGATATACAACTGTTCCGAAATCTTCTATTAACCAGTAAAAAATCTATCTGGTTTCTTACAATCCTCCCTGGTCTATCCATTGGAGATTTCCGTATGTACAACTTTCTTGGGTGAAGCTTAAACCAAGTGTTCATCACCACTAACTCATGTGACTCAGCAAAAGTCTCCAAACTATCTCCACGAGCATTTCGATTTTCCAGTCCAAAAGGCCCCACAGAGCTTGACGTTCTGCCTGCTCCAAGTTTCGCATTGAAATCTCCCATGACAATTGTCAAATCCTGTTTCTTGAGTTTTCTCATTATTTGGTTGATACCATTGTAGAACTCTTCAACCTCTTCATCTGTTCCATCAGTTGTTGGTGCATACACTTGAATGATATTTATGTTCACAGGTCTTGCCTTGAGTTGCACCAGCATCACTCTTGATGAAACCGGAATGACATTTTCTACACATTTTGCTACTCCCCTTGTCATTATAAACCCCACTCCAAGTTCATGCCCGCCATCATCTGTTCCAGAGTAGTAAACTTGGTGGTCTTGTATGTTGAGGGAACTTGAGCCTGGCCATCGCATTTCACATACTCCCATGATACTCAATTTCATCCGTGTCATCTCCTGTATTGCATTGTGGACCTTACACCCTGACTCATCGTCTTCACGTTCCTCGTACCAATCTTGATCTCTTCTTGACACTGTAATCTTTCTGTCAAACTTGTAACTGCTCCTCCCGGAGATCCGAGTGAGGAGCTATTTAAACCTCCGGAATTTAGTTTCGTTGCAAGCATAGCCATAAGATTTTACTAGGACTTATCCAACCTAGATCTTTAATGAGGTGCTCGTCCTTCTTCTCTTCCTCATCTCTATGCCGTTGACCGCATTTCGCAGTTCATCCGCCTTTAGAGCCCGTTTCCAAACTCCAGGGCAAAGGGGTGCCCTCTCTGGTAGCTCATCCGCCCGAAACCGTTGGCCGCCAGAGTTGCTAGTTTTGGTCCGCCCCGACTATTTGATTTCGCCGGTACCACCCATATCTGGGAGGCATTCCCCTATCCGCCACCTGGGGAGGCGCCCGATGGAGGACTAGCAACCCCTCACAAGATACAACATTACTAAACGCTTATATAACAAAAAATCTGGTATGAAACACTCACAAGAGTTTATCTTGCCAATATAAATATTGAAACATTATAAATTATGTTTAATTATTACTAAACAATGTAAAATGAAAAACATAACCTAATTTTAATCATGAGTGAATGATGCAAAATGAAAATCAACCTCTGTTCTACTTAAAGATACGGGAAATCACTAATAGACGCTAAACTAGATTCTGTAGTAACAATGCTTGAAAAGAAAGTGTAAACTTTTTTTTTCTATAACTTTAATGATAGCCCTATATATACACTTTTGTAGTGAAATGCATATGAAGGCCGCAATTTCAAAAAATCCCATATATATACCGATTTTGATAAGAAAAATCAAAAAAAAAATCATTAATTGACTAAGCGTTGTAGAAAACATTTTTTAAATAAAAACTGTAAGTTTTTTTTAATGTTCTACAACTTTAATTTTGTAAGGTTTTGCCCTAGAATGTAGTATAAATATTAAAGCGGCAATTTTAAAATAATGTTGTTTACCATGAGAGCTCAGATCGCCAAGAATTTCAGCAGACATTGGTGCTTACCCTTTATCTTGTAGAGTATAAAAAATGTAGTAAATAAGGCGTTTAAAAAAAAATTGTAGATGCCGTTTTTGAAGAACCTGCAAACAGTGAAATATTGCACAACAAAACGACTACTTTCGGTTGATCGATTTTGTTGAAAATGTTTGTGTAGGGTTCTGTAGTAGTACCTAACGTAAGTTCCCAGTTTAAACTTCATACTCTGTTCTTGAAATATTTTGTTTACAGACACATACGCACATACTCACAGATAGACCAATCTTTAAAAACATATTCGTTTGGTTCAGAGGCCTAAAAACTCGATTTCAAAAAATCAACATGAAAACAATACTTTCCTTACCTACACATTCACATAAGGCAAGAGACAGTAAAAAAATTAATCTCGATAAATTGTAAGTTAAGACACAGTAGCACAGTGATCAAACCTGAAATTACTTTAAGGTTCAGAATATACATTTTAACTGAAAAAAGGATTTATAAAATATTTTAACTAAAAAAAATCAAAAGTTATTTGCAAAGTACTTGATCCTAAAAAAGAATGTGAACAACCAGTCTAGGCTCAGAAGTAACGAAAAATATACACCAATAAGACAGAAGAAAATAAGAGACTCCATGAGAAAAATAAGAATTCAGTTCTATCGACATCTGCACAGATGAACCAAAATAGATTTACAAAAAAAAATTTTTTGATAAAGGAAAGTCGTACAATCAGAAAAAATGGCTTTCAGGAACTGCAAAAGACATCACAACAGCTATTTCACGAAAATCAATAGTATCCAGAAATGAATTTGGTGATAGGATTTGGCGTTTTGAAGGATTTCAAGTAGATAAGAAGAAGACTGCAGAAACCAATATGAAGTGGCCAAAAGAAAGAAATAAAATTAATGAGAGAAAAATACTCCAGGTTTGGGAGTAAATGAAGCATCCGGGTTAATAGCTAGAATCAAAATAGTTCACGAATAATTCTATACCATTTATTGGGATCCAATTAGACATTGATTTAGAAAAATATATCAATAAAAGACTCATAGCACTATTCTGCTACATCAAAGTGGTAATTAATTACCATTCAATCCCATTTTTATTTTTTTACAAACAACAAAAATTACAAAAATTACTGCGCCAATGCCGGCCGCATTGGCGCAGTTGGTAACGTGCTTGCCTCTCATCATGCGGTCTTGGGTTCGAATCCCACTCAGGCATGGCATATTTTCATACGTTACAAAAAAAAAATCATTTCATCCTCCATTGTATATAGTTACACCCCAACGTCGTCGCTAATGACCGTTGTAGTTGATGCGACATTAAATAAGTGGAAAAAAAAATTACAATCTTTCATTAAAATGTTAGAAAAATAAGTGATTGTGTTAATAATAGATACCCCAATTAACAGAATCAGGGTACAAACAAGTGTATCCCATTACCATTAGTTAATGTATTGATCAGTTCTTGAGATGTAATAACTATATAAAAAATTAAAATAAAAAGTAAAATGCTGATAAAGAGTATATTATGCTTGAATAGTACTTTTTTTATAAAGATACCAAGAGCAATCAGGCTTCAGTCAGCATGCAATCATATAAGTCACTGAACTAAAAAGTGGAGAATAAAACTGAATGATCTAAAATCTGTTTATGTTAATTCCACCAATGAATTGTAGATTCTCTGTAAATAAATAAATAAATAAATATTGTAAATCCTCTATCAACCAATGTAAATGAAAATATCATAACATGTTTGTGCCAAATATTTATGAATGAGACTAGAAGTGAAACTGAAATGAAGGGAGCACATACTAAAGATAAAAAGAGCTGAGCTGGACTTCAGATATAGGATATTGTATTAGTTATCAGGTGTCTCTCCATAAAAGAATAAAAATCTAGAATAAAAAAAATTTTAAAAACCATCTGGATATATGGTGTACAACTATGGGGTTTCACAGAGAAAGTCAGATAAGGATCTCACAGACGTTTCAGTACTAAGTAATGAGAGGCAATGGTTTATGCTCGTTGGTACTTCAGTGATTTGGAAAGAGATCTTGACATCCCTTTTGTGTTCAATACGGTAATATTTGCTGTCACACATGAAGCTCGTCTACAAAGTCACATCAATCCAAAAGCGATTCAACTTCTTGATAATGAAAATGTTCCTAGAATGCTTAAGAGGATAAAGCTCTTTGAACTAGTGTATTACAGCTGGGTGATATATTGAAACTGAGAATTGTGAAACGTGATAAATAGTGAACATTTATGGATGGATTTTTTTAGAACATTGATGGATGGGGTGTACAATTGAAGAATTAATTTTTTAGATAATATGAACGAAAGGTGGTTGTAAAACGCAGTAACTGAAAGCATTGCTACCTATGGAGTAAAGGTGCGGGAGGTCTCAAATAGAAATAATTCCAAACGCCTTGAAGCAATGGAGATGGACCATTAGCATAAGAGTTGTGAACTCACGAGATTGGACAGACTTAGAAATGAGCTTATCATGTAAAGAGCTAAAGGTAAGGTTAGCATTATGGAATCAGTGGAATTTAAAAGGTCGAACAAATATGAGCACTTGAGAAGGGTACCTAAAGGTAGATGGCCTCTGACTGTATAGAAGTAAATACTGGTGACGAGGCATGGGAGAGGGAAACCGATATTATCCAGGTCAGAGGGTGGTTATTAGGGATGAGGTTCAGGATTTGAGAGAGGACTACTGGCAGAAAAAGGTAAAATAAATGTTAGGATGCAAAAGATGCCGAACAGTGTAGTCCAATAGGAACATAATAAAGTACAGTAGTTTTCTTCTCTTCTTGTCACGGATTAGGTCTTCCGACGTGTTCCGACTTTGCGGTTTACCTATATCTCTTCATCCATTAAGTAGCTTAATGCCCTTTTCACCCATTCAATTTCAATTATTCGTGTTTACTGTTCCTACCATTTATCTCTATATTTGCTGCCTGTTTCTAAAAAAAGAGACACTTAAATAGGTCGGGGTTTCCTCATTCTTAATGTGATCCATCAAAATGCACCCTTGAACTCTTCTCAAAAACCGCATTTCCACTGGCTGGATCTGCCGTTCATCTTTCCTCCCAAGTACTCAGGATTCGCTACCGTACAAACATATATACGAGTAATAATAATAAAATAATGGAACAACCAGAGTCTTGTGAAACTTCCACTGGGTTTCTTTCAAAACCCTTTTACCCAGTGACGATATTATTGTCCCACACATATACCGAAAACAATTTAGATTATCGGTTTCGTCAGCATTTCTAGTAAAATAGTGTTGTTGTTTAGGTCCACAGCCGAAAGGCTGGTTTGAACCTCTAGAGGTTTTACTAAGTAAAAACAAAGAGTGAGGTAGTTTACTATTACCTTCCTCACTGAGTTGAAAGAGTATGTTTATCAGCATACCAGGCTTTCCGACAAGTACTCACTTTCCACCCTGTAAATGACACCTTCACTGCATTCACCACAGTGTCTGGCTGTATAGTAAAATTTATTACTTTCAGAGGAAATAACTCTGACTAGTGTCTTTTACAGCTCTATTTATTCTGTTCTTAAATAGTTCTGTCCTAATTGACTGACTATATGATAAGAAAAAGAACTATTTTTTGTGGCCCAGGAACCAACAGATTGAATGGAATTAATTTTCCACCTGCCCGTTGTGGGCATAACATAATAGTATAGTATTTATATTGTAACAATTTCGAAAAGGAAAGAGTATTCGAGAGTTTTCTAGGGAGACCGAGAATTTATTAATGTTAACATAAATAAATAATATGAATAATAAAGTAACAGAGAGTAATAATAATGTAATAAAGCAATATATAGTGTTTTCTGAGAACAAATTAAGATATATTATATGTATTATAAATGGTCTTTTATTGTAAAGATAGGCCTGGCTTTTGTGTCACTCAGTATGGTGAGAGTCGGGTGGTTACCTGTTTAGATAAAGTTGCCTTTTTATAACACCCTTTATTCAAACCTAATTAATGTTTACAGTTAAGATTTATCCCGAAGCCGTCAGAAGGATTTTGTATTTTATTATTGTATCGAAAATATCTGTCTTTTCTTGAACTCTCCATTAGCCCAACTATTTAAGCGCCGGTTGTTTACGATGGAGAGCCAGTATTTGATTTATCTTCCAGTGTACATCGAGTACACAATGCACACTCATCGCAATGTACACTCTTCGAGTGTACATTAGAGTGTACATTACGTAGTGCTTAATAACGGTTACAGCGTAACGGTTACGTTTGGAATAGGCCAGCGTACTGTGAATTACTCTCTATTGTTTAACGTCTATTTACTCTGTATCATTTCTGTGAGTAGTATTAAGTTAAATTAGCTAAGTTATTTACTGTATTAGTTAATTACAGCCTAATTAGTTTGTTAATTATAAAGTGATTTCATTGTAATATACGTGTAGATTGTTGTCACTTATCGAATTGTAATGTTTAGTTGTAATAAATAATTGTAATTTTCAAACTTAAGTAAGTTAATTATTATTATTTAATTTACCTAGATCCCGAAACAGACCTTAGAGATAAGTGTCAGAATATTATGAAAGAAATATTAATAATTGGTTTCTTAGACCAGCTTTAATCAAACAATTTTTTAAAATGTAAACATTATTTCTAAAAACCAACCTGGCTATGATTTGCTGATGCTGATAGTAAAACAATTCACCACGTCTATCTTTGTCAACAACACTCCGCGGTCCATCAAAAGGATACACAAGGTGCCAATGCCAGTGATGCAGATTGATACCAATATCTTCTCTGAAATATGCAACTCTGTGCTCTACGTCTAAATCAGATGCTGTATAATCCAAGGGTATCTCTAATGGTAGCTGTTTAAAGCATAAAATAGTACATTCAAATTAAAAGTTTTGAATTTAATATGTTGATTGAAAAGTACACAGAGAGAACAATTTTATATCTTTTACAAGGCAGTTTGTTAAAAGAAAAATTAAAAAATATCTAAAGTTCATAATTTTGATTCCAAACTACCTAATAAAAACGCCCCTATGAAGGTTATTGAGATATTTCGATTATTGGTACTGAAATATAATCTTAAAAATTAAAAGTTTTAATAAAAATAAGTCGATTATTTCTATAATTAAATAATCTGTAACAATCATTTTATTTATAGTTTTATATTAATCCCCAACAATACTAATTAAACCTTAATAATCATTGACCAAATTGTAATGGAACGGTAAAAAGGCCTTTGTCTGATATATCGAATTCAGTGCTAGATGTACGATTTTTTTTAACGGGATAAAAGTGGGCTTTGAAAATCCTCTCAATCTTAGACTTTTAACTTTTACGTAACTTACGATTTTGCAATTCCCTCAATTCGGCTGTGGTGTCACTATATTTATTTACAATTTTTGTATTTTTGCATATAAATTTATTTATCAAGAAGAAAAATTTGTTTGACGTCATTAGAATTTACTCGAAAAAATTTGCTCCATTTTGCTTTTCGTAGATTCAGCCCTGATCGGAGATAGTTTTCACTGCATTTTGTTGTAATGTGATATAACTAATTCAAAAGAAAGGAACTATTTGTAGGTACATAGAAGCAAAGCTATTATAAAATAATAATTGTGTCTCTCATATTTGCTGGGTATAAAATTTATTTAAATACTTGGGACTTTCAATCTCTAAGAACGGAAACTCAGAAGACGAAAATGAACAAATTGAAACAAGCCAGAACATCGATAAGGCAACTTAAATCAGTACTATGGTTATACACATCACACAAAACAAACACAAAAGTAAGAATTCTCAGTACAGTAGTACACAACAAAATTACTTATGGGCTGAGAGCTGATAGTTAATAAAAGAAAGAAGGGTAAAATTAATGCAACCGCGGTGAACTATTTGAGGGTAAGTTGTGGGCTGACCAGAATGGATGAGTTAGCAACAAATACGAAATACGAAGGTGAGCGGAGGCGAAGAACGATGTATTCAGTTACATTAATGTACAGAGTCTATACGGTATAAGGCATGTGAGAAGGGCAGATGGAGGCAGCAGAAAAGCGCGATTAACGATTTGGAATTCAGTGGAGAGTCACAACTCGACGGCCTTTAACAAATGAAATAGACAATGCTACGGAGAGAAGAAAACTTGGGAAGAAGATTTGGATGGATTAGGATAAATGAGGGCAATGGTTGAAAAAGGGGACGTAGCGACAAACGTAGGAAAAACCATATATATATGGTTTATATATATATGGTTATATGGTTTATATATATATATAAATTTAAAAATAAAAAGATAAATTTAATGAACAGCCAGACAGAATTTGATAATGATAAATTATTTCAAATTGTACTTAATCGAGATAAGGAATAAAACTAGGTACAAAATGATTATACCGTCATTCGGTCGAATAAACCGCGCGCGAAATGGTGCTTTAGGATAGCTATTGTTTTGAACAATTGACGTGGTCTACGACCACTATTGTGTTTGTGTTTTATGTTTTATTGTGTTTATGTTTTTTAAAAGTTTCCCAAATAGTCATGATTCTCAAACCTGGCAAGGAACCTACCGAAATTACGTCATATAGACCGATCAGTCTTCTATCCGTGACATCAAAAGTTTTTGAAAAATTACTACTTGATCGTTTAAAACCTTTTTTGGAAGAAAGTGTTTACCCGGATCATCAATTCGGTTTCCGTGAAAAACATTCTACGATAGAACAGGTCCATCGGATAGTTAACCAAATTCGATATACCTTAGAAAAAAAGGAATTTTGCTCAGCCGTCTTCTTAGACGTAGCTCAGGCGTTTGACAAGGTATGGCATTTAGCTCTTCTACACAAAATTAAATTAAACCTGGATCATAATTATTTTCCTATTCTAAAATCATTCTTAACCGATCGTTTTTTCCAAGTGAAATTTGATGATGAGTTATCGACCTTGCACCTAATTCGTTCAGGTGTACCTCAAGGTAGCATTTTAAGTCCTTTTCTATACACGCTATTTACGGCAGATATTCCTGTAAATGAACTTGTAACAACAGCAACTTTTGCCGATGACACTGCTATTATTGCGTCTGATGCCTCCTCAGTCCACGCTTCTGAAAAACTACAGCAACATCTAGATAACATTCAAGACTGGTGCCAAAAATGGAGGATCAAAGTAAATGAACAGAAGTCTGCACACGTAACCTTTACGATGAAACGAGAATCATGTCCACCAGTAACGTTTCGCAACAACGTAATTCCACACTCAGATGATGTGAGATACTTGGGAATCTATCTAGACAGGCGATTGACGTGGAAAAAACATATATGGACCAAACGGAAACTACTCGGACTTAAATTACGACAACTGTATTGGCTTGTCGGGAGGCGATCACAGTTGTCTTTGGAAAATAAATTGACACTGTACAAGGTGATGATAAAACCAGTTTGGAGTTATGGAATTGAACTCTGGGGCACAGCAAGTACATCTAACGTAGAAATATTACAGAGATTTCAATCGAAGTTTCTTCGCCTTATATGCTGTGCACCTTGGTATGTGCCTAATGAAGTACTCCATCATGACCTGGGCATACCTACGGTGAGAGAAGAAATTAGCAGCCGGAGTGAAAAGTATTTAACCAAGTTGGACACTCATTCTAATCATTTGGCTATAAATCTTCTCGATGACAATATTGCAAATCAAAGACTCAAGAAGGCGAGAATATTAGATCTTCCATTTCGTTTCACCTGATAAAAAATGTTTAACCATCTTTTTAAAATTAAAAACACAAAGTTATATTGCGGATGGTCAACTCTTATTTCTCAATGAACTAAATCCATAGCTCTCATTAATCTACAACTAATCATCTAATGAATTTTCAATCATCAATTACACAGATCGTCAGTATCACGTCTTCATCCACTCCTTTTCACACCTTCATTCACTTCATCCGTAAAAAAAAAATATATACGTCAGCAGGATTAAGAAGAAACCCTTCATAACTTTTAACCAAACGATCACACGGAAGCAACGCTGCTGAGTGCTGTCTTCTTCAAGTTATATTCATTATCACAATATTTACTGAAAGTTTTTGTTAAACTGTTTGTAAATAAAAAAAAAAAAAAAAAAAAAAAAAAAAAAAAAAAAAAAATGTTTTTTAAAGTCCTGATGATGTCTCCGAGGGAGACGAAAGATCTTGATATGATATAATACTCTGAGGTGAGTTTTATATTTTATTTTGTTTTGGCTGTTCATAATCATATATGTAGTGGTGCAAACAAAGGAAAATAATGTTTAATAAAATAATATATATATATATATATATATATATGTAGGAATCGGAAACCGAATTTGCTGGTTTTCCCGCCGGTGAGATTCAGATGGCACGTGAGCTCGCAACAGCTGGATAACGGTCGACGCAAGAAGAAGAAACCAGTGTGTGTAAAAAAAGTGTCGAGTGACGAGAGACTGTTTTCTTATGTTGTATTCTTTTTATTCTGATGTAATAATGTTAATTTTCATGTTTAAATAATAATTTGTTAAATTGACGTGTGACGAGTTTTATTTTCATCCATTCAAATCCCACAAATTGGGGGCTCGTCCGGGATGAACTGAGTAACGAGTTTCGACACGAAACACACGACGCAATTTAGGACGCCATTTTTACGACGCTTACAACGAACCATCTTCTTTGCTGTTGCTTACGACGCTGACGACGAAACGACGTGCAGTTTTGTGAATCGACGACGTTTGGATCTAAGACGAGGATTCATTTGATTAACAAAACGTGCTTTTTGGATTTTGGGCATTTTGGCTGCAGCATTTTTTGGTGGTACAAGTGACGACGAGAGGTATAAATTGTGACGACGACGAGGGATTTTGGATGTGGTGAGAAAAGGACGAAGGCTCATCAGAAAAATAAAGGAAACAACGAAAAGGTATCGACAACCTAACCTATAAACCGGTGCGACGAAAAGAAGATTACACAGTTACCGACGGTCGATAAAACTGGAAACTACTTTACCGACTTTTGAATAAAACGACGAGATGGCGACACTAGGTGACATAACCTCAATTCTGAACAACATAAACAACTCACCAACGAAAGCAATCAAGGTTTTACATCACCTTATTTTTGGGACAATTCTAACTGACAGGAAAAATAGAAAATGACTGCGGGAGTTTACAGGATTCGAGTTTACAGCAGGTTCGATTGAGGAAGAACAGCAAAAGAAATTTATGGAGGAGACGTTTTCGGTGTCGGAGTTGTGTGTTGTGATAGGAATTTTGTGTGTTGACGCTGGCACTAAAGGGGAGATGATTGATGACATTTGTTATTACCTGACAAATTTGGACGCACTTCAAGCAAAAATAAACGACGATATCAAACAGGAAGAAGAAGACGACGAAGAAGAGGAGGATGATGAGGACGATAAAAAGAAAGTGAAGATAAAAAAGGACGAGAAGAAAGGCAACAGTTCTGATGAGGAGCAGGACAAAGATGTGTCGGAGGAAATAAGGCGAAATTTGACTGCGATGGAGTCACAAAATAGGAGGTTTGAAGAGCAGCATAAATTTTCGTTGACGTTTCGTGACATAGAGGGCGCTTTGAAAACATTCAATGGCAAGGACGGATATCCGGTGAAGAAGTGGATCACTGATTTCGAAGAAACAGCAGTCTTGATGGGATGGAGTGAGCTGCAAAAGTTTGTGTTTGCAAAAAAATCACTTGAAGGTTTGGCTAAGCTTTTTGTTCAAGGTGAGCGAGGATTGACGTCTTGGTCAGCTTTGAAGAAAGCACTGAGGGACGAGTTCGATACAGCGACGAGCAGTGTGGAAATTCATAAGCTGCTAACTCAACGACGGAAGAAGCAGGACGAATCCCTCCAGGAATATTTCCTAGTGATGAAGGAGATAGCCAGCCGTGGTGACATTGAATTAGTTTCAGTGTTTCAATATGTGATTGATGGTATCGACGACGAGACAGGAGCAAAACTTCTTTTGTACGGGGCGACGAGTTCTAGGGAGTTCAAGGACAAGATGAAGAGCTACGAGTTGGCAGTGAAGTCGATGCCAAAGAAGAGCTCCAAGAACTCTAACAACGGCAATTCGCAAGGAGGTTCCAAGCACAACAACGAGAAGGATGGAAGACGCAACGACGGTGCAAGGAAGAAGGACAGAAGCGGCGAAGGAGAAAAGAAGTGCTATAATTGTGGTGATGCTGGACATAATTCGAGGAACTGTATGCACAAGGACAAGGGTAGAAGATGCTTCAACTGTAACGACTTTGGGCACATCTCCAGTGAGTGCACAAAAGAGAGGAAGCGAGACAGAAGAGGTACTGCAAGGGATGGTTCAAACATGCACAACCTGGCGACTTCGAATAGCAACCTGAAATTCAAGGAAGTCAAGCTGTGCGATCAGGAAATCAACGCCCTTATTGACTGTGGAAGTCACTACAACCTTTTGAGACAGAATATATACGAGACGATGGAAGCTCCAGGATTGCGAGAGACTAGTGTTGTTCTGTCAGGGTTCGGAGGAAGCAAGGTGTCTCCTCAAGGTTATTTCCAAACAGTCATTGAGGTCGATGAGGATGAGTTTGTGACGAACGTCTATGTAGTGTCTGGAGATGCTATGAAGATAGACATGGTGATAGGTAACGATCTTCTGGACCAGGGTGAGGTCATCTTGAGCAAGAAGGGAGTAACCATCAGGAAACAGGAAGTATCGATCATGTGCATCCAGGTAACCAATGAACCAGAGTTGGACATCGAGAATTGTGTTGACAAAGAGACGAAGAAGCAGGTAGAAGACCTAGTGGAAGGTTATGTTCCAGCAAAAACGAAGTCAACTGACGTGAAGATGAGGATCGCAGTGAAGGAAGAGCAACCAACGTTTTGCAAACCTAGACGACTATCACCAAAGGAGAAGAAGGTCGTTGATGATCAAGTCGAGGAGTGGCTAGAGAAGGATGTCATCGAACCAAGTTCGTCGGAGTATTCGAGTCAGGTAGTAGTGGTCAAAAAGAAGAACGGTGCACATCGAGTTTGCGTGGACTATCGAAGAGTAAATCGAATAGTGGTCAAGGATCGCTATCCCATGCCGCTGATCGAGGATGTCTTGGACAAACTACAGGATGCAGCTGTATTTTGTACATTGGACCTCAAGGATGGATTCTTTCACGTAGAAGTTGAAGAGGACAGCCGGCGATACCTGGCTTTTGTGACGCACACGGGACAGTACCAGTTCAAACGAGTACCTTTCGGATTTACCAATTCACCTGCAGTGTTCCAACGTTATATCAACGCCGTGTTCTGGGTGTTGATCAGGGAGAACCTGGTGTTCATCTATATGGACGACCAAATCATCCCAGCGAAGAACTTTGTTGAAGCGATTCAACGATTGGGACGTGTCTTGGGGATAGCTGCAGAGTACGGGTTAGAAATCAACTTTGCGAAGTGCCAATTCCTGAAGACGAAGGTACAGTTCCTGGGATACACTATCCAAGGTGGACAGATCCAACCATCTGAAGAGAAGGTTCTAGCCGTTCGTGACTTTCCAGAGCCGAAGACGATTGCAGCGGTGCAGAGCTTTTTGGGACTGGCAAGCTACTTCAGGAAGTTCATTCCAAACTTCTCTGTCGTGGCTAAACCGCTGAGTGACCTGTTGAGAGGAAAACCTGAGTTCAAATTTGACGATGAGCAGCGACGTGCATTTAACGAGCTCAAGGATATCCTTTCTTCAGAACCAGTTTTGAGAATTTACAACCCGAAATTTGAGACGGAGCTTCACACCGACGCCAGCAAGTATGGATATGGAGCAGTGTTGTTGCAGAAGTGTCCAGACGACGAGAAGCTACATCCGATCTCATATATGAGCAAAAAGACGACCGTTCAGGAAGAAAAATACAGCAGTTACGAGCTGGAGATCTTGGCTGTAGTAAAAGCACTGAAGAAGTACAGAGTGTACTTGCTTGGACTGGCATTCAAGATCGTAACTGACTGTGAGGCGTTCCAAAAGACGATGCAGAAGACAGACCTAGCAGCGCGTGTGGCCAGATGGGCGATGAGCTTGGAAGAGTTTGACTATACCATCCAACACCGAGCTGGTAGCAGAATGAAACACGTCGACGCTCTAAGCAGATGTTTAGCAGTGATGTTTGGCTTCCCTGATGGTCTAACATCGAGGATCAAGATCGCACAGGAAAAAGATGACGGACTGGTAGCGATTAAAAAGATCTTGGAAGAGAAACCATACGAGGACTTCATAGTGAGAGATGGACTTCTGTTCAAATTTGTCGACGGTCAGGAGGTCTTGGTGGTTCCACGAGCGATGCACCAGGAGATCATCCGAGCGGCACACGAGAGAGGACACTACGCTGTCAAGAGGACGGAAGAAGACGTGAAGCAGGAATACTACATTCCTGACCTGGCCAACAAGGTGAAACGAGTGATCGCCAACTGTGTGAAATGTCTGGTGGTAAACAGGAAGGTGGGCAAGAAGGAAGGCCTTCTTCACCCTCTGTTCAAGGAGAGTGAACCGTTGCACACCTACCACACGGATCACATTGGACCACTCGCATCTACCAACAAGGGGTATAACCACATCCTTTGTGTAGTTGACGCCTTCACGAAGTTTGTCTGGTTATATCCAGTGAAAACGACGAAAACGGCTGAGACGATTGGAAAGATGGAATTGCAAAAGACGAACTTTGGAAACCCGGTGCAAGTGATCACCGACAAGGGGACATCGTTCACTTCCCGAGAGTTTGAGGACTACTGTGAAGCAGAAGGCATCAAACACATCGCGGTGACGACAGGACTACCCAGAGCAAATGGTCAAGTTGAAAGAGTCAACGCAACTGTTGGAACGATCATCTCCAAGCTGAGCATCGACGACCCGACGAAGTGGTACAAGGTGGTACCTGCTGTGCAACGAGCGATCAACTCCGCGTTCCAGAGGAGCATCGGAAGATCACCGTTTGAATTGTTGATGGGAACCAAGATGCGCAACAAGGACGATCTTCACATCGTCGAACTCATCGAAGAAGAGTTGGTTACCTCATTCGACGAGAAACGTGACCAGATGAGAGAAGATGCCAAGTTGCAGATCCAGAAGGTGCAAGCTGAAAATCGGAGCAACTTCAATTGACGACGAAAGGAAGCTGCAAAGTATAAGGTCGGTGATCTGGTTGCCATCAAACGCACCCAGCTGGGACCGAACCTTAAGTTGAAGACAAAGTACTTAGGACCATACCGAGTGATGAAGGCCAAGCTGAATAACACCTACGATGTCTACAAGGAAGGCGAAGACCAAGATGGACCACGGCTGACAAGTACTTGTGCTGAGTACATGAAGCCCTGGCTGGACGGGTATTCCTCATCCGAGTCGGATGAACTTCAGGACGGCCGAGTGTAGGAATCGGAAACCGAATTTGCTGGTTTTCCCGCCGGTGAGATTCAGATGGCACGTGAGCTCGCAACAGCTGGATAACGGTCGACGCAAGAAGAAGAAACCAGTGTGTGTAAAAAAAGTGTCGAGTGACGAGAGACTGTTTTCTTATGTTGTATTCTTTTTATTCTGATGTAATAATGTTCATTTTCATGTTTAAATAATAATTTGTTAAATTGACGTGTGACGAGTTTTATTTTCATCCATTCAAATCCCACATATATATATATATATGTAAAGTTAAAATACATCGCAATATAATATATAATTGCCAGACAAAGGCTACGGAATGGTATTTTATCAAAATTCAGAATTTTCCTTAAAATTACAAAATTAGTAATTCTAAATATAATTCAAAAATGAATAATAAAGTCAGAAAGCTCGTATTCCATATGAACTTAATTTTATGTATATAAAATAAATATTTCTCTTGTCATAGACAGACTTAAGAGCTAATACTGATATAAAGGGCTTGAAAACAGCTACTGAAATTTGCAACAATTATGAAACAGGTCGTTATAATTTCAAAGCACCTTTGTTGGTTTATTTTGCCTTATTTAACACCGTGCATTAGGAACATACACTCAGTATTAAATCTTATAAAATACTAGAAATACTATCATATAACATTATTATATAAAATTTATATTATTTAATGTCTTAATACTATAAAATAAAAACCTTTGATTCTCTAAGATTTATACGGTTAATTCAGATAAGAAACTGAATTGTTTGATATTTATTTAATAAAAAATATAAATTAATTTATTTGCTACGGTTACTTAAAATTTTTAATCATTCTGAATAAATAAAGTCTGTACTCTGATATATGTGTTTGAATCATGTTTATCTGTATTACAAGAACAGGTATTTCATTAATTAAATATATGAACTGGTATAACTTTAAGTACCCAAAATAAATTTATAAAGAAATGTATGAGTAAAAAGAAGGCATACATAAGTTTTGAATAAGATTTATATATAAAACCGCACTCATATTACGTTACGTAACAGTCAACTAAACTTACATTTCCAATATCTTGAAAAGTGTCGGTTAATACAGCTTCTTCTCTAGCTCTCCTAAATATAGCACCATCCACAAATTTATAAGGAAAAAATTCGCAAACTGGTGGAAGATTTACTCTACGAGTATCTTTTCGATGTAAAATTGCAACTGACATCGCATAGTTAAACATCTGAGGATTCATGTTTTCACGACAGTAACTTGCTACTGACATAAAATCTTCCAATGACTTTGCATCTTTAAAACAAATTAATATTAAAAGTATTTATTAAATAACATGATAAAAAAATAGAGTAATTATGTTTATGAAAATTTGATTCATCTCTACGTAATGAGGAAGTCAATAAATTAACTGAAAGTCCTCAGTGACTAAAGAACTCCTCTAACCCTGCACTAATTCTCTAACTTACTGATCATCTAGAGATATAAACTTCAGTGTGTTTGTTCCTTAAGGATTGAACTACTTCTTCTTTATATACTATGTCCTTTCAGAACTTTGGGAAATATGACAGCAATTTCTACTTTGCTGACAACAAGTCTTAAATTCATGACAACACCATACAGATCGCGCAGGTTCTTTTGTTCCGACAATTTCCTTCGACATAGACCTCGTTGACGCAGGGTCTTGCCTTGCTTGATATTCTGACATAATCTATATATTTGATATATAGATTATGATTTGGTATAATCGTGTGTTCAAAGTATTTAAATTTCAGTTTTTAAATTGTGCCTATTGTTCGGATTTGGTACTATTTGGTACGATTTAGTACTATCATGCTGAAGACGGAAAGGACCCAAGTGGAAAAAATTTAATAACTACTTTCAGTTGACGGAATTTAATGAAATTTTTTGTGTTGGATCCCCCAGTGACATCTAACGTAAATTCTGAATTCCAACTTTGTATGATGTTCCGTTCTTGAGATATTTCGTAATCACACACAAAAATTGCTATGCACATGTTCATGTGGGTTCAGGGAGCCTTAAAACCATGTGTTTCTGGTGAGGGCTTTGTTTCGAGGGATTGACATGAGGAAATTACTTCACTTACCTACATATTCATATTAGGCAAGAAGTTATAATACTGAAATATAACTTAAGCAATAGTATAGTATCATTGCACAAGAGTGGGAGAGGAGAAAAAAGTACAAGCAGAGCAAGCCACGTTTTTCATCAAGTTTTTTTTTAAACAGTGAAATAATAATAGTCATTAATAAAGAAATTGTACATGTCAATTTGTTTTTATAATATGTTTAACAAACAGTAATAAAAACTCATTCACAAATATAAACACAGACAACCCATTTCCTTTGAATGAATAAAATGAATGCAGTATAATTTTATTAACTCATTAATATGGAAAAAGTGAGTAACATAGTTTTGTTTAAGATAAAAAAAAATTATGCCTATGATTTCAATGATCTTATCCAAACGATTTTAAAGGGTTGAACACAAACGAATTATTAGATTTTGTAATTTACATCTAAGAAATGAAATGGGGTGATAATCATAAAATTGTTCTTACTATCTCTATCCCTACCCGAATATTTTCAGTGTCATATAAAATTGGTACGTTTATTTTTCAAGTCTTATCGAAAAAAATGTAAATGTCAGTAAAATCAAGAAGACGGAAAAACCAATAAATTTATTTATATACGTATTACGCCTCTCCAAGGCGCAAAACGTTAGTTAAGGTGGTGCTCCTAGTCATAATGAGTCAAAATTTAAATATATTTTTAAATATCTCCACATCCGTAGTATATAAATATTTCTTCACACAAAATTCAATTTTTCATTTTAGTTATCTCCATTATAAATGTATATATGAAATGGGAAGCAACTCATCCCAATATGGTTTTCCATGTCCTAGGATAGGTCAATGTAATGGCTCTTTTTCAATTATTAAGTTGTACGCTTAAATATTTGAAGGTGAAATTGTTTCTTTTTTAATTCCCTACCGTCATTTAAAAACTATTTTTGTAATTTTATTTCACTTTAAATTTTATGATATAATCTTGGGGAATGATATAATCCGGAGGGCAGGAGAAAACGAAGACGCCCGAGAAAGAGAAGGGCTAATTTAAGAGGTTCGGAACAGGCAGAGATACCTAATCCATGAAAGGCAGAAAAAGAAGAAGGATTTTGGGGAAGAAGGTTATTTAGTTTAGAGGCCAGGTAACAAAAATATCTGTCTGTGGAATTCCTTTTTTTAATCTAGTACAAGGAATTACAATGCTTATTATTGTACTGTATATGTGGATTCATTTTTATAAGTTATGTATTTTAAACAAATAAAATTCGATTGAAATATCATGCACTTGTCATGTATATTTCTCACTTCTTGGAGCTAAATATTCAGCCTAACAGGCGCTGACAAATTGGGTTCATACCTATTCTGATACTCATGTTTTTAACCTTATACAATTAATCTTGTGCTTTCCTTAACCAAATGAGTGATGATGGTACAGAAGGGAGTAAAGACGTAAGTAAAATTAATCAAAATTATTTCAAAGGAATTTAATAGAGTTTTTGTACATAGTCAGACAATGAGGGGTAAGCAAACATTTAATTGAAAGGAGGAAGTTCACTTGTCGTTCATATACATTTCTTGGTATATTGGTATAAAACCACATTATACTTAACCGGGTGAGGAAACTCCTCTTTTCACTAACTTAGACGCCTAGTAATTTAAACCAACCTGTTAAGCATGAGACAAAATTTCGTCTTTATAGTTTATCAAGTGAAAGGATACAATGATTTCACAAAGTAACAGTTTGTTAATTGCATAGAAGATGCATTAGCTTCTAACAATGAACAAAGTCTATTAATATTAATCATAAATACTAAATAAATAAATAAAAATCATAACAAAATGTTAATATATTTAAAAAAAATGAAAATTCATTCAACTATACCCATAAAAACTTCTATTAATCTTCCTGCCATTTCACGATGTAAAGGGAGAAAAAGAGTAAAGAAGTCACGTTTTCCAAGTCTTTTTGGATTATCTAAATTTGGTATTTGTACAGGTTTAATTTGAACCCGATCACCTCCTCCAACTCTGTTAGCAATAGCTTCACCCTTAAATCGTTCTTCCTGTTAAAACAAATCAAAACTAATAAAAAGATTTGTTATTACAAATTACAATCTGTTAGGTAGTGTTTACAAAATGATAAATCTTATTGATTCCCAAACTATAAATAATTACGGTTTACTAATTTCCAAGTACATACGTACTAATGCAAATAAGTAATGCATGTATAAGTAAAAACACTGGGGTGAAACACTCACACGACTCTCTCTTGCCAATGCAAATAATAAACTATATTAACTAACATAAGTAATAAAACATTAGAAATAAATAAAAACCGAACCTCAATAAACATAACCTAATTGTAATCATGAGTGAAAGACGCAAAATAAAAAGTCAACCTCAGTTTGGCTTAAAAATACGAAAAATCACTCTTTTACGTTAAACTAGGCTCTGTAGAGAAAAATGCTAAATAAAAGTTGTAGATCTTTTAATTTTCTGTAAATTTATTTATAAACTTTTCTCATAAAATGCATACTAAGGCTGAAATCTTTAAAACGATCAATTTTTTTACACAATTTCGTGAAAAAAGAAAAATTGCTAGTTACTGCTAAACTGATCATTATACAAAACAATGTTTGAAATGAAAGTTGTAGGATTTCAAATTCTCTACAACCTCTATATATACTCTTTTGCGCTAAAATGCATATTAAAGCCGTAATCTTAAAAGAAACAACTTTTTTACGAGAGAAAAACCTCTCCAAGAATTTCAGCAGACATGGCGTCTACCCTATCTTGTAAAGCATAAAAAAATTAGTAAATGAGGCGATTTTAAAAACCATTGTAGGAGCCGTTTTTGAGAAAATTGCAAAAAAGTGAAAAATGACACGAATAAACGACTACTTCCGTTTGACCGATTTTGATTAAAATGTTCGTGTCGGGCTCTTTAGTGGTACCTAACTTAAGTTACAAGTTTGAAGTTTGTACGATGTTCCGTCCTTGAGATATTCTGTTTACACACACACATACACACACAGACCAATCGCTAAAAACATGTTTTTAAGGTTCAAGGGGTTTGAAAACGTGTAGATCCAGTATAGATCCACATGAAAACAATACTTTCCTTTCTTATTTTATATTCATATAGGCAAGAGAAAGTAAAACAATTATAAATGTTTTACATTGGTAACGAAAAACAAAAAGTATTTCGACTTCGAAAAGGATTTCGAGTTAATATAGCATTCTAAAATACTAACAGGTTGATTAACCTGGGTTACTGCTAAACCTAGTTACTGCTAAACTGATCATTATACAAAACAATGTTTGAAATGAAAGTTGTAGGATTTCAAATTCTCTACAACCTCTATATATACTCTTTTGCGCTAAAATGCATATTAAAGCCGTAATCTTAAAAGAAACAACTTTTTTACGAGAGAAAAACCTCTCCAAGAATTTCAGCAGACATGGCGTCTACCCTATCTTGTAAAGCATAAAAAAATTAGTAAATGAGGCGATTTTAAAAACCATTGTAGGAGCCGTTTTTGAGAAAATTGCAAAAAAGTGAAAAATGACACGAATAAACGACTACTTCCGTTTGACCGATTTTGATTAAAATGTTCGTGTCGGGCTCTTTAGTGGTACCTAACTTAAGTTACAAGTTTGAAGTTTGTACGATGTTCCGTCCTTGAGATATTCTGTTTACACACACACATACACACACAGACCAATCGCTAAAAACATGTTTTTAAGGTTCAAGGGGTTTGAAAACGTGTAGATCCAGTATAGATCCACATGAAAACAATACTTTCCTTTCTTATTTTATATTCATATAGGCAAGAGAAAGTAAAACAATTATAAATGTTTTACATTGGTAACGAAAAACAAAAAGTATTTCGACTTCGAAAAGGATTTCGAGTTAATATAGCATTCTAAAATACTAACAGGTTGATTAACCTGGGTTACTGCTAAACCTAGTTACTGCTAAACTGATCATTATACAAAACAATGTTTGAAATGAAAGTTGTAGGATTTCAAATTCTCTACAACCTCTATATATACTCTTTTGCGCTAAAATGCATATTAAAGCCGTAATCTTAAAAGAAACAACTTTTTTACGAGAGAAAAACCTCTCCAAGAATTTCAGCAGACATGGCGTCTACCCTATCTTGTAAAGCATAAAAAAATTAGTAAATGAGGCGATTTTAAAAACCATTGTAGGAGCCGTTTTTGAGAAAATTGCAAAAAAGTGAAAAATGACACGAATAAACGACTACTTCCGTTTGACCGATTTTGATTAAAATGTTCGTGTCGGGCTCTTTAGTGGTACCTAACTTAAGTTACAAGTTTGAAGTTTGTACGATGTTCCGTCCTTGAGATATTCTGTTTACACACACACATACACACACAGACCAATCGCTAAAAACATGTTTTTAAGGTTCAAGGGGTTTGAAAACGTGTAGATCCAGTATAGATCCACATGAAAACAATACTTTCCTTTCTTATTTTATATTCATATAGGCAAGAGAAAGTAAAACAATTATAAATGTTTTACATTGGTAACGAAAAACAAAAAGTATTTCGACTTCGAAAAGGATTTCGAGTTAATATAGCATTCTAAAATACTAACAGGTTGATTAACCTGGGTTACTGCTAAACCTAGTTACTGCTAAACTGATCATTATACAAAACAATGTTTGAAATGAAAGTTGTAGGATTTCAAATTCTCTACAACCTCTATATATACTCTTTTGCGCTAAAATGCATATTAAAGCCGTAATCTTAAAAGAAACAACTTTTTTACGAGAGAAAAACCTCTCCAAGAATTTCAGCAGACATGGCGTCTACCCTATCTTGTAAAGCATAAAAAAATTAGTAAATGAGGCGATTTTAAAAACCATTGTAGGAGCCGTTTTTGAGAAAATTGCAAAAAAGTGAAAAATGACACGAATAAACGACTACTTCCGTTTGACCGATTTTGATTAAAATGTTCGTGTCGGGCTCTTTAGTGGTACCTAACTTAAGTTACAAGTTTGAAGTTTGTACGATGTTCCGTCCTTGAGATATTCTGTTTACACACACACATACACACACAGACTAATCGCTAAAAACATGTTTTTAAGGTTCAAGGGGTTTGAAAACGTGTAGATCCAGTATAGATCCACATGAAAACAATACTTTCCTTTCTTATTTTATATTCATATAGGCAAGAGAAAGTAAAACAATTATAAATGTTTTACATTGGTAACGAAAAACAAAAAGTATTTCGACTTCGAAAAGGATTTCGAGTTAATATAGCATTCTAAAATACTAACAGGTTGATTAACCTGGGGTAGTCAGTAGTCAGCGCAACTGACTAATAAGCCAGAGATATCGAATTTGATCCAGATCAGGTTCAGAATTTTTGTCACTTTTCATTTATCAACCTTCACCGTCGGCGTTAGCCCTAATACGTTAAAAAACTTGACATATTGTATTTAATCAATCAAGGATTTACATTTTGAAATCACCCAATAGTACTTTTTCTATGTAGTGAAGAACTGAATTTTCTTGTGTATGCATATTGACATCGAATGTCATAAATTATGTCTACCAGGCTATAATTAAACTACATATTTTACAATAATAAAGGTAGTCATTTACAAATTGTACATTTGCAATATATTTATAGCAGATGAGGAGGATTTCTCCTATATGGTTAGGAAGTTAAAAGAAGAATATGCGAGATGGGGGCTGATGATCAACTGTGGGAGAGTATTTGCCAGTCGGGGGACCTCAGGAGGACTTGCAGCTGGATGGGGAAAATATTAGATGTGTAGAACAATGCAAGTACCTCGGATCAATATTCACGACGGAAGGCAAATTTCCAACAGATATTAGTTGTAGCATTTCTCAAGGTAGGAAAGCAATAAGATAATTGAATTCCCAGTTTTGGTCGCCGAAAATCCGGATTAACACAAAGAAGTATTTATAAGTATGTATAAGTATTTATAATACTGTAGTGAAGCCTATTACGTTGTATGGCTGTGAGGCTTGAATCCTGGATAGAAGCAGTCAGGACAAATTGAGGTTTAGAGATCGATTTCTTCAGGCGCTCAAACCGGATCTCCCGGATGGATAGGGTTAGAAACGAGGAAGTCAGGGGGAGGATAGTTTGTGGCAGTACAATAGTGGAGGACATTGAAATAAGGCAGTTGGTCTAGTATGGCCACGTTCAGAGGACGGAGGGGCATAAATGGCCGAGGAGACTCTTGGAGTACTTTCCTTCAGGTCGGCGTAAAAGAAGAAGCCCGCGATATACTTGGCTGCAGGGAATTAGGTCCGCAATAGAGAAAAGGCAATTGACAGAGTAGGACTAGTGGGATCGAGATCGGTGGCGTTTTGGTATGCGAGAAGCGGATCATCCGTAGGAACTTCATCGTAAAGTAAAGTAAGTATTTTATAAATTGTATATTTGCAAAATCAAAATGTTTAAATTATAACTTTATAATACTCGTATTAAAACGTACTTCACAATCCTGTTTCTTTTTAAAAATGTATTAGTATATAAAGTAATACTATACAATATCTTATCGAATAAACTTTTTATTATTATATATACTTTAACAACTTACCAAATATTCATCAGGGACATTAAAGATAACTCCTTTTTCACCTTTTGGTAGAAATATTTGTTCATTTGGTCTGTCAAGAAGATTTAACAGATTTTCTTCCACAGTTGTTGACATTCTGATTATTATCTGTCAACAATTTATTAAAACTTAAAAATTTAATGACTGAAAATATTGTTAAATAAACAGTTAATTACAAAAAAGTTTACAAAAGTATTAAGTTTAAAAATTTTAAAAATAAAGACAACTTAAAGAAAAATACCTGAACAAATGGGCTAAAAATGATATACAAACTCCTTATGTAGTACTTATTTAAAGTGATGCTGATATATTAATTACATAAAGTGTTATAAGTATTTATTACAATTTCACTTGCGTGAAATTTTTATTGTTTTTTCTTCATTTTTGCTTCAGAATCCTTTTTGATGTTTTCAAAATTTATGAAGAGTCTTATAAATGATCGGATAAAGAATCCAAAACACGTAGGCTTTAGTTTGAACGAGAACATCCTTTTCAAGCACGTTGATAAAGAACGTAGACCGTACCGATGTGAAGTATATATGCTTATTACAAGAGATAGGCCTATGTATATATAATATTATAGCCTATACACATAAAATTAAGTAGGCATATATTTCTAAAAACGTAATAATTCTATTATATATACATTTGATACACTAAATTAATAATACGACAGCTACATAAATAAGAAAAGTTTTCTTATTTTTATTTTTCAACTACAAAATAAATAAACTAAAAAGAAATGTGGGATTCGTTTTCTGAATTTCTATACTGTTTGCACCAAAAATACAGCGCTTATCTATTCCCGTGAGTATTAAAGGTAATGTTTATAGAAATTGGCTGGTGTGTGGAAAGCATAATTCATAAATAAAATGCCTTAGAAATTTTAAATTTGGTGTATATTGACTGTGTTTCATGAGCAGAAACACAAACGAAATATTTGATTACAATCAGTCTTCGAAAAGCAAAACAATGGATTATTGAATTTCTTTGAAAAAGGATCCTAACTACTTTATCAACACTTCTTTCTCTCTCTTACTATAATTTTTATTATGCATAAAATACTAGTACTCACACATGAATACTTATTTTAAAATACTGATGCTCCATCGATTTATTTGTAAAACGATACTACGTTGACAACAAAATACTTACTTATAATAATGCCCAGATTACATAAATTTAAGAGACCTGTATAACATAACACAAAATACAAAACTCATGCTAACGGACAAGAGTGTAGTACACAATGTGTTTTGTACCTAAGGAATTTAAAATTACAAAAGACTTTATTTAATAACAAACTGCACAATTGTTTCATAACTGTGGTCGCTAATGACTTGATTGTTGATGCAATAATAATAATTTCCTAATGATTTTATTGGTAATTCTTAAACGAATAAACAAATATAAAATAAAAGTTTTTGTTATCAAAAAGATTATATATTTAAAAAAAAAATAATTTAAAAGGAATAAAAATATTACTATAGAAGGAATAGCTTAAAAGACGATTTTATTTAACGTTAATTTGCTAATTATCTTAAGCCTCGTACAGACATGAACAGAACACAGTCGCGAACATCGTCGCGTAACATTTCCGGCTAAACATGTTCGCGACGATGTTACGCAGTGTTGAACAGGGAGCTGCAAACAGACCATCGTCGCGTACATCACACCACAGTCGCTAATGACGAAGCTGTTAATTACAACTTTAAAAATTTGGTAAATAATGAAAATAAACGTGAATAGAGACAGGCATTTGACAGGTATTTGCAGTTATAAAGATAGGTAATAGATACTTAAATTTAAGAAACAGCAATTTAATATTTTTAAGGTTTATTGTTTTAGTAAAGTTAGCGTCATTTGAAAAATTTTAATGTTTATTGAAGAAACTGTTGTACTTATTAGCTAGTATTGACAAAAACATGTTAATTTCAAACATGAAATTAAATATGTTGATAAAATTATAAACACGGTAAACAAAGCTTTTAACGTTAACTCCCAATGAAATCATTTATTTTAGAATTTATCAAACGAGCAAAGGACAAAATTATTAATTTGAAATTTAAACTGAGAGATACTGTAACGTTTACGGCACGCAACTTAAAAGGTGTGAGGACGTGCGTAATAGGAAAAAATTAAAATATTTGTTCAACAAAAAATAAACACTTCAAATTTGTTACATTTAAAAAAAATGAGTTTAATTTGGCAATTAAAATGTTAAAATATTTAGTTGTCGACATTTAAACGTTATAGTAAAATGTATAGCCTACGTTTAATAAAACTATTCTGGAAATACATTCAGATTTTATTTAGTTGAGTATCTTTTATCAAAATTCAATTTTATTACTTTAGGAAATAATTTTACATTAATGTCTTTAATTTCAACGTTTAAATTTTTAATTTTTTATAACGTAATAAATTTTGTATTTTTCATTCATATTATTTTCATTGTTTAATTAATTACTGATACGTTAATGGTCTGCCCATAACGACAGGTTGAGTGTCAAATTATTTCCTCTCAATCAGTTCGTTGCAGGGCTAAAATAAATAGTTCTGTTTCTTATCACATGGTGAACCAATTTAATGGCTGAATCATTTAAAAACAGAAGAGGTAAAGGTGTAAAAGACACTTATAAGAGTTATCTCCTCTGAAAGTAATGAATTTTATAATACAGCCTGACCCTGTGGTAAATGAAGTGAAGGTGTCATTTGCAGAGTGGAAAATATGTGCTTTTTAGTGGGCCCGGCATACTGATGAGCGTACTTTTCCACTCAGCGAGGAAGGTAATGGTAAACCACCTTACTTCTCGTTTTACTTAGTAAAACCTCTAGAGGTTCAAACCAGTCATTCGGCTGATGGCCTGAACAACACAAGTTATTGGTTCTTATTAATTAATAAATACGCTTCCTGTATATAATTATATTTATAAATAATACAATTTACTCTAAATTAATACAATCAACAGTATTTTGTATTAAGTATTTAAATCCTAAATATACGTTTTGAGTGCGGAAATCGACCAGAGACAAAAGGCCTTGTCGGCGTTTTGTTCGACCCTATTCTTTCATCTCTACTTGGCAGATTTTATGGTAGTTGTGGTTGTCGTATTATTTATAACTTTGGTTTTAAAATAAAAATGTATTAAAACTTTTCAATTTTTTTTAAAAAGGGAATTTTCTGAAAAGTGAAGTAATTTCAACGCATTCCAACCTTCTATTCCAAAAACGACAGTATTTTTGGTTACCAAGACGTCGATACTACTTTGAAAAATGAGTTAAAAACATTGCACTCTTAATAACCAACTAGACATGTAGCAATTCTATTTTTAATAAATTCCGTTAAAATCTAAACGTTATTACAACTGTAATTCTCTGTGATAGTCATTACTGCTGTAAAAACATATTAGGAAAAATTATGATATAGAAACTATATAATAAGATACTTACAATCTATCTTCACTAAGGAACAGCAAAGTTGTTAGACTAACGAGCCAAGTAAACTTAGTAAATTCATAAAAAGGAAAAAAATTATTTATATATCAGGTTCCAATATAGTTTATTTCCACGACAAAATTGAAGGATGTGGTATCAGATTGAGTCTTCTGTAATAATTAAATACTTGTTATTGTGGTTTCAAAGGTTTCTATGAATTTATTTTAGTCATTATTTTGAAAATAATCTTTTGTGAAAAAAACGGATGCGAGCTGTGGTTAACTATTGATACCTCAAATAATCTAATGAGAAGTATATAACTTTTCTTGGACTGAAAACTTACCGGTGGGATCATTTATTTAATTGCAATATAAATTATTTAATAAAAATAAAAATTTTAATCCATAAATCGTATAAGAAATTATTAATTTTTGGCTGTGTTAAAATTCTGTTTGCAAATAAATATCACTGGATGAATAAAAATTACTACTGACTTTACATTATACATGGTGTGTTGTAGAAGTGATCTCTTTTTGTTGTAAAATACTTTTAAATTCTGTTGAGTTACGTGACGTGCATGGAGAGCAACACCCACTGCTCCGGTGTTTATTTATATATTTTGTACTAATTAATTTATTAGTGACATATACGTGTTGTTTAGGTCAACAGCCGAAAGGCTGGTTTGAACCTCTAGAGGTTTTACTAACTAAAACGAGGAGTTAGGTGGTTTACCTTGCCTTCCTCACAGAGTACAAAAATAGCCTATACTTATCAGCATGCCAGGCTGTCCGAAAAAGTATCTATTTTGCATCCTGCAAATGACATCTTCACTTCATTCACCGCACGGTCTAGCTGTATAATGAAATTCATTACTCTCAGAGGAGATAACTGTGAATAGTATTTTTTGTACCTCTACCTATTCTGTTCTTAAATAGTACAGTTATATAATTGGCTGAACACGTGATAAGAAACAGAACTATTTTTTGTAGCCTTGAAACTAGCAGATAGAATGCAAGTAATTTAACACTCCACCTGCCTGCTATGGGCATAGTGATTAGTTCCTAAAACAGGAGATCTTTTCTCCACTTCCCACTTAATTGCCTTTTAAAAATGTATTGTAAATGATGTGGAGACATTTTGCTTATCGCTTAGTTTGGATGAGCAAAAAGTCTGTTCGGGAAGCTTTTATAAAAATTACTAAAAACTCCATTATTAGAGGAATTTTACTAGTCAGAAGACTGACATGGAATCCACATACCTGACTTAAAAAGGAATCTTGTAACGCGCGATTTAAACTTCCACATTTGGCCTACGTAGAACACAGTACCAACCTTCTAGTTTGGTTGTGTACAAGTCATTTGGTGTAGATTTTCTACTCGCCCAACAAAACGTTACTACAACGTGTTTTCACAAATTGACTAGCAGAAAGGGTTGCGAGAAATTTACGATAAAATAGCAAAATCATACATTTTATAATAAAAAATGCACCGTGGTATTACCAACGCCGATATACATCGTGATATGGATGTGCAGACGATACGAAAAGAAATACGAATTTTTGTAGTAAATACATCAAACGTCTAAACAACTATGTAAATCACTTAGCACTGAATCTCTTAGACAACAACAATGATGTTCATAGACTAAAACGTGCTACAGTACTGGATCTCCTTGGGCAATTCTGTAATGTGATTTTAAATTGTAAATAATATAATGTTAATAGTCTGTAAATGACTGGCGTGTTTGAGTGTGAATGTTGTAAATAACTGAATGAATATTTTTAATTATCTTCAGTAAAGTTCGGTGTACATATATTTTGGAATCATGTGCTTTTTGTTTATTACTTCTCTCTTTGTTTTTTTCGTTTTAAAGGAGGTTTTAATTAGTTTTTAATTTTTTTTTAAAACACTATCCAATTTTTATTGTAAATACAAATTAAGAACAGTATAATATGTTTTAATGTTATAATTTATTAATTATACCAGTGGGTCGTAATTTTTTCATGTATTAAATCTAATCTATGAGTTAAATTTATTGTTATACAACAGACTATGCATTAAAAACAAGTTTTTTGAAAAAACGATATTAAAAAATCAATGTAACACTTCTTCTTTCTCGGTTAAAAATTCTCTTTTATGTAGGAAGTCTTAATAAAATAATTATTTGATTTTTTATCATCTTGTTGACAGATTAATTTCTCGAATAATATTATGGGTTGAATATTAATTTATTTCCTTTCTTACACTAGAAAATCTGCAGTTTATTTGCCATGGATAACTGAATTAATATAGTGAGGTGAATGATTGAATTGTTGAAGTCGAAAATCTTGATGAAAGATTCATCTTGCGGTGTCTTTTTACGCGATTCATTCATTATTGTCAAAGTGATGTAACCTAAAAAGAAGTAGTGTGGTCATTTTTGTTGCAGTCAAATAGTTCTACGTCGAAAAGTAGGTTAACTTTAAAGAATTATTACAGTGTATATTGTATAGTACATCGCAGTTCATCTAGTGATGTCTTTTCACTTTATTCTTTTATTATTGTCAATCTGATATAACTCAGTTCGTAGGGTGATAATTTTTCGTTATAACTTTGTAAACAATTCAATGTCACAAAGTAGGTTAACATTTAAAATGTTATCGCTGTACAGAGTAAAGTACATGGCCATTATCATAAACGTAACCATAAGTGTTCTTGAAAATTGTACCCTTTGAGCAGTAACTAATGTTTCATACCCTTAGGGTGGTAAATCCAATTAAATTAGTCTCACAGAGACTAAATGTTAATGAATCATTGCAAAGAGTGGTGTTAGCACAGGCTGAGGGTAACTTTCCTACTGTTATGTTTTATAGAGTTGTGATTAAACTGTCTTTAGAGTCTTCTTACTTAAACAATAGAAATATGTAAACAAAGTCTACAAAACGTGCTTTTATGAATTATTTTGTGAAAAGACAGCCAATGGGAATTAAAAGTTTTTACTGTAAAATCAAGTACAGGGCTCCAAAACTTTTATTTAATTTAAAAACAATCTGTAATTTTTTTTTAATTAAAATCAATTTTTTCCGTTCCCTAATAGAAATTCTCATAAAGTTTTCTTTGAATCACAAGGCAGATACCTTTCAAGAAAATGGTTTTTTAATTATAAAATCAAAAAAAAAAATACAATTTGTTTTTGTTTACAAAAAACAAAACTATAAGTTAAACATTGAATATCAAACATACAATATTATTATGAACGTTTAACAATATTATTAATTAACGTTACAGATAACTTTTCTTGGATTTTGAAAATTAAATTAAATCTGGAATGATTTCCATAAAAATGAGCTGATAACGCTTCTTTTGGACTTTTTAAAATAAATTATTTTTGAAATGATTTCTAAGAAAATGAGCTGAAGTTTAAGAAATCTTAAGAAATTAATATTTTTCATCTATGGTGAGTATGAAATAATCACTTCGGAAAAGAATTTACATATATCCATATATATTTTTATTGGGCCAAAATATGTCATGGTAAAACATTGAATATACTGGCCTGGTTAAGCCGACAAACTTAATTACTTCTGTGAAGTAATTAAACCTCTCTAGCAGTATCTTCAACACATACTATATTAACGAGAAATTTCAAACGTTGCTCACAAGACCGATTAGGAATTTACCACTGACAATATTAAGTAAGGATCATATTCAGAGATTGTTTGAAGAAGTAAAATTTAATTGAAGCAGGATTTTTTTTTAAATAAAGAGCTCTTGAATCTCTGTAACATAAAAAACTGCGCTGGGTCCCTCCTCAAATTCATATATTAATCCAAGACAAAAATAATACAACTTTCAAAATATGAAAAACCTATTTTAGTTTCATGTCATTATATTTTGCCTCTTTAATTTATTATTTTCCTTTTATTTATTTATTTTTAGGGGATTTCTACGGTAGTTGCCGTCTTCCCTTTTTCAACCATTGCTTCCTTAACTTGTACCGATCTATCCGATCCTCCTCTCAAAGCCCTTTCCTCTCCATGGTTTCGACCTATGTTAAGAACCGGGTTCGGTCTCCCACTGGATCTTTGGTTATATTTTCCAACGGATTTGGTTATATTTTTCCAATAGACGTTTATTCGTTACCGTCTTTGTCCATCTAGCTACTGTCTGTCTGTAACTTAATGGCCTCCGGCAGAGAGGAGCAATATGCGGATTGTAAAACCATTTCACAAAACATTTAAATTTTTAAGTAATTAAAACTTGTCGGGAATTACGTATTTTTATAAAACAAAGTATTTCGCATGTTTTTATTCTATAAGATTATTTTAAAGAATACACTTAATGAGATAATGTATTATGTAGTAAAAGTTTTGTTTCTGAAGAAATAACTATTTTCGTAACATAAAAAGTAATGATTTTCGGTTGAATTTTATTGCATCATCGGTTTCCGTAATTATTTCAGAACAAACCTGCCAAATATTATGTTAATCCGTGAAATAGTTGTTGAACAATGACGAAGTATTTGAAAAAAAATACGATTTTTTGGAAACAAATTTTTACTATAAAACACGATAAATTTAGGCGGTTGAAAGTTTGCTGTGTACTTCGCTACTTCCTCACCTTGCCACTCTAACTAGTCGGAGCAATTTATCCTCTCTTACTGCTCCTGCTGACTTGAAAGTTTACTTGTATTTTAAAGTTTACTTAATCCTTTACGAAAAATTGACTCCGCCTGTTGGTTGGTCAGTTGTCATTAGTCTTGAAAAGATAATTGACGACAAGTTCAGTTCGGTTATTCTAGCCTTAAAGAGTTATTCGGTTCGGTTGCGATTATTTTCGCAGTGTTTCATTAATTTTTATTTAAATCATAATTATCTCGTCGGGACACCTGTTATACAATTCTCTATACTTTATTTATATTAATATATTATCCAACCGCAGTAAATAAACACCATAAATAATTAATACAGTACATGAAAAAGTATAATAATTAAACTACTTTTATTTAATCTAGCACGTAAAAACAGTGTACTTCGAGTAACAATGTAAAGAGCTTAATTGGAGTCTATGAGTACATAGGAGGTTGTGGAAGAGATACATGAGCGAGAATCGATCCGCATAAATCATTCGTTTTCATTACAAATTATGCATTATCTCATTAAGCGTGTGAAATTATTTTTATTAAAAAAACATGCGAAATATTTTGTTATATAAAAATACGTCAATTCCGACAAGTTTCAGTTACGTAAAACAAATTGTATGCTTTCTGAAATAGTTTTACAATCCGCATAAAGCTCCCTTCTGCCGGAGGCCATCAAGTTGTAGACAGACAGTACATCTCCCCCTCTAACATGCTCATACCATATCAACATTTATTTTCCTCAATATAACTTAAAACAACCGTTTCTACCCTAATTCGCTTTTGTATTTCCTCAATGGTAACTCAGTCCTTTCTCATCAGTTCACAGCTTCGATTCCAAAACTTAACATCAATCGCTTTAATCTTACCCTAATTTCTTTTATTTACCACCAAACTCTCAGCCCAT
Organism: Catonia carolina; assembly: GCA_035578175.1. Classification (NCBI taxonomy): domain Eukaryota; kingdom Metazoa; phylum Arthropoda; class Insecta; order Hemiptera; family Achilidae; genus Catonia; species Catonia carolina. The sequence continues at coordinate 377,677,234 of JAQMRL010000001.1, forward strand.
TTTGTCGTTATGCTGCGTACTAATGTGTTGAATATCTATCCGTTCGAGTTTTTATGAAATGTTTATTCTATTGCATTGAGTTAATTTCTATTATTGATGCTCTCCTTTGCCTCAACTTTGTCTTTATTTTCTCATCCGTGCTTCCATTCATTGATATAGTAAATGAAAAATATTTAAACATTCGAGTTCCTTTAGTTATTGGAACTTGCTTGTTAACTTGATTCTTTATTACTTACTTAGAAATTTAATTTTCCAGAAAATTTATCGTAAAATGTGAAGGAACTTAAGAAGGTTTACAAAAATATTATATTGAAGTTAAACTTCTAGTTATTTTAAAACTATAATGATAAAATCTTAATATAATTCGTGGAAAACAATTCTATTACAGAAATTTTAAAATACAAATTACGGATGATTATTTTTTATTACAATTTAATATTTACCATTGAAAAGATGTTCTAACAATCAATAACCAATGTTATACTTAGACAATATAACTAAGCTCCAGGCATTGAATTATAATTAGATTATGCTTCAATTGCAATTTAATTGCATGTATTCATTTTTAGTCAATAAACAATTTAAAACAAATGAAAATACAATGTTAATAAATAACAAATATTCAGTAACAATTTTAATATTTCTTAAAATTCACAGAATTTATATACAGAATAAATTTATAATATTTCAGATTTTTCTTTATCATAGTGTAACATTCAGAAATATAAAACAAACGATTTTTGAAACAATGTTTCTTTTTGAAAATTTACTCAATTGAACTTAGTAGAGCGTAACATGATAGTTCAAAACCGACATGTAGGTATTGAAAAATTAAATAATTTATAAACTAAATAAATGATTTTTTTAAAACGATAAAAGTAATCCTACAGGCTAAAAATTTTTTCCAATAGGTACATTTAAACAACAATATATTTTCTACCCTGACGAACTGTAGTGGGGCGAACTGTGTTATTTTACCAATACAGTTGTATCCTCCCGACATATCTGGGTATATAAACGAAATCAGTAATCTTTATCATATTATATTTAACTTTATTATACATTATTCAACAAAGGTAAAATGTTGTGGAAATTTGCTAAAAATTTTTTTTCATTTTGTTTCATTGCTTCATTAAAAAACCCATTCGAATATTATATAAATAAGTTATAGGCCTACTTACTTTCCTTTAGACATAAATGTATAAAAATAGGAAGTGGTTTTTGTTTATTCTGACGTTATTGATCAGAGACCCAGATATACATATTTTATCATAAGGAACTGCAGTTATTACACTTTAACCTAAAGAAAATAGTTCATATAAAAATGTACGTATTTACTATCATTACAAAGGAAGTAACTAAAAATTTATTATAAAATTTCAATTTTCTGAATACGATCATTTCTCATTTAATCGAATTCAATTTAGCTAATTTTCTGGATTAATCGGATTAATTATAAAATTTAAACCTAGGTTATTTCTGATGACAACGAAATTTGTGAGAACTACCGATTTAAACCACACAGTTATATTAACATTAGTTAAACTGACTGCATACTTTCTGTGACCTTAATTACCTTTTATTATTACCTTCTGCGATTCCGAAGCAGGAAAGCGCACATTTTTATTGAAGCAAAAATCAGTAAGAGGTTTTGTTCATTAAAAAAATATTTAATATGGTACATTCTTGGCCAGAAAAGCCACCCAAATGCATCTATATAGCTTACCTAAATTCATGGTTTTACCAAAACTACAACGTTTTCAATCAAAAATGCTAAGTATATCTTTTAACGTTCGACTGTACGTTTCCAATCACATGTACTACACAGATATTAACGTAAGCGAACGTGTGTACCAGGTAAATTAGTAATTTAAATCAGTATTTAAAACATTACATAGAGACCTTAACATCGAAACAGTAGACGAAATAATAAAGAAATTATACGGACTTTTCATAGCAAACTACACTACCACACAAAGTCAGTCGTTGTCCGCTCCTCACCCACCACACAACCCACCTAGAAGACTGAAAAGGCAATGGAGTAGAGACATTTTGTGAATCATCTTGAGGGGTTGCCGGTGGGCGACTACCTCACACAAGTGACATCAAGACAATTATATTAAACTATTGTCATTATAACTGCTGATTGGGTTAAATAGTTACACAGTTGTAGTTTCTTTTTCTTAAATAAAGTCAAAAAAAGTATTGGTAAACAATAACAACCTAATAATCCTAAATAAATGTTTACATTTACGAGGTAACCCCAAAAGTCGGCTTTGCAGGAAGTGGAGCAGAGATTTGAAACGAATTTATTAGTCACCTGATGTTTTTCTCATCAAACGAAAATTTTTTCTTTAGGTTCCTATCCATTCTGGATGTTGGCCACCATATTAACAATCTAAACCTCATCTTCTGCTGCTCGAAACAAAACCGAGTAAACCCTAAATCTCTTATTTTTAAACATTTTTATTACTTACACATATTTTTCTAATTATTTAATTTCCAATCCTGTTAAGTTTAAAATTTTCAGGCAATAATCAATATCTTAACACTTAAACGTTCTGCTTATGAGTATTGTTCTTATCAAAAGCGTTAAAGTGATTACAAAATAATCTGTAAAATATTTTTATTAGTCGTACAAAGCTACACAGTTGAAAATTTACATAAGTGAAAAATGTACCTATTATATTCATAAAACTACGTCGTTTGCAATGTATTCTCTAATGTTTTATCTCTTTTTACAAATGAAGAGACACTTTTAATAAGTACTGTGCCTTTTGTTATTGTATTGTACTTTTTTTTAAAGTTTTTGAGCTGTGGAATGTATCATATAAATTCCGTCCATTTGTGAACAATAAAGTGGGCTGTTGGTATTTTTATGTTCTAAATTATTCAGTGAAATATTATTTTATTGAAATAATATAATTTAATACGATCCTATTAAATATAAAGAGCATAGTCACATTAACTGCCTACCTCGGTCATTTAAACTGGGGTAATGAATATGATCTTCTCAGGCTTGTGCTCAAGGGAAACCTAAGGATGGGCTCGAGGTATTAGACTGGACATATAAGAGCACATACTCTCACTCATTTAAAAGATGTTAACGATATCTAGAATTATTTAATAGAGTTGTGGGCAATCTTCATTAATTTAGTCGGCACTAAAAAGATTAATTCAATCGTTCTTTTTCAATACTAAGTTTTTCAGAGTAAGTTTTATCGTTCAGAACATGTACTGTGCTGATAGCCAATAGAGTGCATAAAGTTTCTTTCATGCTGGTTTTCGATTATCCGGATTGGGCCAGTCTCAATAAGTTCAGTTAAATGGGAAATTTTTTACTATTGTAATTTTTACTGATTTTCTACTTTAAGTAGAAAGATACAATTTCACATTTTTACTTTCTCCTGCCTATATAAATATATAAGAAGAAAAGTAGGTATTGTTTTTATGTCGATTTTTTGAAATCGAGTTGTCACCGGATCTACAAGTTTTCAGACCTCTGAACCCAAAAAACATGTTTATAAAAATTGGTGTGCCGGCCGCATTGGCGCAGTTGGTAACGTACTCGCCTCTCATCATGCGGTCCTGGGTTCGAATCCCACTCAGGCACGGCATATATTCATACGTTACAAAAAATCATTTCATCCTCCATGGTACAAAAAGTTACACCCCAACGTCGTCGCTAATGACCGTTGTAGTTGATGCGACGTTAAATAAATGAATTAAAAAAAAAACAAATTGGTGTATGTGCGCGAGTGTGTGTGTGGGCGCGTGCGTGTGTGAACACATATCTTAAGAACGGAACATTGTACAAACTTGAAACTTAAAACTTAAGTTAAATACTACTACCGGACCCAACACGAACATTTTCACCAAAATTGGTCAACCGGAAGGAGTAGGCCTAGTTTATTCGAGTCATTTTTCACTTTTTGCGATTTTTTCAAAAATGGCTCCTACGATTGTTTTAAAATCGCCTCATATAATATGTTTTTAATGCTCTACAAGATTGGATAGGCGCAATGTCTGCTGAAATTCTTGAAGAGGCTGTTTTCTCGTAAAAAAATTATTTTTTAAGATTGGAGCTTTAATACGCATTTTAGTGCAAAAGTGTATAATAAAAGTTGTCGAAAATAAAAACCTACAACTTTTATTTTCAACATTTTTTCTATAACGCTTAGTTTAGCGGTAATTAGCGGTTTTAAGTTTTTTCACGAAAATGTGTTAAAAATCTATTTTTTAAGATTTCAGCCTTAGTATGCATTTTACGACAAAAGTATAGGGTGATTCAAAAAGAGCGCCGGTTTTGATATATCAAATTAAGAGATTTATTTTATTGAAAAACTGAAAATAAATACATCAACAAGTTCATCTTACCTTCCGATTTCATGTATGAAAAATGATGTCATGCATGTGTCACCCTCTACTGCGCTGGCACGCATCAACTCTGTCCATGAAATTGGATATTACTGCACGACAAGTTTCGACTTCCATTTGCCCGATAACCCGTCGAATTTCCTCCTTCAAGTCATTGATGTTTCGGGGTTTATTGGCATACATTAATGACTTCAGATGACCCCAAAGATGAAAGTCACAAGGCGTCAAGTCACACGACCTTGGTGGCCATTGATGGTCGGAATTACGAGAAATGATGCGATCCTGGAACCGTTCACGGAGCAACAACATTGTTTCTCGCGCAGCAACTGAATTTTATACGGGTGATATTGGAGATCGTCCCGAAGAATTCTCCGTACAGAAGAACATCGTAAACCCAATTGTTAAGAACGGCGACGTATTGATTTTGCTGGGCTAACAGCCACACTGTCACGAACCAACGCAACGTTCTGCTCAGTTCGGCCAGAACGACGACGTCCAGAACTTTTAAGGTCGACTGTTGAACCCGTCTCAAAAAACTTTTTCATGAGCCTGCGAACTGTTGATTCATTCGATGCTTCATTACGTCCTAGAGTACCGCAAAGTCGCCTGACAGTAGCCGCATAACTCTCTTCACTCTGGTAAAATTTTTTGACGATTAACACTCGTTGTGCAATAGTAAACTTCTCCATGGTTAGACACAGACTGCGAGAGTACTACACTGCGAACAAGAGAAACTACAACTGAATCGTCAATCGGAATGTTCTCCGAAATAGACATGAGGTCTAACAATGTTGCCAACCGATAAACAAAAATTTACCAGCCGTTTAAAAACCGGCGCTCTTTTTGAATCACCCGTTATTTAGTCAAATTTATAGGAAATGGATCTACAACTTTCATTTAGTGAATTTTTTTCTACAGAGCCTAGGTTAGCGTGAAAGAGTGATTTTCCGTTTTTTTAAGCCAAACTGAGGTTGATTTTCATTTTGCATAATTTACCCATGATTAAAATAAGGTTATGTTTTTTAAGGTTAGTTTTTTGTTTATTTCTAATGTTTTATTACTAATATTACGTTATGTGGTTCAGTATTTGCATTGGCAAACGAAAGTTGTGAGAGTGTTTCACAGTAGATTTTTGATAATGGATTTATAACTGTATCAAAAATAACGACATATTGACTTATACTGTTTACATTATTATGATTTCATTTCTTAAGCCAAAGTTTTGCAGTATTGAGAATTTAAGTGAGACTACTTCATTTTACTATAGCCTACAAGACAAAACAATTTTGATAGGACTAATTTGTTTAGATAAATTCAAAACTTGCACAAGGAAGCACGTGAGTCAATCGATAAAAATTAATTTAAGTTGAAATTAGATATTGAAGCGGAATTTTTGGCTAGGTTGTTTTTATCTTCGTTTTTTATCCCTGTTAGGTAGGTTTATTTATATTTAAGTTAACTGTTTTATGAATATTTTTGTAACCAAACAATACTTATGAAGTGCCTTAGGAATACATTTTTATATACTTTCTAATAAATATTAGAAATACTAAACAACGATAGCTTAGAACCAAATAAAATGTAAATATACAATTATCAACCGTATGATTTTACTAGAGATGATAAGAAAGATAGTACAGGTGGTATTTAGTTGATTATTCTAAACATTCATAATTTAGAAACTCATGGATAAATACTACCCACGACAATCTTACAGTTTGTGTCAACAGAAACTAAGGCAATTAGTCAAAGAAATAATTTAAAACCAAATACGGGAGAATTAAGTTTTTTAAGAATTTAAAACATTTGGGAGAAATATTGGAAAAAGAAACATCAACAACAAGCAGTTTATGAAGGATAAAAAAAGGAAGTTGAAACAACTTTTCTTCATATCAAGCAATTTTTACAAAAAGAAAAAACATTTCCAAGAAACGTAAATTGTAACATTATAACACTTTTCAAACCAACCATTCTATATAGAACTGAAATGATGTGTCCAATGCAAGAACTTTCCAAAACAGCTAAAAATTCTCAGAAAATGTGTAGACTAAAAATTGGGATCAGAGGAAAGAAGGTTTAAATAGAATAAGGAATAATACGAATACACCAAAACAATACAGCAATCAGTAATAAAGAGAAGAGCAAGATTCTTTAGTCACTGAAGGAGAATGAGCAACAATTGGTTAAATAAATAAATACAACGTGTGGATATTAAATAACGAGACTGACGTTAAAAAAAATATTTTTATTTTATCCATAATCACTTATTGTCACCTTCAATATACACTCCTTCTCTATACCTACAACGCTCCATGCGAATTTTCCTTTGTTGGAAACAGTGCTGGAAGTCATATTCTGTCAGCTCCTTCATGACACGTGCCGCTTTCTCTTTTACAGCTTCCAAAGACTCAAATCTTGTTCCTTTTAATGTAGATGTCACCTTACGGAACAGGTAGAAGTCACATGGTGCAAGATCTGGTAAATAAGGTGGATGTTTTAACACTGAGATGCTTTCCTTGGCTAGGAACCTCGTGACAGATAACGCGGAATGAGCTGGCGCATTGTCTTGGCGGAGAACCCATGATTTGTCCTTCCACATTTCGGGGCGTTTTTCCTTACTCTTTGACGTAGTTTAGAAAGTACCTCAAGTTAGTAATATTGATTAATTATTGTTTGACCTTCAGGAACCCAGTTTAGGTACACAATCCCATGGATATCAAAAGAAACAATCATCATTGCTTTAAATTTTGACTTGCTCATTCGAGCTTTTTCGGCTCTCGGTGAAGTTCGGCTCTTTCAGTACATGGATTGGCACTTCGTTTCCAGATCATAAGAAAAAACTACGTTTCATCACATGTTATTATCTTCTTCCGGTTCCCTAAGGTGAAATCTGCATTAAAAGGGACAAGATTTGAGTCTGTGGAAGCTGTAAAAGAAAAAGCGGCACGTGTCCTGAGAAGCTGACAGAAGATGACTTCCAGGACTATTTCCAACAATGGAAAATTCTCATGGAGCGTTGTAGGGATAGAGAAGGAGTGTCTATTGAAGGTGACAATAAGTGATTATGTATAAAATAAAAATAATTTTTTTTTACAACGTCAGTCTTGTTATTTAATAGCCACATCTCTTATTTAACATTCGTAATGAATGATTTGAAAAGAATGAACATTCACCATAGACAACATCTTGAAATGGAAAAGCTGGGGTTTACACGAATTGATTGTTGCAATAAAAATGGAATTAGAAGTAAAGTGTTTGGGTAGGAAATTCTTGTAGAACTCAAATCAGAAAAGCATAAAAATTTAAACACAACATTTTAGAGAAATGACAAAACGCGATTTCTGAGAGAACGTTGATGCACTGGAAAGAACAGAAAACAACAGTTAAAGTGAAGAAAAAATCCTAAGTTATTTTCGAGTAATGTACATTAGATTGGATTCTTGGGATAAATCTAAAACAACGAGAACAGGAACCAATAGCTTAATGAATATCTGAACAGAGGAAAGAAACTTGAACATGTAAATCATTACAAGTAGGTCTACTTAGGAAGCAATATGACTGGAGATTGCAGTAGTGAAACCGAAATAAGAACAAACATATGAACTAAAAATTGACGTAACCACCAAGACATAGGCTGTAAAGCAGCTCTAAAAATAAATTAAGTAAAAAAAAATAAAATAAAAATGATGCAAAAACTACATTGGTACTACATTGGTTTAAATATCCTACTCTTTCTTGGACTGCAAAACGATTCCATATGAAGTAGTGTATGTAAATATCGTTAAATAAACTAACATTTACAAATTAGTTGGAATCATAAAAGCAGAAAATGATAATAGAAATGATTGGAAAAAAACAAAACTAACCGACCGAGACCGGAAGGTAGATATAGTACAAGATTCGGATGAAATTTTGGTGGAATCCATTGATTATCTAGGGCACATATTGAGGGGAGAAGGTTTAATTAAAACTATGTTAGAGTTTTCACTAGAAGGTTTTAAAGAGGATTTTGAAAATAAGGTTATAGAAAACATAAAAGAGGGTATATAAAAGAGAGCTATCAAAAAAGTGTAATACTGACAAAACAGCAAATTGGAGACAATAATGGTGTAAAGGATCTGCCTCAGGGTAAATACACTAAAAGTTTCATGACATCTTGAAAACAGTGGTTTTCCGACGGATGTCCATCAATATGAATGTGCGTGTGTGTATGTATGTTTTCTTTATTTGTCCTAAAGCGAATAGTTTTACTCTGATTTGGGTGAAACTTGATACCTAAGTTTTTTCAACCAACTCCCCCGAGACGTTTCTGGATTGAACCATGTATCTCAAACAAATTTGGTAAGGGTAATTTACCAAAAATTATATAAGAAATCAAAAATATCCAATTTTATCAAAAATAACTCTGACAATGCTTATTAATCTTTACTCATTTATTATAGATTTGCTGAGCTCATTATATCAAGAAGTTATAAGAAGTATTCTTTAAAATAATAATGGAGATGCTCTGCTCTCATTCAAAAAAAAATCTGTTTTCTTTCTTTCTTAAAACGTTCAGTGTTTGAAAAATTGAAGGAAATTAAAAATTTTACAACTTTTATGCACAACAGTTTTTATTTCTTTGACACATAATTTAGTATCGGTTTGTAAACTTATATAAAAAACTGGATAAAAGTCAGAAAAATAAAAACATTCCAGGCCGCCTCCGTAGCGTAGTGGTAGCGCGCTGGCCTACCACGCGAAGGACCCGGGTTCGATTCCCGGCTAGGGTCTGGAAATTATAACAAGTCACAACGTTCCATAACCCACTGCAGTTTGTTGATGCTGTTGAAGCTGTTGATGCGACTTTCAGTAAATAAATAAATAAAAAAAAACAACATTCCATGTCATCTCAAACAATGAAAAACATTGGTTCCATCTTTGTTTCAAAATGAAATGTATAAAATTCGATGTAAGATAAAAATTCACTTTGAAATAATTGAATCGCTTGTTAGAGAAAAACACGATTCCAACGCAAGTGATTTTTCAGGGAATACAGAAACCATTTTTCTAATTTTATCGATACATATTGCTGAAAATTATTTGACATGAATTTGAAGTACTTCTTTAAAAGTAATATAAAAGTAATGTCATTTTTCTAAATTTCATCTTGTTTTAATATATGTTATTAGAAGAGGGAATTTTTCAGCATGGACTTGTGTTTTTTCTCAAACAAATGCATATTGACAAAATAAATAGACCTCACGCAACTTGTTTTACTTAGAATACTCCAGTCTGTTTATATTATAATATTAATTCAAGGAATATTTATTTAAGATTATATATTGTGTTACTAAAAGCGTAGTTAAATTTTTTTTGTCATTTTAATTTCAAGAAAAACAGAATACTACATTTCTTCGGGCTTATCATTTTTTTCTGCTGAAGGCCATAAAAATATTTCTAATGTTGTTTATCAAACAAAAAAAATTTCTGCAGGCTAAATCTACTACTATAGTAGCTGGACTTGTGGTTTTCTCTATAAAATAATAGCAATGCAATAAAATATTCGATTTTTAACACTAACTTAATTGTGATAAAAATGGACATGTGTGGTTTCTCAAACAAGGGATTCAATTACAGAATAAAATTAAATATATATTTTAATAAATAGGGTTTTTGTTGAAAGGATTTATTACTGAATTCAGTGGCAATTTAATATTTCCTGTTACAGACCTCATTAAGATTGTTTACCCTTTTTAAATAGTGTTCTGCTTCGAAGCTCTGAGTCTTAACGTTTTCGTATTGTTACACGTTGTTTTGTGCGTAAAACGAAATCAGTTTGAGAAATACCGGGAATTTCATGGCTACGGAACCGGAAAAAGAGAATATATTGTTTTGGGTATACATTCCAAAACTTACTTTAAGAAAAGTCCCATTTATGCTGAGTATAAACCGTTTAACAACCTGCCAAAAGGCATGAAAAGTTTAACAATTATAAAGCGGTTTAAAAACTGTCAAACAAAATTGCTTAAAGCATATCGCTAGGTAGAGAAATTTTGTAAAATAAATTATAATTAATTAAAAGGTCGTGATCTTTATTTTTGATAACACATTTCCGTTCAGCTATATACCTCCCCCCCACACACACACATGATATATATATATATATATATATATATATATATACACATACTATATTATTTTATAAAACATTATTTCCTTTGTTTGCATACACTAAATATAATATTCATTGAACAGCCAAATAAAACAAATTATATAATACTCACCTCAAAGTATTAATGATAACATGAATATCATATAATACTCTGAGGTGAGTATCAAATATAATTTGTTTTGTTTGGCTGTTCATTGTATATTATTTATTTAATATATATAATTATATGTTTGTGTTTAATCGTTCATATTTTTTAGGTGAGATCATCATGATGGTACGCTCATTATAACTTATGTCGTAACATTTAGGCCTAAGTTAAATCACCACAACTGTAATTTTATGCAAAACTATATAAATGATTGGTGTTTTTAATTCAACGTATGTAGTTATATGTAAGCAAACATTATTATTGGCCGCCTCCATCCCACGGAGGGTTCTGAGTTCGATTCTCGGCTAGGGTCTGGGAAGTATTAGAAGTCAAAATCCACTGTTTTAGTTACAAGACCCAACGTTTTAACCAATCTGCTGATGCAACTTTTAATAAACCCTAATTTATTATTATTATTATTATTATTATTATTATTATTATTATTATTATTACAACTTGTGAATATTTTTGAGTTAAAGACTTTTAAAAAATTTAAGAGATAGGACGATCACCTCACGTTTTCAGCAGCTTAGTTTTCGCTGTAGTGCTCAGAATGTTTTGTCAGTAAACATGGAAAATTAAATGTTCATTAGCTGACAACTGACATGAGTTTCAGAGTTCGGTTTTCGTTGGGTTTGACATCACCGGATATTTTCTAGTATTTCGTGTGATAGACCGACTTTGATAAAATTTTAGAATGGAAACGATCAATGATAAGAACGGGAAGACTTTTGTATTTAATTGTAACAAACCATAAAAGAGCAATATAAATAACAATTTATATTTAAGTAATTTGTGTTTGTATGATGAATGTTTAAAAGAACCGATAAACTTTTGTAAATTTTTTGTAAAGTTATTTAATTTCTTTGTAAATAAAACAGTTCAAATCGTTCTTTTTTTAACTTTATTTAAAAAAATGCTAAATAATTAAATAAATAATGGTATGAGATATAATGTAATTATATTAGCCCATAAGGAGATAAATGAAGGCTTTGCTATGATTCTGCTCCAGTACAACCTCGTTTAATACTTTCTTTCGATGCGACTTTAAATAAACTTAAAACAAAACGAACTTTTAGCCTAGTCAGTGATACGATAGACGGTCGTAGGGTAGTGTAAAGGACACAGCAAAAAATATTACTTTATTTTGTAAAAACTAATTATAAAAGAAATTGTAACCGTTCCAAATATTAATACTGTACTATATATAAAACATTTTATGTAGATTATCTTTTAGTGATAGAAGAGTAATTCATAATCGGTCAATATGAGAAAGTATGGTAATGACAGAAGATTCACAAGAAAATTACTGTATATTTAAAAGAATTTTATGTCGTATTAAAAACTTTCAAAAAATCTTTTTTTATTGCAGCAACATCTACAATCTATTCTGGAGAGAATATAAGAAAGTCTTTAAAATGAAAATTTTGCTGACACCTGAATAGAATAGAAATTTTCTTCTTTTTGTTGGAACTGATATGGCGTGGCGTTGAAGAATGCGGAAAAGGACAAACGAAGCTTTTAAAATGAATAAAAATCTTAAAATAAGAAATTAGGTTTAAATTTTCTCAAAAATGAAAGTAGAGTTTTTAAAATTTGAACTCTTTTATTTTGTCATAACTTAGTAAAATCATGTTAAAATCTAATTTTTTTCTCGATCCATAAATTTTCAAAATAAATTTTGTGGTTAAATATTTTTAGGAGAAATGACCTTAAAATTTTAACTTATAAAATCATTGAGGAAAATCTAAAGATTTCAGCGAAAAATCTTACAAAGAAAACTAAATGACGTTAGTGGAACTCTTCTGATGTTGCTTTGCACATAACTGCCTGTTATTATTGTTAAAATTGGCCTATTTATAAGCAAAACTGTAAAATTGAAAACTGTTTTTTCAGTCATTGTCCTAGAGTTCAATTTTATATTGTAAACATATTACAATATTTTTATGTAAGTCAAAATAAACAATTTTAATTTGTTTAAATTACAAAAATAAAAAATAATAAAAATAATTTAAAAAAATTGTATACAAATATAAATATGTTTGTATAAATAAAAATAAAAAATAAAATTTAATTTAATAATTTCCAACTCGGTCGATTTCTTCAGGTAAAACAGCTATTTTATCGAATAGACCTATAACTAACCCTCTACTATGTATTACTTAAAAACTTTCTTTCAATGGACAAAAATTAGTTTGAATAATAAAACGTCATTTTTAAAAATCGCTTCAACATCTCAGTTATTAGCGATTACGGTAATTTATGTAACGGTGAGTTTTTATATTATAGAAATTTCCCGAACCCAAAGATAAATTGAACCCGGGATTTCCGCGTTGTAGGCTACTGCACTACGACTACGCTACAGAGGCGGCCAAAAACGTATTTTATTTATTGATAACACATTTTCTTTTTTTTGAACTATTTTAATAAAAAATGTCATGATTCCCGCGAAACGTTCAATAAATGTGTTAACTGTTGTTTAGGTCATCAGCCGAAAAGCTGGTTTGAACTTCTAGAGGTTTCACGAAGTAAAACGTAGAGTGAGGTGGTTTACCATTGCCTTCCTCACTGAGTGGGAAAAAACGCTTATCAGCATGCCGGGCCCTCTGAAAAGCACATGTTTTCCACTCTGCAAATGACATCTTCACTTCATCCACCACAGGGTCTTGCTGTATAATAAAATTCATTACTTACAGAGGAGATAACTCTAGTGTCTTTTACACCTCTACTTCTTCTGTTCTTAGATGATTCAGTCATTAAATTGGCTGACCATGTGATAAGAAACAGAACTATTTATTTTAGCCCTGGAACAAACAGATTGAGTGTAAATAATTTACACTCCACCTGTCTATTATGGGCATAATGTGTTAGCCTATCTAATTATTTTTTATATAGGGTGATTCAAAAAGAGCGCCGGTTTTTAAACGGCTGGTAAATTTTTGTTTCTCGGTTGGCAACATTGTTTGACCTCATTTCTATTTCAGAGAACATTCCGATTGACGATTCAGTTGTAGTTTCTCTTGTTCGCAGTGTAATACTCTCGCAGTCTCTGTCTAACATGGAGAAGTTTACTATTGCGCAACGACGTAACAATTATTGCGCAATTACGCAACGTTAATCGTCAAAACATTTTACCAGAGTGGAGAGAGTTATGCGGCTACTGTCAGGCGACTTCGCGGGACTCTAGAACGTATGAAGCACCGAACGAATCAACAGTTCGCAGGCTCATGAAAAAGTTTTATGAGACGGGTTCAACAGTCGACCTTAAAAGTTCTGGACGTCGTCGTTCTGGCCGAACTGAGCAGAACGTTGCGTTGGTTCGTGACAGTGTGGCTGTTAGCCCAGCAAAATCAATACGTCGCCGTTCTCAACAATTGGGTTTAAGATGTTCTTCTGTACGGAGAATTCTTCGGTACGATCTCCAATATCACCCGTATAAAATTCAGTTGACGCAACATTTGAAAGTGGCAGACCATCAGAAGAGACGACAGTTTGTTGACTGGGTATTGAGAAAACGGCAGGATGATGACACCTTCGCAAACAAAATCATTTTCAGTGATGAGGCGCACTTCCACTTAAACGGTTTTGTTAATAAACAGAACTGCCGTATGTGGGGTTTAGAAAACCCCACATACGGAAACTTGTCCCACATAGTCGAAACTTGTCGTGCAGTAATATCCAATTTCATGGACAGAGTTGATGCGTGCCAGCGCAGTAGAGGAGGACACATGCATGACATCATTTTTCATACATAAAATCGGAAGGTAAGGTGAACTTGTTGAAGTATTTATTTTCAGTTTTTCAATAAAATAAATCTCCTAATTTGATATATCAAAACCGGCGCTCTTTTTGAATCACCCTATAAAATTATTAAAAAAATTAATTAAATCAACCAAAACTTTACACCGGTGCATGTAGGTTATAATGCTTAGATCAACAGCCGAAAGGCTGGTTTGAAACTCTAGAGGTTTCACTAAGTAAAATGAGGAGTGAGGTGCTTTACCATGCTTTCCTCACTGAGTGGAAAAGTATACTTATCAGCATGCCAGGCTCTCTGAAAAGCACATATTTTCCACTCTACAAACGACTTCATTCACCACAGGATCTGGCTGTACAATGAAATTTATTACTTTCAGAGGAGATAACGCTGACTAGTGTCTCTTACACCTCTAACTCTTCCGTTCTCAAATAATTCAGTCATTCAAATGGTTGATCATGTGATAGAAAACAGAACTATTTTCTTTAGCCCTAAAACTAACTGGTTGAGCGCAAATATTTTAATAATTCACCCGTCTGTTATGGGCACATAGTATTATATAATTATTTACGTACACTGAAATCTAGTATTTGCGTAAAATAATATTAACTCAAATAATAAATCAGTGTAAAACTTAATTGCTTTAAGAAAAATTAGAATAAACGGTCATTGAACCAAGATTCAGTAATAACAACCAATACGATAGGCTGCTAAGAGACGTCTTCCGTATTTCACTAATAAAGGGAAATTGAATTTAGTTTGCTTTAGAAACAGCAGGGTATGTGTAATTTAGTTTCAATACTTGTAAAATAAAATACGTGTTGTTTGAACATTGTTGATACGATCTTTGAATTATTTATTTTTGAACAATTACTTATTATGTTGATATTGGTCTTTTTATAATCTGGTTGATCTTCAACTGATCAAGGTACATTAATTTTGACTTATATTCCGAATTATAATAATTAACACTGCACCAAAAAAATTGGCATTTATCATCTATATTATATAAAGCCCCAGGGGTCACTGACTCACTGATGGAAATTCTCGCCTATTAGGAGGTCTCTAAAAGCAAAATCTCTGAGGACCGTTTTTGTCGGGCGTCGGCTGAAACCCCCGGGAAAAATGCCAAATTTAAGGTACATTTGCATCCGAATATTTCAAACTTTTTAACGAAGTTTCGTAGCGCAAAGGCCACTGCGACCATTTTTGTTCCCCTCCCGAAGTACGTTAAGACCATATTTATAAAGTTGCCCTTAACCCGCCGGTTCGCTGGAAAAATTCAAAAAACAAAAATTCGGCTTTTTCGGGGTTGCAGTTTTTAGGTTTTTCTTTGTAACACCACGAAGACGGGTTTCATCGACAAATTTTTATTAGGACCATATTACACTAACTCCCGGAATCACGGGTGACTTTTCAAATTTTAGATCGGGGTCCTACGGGGTTTGTTACCCTTATTTAAAAATTATGAAATTTTTTAATTTTTAGAATACAAAATATTTGATAACGGCATGTCGTTAAAAACTACATAAAAATGTGATAAACCGAAAATTTTAAAATTGCACCCTCTTTTTTGCAGTAGGGTTTGTAATTTTTTATCTCATTAACGGTGCATCGTAAAAATAAATTGTACAGAATATTTTTTGTACCCCTTTTAATGTACTTCAAAATTATATAGCTATCGTTGTCCTCAACTTGCCGGTTCGGTAAAAAAACTAAAAAAACAAAATTTCGGCTTTTTTGGGGTTGCATTTTTCAAGTTTTCTTTTGTAACACCACCAAAACGGGTTTCTTTGGCAAACTTTTGCTAGGACCACATTACACGTACCCTCCGCATTATGGGAAATTTTTCAAATTTTAAATCAAGGTCCTACGGGGGTTTCTACCCTTATCTAAAAATAATGAAAATTGTAAATTTTTAGAACATAAAAAATCTGTTACCTACATGTTGTTTGGCGTTAAAAATTACACAAAAATTTGATAACCCGAAAATTCTCAATCAGCACCCTCTAGCCTGCGGTAGGGGTTGTATTTTTTATCTCCTAAACGGTGCATCGTAGAGAAACATTGTATAGAATATTTTTTGTACCCCTTGCAAAGTACTTTAAAATCATATAGCTATTGTTGCCCTTAACTTGCCGGTTTGGTGAGAAAACTCAAAAAACATAATTTCGGCTTTTTGGGGTTTGCCGTTTTCATATTGTTCTTTCTTTACACCTTCAAAATGGGTTATTTCGTCAAATTTATATATATATAAACAGTTACACGTACCTGTAGGATCACGCGTAATGTTCCAAATTTTAAATCGGGGTCTTACGGGGGTCGCTACCCTTATCCAAAAGATATGAAATGTTTCATTTTTAGAATACAAAAAGTCTTTTGACGGCATGTTATTTAGCGTTTAAAATTACACAAAAATTTGATAACCCGAAAATTTTCAATTAGAACCCTCTAGCCTGCGGTAGGGGTTGTATTTCTTTATCTCCTTAACGGTGAATAATAGGGATAAAATGCATGAACCTGTTTTGTGCCGCCCAAAAACGTACTTCAACATTATATAACCAAAGTTTCCCTTAACCCACCGGTCCGCTGAGTAAACTACAAAAACCAAATTTCGGTTTTTTGGCGTTTGCCGTTTTCAGGTTTTCCTATCTCTACACCTTCAAAACGGTTTTTTAGGCAAATTTTTATTAACAAAACGTTACAGGTACGTAACGTTTATTCATTCATTCACCTTGTGGCAATGGTTCTGATCCACATATGAATTCTGATCCATCTACCCCTCTGAGACCGAGACACGGAAGCAGCGCGAAGCGCTGCTGGAGTGGCGAGTCAGTATTTATATAACTGTAAAATCCCTTACTCATTCTTTTATTCATCACTTATTTAAAATTTTCCATAAACTAGAGATCAGAGATTATTATTTCTTTTGTCTTTAATTTTTATTACGGTACTGTACATTGAGCTGCACAATTTCCGTTTAAGATATTTAAAGGGCCGTGGCAAAATTTACTTTAAGGAGAAGAGATACAGCCAGTTATACAGTACCCGTCATTCATACGTCGCAAAGTTGGAAAGTTCCGTGTAGCTAAATCACGATCTAGTTGGTTATGATGGTCATCTAGTCGTTCATGAAATTTACTAAAGAGAACGCGGTTAGTTTTTTTACGTCGCTATTTTTAAATCGTCGTGGAGGGTATTATTGCTTACATAAAATTCTTGTGTGAACGACACACAACTTTCTCTTGCCAATGCAAATAAATAACAATATAACCTAACATTAGTAATAAAACATAAGAAATAAACAAAAAAAATAAACTCAAATAACATAACCTAATTTTAATCATGTGTAAAAGAAGCAAAATGAAAATCAACCTCAGTTTGGCTTAAAAATACGGAAAATCACTGTTTCCCGCTAAACTAGGCTCTGTAGAGAAAAATGCTCTAACTAAAGTTGTAGATCTTTTAATTTCTTGTAAATTTGATTATAAACTTTTGTCGTAAAATGCATACTATGGCTGAAATCTTAAAACAAATCGATTTTTTACAAATTTTCGTGAAAAAACCAGAAAATCGCATTACCGCTAAACTAAGCGTTATATAGAACAATGTTTGAAATAAAAGTTGTAGGATTTTAAATTCTGTACAACTTTTATTAATGGCATTTTTGAGGTAAAATGCACAATAAAGCCGCAATCTTGAAAGAACTATTTTATACGAAAAAACAGCCTCCCCAAGAATTTAGCAGATATGGCGCCAACCTATATTGTAGAGCATAAAAAATGTAGTAAATGTGGCGATTTTAAAAAAAAAGTTGTCTAAGTCGTTTTTAAAAATATCGCAGAAAAGTAAAAAATGACACGAATAAACTACTAATTCGGTTGACCGATTCTGATGAAGATTTCCATGTCGGGCTCTCTAGCAGTACCTGAATTATGTTTCAAGTTTCAAGTTCGTTCATTGTTCCGTTTTTCAGATATTCTGTTCATACACACACAGACGAATCGCTGAAAACATGGTTTTTTTGGGTTCGGGGGTCTGAAAAGTCTATATCCAGTGAACACTCGATTTCAAAAAATCGACATGAAAACAATACTTTCCTCTCGTATATATTGACATAGGCAAGCGAAAGTAAAAAGGAGCACCAGAAAGCAAGTCTTAAGAATTTTGATTGTAAAGTCTGAATCGACTGACAGAATTTTGATATAATTTTTTTTTAGAGGTTGAACTTACAAATTAAATCATTACCATTTCGACCATTTGCTTTTCAAGGGAAATAAAGGGGTGAATACTCTAAATAAGTACATATATTTTCTTATCTTCTCGAAGAGTTGCAGTTCTACAAATTGGCGTAAGTGTTCTGTTAATGATAAGTTGGAAAGTTAAAGACTTCGGACTTTCGTAGCTTGCTCCTAATGAGTTAAAGGAGGATATAATCCCGAAAACATAACTATTATTTCCATACCAATTACAGACCCAGAATTACATGACCCATACTATAGTGTAGTATTCTACACTATAGTATGGGTCATGTAATTCTGAGCTTGAAGGTAGAGATCAATTTATCCGCAGTGTATTACCGGATTAATTTTCAATCTATTACACAGTTTAAAGTTGTATTTTTATTGTGTGACTTAACCTTACATTACTTTTACTTCTCTGTACACGTGGTAAGGTTGGTCGTGGAGGGGCGAAATGAATTTCTTAGAACTGAATACAATTTTCTTTTTATGTGTGTGCGTGCTTGTGAAACGGATGGGTTATAAATATATTCAAAATATTTTTTTTTACCTCATAGTGACGACGAATTTAATGATGATAAACAACGCTCCAAAATTCTAATAAAAATTTATTGTTTCTCCTCACATTTCCAGTATGTTTCTTTTTGATTTATTGAATGTAAATTTTTATTAACACCCTTGTTTCATACTCACTGTATTATTGACTTAGTGTGTAGATTTTTAATAAATAATACTTCTGGCCTTTGGTAATATTATTAACAATAATTACTTTAGAATTAGAGCAGTCTTATAAAAATATAAAGAAAATAATAATGGTTAATTTTCAAAAAATAGCTAGTGTAATACAGGGCATTTCATAATGTTCTTCGGGTTTATGAAAATTCAGTACAATAAAACTACTTCACTATCTAAATAAAAGTTGTACGGGCCGATGCAGGGACTCAAACCGTTATTTTTAAACATCTATAAATGTTCAATGTGTGTTCCTTCGGTGACAAGGCACACATCAACACAAAAGTCTAGCTATTGCCAAACACGTTCTAACATGTCCCTTCGATAGAGTTGATTGCATTGATTATGCGGTCTTTCAGCTTAGCTCAAGATCGTTCAGCTGAAGATAATAAACGTCTACGGAGAACTCTCCACACCGATGTTTTCAGAATTCCTAACTCTCTGCCTCCAGATGCAGTCGATTTTGACGGGCTGGGAATAAAACTTGCACGCACACGTTCGATATTGGCATCTGAGGTTGATGGACGACGAGTTGATTTCCGCTTGCACAAGCAACCAGTTTCACTGAATTGTTTATACCATGCACGAATTGAATTATCACTTGGTGGATCCTTATCAAATTTCAATCGAAACGCACGTTGCACAGTAATAACTGACTTTGACACGTGAAATTCTGACTCACTAAACTACTTCTCGCTCCTCGTGGCAGCCATTCTCTACTGTCTACAACTAGTAGGCAAACGGTTAACTAACTGCCCAGAATATGTGGAAAAATTTATTTGAAGTGCTCTTTCGTACAGTACTTTTTTCATTCTTACAAGTGAAATACTTGTTTTTGTACTGAATTTTCGTTATCTCAAAGTACATTATGAAACGCCCTGTATTTAAATTTGGGTTCTATTAGTTCAATAGGAACTGCATAGGGCCTAATCAAATGAGTTACAAAAGTGGTCCGATGTACCTTTTCCAAGTGGTTGAATTATCAGCAATATTTAATCAAATAACAACAGTTTTAAAATATTTTGAAGCAAACATAAAAAAATTAACGAAAATTGTCCACCTTTAAGAAAACACAACTACATAAGCAATATTTGGCTAATTTAGCTAAATTTGTTATTGCACAACATTTGCTAATATAAGGGGCACAAGCAAACAGCTTTGACTTTTTCTTCGCGTAGCCAAGATAAGTCAAAAACCTCAGTTCAAAGCACCAATTTTTGATCACATTAAATTAACGTAAGTGTTACGATTCAAATGAAATATTTATTAATTGTTGATTCCAGTTATTAAAATTAATTAGCTAAACACTGAAAATTTAATATTTAAATATTAATTACAGGAACTGTTGTTTAAAATTACTTATGAAATCATATTTTACATGTTTATAAAAAGTTTCATTTCGGTTAAAGGGAGAATTCGGGGATTGATCGGTGCTGCAAGACGCTTTGTTGTATAATATTAACATTTAGATTATAGCGATTTGAGCAAATACGACGCTCTCGATTGAACGTTGTAGCAACTCTATTATGCCTATGAGTATGTTATAATTTGCAACATTGAGAATTAATTTAGTTCCCGCTAAACAGGATTCAAACATTTACATATCTGTACCAAATTATACTTGTGGTATATATGCCTGCCTTAAATTTAAAGCTGAATTGAAAAAAATATGAGCTGTTTTCATTTATAAGTTTATTCCTCAATAATAGACTAGACCGTTATATAAACTTGGTTAATAAGATTAAATTAAAGTATAAAAATATACTTAATTTACCTAATGCATGTAAGTTCTAGAATAGTCATAATATAAATTCATTAATTAAAACAACCTCATTGTATATATTTTTTTTAAATAATCCCACAATCCAACAAACGCGATTGAATACTATAAATTTCAAAAGTATTAATTTGGCTTTTGCTTAACTAATTCTACAGTTTACTAAAGGTTTATTATATAAATCGACTTGTCAATTAAAAATAGGATTATAAGTACAGGGAAACAGTATAATATACTTCACGTTAGTCATTTAATTTAAAATTTTTGTATAATGTTCTTTTGTTTAAAATGACAAAAAACATAATTAGACTAATATCTAATAATTATTTTATTTGTATGACTTAGAACAGTTCCATTCTTTTCAATAATGTTGGTTAATCCGGTTCCCTGTTTTTTTGTGAAGGTAATTGAAAATAATCAATAAAATAGTTTATATAAAATGCAAATTGTAAAATAGCGTTTGTTAATTTAAAATTGGTAAGCACATGGTTAATTAAGTTGTTGGCTTTCTTTGAAATACCATCTCATCAATTAGAGCTTAATTTATTATCCGCACGTAATTTTTACTAAAAATAATGCTTGCCACAAATTGAATGTTGATTTTATTACAGTTGTTTTGTTATACATTTCTGTTGACGTTTAGAAATGTTCTCCCGTCTTTTTGGTCTGCATGATATGATTAATTAATAACAATGATATAAATAATACACAAATATTTTTTAAATATTGTTGTTGTTTAGATCATCAGTCAAAAGGCTGGTTTGAACCTGTACTTTACTAAGTAAAACAAGAAGTAAAGTGGTTTACATTTGCCTTCCTCACTGAGTGTAAAATTATGCTTATCAGCATGCCAGGCCCACCGAAAAGCATCTACTTTCCATCCTGCAAATAACACCTTCACAACATTCATTACAAAGTCTTGCTGAGTAATGAAATGCATTACTCTCAGTAGAGAAACTCTGACGTGTCTTTTACACCTCTTCCTCGACTGTTCTTAAATGCATCAGTCATATAATTGGCTGACAATGTGATAAGAAACAGAATTATTTTTTGTAGCCCTGGAATTAGCACTTCAAGTGTAAATAATTAAATCAGTCATTTCAGAAAGCCCATAAGTCAAACTTTACATTTTTTCTTTAGTGTATTTTAGGACTAACTAAATGTAAACACGCCATCCCTACAAAAATCACAAAAGTCTGGCTTTCCTTAAGTCATAATATAACACTTAAAAAATGCGTATCCTAAGTGATAAAAAGTGCTTCCTTCTAATTAAGAAATGAAAGTGGATGATTCTTGAAGCTTACGCTCTACTTTCTAGTGGAAGAGGCTACACAAAGTTCTATGCAAAAATCTTTTTAAGGTAAATAACTACTGATTGTGACGACGACGAAGAACGTAAATAGTCTTAAAAACAACGTTTTCTTTCCTAGGTTACGAATTTCAATTTTTCTAATTGCAAAAAGCTATTTTAAGTCACTAATGTAAACTAGTGAAATAAATAATTGAATATTATATACAGCGCAATTTTTTCCTAGTCTAACAACGTATTTTATAGAAAAAAACGTAAGTAAACATTACTCCTATTTAAGTGCCTTGTCTTCAAAAAGACAAAAGTAGGCCTATAATTTTTTATTAAAGGGGACAGCCCTCTGAAAAAATTATACTTTTTAATATTGTTTTTTATAAAACTTAGTAAATTACCATTTATTTTAATTTTTGTAAAAGTTGATTTTTTGACATTTATATGGTTTTTCTGAAATGACCGATTCAATTTAACTCTCTACCTGCACGTTATGGACATTATTTTATTATTAGAATCTATTTAAAAGAACATAGAACGTAATGGATTGTTCATATTTTTATTAATATTGTTGTAAGAAAACTGGAAAAATATTGAGAAATTTACTTGACAATTTCACGACGTACCTAGGTGATACATTTTTTTGATGTTAAAGAACTTTAATAAATTAGACTTCATAATTTTGGAAGGAACGTTTTGAAAAGGAATTTTGAAAACTAGTTGAGTATTTAATTTAAGTAAGTTTCTTAAAAATTACATTGAACTGGTGCAGTCATTAAAAATATATATTATATTGTCGCCGACCGGGGCCGACAACACGTGGCAAAACCTTGTTTGTAAAATTGGTGGCCCTGAAAAGGGCCGTTTGATTGGTTAAGGGGTCCTGAAAAGGACCGTTGTAGTTAGTGGTTTGGTGGTTCTAAAAAGGGCCGGTTGTACTATGTTGTTGGCCCTGAAAAGGGCCATTAAAGGTGGCTGGACGCGGCGAGCTGGCGTGTGCAAAGCGGTGTCCAAAGGAAGGCGGCTCGGCTACCGGGTTCAAGCTTAGCCTTCCCTCAGCGGCAGTTGGGTCCCCACTGCAGCGTGACAGTGGTGGCCCCCAGAGCCCCGTGTGTCGGGTTGGCGTAGGCCGGCGGCCTCCGGGCCTGCGCTAACCTCTGTCTTCACCATGGTGTCAGCCAGCACGCACGGGCTTCCATCAGCTGACCGATGCGGGAATGTGGCGTCCGCCACCGGTAGCGTCGTCCAGGAATGGCCTCGTCCGGGCTCGGCTGAGGTGTTTATCTTCTTCTTGTTAGTTCTCCTCCATTTTGAAGCTGGCTTCAGAATATGCCTCGCGGACCAATGCCGTTGCTTAAATCCCCCCAGGCGAGTCCACTGCCTGGGGGGGGGGGAGAGATACTGCTTGCTGCGTGTCGGCAGCGCTACTCACGGCCGGTTCTGGAACAGTATGTATATCGCTGATAATCGTGGGAGCCGCTGGCGACAATATATATTAGGCCAATAAGTTTTGAGTGAGGGGATTGTAAGTTGAATGTTTTTGTAGAAAACTGATAAAGCTGGATTTGTAAATTTTGAGAGTGAGTGCTTTGATATGACGTCAGTAACAGTTACACTTGGCAATTATTACAAGCTTGAATGAAAAGCGTACATTTGATTTTGTTATTGCAAGATAAATTGCAGATTCATTGAATTGTATTTTCTCTCAAAGAATTGAAATCCTTTCCAGTAATCGTATCGTTTGGTTATATCTCTTTGATAAGAATACAATGTAAAAATAATAAGGTTAATGCCATTTCGCACTGTATTAAAATTACAGGTACTGTTTTTTAAAGTTTTGTTCAGTAAAATTCATTAATTGAAGATATTCCATTTACAGAATGTAAAAAAAAAGGAATTATGAAATTTTTATTAAACACTCTTCAACGACGTACCCCTCAGTAGGAAAAGCCGTACTAGGAAGTATGCCGTTTAAGGAGACTTTAATACAGTGAGATTACTGAAAAAGGTGGACAAGTTAATATCGAAGCGCCGAATATTGAAAGAGAAAGTATGTGATATACGGAAAAGCTCCCCAATGAATGGAAACAGCACTTATAAACCCGCTTCACATGACAGAAATTAGAAAGGGTGAAAATAACTCTTTTGTGATTACCCTTTTATCAGACCCATGCAATGTAATCTTCAAAGCACACCCATGTGACCAAGTTAAAGAATTATAAAGACTAGAAGAAAAGTATACTTTTAAAGGAGAAGATAACTGGAGCCTAATATATGAGTATTGAAAACGTTTTATGAACTTTAAAGAAGCATACGGTGCAGTCAAGCAAAAAATCGTTACTGATCATCATTACATAATATCTAGTAATCGTTCAAAACGAGAAATCTTTCAGGAAATATTAATATAGTCTGATTTAAAGTAAAATTCAAAAAAGTCCCGAAGAAAAAAAGATTGTTACTGGAATCAGATACTGTGACGGATACATTATATTCCACAAAAGGGTTATTCAACCCGTTTCAAAATAACTGATAAATAGTTTTGTCAGTCATTGTTTATTAAGATCTTTGAGCACTTTCAGGGCTACTCAGAACTTTAAGGCATACACAACTTCACAAAAAACATCATTTAGTTGATTAGGCAAAATTAATTTTTCTGAGTAATTATGTGAAAATAGTTATATAAATGC
Source organism: Catonia carolina (assembly GCA_035578175.1). NCBI lineage: Eukaryota > Metazoa > Arthropoda > Insecta > Hemiptera > Achilidae > Catonia > Catonia carolina. The sequence goes on from JAQMRL010000001.1 coordinate 377,702,407, forward strand.
AGTAAATTTTCCAAACAAATAATAGATTAATTTTTTTTTTCTTCTCAAAGCAAAATTTCTGGTAATGTTTTTTAATATGTACATCGATATAAGTTTTAGTTCGAATTTATTTATTCGTATATACTATCAGAAACGATAATTTTTTCTTTTGATATTAATTAAAACCGATGTATGATGAATATCATTTTAAATGTTGGACAAAATCGATTCGTCTAACGTCAAATGTAGGCCTACAGTATATTTATTTGAAAGTACCATAAAAGCAAACAAACTAAGACATGTGTCATAAGATGGTTGAGTTATAGGAATCGATATAGGTAATAGTAATTTTAAATTAATTCCAGTGAATGATTTATTGATGGTAATTTGTAACTTTAATTAAATTTTCAACTTTATCTATAATGTACACTTTCCAGACCAAAAGCTAAACGTAATTTAATAAATAAAAATGTAGGTCAGTGAAACATATTATTTTCACATTTACACGATTATTTCAAATATTCCAAATATTAAGTAAAATTTGCGTTAATTTTATTCTCACATAAGAAGAAGCCTTCTCTGAAATACTAGTTGGAGTAAATGGGGTTGGGAACTCACATCTAAAGTTTCTAAAACCGACCACCTGAGTAACGAGCATGATGTTTAGTACATGACGTATGGTTTAAGAGATCTCTTACGCAAACTCCTCGCTTGACTAATTTAACGAAGCGGTATATTTTTTAAACACCAAACTGCTACGTAGCGTTCCTCTGGGAAAGCCGTAGAATTTACTTTCTGTCAATTTTGAAAATACTAGAACTAGACTAAAATGCATGAACGAGCCGGTCCCCAGTTCATTTTTCCCGATATTTATTTTATTTATTAAAGAAGAAAATAGTACTTGTTACTGTAAATTTACGAGTTACTGTTACAAGTTACTGTAAAAGTATGAGGTCTGCTCAGAAAATAATGGGAATTTTTAAATTTTAAGGAGAGAAAATTACTTACAAATGCTGCAGGAAATAATAATTCCGGAACTTGAAAACATCCCTGTTTACAATAACCAATCGCTCATCTGGCAACAAGATGGCACCCCTGCACATTTCGGTATCGATGTTCGTGAGTTTCTAAATTCCAAAGTTGATGAATGGATTGGTCATCGTAGTGGAATGGCCTGCGCGCTCGCCAGACTTAACGCGATATGATTTTTCACTGGGGGCATTGTAAAGGAACTAATGTATTCTTCCAAGCCATAAAACCTGCACGAACAAAAAAGTTCAATTAAAATTGCATTTGACTATGTAAATGACGATAAAAGGTTACAGTTGAAATTTGGGAGTCAGTTTTAAGGCGCTGTATAAAGTGTAGAGAGAATAATGATGGACCTTTTGAACATCTGCTATATCATTTTCAAGGGAATATTTACAGATATGTAAATCTGTATTATCAGAATATGTACAGTTCATACAATAAATTTGGTTTTTGTGTCTATAAGGTTCTTATTCATTAACCTTTCTTCCGATTTCATAAATATTGGGGACCGCCTTATGGGCCACTCTGTACACACCACTTCATAGAATACATAATTTCTTACAATGAACACTATAATAGGCTACGGTATACAATACCTGTATGTATATACAGAAAAATCATAAGATAAGTTTAAACTTGTGGTGTAGAATTGTGGGGTTTTACTAAACTATACAATACAAAATAAATTGAGGTAACACATAAACAAAATACTATATAAAAACACAAAAAGAATTAAAATAAATTATAAACTTTTAAGATGTATAATATCTGTATTACAAAAGTAGAAAAATCTGGCAGATTTTCGTATGAAAAAGGCTTTTATAGATTTTATATTTTCAACAGCGTACGTGGAAAAGTTTCATATTCTTTATGTATATTGATGGCATTGAAAAAGTTTTTTTTATTTATTGTAGCACTTGTAAATTTTTAGTTTGATTTATTGTGCCTAAGTTAAATTGAATGAATTTATAAAAATACATTTACATATGTGTGTAAACTTTAGTATTTTGATAAACTTTTCTGAGCAACGAAAAAATTAAGTTTTAAGCTGACAAAATTTTCCCTAATACACGTAGCGCAGTTATTCATTTTATAGTATATAATTTTACGCTTTGTTATAAATATAAATGGTTAATAAAGAAAACTGTAATAACATTATAATCTAATCGAAAAGCTTTTAATTGTCAATGATATTAGTAGCAAACTTTTTATTTTTATCTCAAAGGATAAAACAAGGCAAACCGACCGCATTATTAAAATAAGATTGCTGTTATTTTCATAAAAAATTACGTCGTTTACAAAAAAATCAATTTACCTTTTGTTAATGAATATTCCTTGTCATTTTTTTAATAAAGGAAATTGTATATTTTTAGAAACCTGACAGCCATTTAGAAAAACCTTCGAAAATTTTTGAATTTTCAAGTTTCATAAAATTTCTAACATAACTTCTTAGCTTTTTAAAAGTATACAAAAACAAAAATTAAGTATTTTATTAATTAAAAAGAACTGGGGTCCTTTCATCTATACTCTCTTCAAGAAACATAGGTTACCTATATTTGATAAAATTTTAAGCAAAAAATCAGTACTAAGAATTTATTGTTATTTTTATATAATTATATTGCACTGTAGTATGAATTCTGTTTAACAGAATTTTAAGATGATAGGAAAATGTACAAAAGTGTTTTTTTTTCTAAAGGTAATGCATTGGTTTTATTGTTTTGCTGATGAAACTATAAATAGGTATTTTGTTAACAATTATTCCTCACTTACGTTCCTTCTTCCGCACCAAAGATTCGTGAACTGCATATTGAAATTTCAAAAGTTTCAATCAATAATACTTAAAAATAAATTACAGATTCACCTCGGTACATACTTAAAACTATAATACACGGAGACATGAATACTCTCGCAGTACACGAAGAAATACAGAAAATTTGCACCAATTACCAAACACATGAAAATCATCTAATTCCAAAAGACATCAAACTTCTAGACTACAGTGAAACACACAGATGACTACAAAGCCTACACCCTACAGACTGATTTTAATATATAATTTTCTTTCTACTTATAGGCCTATGGCAAGAACAAAAACACAAAATTGGAAATTTGTAGAGTGGATGTTATACACTTATGATGTAATACTTAAAACATTTTATCTACTCATTAGTTACGTCTACACTCGTGCGCTTCAACGCATGCGATAACGCATGCCTCATTGCATGCGCTTAGAGGCATGCCATTTCACCTGTCCGCACCCGTTTGAAGAGCTTTATCTCAAAAAAAAAACATAACGAGTACTTTTGAACACTACACTAAATGAAAGCCCGTTCTTTCCTGCATTGATTGGTTTGACTTAGATTATTTTTTTAGAAGCGAGTCGGAGATGCAGCAATTTACGCATAAAGAGTTCTCAGATTTTAGCCGGATTTCCGTTAATGTGGTTTTTAAACGTCCGTTACTCCGTCCAAGCTTTTCATAAAAGAACGGCGTTTAAGTACGTTGAAGATCAGAGTTTTCTCTATATAAACATTTTAAAATAGAAGTCTGACGTTCCATTTCAAAATGCCGGCCATGATTTTAAGTGTATTTTGGCTTCACGTAAAGATAGGAAAGATAGGAAAATGATTTTTTATCGGAACTATGCATTTTTACAGCAGTATTGTGGCATGGTCGTATTTTGCATTTGTAATTAGAAATAGATATATGATGTTAATAGAAAATTCTATTAGCCTTTAAACTTCTTGAGAGAAATCTGAGCTCTCTAGCGGTATCCGTTCCGAGTATAATCGTTTATAAAAACAAACTTCTGTGTTTTTCCTACTGCAACCCATTCCGTAGCTCATTTGAATCATTTAGCGATGTTTTTATTAAAAAAAATAAACGCTTTGCTTGACATAAAACTGTTGTGAAAATGGATGGTTCAGTCCAAAAATCATTTCCCTACCATTTCCCTTAAATCCCTATCATTTCCCTTAAATTATCTAAATAGGTATCCGACTCTTTTAGAATACTCGTTCAATAATAGGCAGCCTGTTCTGTACACGACCATTTACTCGTATATTACACATAATATTTCCAACTATTTCTTTGAAACCCTATTTATCACTCTTATTATTTAATTTAACATTTTTAAAATCTCGGTGCTCCTCGATAATTTTCGAACACACATTCCATTTAGATACTGCCACAATAATTATTACTGTTAATTATTTAATGTGTTATTAAAATTTTTTATTGATAACCCAACTGAATCACTATGTGACTATCAAAAATTTTCTCAGAAAATCTATTAAAGTTTTATATTGTATTGTTTATCGTGAACCATCCGTAATAGTTCTGCTTTAATTAAATTCATGTACGCGTGTCTGTAAATTGATAGCACAGTCAAAGGGTTGTCAATGTTTTCACTGCACTATGCGTATTCAATATATTATAGAGTTTATGTAGCTTGTTAAGGCATATTGATAGAATAAACTCATATAGACGGCACGTTTACAATTCGATTTTCAGACTAAATTTTAAACATCAGTAGGCTAAAATTAAAATTTAGTTTTGAAAAGTGTTTTTAATTAATAATTAATTGTCCCACCAGGTTGGTCTAGAGGTATAGTCGTCGCCACGAGTCAGCAGTTAGGAGACGAAGGTTCCTGGTTCAAATCCTAGTACAGGTAAAGGCTTTTATACGGATTTGAATACTAGGCAGTGGTTACCGGTGTACATCTGTATCGGTGTACATCTCATTTACATGTCATACACATCATGCTCATCTTATTGGGTCATGGTGCTGCATATTGTTTTTAAATTTAACAGATTGCAACGTACACACATTAGGGATAAATCATTAAACATCTTATTTTCTATCTACAGTCGTAGTGATTTTAAATTCTTCAATGAAGAAAGTCTCCGTAACATTCTCGTATTTAACGATATCAGCTTTTGCTCTGCAACCTTCACGTATACCATGTATTACGATTTATATGTTTTTTTAAAATTTCTGTTCAAAACTAACAATGGTATTCTCTGTAGCGTAGTTAACTTAAGCTCTAGGTTAAGCTGAAGTTCTTGACGATGGTTGAGTGAGATCGATTCCCAGTCAGGATTTAGAAAACTGTAACACGTTAAAGTTGCATAAGTCGTATTCTATCCATAGCAAAATGTAGCAAACTTCCCGAAATAATTCATGGATAGGCCTTATAGTAATTTACACCTTTGGTCCTTCTTCTTCTTTTTCTTCCTAACAAGGATTAGGCATAAGCCTGTTCCGAACTCACAAACCATTCTGGGCGTCTACACAAACACGAGACATTCCAACCCGTACATCTCGACTACTGCCATCTTCTTCGAAATCTTCCCACCTCCCTTCTTCCAAATGGAATGTATTCCGTCACTTTTATGGGTATTCTCTCCTCTGGCATCCGTTCAAAATGTTGCCTCCATTGATTCCGCTACTTCTCCTCTTTTTCAATCAAGCTAAATTCACCTTTGATGTAATTTCAACTACTATTAATTAAGATTCTAAAAAAGGTGTTCTTACAGAATTTAAATTATTACTATTTAAAAAGATTTTATCACTTAACTGGAGTTTTGTATTCGTACGTTCAATGCAAATATAAAATAACAAATTCAATGATTTAGTATAGAGTTGTTTATATTTGAAATATTATTTAACACGAACATGGCCTTAGACCATAAATATTAACGAAACAATACTAATCTCTTGTTGATGCTCAGCATTCACAAATTCAAGTCCCAGTCTTTTTATTTTTCTTAATAAACCAACAGTTAGTAGACCTAACAATTAAAATAATTAAAAAAGAAATATTTAAATTTATGTAAAACATGTCTCTTAAGATTTTTTAACTTCCATAGATTTATAAAATTCCATTCTAAAAATTGTAATATAAGAACTTAGTTTCCCCACACTGGGATGACAAATTTGTAATATAATATTGTGTAAGTAGTAATAGTGAAATCCCTACAAGTGGGTGCCAAATTTGTAATATAGGAAATTACTTTGAATGTTTGATATATAATTAATTAAATTAATAGGTTCATTATTTTTAAAATAATTAGAAATACTATTTTGATTTAAAGTTTAAAATTTAAATTGGTCCAAAGAGTGAAGTTGAACGAAAAGTTTCAGAAATTGACTTGTCAGGATATAAAAAAATAACTTGTATGTTAGAAATAATACATACGTTTATTTAGATCAATAAAATAAAGAAATATTTTTATTATTACTAAAGTATACAAAGTTAAATACAATCCCCAGTTTAATTTTATATTATTATTGTCCTAGAATTTACTTTACTTATTTATATAGCGCTTTCATTAAAAAAATACATATTTACGTAGACAATCTGTAGAGATAATGATTTAATAAAGGTACCTGTTGTTTGATCTTCATTTGCATGTCCTTAATTCAGGTGCGGTGGAATCTAGATGTTGGATCTTCGCCGGTTTTTTCTTCCATTATACTGCACTAAATATTTCACTGGTTATTAATACATTTAAGTTACTGTTCAAATTTACTTATAAAGTTAATTCACTGTACAATGCTAATAAATTACATTTTGCTTTATGACTTATAAATTTTACATATTGGCCAACACACGTCTGTCCAGTTTTAGATCTTTCATCTGACTCCTCGAATTTTTATAAAAATCATAGAGTCTGGCTTTTGTTAACTTTGAATCAATCCGTTAACTTTGAATTGTCCAATTAAAATCTTTGTCCCTTATGTCTTATAACCAATCACATCATATTACCGAGGTCAACCTAACATCCTCTCCAGCTACACAACATCTTACACGTGCCTTGAATATTCTTTTGTACTTTCCGATAGACAAAATATGTCACATAAATTATATACTATTTTTATTTCGGTACTATACCGACAATAAAACAAAAAATTTAAAAAAAATCATTAACACAGATTTATTTTTTTAAATTTTATTACATAATATTTTGTTACACTACAATTAATAATTTTTTTTCTCTTTAATTCTTTATTTACAACTGTAAAAGTTTACAACAAGCAAATGTGATGATTATGATAATAATGTAAATGACATGATAGGCATGAGAGGGGTAGGGCTCCTATTGGTGCCTCCCCAAGAATGAAATTTGTGTATCAAATTAGCAGGTCTCTACTCCAGCATCTTTTAAGGCGTCTAGGAGAATTATTAGGTAAATGGAAGGTGGAAAGTGAACGCACCAGTGGGTTCTCGTGTTCGTGTGACTTGTCGTGAAAGCGTTTGTATAGGTACCCGATGGAGTTTTATACAAGTGGTGTTTTCAAATCTGTTTGTAAGGTAATAAATAATTAAATTAAATAAAAGTAATAAATTCACATACATAAATTTGATATATCGATATTAAATTGTATTCAGCTGTGCTGCTTAAGCCTACACAGTACAAGAAATAATTGCTTGACCCCTTTATACAGAGCAACAAAAACTAAGAAAATAAAATTTGAAATCAAGATGGCAAAGATTATTTTTTTGTCTAATTTTCTATTACGGAACAGTTAAATTTAACTGCACAACTTCCGTATATGATATTTGAATAGCGGTGGGGAATTTCACTTTAAGGAGAAGAGGAAACCAGTGGTACATTCTCCGTGTAAAACTACTCTGGCCTGTGGGATATGAACGTTTACAGCTCCACAGGTGGACAAGTTTGAAGTCGTAAGGTGAACATAAACTGTGTTAATTTTATTTGGTTCACCTTAATACGCCAACGGGTAATCCAGCCCTGTATTAACAAAACATGCCGCTGCGCCAATCTAGAAGCCTCATCCGCGCTCTTTTCCCGTACAAGAATTGCCATGTCGTCAGAATCCGTCGCGGTTATCGATTTGTCCAAAATAGCAATATCCGATGCAAATACGTTATACAGAATTGGGGATAGTATTGCCCCTTGGAGTACTCCGGTCTCAATTTTGTGGAGCTCAGAGTAAGCAGTACTTTAAATCTTTTTAAATCAATTAGGCCTATAGAGTAAAATTAGTATAATGTTCTGGGTAATTGCAGTTGTCTAGATCCGGGTAATTCGGAATTTCTACATACTCTCTAACTAATTTTGATTGTTTATCGAGACGATATAAATCTTAAATTAAGATGACATATCAATCGGTTAAAACTTACAATGATAATGACAAAATAATGAAAGTTCTCTAAGCAATAGTCAAAAGTTTATGCCAGAATTATTTTGGATGGAGTCATCAAAGCCATGATTTAATTCGTATATATATAGGCCTATATGTGTAACAATACCAGAATTATAAATTTGTTGATCCCATACTCCCTAATGTAAAATTACAATTGATGTGACTTAAATAAATAATGAACCTATTAAGTGGATAAATACAGTATTTATTTTTAGAAGCACTTGTGGAATTTTTAAGTAAATAAAATATTTTATACAATAATAGACTATTATTTTGCAATTGAGGCGAAGCAAATAGGGACTTGACAACAGTTCAGAATGTTCTATTGTACATTATTTCTAAGTATCATTAAGTAAGGCGTAGGCAGTTACTGATTTAATTAAATCAATTTTCAACAGTTAGCCACCTTTCTGTTAAGTTTATTAATAGAACAATTAGTACCAAAACGATAAAGCAACATGCACAATATCCAGGAGTACAATATATTTGCGCATTAAATTGCTATATAATTGACACTTATTCAAAAATTGAATAAGAAATTGTAAAATTTGGGAAATAAATCTTTCGGCTGAATGTTCTTTTTAATCTCTATGTGTGTACGTTGCAATCCGTTAAATTTAAGAATAATAAGCAATTCCATAACCCAATGAGATGGGAATGATAGCCTATTGTATGACGTACTAATGAGGTGTAGTCTTGTGCAAACTCAGGCCAACCATTCCTGAGAGAGTATCGATATAATTGAACACCAACCATCAAAATACGTCTAACGCGAGAAATCACCTCGCCAACAAAGTTGGGTGTTTTACCAACTTTATTGGCTGGCGAGGTGGTTTCTCATCGAGTACACTCCCAGTTCTACGGAATTTAATTATCAAACGCAATATTGACGATTTCTTCGGAACGGCAGAACGGGGAACTTTCTACTAAAATTTATCTTGCACACATTTGTAAGATTTACTCTCTATGTAAGTCTCTACAATAAACACGCGTTCTTCCCTGGAAAAAATCATTGCTGACACAATATATAACGAAACGACTGCTGTCACCACACTAATGCTTGACTGGAACATTTTAACTGTCTTTGCTAGTTGGCCTTGACTACACTGTTGCCAACATACTGATTGGGGGACAGAAAATTTACCGATGTATTACTTCTATCTTCTTATAATCAGGGTTGCGTTCTTAATAAGACACCCGTTATAACCACTATATAGTATACATTCGTATAAAAGAAACTACCTTTACTATGATTTGAACCACAGAACCTTCGTCTCCGAAAGCCAGCTGTTAAAGAACTGACTAGGCAGCGAGTCGTCTATATTTCTAGACAAACCTGGTGGCTTCGGCTGAAAGTTAAACTGCAAAATTTGGCAAACAAACGTTTCGGGTGAACAATGTTTTCACATCTGTAAGAGGTTACCACCAAAAACACTTTACCTTTCCGTTAGGCATACATCAAGAAGGAGATAAAGAGAGAGATATTACATAAGAAGAACATATTTTATAAATAACAATACGATTTCTATAAAGACTGAAAATATACTAGATTCAGTTTTGCCTGATAACATGGGCAGATAAATGTAATGACTACGTAGTTGTGAACAGAATATTTAATAAATATTAATGTCATATATTTGATATAAGATCTTTCAATAAAGTATAAGAGGTTTCTAACCGATGATTTTGGTGTATTAAAATGTTTAAATCATAGCCTAACCGTAACCACAATTTAGCTTAGCCAACAGAAGGATGTGTTGTCAAATAATATTATATCAATTGTTATTCGATCAATTAAACTAAAATTATTAAAGAGATTAAAACTTTAAAGTTATTAATTAATTAAACTGGTTCTATTCCCAGGGATATATATTACCTAGTCGGTGCTAAAAAATGATTTGATTCTAACGAACATAAATTCAGTATTTTCAGAAATGAAACTTTAAATTTTTAATAGAAGTAACTTTGTTACTGATGAAGATGACGAGCTGATCATCGTTGCTACATGACAATTGATTTCGTATTTGTTAACGAAATAAGAAACATTTACCAACGCGATTCATGGATATATTGTGAAAACTCGCAGATTTTCATGGCAACTTAAAAAAAATGAAAAAATGCGCGATAACACGCGAGCAATTAACGAGCAATTCATCAGATGAAAGGATTAAAAGGGTTAATAACGTTAAAAGAATAATTTTGGAAAGTAAATATAAAATTTGAATCTGAAGTTAGTTGAAATTTGTTGCTTTTTTCTTTTTTTAAGGAGAGTTATGTTTTTATACTAATTGTTGGGTGCATTATGCAAGTTGAGAAGTAAATTATTTGTCCAATTATTTTAAAAAATAACAGAAATTCCAATGAAGTAAATACAATTTTAGTTTCTGGTTATAATTGTTTTATTAGTTGATAAATTTTTAGGTGGCTTGAAATATAAAACTTGCTTCTTGTTTTAAAAAAAGTAAAGTTAATTTTAAGAAGGCTTCAGGGAAAGCCATTCATATTTTATACAGAATTCATTCTACAGCGAGGTTTGTTTTTGAACTTCCACCCAATTTGTCTTATTGAACCAATCAGTCTACCATGAAATTTCATTGAGTTTCTATTGAAATTTTGCACGAAAAGCGAAGCTTGTGCATTGGATCCGCTCATTTCCTAAAAGCTATTGTTACTTGAATTTGACTTCCAAGTGAAATTGTATAGAATTCATAAATAATATACTCACCATGTTTTCATTTACAATGTATGGTATATTAAAATGTATTGAATTAATGAATTCATAATTAATAAAATATATTATTAGTTCTATAGAAATAATAAAATAAAAACGCTCAGATTTTGTAATTACTTTTTTCATAAAAAAACCTATGAATAAATTACACAGATATTTCAGACTTCGATAAAAGTTATTATTTTAGAATACGCGATCTAGATTTTATTAGAAATGTAATATCATTCTTCTGAAAAATATTTTTTTAATCGAGAAAAATAATTGGAATTGAATGTTTTACGTAAAAAATATAATAATAAAAATTAAATAGGTAACTTTTCGGTGAACGGACAAAAAAACACAAAATTTAGCTATAACGAAAGAATACCAATTGGTAAAAAATCCTTTTATTTAATTACCAAATTTTAATTGGGAAGCCTAATTATCAGAAACCGGTTTTTAATGTTTCATTATTGAGAACTTCAGTTTATAATATACTCATCTGGATGGTTTGTAACGAGAAAGTTCAAAATGTTTTGAAATATTTTTGATTCAAAACAAAATAATAAAAACTTTCCCAATTAGAAGTGGTATAAGCGTCTGCTCTCTACAGTTATAATTTATTATTATCCAGTAGTATACAAATCGTACAAGAAATGTTCGTAAAAAAATAAACCAAAACACTACCATACTACTAACCCTTAATGTAGTGGTTATACCAACTGACTTATATGCCGGAGTCCCATGTTTGATTCCCGGACAAGTCCGGCATCATTATCTTCGCCCAAGCTAAGGCTTATGTAGGCATCTAAAATAATAATGATAATAATAATGAAATCTGGTTTTTATATTGATGTAAATAGATTTTTGCTTTCTCTTGGCTATATGAATATATTGTAAAGGATACTATTGTTTATGTTAAATTTTCGAAATCGAGTTTTACCAGAAATACACGTTATACCCAAAAAATATATGTTTAGTGATTTGGTGTGTGTGTGTGTGTGTGTGTGTGTGTGTGTGTGTGTGTGTGTGTGTGTGTGTGTGTGTGTGTGTGTGTGTGTGTGTGTGCGCGCGCGCGCGTGTGTGAGTGTATGTGTGTGTGTGTGTGTGTGAGAGAGAGAGAGAGAGAGAGAGAGAGAGAGAGAGAGAGAACAAAATATCTTAAGAACGCCACATCGTACGAAGTTGAAACTTAAAATTTAAGTTAGGTACTACTAGAAGACCCGGCAGAAACATTTTCATCAAAATCGGTCAACTGGAAGTAGTAGTTTATTCGTGTAATTTCATATATTTGCAATTTTCTCAAAGACGGCTCCCACAATTTTTTTTAAATCGTTTTATTTACTACATATTTTATTCCCTACAAGATACGGCAGGCGCCATAACTGAAATTCTTTTGGAGGCTATGCTCTCGTAAAATAAAATTCTTTTTTTTTAGATTGCAGCTTTAATATGCATTTAGCGTAAAAGTGTATATAATAACAGTTGTAGAGAATTTAAAACACACAACTTTTATTTCGAACATTTCTTTGTATAACGCTTAGTTTAGCGTTCATTAGTGATTTTGTTTTTTTTTTCATGAAAATCTGTAAAAAATAGACTGTTTAAGATTTCAGCCCTGGTATGTATTTTACGACAAAAAAATATATAATCAAATTTAGAAATTAAAAAAATCTACAACTTTTATTTCAAGTATTTTTTCCTACAGAGCCTAGTTTAGCGTGAAAGAGTGATTTTCGTATTATTAAGCCAAATTAAGGTTTGTTTTAATTTTGCATCATGCACTCATGATTAAAATAGGTTATTTTTTTAAGTTTAGCGTTTTTGTTTATTTGTAATGTTTTTTATACTAATGTTAGGTTATATTGTTCATTGTTTGCGTTGGCAAGGGAAAGTCGCGCGAGTGTTTCACACCAGACCTTTTTATGCAATCAAATTCTTCCCTGAATTATCTCATAAGTGAAATTTTTCTTGCAAGTTTAAGAAAAAGATCCTTGAAAATAATAAAAATTATGTAGGCTACTACTTTTAACAGGTTTTAATAACTTTTCTTACATTGATTCCCGTAAAGAATAGTTAGTTTAGTAACCGAATACAATTATTAAATGAGACATGTAGTAGTAATTCCAGTTCAAGTTAATATAATGTATTTGAATTATTTTGAAACGTGAGCTTTTATTTGGCTGGGTTATTCGTAGTTTCCAATATAATAGTTCCTAATATTTAATCATATATTTTGAAACTTTCAACATATCACGTCTGATGATAATGAAATTAAATTGTTGTTCAAACAATTTACACTTTATTATTATTATTTTAATTTACTTTTCGTGTCAATTTTAACGCTCTGGACGTATACAGACAAAATTTTGTTCGGTTGATTAAATTTTGACAAACAAATTTGAAGACTACTTAATATTATTCATTTAACTATTTATTATTGTATTTAATAAACAACAGTATTCTTTAACATACAAACATATTGATTTATTTTCTGAAGAAAACCTTCTTTCATATCCAAATTATTTACAAAATTTCCTTATGGTTTTGTTTAATCATATATATATATATATTCTTTATTGGTTCTTTAACAGCTTTTAAGTTTGATTTTATTATTGTTATTATTATTAACTTGTCCCTTACTTTCCTTCAGTAAAACATTAATCACATCAAATCTTATAGGTTTTTATTTAATTGACATAATGGATATACCATTTAATGTTCCAATATATATTTAATTTTATTCTTTAAGAACCAATATGGGACCTCCTCCTTCTTTTAATATCCAGGCCCCACTAAATCATTTTTTACAAAAAACTTTAACCTACTAGCTGCCTAGCAACCCATCTTTGTTTATCACTCTTTTTCAAATTAAATTAAAATTTATTCTTTTCACCAGCTGGGTCTATTTACATTTATTTCAAACCAAAAATAAACAAAGCCAGCTGTCAATGATTTTGAATCGTCACAAGTTATAAGTATAGTAATTATATTATAATGCCATAGATGTAGGTAATTATAAAAATGCAGTTTAAGGCTTCCAAAATTTAAAAAATTTGATGTTCAGTTTTGAAGAAATATGCAGTTTTTCCGTTAATTTATATGAGGGGGTACCCAAAAGTAGCCGAAATAGCTCTGGACGTTGCCTTGTGTAGGTCACATTTCTGCCGTATAGACGTTTATAGCGCAAATCTTTGCGAGTTCAGTGTTCATATGCAGTGATTGTTTTGGCTAACGCTGTGTTCTTCTTGTTTCGGTTTTTTATGGTAGCAAGTTTACGTAAACAACGGGCAGCTGTAAAATTTTGTTTCCTACTCGGTAAAAATGCTGCTGAAACTGTTTTAATGTTGAAAACAGCTTACAAAGATGATGCTTTGCGCAAACTTTAAGTATGCGAGGGGTTTTCTCGGTTTAAAAATGGCAACATGAAAAAATTTGAGAGCTTGTGCTTTCAGACCGTTGACTGACAATTTGAAATTTTTAAGAAGATTGCGCAACAGTGTTCGTCAACAATGACCCGATTTGTGGCAGACAGGAGACTGGTTCTCAAGCACCTGCACACTCAGCCATTTCTGTTTAACAGTTTTTGGCTAAAAATGGCATGGTTCCACTGCACCCGGCACCTTACTCGCCTGCCTGGCTCCACGCGACTTTTTCTTATTTCCACGCGTGAAAAGGTATTTGAAAGGACACTGATTTGACGACATTGAAGTGGTCAAGAAAAAACGAGGGAAGAGCTGTCAGCCATTTCTAAAGATGACTAACAAAAAGTTTCGAACAGTGGAAGCACCGGTGGGACTTTTGTATTAGTTTTAATGAACAGTATTTTGAAGGCGATAAGGTTTTTTTGTAAAAAAATTAAAAATAAATTGCTTTTAAAAATACTCCGGTTTCTTTTGGGTACTCCTAATATAATGAAGTATGTACCTAAAAAAGAACTAATGCAAAAAAACAATATTCTAGTTTCAGCTCAAAAACCGTAACCGATTACATATTATTTCTTCTATTTACGTAATTAGGAGGTATTATTAATGTCTTGAAAACTCATTATTTATTTATTTATTACCTGTATATACATAGGAAAAATTAGTCACCCTGTTCTAATTGATAATACCATTTACGTTTACGTGTATTATTATCATCTGCAACAACCATTGTATAAAAAAAAATTTACTGTGTTGCTTTGGAAACAAATGTTGATTAATGAAACATATACCTTCACCAGAAAAATACATAATGTATTGAAAAATGTTCAATTAATTTTAACCAATTCAATTAATTTAAGTACTGAACCATATTACTGCGTAAACAATTAAATACAGATAAAATTAGAATACATAATAATTTTTCCCTGCAATTAAAATTAGACGCAATAAACGCTGCTTGCTTTGTATATGATTATGACCTCTTTTTTCTAATTATCTAAAAAAACAATCTTAGGAATAGCTAAGTACTTCGGAATAAAACAAATGTCTCTTAAAGAGCGTATTTTGCATGGAAGTAATATTATTTTTTTCTTATAAATTGTATAAACAAAAATATAAACGTGATACATACACGTATTGAAAAATTTGAATTTCTTTGTTATTATTTTTAACTTTTTAATGGTAACTATTTTGTGCGTCTAGGGAGATTGGGCTCCATGAACCTAGACGCACCCAGCACTTCAGAGAATTCAACGGCGCGTGCTATTTGGGAGATGGCGACGGCAGCGACGCAACAAATAAACCATTCCTCTTCATCAACCAGCGCACCGGCTCCGACAACATCATCAATGGAAGTACCTGACAACGAAGGCTTCACCACCGTCCACCGAAAACGAGTTCGCACCAACTCAGGTGATGTACAAACACTTACCACCCCGATTGCAACCTCACCCCCCGATTCGACTCCACGTCGAAATAAAGTTCCTCCGTTTGTGTTTCGCGCCCCTGCTAACTGGGCCGCGTTAACAAGGACACTGAGCAGTCAGCTCACGGAGTCATTCAAGGTCACAACACGTAGCAATTCTTACTCTTTATTTACAAAGAATATCGATGACTTCCAAAAGTGCAAGGCTGTCCTCCTTTCGGAGGGCATTAACTTCCACACTTACTATACAACCGAGCCTGATGAGGTCAAAGTGGCAATCAAAGGGAACATAAAAAAAGAGAAGAACATAAAAAGGCCGGTGATTATGCCAAACTCTACCCTTTCCGTCTCCCCTGAAATCATAAACTAACCCCTACCTTAAATTATACCTTTAGTCCACGTTCAGTAAAATGCATGCCTTCCCCTCCCCAAGATAATAGGACTCCCACAAAACTGAAAAAAGGCCACTGAATTATAAAATAAAATAAAAGAGCCGCTCTTAAACCCACTTGTCCCTTAATTAAAATTTTCCACAAATAACTTCTAATAATAAATTACCTCCTTTCAAGTCCCAGTTCTAATGTCCCACGAACCAGAATCCTATTTCCTATTTAAACTATAAAATTCCTCCTAAATTTCTTGAGGTTGCAATTATTCTGTTATATTGTTCCCCGAGCGACCAGGTGTTCCTTAACACGATGTCGCCATCATAGGGCTTCTTAGCCCTCTCAACCAGGATTCAGGATTCAGGATTCAGGTAACTGTTTAAATGTAATGGATGAGATCATGAGAAAGGATTACTTCATGAAAATTAATAAGAACAAAACGAAAGTGTTGTGCAGCAGCATGAGTGGTTTAGAAGAGATGGGATATTTAAAAGTAGGCAACGAAAACGTACAGGAAGTTGAAGAATTCTGCTATCTAGGGAACATAGGATGTTTTAAGCACAAATGATATCAAAAGTAGAATTGCACAAGCTAGGAAAGCCTTGAATTGAAAAACAGCTTACTGATTATTTATTTATTTATTTTATTTAGTAAAATGTAGCTACATTAAAATTACAATTCATTACTATACTAAGCAATGTACAATATTTTAAACTACATAATTATACTTGTACGCAAAAACTCTTCTTCACAAAGAGTTCTGTCCGCGCACAGGAGAATACAGAACAAAAAAACTATTTATGTTAAATAGGTTACAAAGATTGCGTAAAACAGAATTTAAAAAAAATAAAACAAAATAAATGATAATTTCAATAACATTTTACATAAAATATCAAATATCAATCAATCAAAATCAATCGATTACAAACATTGACTTACAGATTATGAAAAGTTTCTTAAAACACTGCATTTGGAGTGTAGCTTTATACGGGAGTGAAACGTGGGTGATTGGGACTGTAGAGAGAAAGAGGATGGCAGCTTTTCAAATGTGGTGTTACAGGAAAATATTAAAGATTAGGTGAGTGGACAAAATAAGTAATTTAGAGGTTCTTAGGCGAGTAAATGAAAAAATAAGTATATGGAAGAAAGTTACTAGAAGAAGGGATAGGCTAGTGGGACATATATTAAGACATCAAGGTATTGGTCTATCAATAATGGAGGGTAACATGGAGGGAGTGAATTTTGGGGGGAGGCAAAGGTTAGAATATATAAAATTACAAAAATGTAGGGTGTCACAGTTATGTAGATATGAAACGACTTGCAAGAGATAGAACAGCTTGGAGAACTGCATCAAACCAGTTGAAAGACTGATGGCAAACAAAATTAATTTGTTAAAATAATCTTAAATATACAATAAATACCAGCAGAATGTTACACATAAGTGTAAAAACGAAGTTATTATTCAAAAACAATGAAATCGTTCTGACTTTAATTATTTTTAAATAAAATATCATTCTTAGCTGCTTTTTTATTGATCCTCTGAACCCAAAAACATGTTTTTAGCGATTGGTGTGTGTGTGTGTGTGTGTGTGTGTGTGTGTGTGTGTGTGTGTGTGTATGAGTGTGAACAGAACATCTCAAGAACAGAACATCCCTGGAAGTTGAAACTGAAGTAAGATACCACTAAAGCATCCGGCACAAACATTTTTATCAAATCCGGTCAACCGGAAGTGGTAGTTTATTTTTGTAATTTTTTACTTTTTTCAATTTCCTCAAAAACGGGTCCTACGATTTTTCTAAATTCTCTCTCATTTACTAGATTTTTCTTTTTTTACAAGATAAGGTAGGCATCATGTCTGCTGAAATTCTTTAGAAGGCTGTTCTCTCGTAGAAAAAATGGGGTTTTTTAAGATCGCAGCCTTCGTGTGTATTTTAGGGCAAAAGTGTATAATTAAAGTTGTAGAAAATTTATAAATCTACAACTTTCATTTCAAATATGTCTTTCTATATCGCTTGGTTTAGCGGTAATTAGTGATTTTATGTTTCTGTCATGAAAATCTGTAACAAAAATCGTGTTTTGTAAGATTTTGGCCTTAGTATATATTTACGCATATATTGTTCTCTTTTGAAACCTATTTGGACCTACGGATCCCAAATTTACGGTTCAACCAAACCCTCTAATTTGCAACGAATTCAAGCATTCCAGTCAAAAACATTACGCCTTATAGCAAATGCACCTCTTTACGTTAGCAACAAAACCTTACATACAGATTTGAAAACACCACTTGTACAAAATTCCATTGAATACCTATACAAACGCTTTCACGACAAGTCACACGAACACGAGAACCCCCTGGTGCGTTCACTTTCCTCCGTCCATTTACCTGATAATCCCCCTAGACGCCTTAAAAGACGCTGGAGTAGAGACCTGCTAATTTGATATACAAATTTCATTCTTGGGGAGGCACCAATGGGGGCCCTACCCCTCTCATGCCTATCATGTCATTTACATTATTATCATAATCATCACATTTGCTTGTTGTAACGTTTTACAGTTGTAAATAAAGAATTAAAGAGAAAAAAAAAAAAAAAAAAAAAAAGTATATATTTTACGACAAACGAGTATATAATCAAATTTATAGGAAATTAAAAACCCGACAAATTTTATTTTGAGCATTTGTTTTTACAGAGCCTAGTTTAGCGACAGAGTGATTTCCCGTATTATTAAACCAAACTGAGGTTGGTTTTCGTTTTGCATCATTCACTCGTGATAAAAATTAAGTGTTTTTTTGAGGTTAGTTTTTTGTTTATTTCTAATATTATGTTATATTGTTAATTAATTGCATTGGCAAGAGAAAGTCGTGTGAACGTTTCACTCCAGATTTTTTCTAATTTAAATTATGATGGGTATGATGGTACTTGATAAATTTAGAAAACAATCTTGTCAATTTCATTTTACATATCGCCATTTACATAAGAACCATGAATTTTATTTAATTATTTATTTATAAATTTATTGTAAATTTGTTTTAATTTAAATTTGATTTCCAAATTTTTTTTTAAAGTATAGACCTTTGAAGAGGATTTTTTTAATAGAAAGAGATAAAGTAGCTTGCTTAATTAACAAAATTATTCATGTAATTATAAAGTAATGAAAATTCGCAATTCGACAGTACGAGGTAAATTATACTTTAATATGACGCAATAAAATGTTATCCAATTTATTTTATTTTTAATTATTTTTAGAGCATAAACTGATAAGGTCAGTAGCATTGTGTATTAAATTATTTACCATATTTAGACAATTCATTGAGTATTATCCTATTTCAAATATTCAGAGAAAATCTATCAGATTTTTAACTCTGCATTAAACGTAAGGCCCTTGTCATGTTATAATCTATTTCAAGAGGATTGTAGTTTGAATGATGGAAATATAATTTATACGTTCATTTTAAAATTTGGGCAATTTACAGAGAAGCGATTGTTCACTCATTATTTTTTGTCGTGTAAAAACATTCACTATTACTATTAAAAAGCCAACGTAATTACTGCAAATTTATTTTACGTTTTTAATTATATTTATTTTTCATACCATTAATTCTTTAACACTATTGAGTCAGTGGAGAACCTACTCAGTGCTCCGTCAAAGGCACCAGTTTTGATTCTCAATTGCTGATTTAGAAACCATTCAGTGCCCGTTTCAAATTCACTCCTGGTGATTAATAACCTTAAATTTAAAAATACATAAGGAAATTTTAATAATCAATAATATATTTAGTTGTTAACTAACACCTTTCATTTTCATCTACTGTTAGTACATGAGTTTATACTAAGTATAATTTATTGTTCTAAGGGATTTATATTTCTGGTTTGAAAATACAGCAGTATTGTATAAAATTCATTCTAGTAAAAATACAAAATTTATGGAAAGTCCACATAATCTCTCATCATAAAACATTAAATCAAATATACCTTTGTCAATATACCATTGTCAGCGGTCTCTAGTTAATAATCCTGCTTTTAATCAACATTTTCTGCAGATAAGGCTTTTCCAAATCATGATTTTATATAAAATTATTATTCAATTGATAAATTAATTTATTTATCGCCATTAATATACCTTCTATCATTATTTCTACTGTACACATCGATATTTAAATCTCTTTTAGTGATATTTTATTCTCTGAGTAATAAACCTCATTTTGGTGGTTAGATTTTAGTGTTTAGATAAACCTTCTTTAGTGATAAACATCTTCTCTGAGTGATATTTTATTTTGCTCAGAAATGAACAAGAAAAGTAAATTTAGTGAAACGAATGGAAATTTAAAGTCCTTTGATTGCTTACATATGACAACTGAGGTTAACAACATGTTAGTGCATTAACACTGCAATTCTTAAATAAAATAAAAAACCCTTGAAATTGAAATTTAACTTATCGTTTGAACCAATTTTAATATCTCATACTTCAATAATCAGTAAAGAATTCCTTTTTTTCATCAGTTAGAAGAGATCGCTTACCAAGTTTTTGTGTGAATATTGTTTCTAGGTTCATTCATCTAAAGGTTGCGGACTTCCTAATAGTTAGTACTGATCATCACAAGATAATACGGAAGAAGATTTTTCGTACTGGTCAAAAAGTTTACACATTACGCTGTTGCTACAGATCCCCGCAGATTTCGTAATTTCGTTGATATTGTCAAAGTGGTAGTGTCCGTCAAAGTGGCAGTGTTCTGTCAACAGGACTACAGCCACTCTAAGTTGCTTCGTCGCCATACCAAGGATTCCACGAACAAAATTACGGGAAAGTATGACCTTCATATTTTAACTGTGATTCAGTTTAGCAGTTTGCTTGGAATACCTCTGGCGCACTTCTCACTCAGGAATGAGTAATCCACCCAGAAACGAGATTTATGATATTATTTAAAATTCCTTTGTGTCACTACAAAATGAAATTCTTGTTTAACAATGCCTTTTTGCTTTAACTTATGAAATCTAATAAATTAATTTATCTATTTGTTAAAACAAATAGTAACTTACCTGAGATAGCTGTTGGAGAAGAGATTAGAGTGGATTTTGCCCAAACATTTGATATTTGTTGACCTGGAGGAGGTATATGACAGCATTTTGCTTAAAAGATTGTTTGAGATTTTGGAGAGCCGTAATATGAGCATGATTTACGTGCAGTGTATTTATAACAGGAATAAAAATTATATATGTAAGATAAAGACAGCGATTTATGTGTCTACATCTTTTGCTGCCTTGAAGAAGGGCATTAAATGGGGTGCTTTTTGCCTCCGTACCTTTTTAATACTCGTATATACAACCAGTAAGCCGTATTAGAATAGAAGAAGGAAATCTATGAAAATGAGTATTGAAACAGATGGGGAATGATTGACCATACTTCTGTTTGCAGATGATCAGATCGTTATTGAAAATGACGAATATGATGCTGGTTTCATGGTCAGAAAGTTTTTGGAGGAGTATAACAAATGGGTACTAAGGATGAATATGAAGACTGAGTACCTCGCAATAAGAGTAAGAGAGAGGGATATCCAATTGGATTTTGGAGATATCAGCGTGTGTGACGGTTTTAAGTAGTTCGGAAGCCTCATTATTGGAAAAGGAACGTGAGAGAGGTATTTAGTCTTTCTTTAACTACCAGCCAGCTGCTCGGAGGAAGAGAGGCAAGCCCTGCGGAACTTTGTAAAAAGAGGTGAGAGAGGCTTTAAGGAAGTGGCAGGAAGGGCTTGAGGAGAAGAACTGGTGAAACAAACCGAAGTGGAGATTGTGACGCGGAGTGTGGTAGTAGCTGTAGGATCTCCACTTAAAAACATAGATACTTACTGACAACATTTAGCAACTTCACAATAATTATTCCAGAATTTTTTTACATCAGAATTTACACGATCACGTTTATGTAGAGTGGTATAGACACTGCGATTGACTGCAAGATGATGGATTCTGCTTAAAATACTATGTTGGTTTATTGGCGGAAAAATATTTCTATATAATGAAATTTTTGAATAGGTTTATTTAGATGAGCACAGATCTCTATACAATTTGTCAAGACGTGATAGTAAAGGTTTTTAACATGCTTTATGTGTTTAAATATATTTTTGCGTATGTGCGTTGTTTATTTAAATTATAAAAATACTTAAATGTGTAAGTTCAAGTTCCATGGGTAAGCCTTATATATTTCTAAATAAATATTTAATCAAATTTTGTTTTAGGTGAAGAAACTTCTTATGTTTCATTTAATAAAAAATACAGTTATTTTCAAAAACTTTTTTTGCAAAATAGATGAATTTTTTCATGAACTATGTGTACCTAGTTTTAATAGATCAAAGGGTCATTGTTCTGTAAAATATAAAAATTTGTTACGACATATTTTTAATTTGTACATTATTACTAATTTTTGTAATGGAATTTGAAAATGTAAAACAATTTTAAATTGAAAGACAATGGAACGAAAAGGTATTTTTTAAGAACTATAGCTTCTTTAGATGCTAAAATAGTAAAAATAATGAAATAATATTATACATCTAGTGGCATTTGAGCTCTTAAGTTCTTTTTGATATTATGTTTATCCTCAGAGGTAGCAATAGTTTTTTTTGCTATAATGGAAATACCTTATTAATCCAAAGTGATATCTAAAAAACAAACTGATGTAATAAGCATTTTCATGTCGAAAACTAGAACGGTGCTAATTTGGAACAATATTTAGTTAACAAAAACTGTGTAGATAAAAATTACCTTTTGCTTTTCCAAGAAAAATCTTATCATAAACTTCAAAAGCTAAATATTTCGGTTTAAGAGACAAATTATTGGACTATATAAGTTATTTATTAAAATTGTAAATTTATATAATTGTTTTCTGTCATACTGAAAATAAACAGCTTAATATGAAGTTGTTTAGGTCATCAGCCAAAAGGCTGGTTTGAACTTGTAAATGTTTTACCAAGTAAAACGAGGAGTGAGGAGGCCTTCTTCACTGAGTGGAAAAGTACGCTTATGAGCATGCCGGGACCTCTGAAAAGTACTTTTCACTCTACCAATGAAACCTTCACATGATTCACCACAGGGTCCGGATGTACAAAGAAATTCATTACTTTCAGAGGATATAACTCTGATTAGTGTATTTTACACCTCTGCCTCTTCTGTTCTTAAATGATTCAGTGATTGGCTGACCATGTGATAAGAAACAGAATATTTATTTTGGCCCTGCAATTACAGATTGAGTGTGAATAATTTGACACTCCACCTGTCTGTTATTGGCACCTTAATTATGATATTTTTATTAAAAGGAAGCAGATGTAATAAGTTCGCAAGTATTTTTGTTTTACCTGATTTTAATTTTATTATTACAGTAAATTAAACTACAGTTGTAGGTTACCTCTGTAATCCAGTGGTTAGCGTGTTACGCTCCAAAGCGGAGGTCCTGGGTTCGAATACCGGCCAGGGTCTGGAAAATTATTACAAGTTCAAATTCACCGTTCTACAACCCAATATCGTCGCTAATAAATAAGATATGTTGCGACTTAAAAAACCCGGCAGTCGTAGTTATGTGTGTATTTAATCGAATCAGTTATGTAATTAATGTTATATATTTAGCACAATTTGACTTCTTTGGTAGAGAAGTAAGACCAGTACATCTAGGTGTACATGAATTTTCCCACAAAAACTCTAATTCTGACTTGGTTTATTAATTGAGGGTCATGATTAACGTCAAGTAAGCATTCCTCTCTTGGGGCCCTGTTATAAAAATGGAAGTCTCAATTATTCTTCCTAACAAAGGGACGGTATTAACTTAAAAACCCAATGGTTTTCATCTTGTAATTTCTTAATTTCATTTTATATTTACGTGCTAATAAAATTGTATATCATTTTTATAAACATATTTTATGGGAAATCTTAAATCATACCGTAATTCCCTTGCTATATTATTTAGTTTTATGGTATTAAGAATTATTGGCACTCCTAGAACAGTACTGACAAAAAGTATACGGTGATGCATAGAAAAACTATATATAAGAAGACATTTGCTGTTTGGGAATCTCAGTGTCCCTTAATGCTTTAGGTCTTCAGTCTTATCGAATTGGAATTACTACTTCTTCTATTTCTCTATATCTCTTTAGTAAGAGAAATTTCCCTTAGGGTTTTCCTAAGGGAAACCCTTCAGTATATTGTTTTAAACGAATTTGTCAGTTCCGTAGATCTTGTTCGTCATTACTGTTCAACGATGACGTCCTTTCATATTCAGTATTTTCTGCCAGACAATGTATGTAATAGATTAAAATTTATTTAGGTTAACAGTCTTTCATTTTATGAAGAAGAAATTACAGAATTTCTATAAGAAAAATAAAAAATGATAAAAAATATATTATTACTTTGAAGTTTAATGTAACAGAAAATACACAATGTGCATATATTAGTAACTATATATCTCAAATGACCGAGCATTTGAAAAGCCTCTGCAGTACTTTATTGAGGAAAGAAACTGAAAGAGAGTAAGGGAAAATTATTTGCGAAAAGAGTGGATACGTAAGTCATGGAAAGCGTAGTAAACGTTTGCCATATGGCACTATCCCACGAAATTTTCTCGTTGTGTTGTTCCAAGCGAATTCTGATTTTTAAAGTGTTACAAAAGTTCAAAAAAATTAAATTGCTTTTTAGATATATTTATTTATCGATTCATACATGATAACATTTTTACTTTTAATTAAAATTACGTTTATATAATTAGTTACGTTTATAGAAGTTCTTTTAGAGGATTCAAATAAATTTTGTGTGAAAAGTAATTTGATATTTCAAAGAAAACAATTACTTACATAACAATAGACGGCTTATCAAATAACGAACCACTGATCACAAAGGAAGAATCATTTTTCTTTATCTGTCTCTGCAAAAAACAATACCGTTCGTATTTTTAGATGTACGTCTTTTCATTTAGCTTTCTCATAAATTTGATACTGCAGGAGAATTTTATTTGTCTTTAAACCAAAACAGTGTTATTCTTAGCTATGAAATAATCTAACTAATAAGCTCTTATGTGATTTAATCATAAAGGGTCAGCAAAAGAATTCAAATAAATTTTTGTGGTGTAATAACATGTTTTTGTTGAAAATTGACTTTCCAGTAGCGAATTATTTTCACATTTAAATGTTTACAGTCACCAAACATTATTACGTAATTCAATAACCTCTTGATTCCTTACCTTAAAATGCGTTTTCTTAAGCTTAACAGTTTAAAAAATTCAAGCCTACTTCCGGGATGGAAATCTCAAACTTCTAGGAAAGTAATTTTGTTCATACAAATGTGCATTATTCGTTAATTGACCATTTGAAATTACTCTACTTACATATTTTTACCTCAGTAACTGTAATTTTGTCTTTCTATTCTGACATCGGTTGTTTATTTAGCTGAACGGAATTATTTGAATTAATTTTATTAAACTCTAGTACAAGAAATTTCTTTTATCGCTAATTTTCTTATTTGACAGTGTAGGACTAAATTAATTAGTGATTTTTTCAGACGGTTCGCTATGTTGTGATCATTTCTGTAATGTTCAAAATAATTTGCGGTGTAAAAGTTTGTTTATTATTTACTTTAGACCAACCCACCAGGTTGCTCTAGAGGTAAAGTCGTCGCGCGAGTCAGCTACTTGACAGCTGATTTTCAGAGATGAAGGTTTCTGGTTAAAATCCTAGTAAAGGTATTTACTTTTATACGGATTTAAATATTAGACAGAGGTCACCGGTGTACTTTGATGGTTGGGGTTTAATTAATCAAACCCTCCCAGGAATGGTCGGCCTGGGTCCGCACAAGACTACACCTCATTTACACGTCAAACACATTATCTTCATCTCGTTGGGTCATGGGTTTGCTTATTGTTCTGAATTGAACAAATTGCAACGTACACAAATTAGGAATAAAACAAAATTATTTAATTGTTAGCTAGCACAACAGAATTGATGAAACTTTTTGTCTTTATTATACAAGAAACTTTATGTCTTCTTTTAACACAAAATTTCTAAAGGCCGATCTGATTGAGGTAGTAGACAAATCCCAAAGTTTATCCGAGTGTAGTTTCTGATGACTCGCAATTCTGATCACTACACAATTTATTTAATTTTAGCTTTAGTGAGAACTAAGAAAAGTCATCCTAGGACTTCGTTCTTATATAAAACGGTTTTATTTATAGCAAACTGAACATAAATTTTACTAATATTAAAGATTAATTTTCTCTTCGATTCATGTATAATGACAGCTATTTCTGCAAAGTGTTTGGGCTTGTACTTAGATGAGCGAATTTGGTAGGCTTGGAACTCCCATATTTCTATTAAAAGACTGGGTAAGAGGTAATTTTAGTACTGTATGATTCTATTAAGTTATTTCGTTAGACATTTCTATTATTAGAAACAATTTAAAATAATTTTCAAATATTCTTAATAAGAAAATACAGTGAAAAACAAGTTAGTGAAATTTACCCTACGATATTCATTATTTTTGTGTTGTGGGATTTGCTCGTCTGTTTTGATTTTCATGATTTAAAGTAATCATTTTTTTCTTTGGAATGAGAACACAGTTATCTATTCTACTTGCAAAATTTAAACTTTCTTTCTTCAGCTGTGCTCCAGGTATTTCCCTGAGGGTTCAAAAGCGTATGGTTGCTAGGGAACAAAATTTTTAGAAAAGAAGACGTTTTGTATTCTGCTTATAAATGGGTATCAGAACCGTATGAACTCCAAACACCTGAGACATAAAAGTTCATCTCGAAGCAAACTTCAATAAAAAACTAAAGAGCATAATATTTAATGCCAAGATGATATATAGAAACATAAATTTTTGTAACATTTATGAACTTATTTTACAAATAGAAATAAAAAAGGAAAACTTATATAATTTCTATCTGTGAAAATGATATTTTTAGTTGATTCATTTTTTTAAATAATCCTTGTACTCTAGCATATTTGATTTCTCGGATTCATTCCTGTTTTGCTTCCAACTGCTGTTTTTAAATTTTTCAGCTAAATAAAAAACAGAAATTAAGAGGATTAGTAGGCCTACCGTAATTTTGAGCTGCACAATAATTGTTAGTTTCAAGATAATTTTAAGGTAGGGCTAGATACCATTGAAATAAATTACCGTTTTGGATTTCTCGATTTTTTAGTAAAAATATAAAAATTCAGAACATCGATAACCAACAAAGTGGGTTTAAAACAATTTTACTGCTCGACAATGAAGAGACAAGGAATAATATACCAAGTTTTTTTATAAAAACATCTATGTCAAATTATAGGAATCAAAATAATTTCTTACTAACGTCATTGTAGTTCTATTCATTAGTAAAATGATAACAAGATATCAAACTCTGAATATAGTAACTTTTATTCAACTTTATACTTCAAGTTTTCTAACAAGATTCATCACCGATTGGTTATTGCATACATATTTACTATGAAAATTTCTTAGCTTACCTTCTAGAAAGTTTTATAAAGAATGTTCTTCTTCCTGTCATTGGTTAGTCCTTCCGACCTGTTCCGACTTTTTTGCCTATCTTTTTCGTGGTCTACCTACATCTATTCGTCCAGCAGGTACGTTACCTAATGCCCGTTTCGCCCATCTATTTTTACTCATGCGTATTAAATGTTCCTCCCACTTCTCTCTGTATCAACTGTTTTTAAAAGAGGGGCAAACATTTAAATTGGCCCAAATTTCCTCATTTTTAATCTGTTCTCTGAAACTACACCCCTGAACTCTTCTCAAGAACCGCATTTCCACTGCCTGGAACAAACGTTAATCTTTCTTCCAGGAAAAGAAGTATCCAGGACTCACAACCGTTTAGCA
Organism: Catonia carolina; assembly: GCA_035578175.1. Classification (NCBI taxonomy): domain Eukaryota; kingdom Metazoa; phylum Arthropoda; class Insecta; order Hemiptera; family Achilidae; genus Catonia; species Catonia carolina. The sequence continues at coordinate 377,730,386 of JAQMRL010000001.1, forward strand.
ATACTGGAACAGCCAGAGTCGTGTAAAACTTCAACTGGGTATCTTTCCAAAATCTTTTATTCGTTGACCAAGCAAAGAATGTTTTAAACAGATAGCAAAACACAGACAATGATAATTATAAGTATTGAATTGTGTAAGTGTGGTAGTATAAAATATGACAAACGCCAGTAGTAACCATTACTATTTTTATTTTTCATGGTAAATATTAATACAGGAGTTAGGTAAGGCTATAGAAGGTTTTAGTTAAATATTTATTATTACGGATTTCCAAAAACACATTTAATAATCTTGTTTACTCAACAGCTTCTTTGAAAATTAGAGAGGTTTTATTAAAGGTTACTCTCAAAGATTTTTCATTGAAATATCCTCTCTTATTTTGTTTTAGAAGAAGTGATTTCATTGCAATCTCGATACCTACTAAAAATTTCAGTGAGTTTTTGTTTTATATTTTTAAACAAACTAATTTAGGGAAACCAAGTCCTCGTTAAAAACTGTGCAAAATATCTTGTAACAAAATAATATTTAAAACGCTTCACCAGTGTTTATATTATAAACACAGGCGCAACACAGGTACATTTTCACTATATTTTCATTAAATTATATTAATTCAATGAAAATATGGTGAAAATTTAATTAAAATTAACGTTCTAAATTAGAAGCTCTTTTAATGAGCTTTTTGATTGTCATTGTACATTTATTACATGTTATTAAAATTTTATAGAGAAAACAACCTATTTAATATTAGCTTGGCATAAATTTATGACACCTAAAAAAAAATTATGAAAATTTTATTTAAATAATATACAGAAATCTCATTAAAAAGTTACGTCTCGTGTTGTTTAATAAATAAATAATGATAGTAAAAAAAAAACAGCAAGCCAATATAAACTAAAGCAATTTTAACGAATAATTCGTAGTTATTTTAAGGTAATTAAATAATTTGAACAATAAAAACTATAAATTGTTTTATTGATTAGCTACCCAATATTTTATTCAAATAATAATTTTTACTCACTAAGGTTTTACGGTTCTGCTGATTTTCCTTCACTTGCTTTTTAAATCAGACATTGAAGGTGGTGTTTAAGTCGGTAATATGTATTTGGAGTCGGATAATACAGGAACGTTTCACTGTAGTGCATCCTCTTACCATAAAAAACTATTGTCAAAATTATTTTCGTTTAAGATTTACCTCTTATCATTTTATTTGAGATAAATGCAAAGCAAAATAGAAAGAACATAATGAAGAAGCACATTTAGGAAAAGAAAAATGATAAGGAATATTGTAAGCATATGACAACATTTTTTATTTTAAATCTTTAACTGAACCTGCTTTGGAGAATAACCAAAAGATGAAAAAACATTGATATTAAATTAGAATTAACAAGAACAGGCATGATATAAAATACAACATTCAGCAATGTTAAATTTGCAATCACAATAACAAAATATACTAACATATGAGAAAATTACTAAATTATGAAAAGAAAAACGATAAAAAGTTCATATTGGTAAAGAAAAATTATTACCAACAGTAATAAAGAATATTTAAAACAAAATAAAAGTTGCATTTTAATATTTCTGATTATTTTATCTTTTTGGACATAAACATGTATAAAGAATTAAAGATCTCTGCTCCATCTTTGTTTTAAACTTCTAATGAAGCCTGGTGGATTAGCCATATCACTGATAAGCGAATTTTTTTTGGATTTGTAGTTTTGAATAGAGTTATAATAGTTTTGAATATAACTATTTTTGATGATGTCGCAAAGGCATTGTGTTTTTCAATTGGTGTGTTGTGTGTAATTTGAGACATAGTAGGGTGAATCGCTTATTGTACGGAGAAATTTAGACTGGAATGCTTGAATAGGTTTTAATTACTTTGTTTTGCGCAACAAAAAATTTGAATATCATATATCTAGGAAGAGGGAATTAGAGAATAATAATTTCTGTTTGAGATGTATGAGTGATTTAGAGTGAACAAACTTGTATAGTTGTTTCAAATGTAAGTTTAGTAACAACATGAAAAACTATACATGATACATTAATGTCATGACTGCGGTAATAAGGTTGTGCTAAAGGTACAAAGGTACTGTAGTAAGCCAATGTTTCAATGTGAACAAATTCTTTATTTTATTATTACCTAAACTACATAGATTATAGGATTATGTTTGAAAAATGTAGATGGTTAAAAATGCTTGAACCAGGATGAACGTTGAAAATCGTTGTAAAAGATACTTTTATTGTAACATGACATTTCATAACTTAGGTTTCGTTTCCGCCTAAAAAGTTTAAACAAAGAAATTCTAGGAAAAGGTGGATGAAAAGTGTTTGTTTGGTTTAGTGACGCATTACGAACGAGGAAACTGGCAACAGGTTGCTCTAATCCGTTTCGTTTTGTTTGATCTGAATTAGCTACCTTATTCTTTCTGTATCGCAGTATAATAATATATGTCGCACTTTTTGATAAATGACCAAATATTAATGTATTTAGTTTAAACTTGCAGTAAATAACCAATGATTTTATATACAAAACAGAACAGGAAAATTAATCTGTTCGTGTGTATTCTCTCAGTTGGCATCTTTTAATCTGTTTAGTACTTTAATGTTTTGGGTTATTTCGGTTTAATGTGGTGGACAATTGGGAAATACTTTCAGGGTTTCCAAAAACATATTACAAAACTTTTACTTATAGGCCTACTATGTAAAAAAAAATCGGTGTAAACCACTCACACGACTTTCCCTTTCCAATGCAAATAATTAACAATATAACCCAACATTCGTAATAAAAACATTAGAAATAACCAGAAAACTAACCTCACAAATTACACCTTCACTTCTTTCACCACAGGATCTGGCTGGATAGTGAAATTCATTACTCTCAGAGGAGATAACTCTGATAGTGCCTTTAGACCTCTGCCTCTTCTGTTCTTAAAAATTTTAGCCATATAATTGACTTACTAAGTGAGAAGAAACAGAACTATTTTTTAGCTCTGGAACCAACAAATCGAATGCCATTAATTTAACAATTAATTTTTATCTTGTTAGATCTCCACCTGCCCGTTATGGGCAGGTGGAGATTATAATTACGTTTGTTTTTATATTTTCTTTGTCTTTTTAATTCACACTAATTAAGTGTGTATTTGTGTAATTTCAATGTTAAATTCACACACCGTTATAATTGTTGCTTAAGTGATTTTGTTTATATTTAACTGATTCCAAATTAAATACATAGTTAAATAAAAAATGTATTAGTAGTATAAATAATATTGTTTTGTGTAGGCTGAATGGGATTTCACCACAACCACCTTTCATCTATCTACGTTTAGTCCTGAATATCATATTGTCCTCATAGAAACAGTTGGGTCTAAATAGTAGAACTGACATTTTGGGATTTGGGTTATTTTGATTTAATATTCAACTATTTCAGCCAAGATTCAATGAGCAGGAGATAGGATTGAATATTAGCTGATACAGTTACAGTATCGGGATACGAGGCCAGAATTTTCACATTATTTAAATGAACTTATTTAAAGAAAACATAGAGTAAGAAAAACACTTTTCTGATATTTTTCAGAGATACATTATTGATATTTCCTGGTTATTGTTAGATCATTAGTAACTAATACTTGAATTGAATTCTGTATCGGTCTGTTTGTTATATTGTTACTAAATAAAATTTCATCATAAATATTCAAAGAAGTGAAATAATAGTAGGCCTATTAATAAAATCTGTAGGATTGCATAATTTGTATTTAGGTTATGGAAAGCAAATAATCATACCACTGTTACAAATAAAAGGTGCACGGAACACAGATCAATGTTCTTTAGAACGCCGACTTCCTGATTTAATACATCTCCTACGCTTCACTGTATTTAATCCTGCATTACCAGTTCAATCAAGTATCGGTCGATTCATTTTATATTACAGTTACAGTACTACTTAAACTTGTTCAGTAATACAACTGTTTAATTACAACAATCGGTATTAAATTTGTTTCCTGGTCACTAACTATATTGTAAATAGTTATGAATTTCAAATGAGCATTTATTTTCATAAAGTTGGAGCGAAGGTTTCATTAATATAATTTTATGAACAGATTTACAGGAGTTAAGATTCAAACAGTGGAGTTTAAAAGTTTTAATTGAGGTTAAAATTGAACAACATTTAAAATATCAATTGTCAAATGCGCCATACAATTATAAATAAGGGCGCAATAAAAATAAATTAAGTATGTCATCCTAATTAAGAGTAATTACGCTGAAAAAAGCTCTCATACTGTATATTTACGTGGTGTGACTATTAAATAACGAGGCTGACGTTGTAAGTAATTTTATTTTAATTTTATACATAATACTTTATTATCACCTTCAATATACACACCTTCTCTATCCCTATAACGCTCCATGCAAATTTTCCATTGTTGGAAACAGTGCTAGAAGTCATCTTCTGTCAGCTTCTTCAGAACACGTGCCGCTTTCTCGTTTACAGCTTCCACAGACTCAAATCTTGTCCCTTTAATGCAGTTTCCACCTTAGGGAACAGATAGAAGTCACATGGTCAAAGATCTGGTGAATAAGGTGGATGCTCTAACACTGAGATGTTGTACTTGGCTCGGAACCTCTTGACAAATAACGCGAAATGAGCTGGCGCATTGTCTTGGTGGAGAACCCATGATTTGTCCTTCCACATTTCGGGGCGTTTTTTCCTTACTCTTTGACGTAGTTTAGAAAATATCTCAAGTTAGTAATATTGATTAATTGTCTGACCTTCAGGAACCCAGTGAAAGTACACAATATCAAAAAGCAATCATCATTGCTTTAAATTTTGACTTGCTCATTCGAGCTTTTTTTGGCTCTCAGCTAAGTTCGGCTCTTCCAGTGCATGGACTGGCGCTTAGTTTCCGGATCATAAGTAAAAAACCACGTTTCATGACATGCTATTATCTTCTACCAGTTCCCTAAGGTGAAATCTGCATTAAATAGGACAAGATTTGAGTCTGTGGCAGCTTTAAAAGAGAAAGCGGCATGTATCCTGAAGAAGCTGACAGGAGATGACTTCCAGCAATGTTCCCAACAATGGAAAAATCGTATGGAGCGTTGTAGGGATAGAGAAGAAGTGTATATTGAAGGTGACAATAAGTAAATATGTATAAAATAAAAATAAAATTATTTACAACGTCAGTCTCGTTATTTAATAGCCACACCTTGTATAATGGATTTAATTGCTACAAATGTACAGTAATACTATTCATAGCTTTGCCAATGTGATGTCGAGCGAAGGATTCCATCCTGTAGTTACAGTACGTTAGGTTGCTGCATAGTAATCATGAATGCACGTTGCACTACGAAAAGATTATTATTTTAGTCTTCCGCTCTGCCAGTAATAATAGTACCATTCCATATGGCGCGAGAACCTGACCTCTTCATTCCGCAGAAATAATACTGCTACTATCTCTCTCTCAGTGAGTCTACAGTCTGTTTATTGGCCGACTGCTGACTGTAGGAGCAGAATAAAAATGTGTTGTACTATAGATAAAAAAACTATCAAAAGATCCTTTGCGCAAGTGTAATGAAAATTTCACCTTACTACTACGGCAAATAAACTGTGCGAATGATCCGATATTATTGAGAGATGTCTGCGTCTTTCTGATGTACTATTTTGGTGGAGGGGATCAGTCCATATCATAGTCTTATGTATTTCGCTTCGTTCCACCGCCTTAAATCTACTACTGGAAACTATTGACGTGTTGATGTACTAAAACGCGCGTGTGTATGTATGTTTAGTGTAAAAGTGTGTAAATATTGCCGTATTAACATCTTTTCCTACAGTTTAAGTTATGATTTAAAATTAAAATTAGGCGTAGAGTTTAATAACTTTCATTTTGCGTTAATTTAAATATGGCATCAACTTCAAAATCGTCAAGTTCATTTGGACGCCCTCTTCGAGGACAAGATCGTGAAATAGTTTATAATGTAGCTTTCTATTTAATAAATAATAAAAAAAATCATAATTTGAAATATAATGCTATTGTTGCTACACACAACGATGATTTATGATTGTTGGCATGTTGTAAATTTCTTAAGCTCTTTAGATATATAAATAAAGTAGTAATATTTTATCCACACATATGGGAAAATTTAAATTATTAAGTCTCAACAATTTATAGAAGTTTTAACCAAACTGTACGATCTCATAACAAGAAAAAAAATTAAAACATTTTAAAAACCTAAAATTAATTTTAGAAAAATTTATTAACAGTCATAAGGTTCTAAAAACTGCTCTAGAAGAAGTGTTTTCTTCGTAATTCTTAGGCTTAACAATAAACAAAAACTTTAATTTGGAAATGGCATAATAGAAAAGTTATGTAGGCAAGATTCTTTTACGCAACACGCTCGCTGTGAGTAGTGAAAATTAGATGAACTGTTTTCAACTGATCCCCTCCACTGGCAGGCTGTGGGAAAGAGAAAGAACGGATCCATTGTTTTTGCTGTCTCTGCGCAGTAAAGTTCATTTTTATGAGGTTCTTTAGTTTGTGCACGCATTATAATAGTATCTTGTTACGACTAATGGACAACTCCCAATCATCGCGCACTATATCGGCTGGCACGTACAGTTAATTACTGTGGTGTGTTTGATTAGCACGTGTTTTTACAAACAATTTTTTGTCTGCAGTAGAAGGTTACGACAATAGCAATAACTCCCGGCCATACTGTGCGCACTCCATGTTTACATTTCTTGCCAAGGCAAAGTTACCAGCGGTACACAATACTGTGATGATGAACAACGTTTTTAACGTTTAATTAAAGGACACGGCATTTACTGCCACTGGAAGTTGAAATGCGTGTACTAACATTTTACATAAGTTAGTCTTCGTTACGTGCGATTGAAAACATTATAAGTCCTTACAAATCATCGATGTATCGCTTGTCACTAATTTGTTAGGTTAAATAAAACAAATACAGAGAAAATTAACAATTTTAAAATAAGCACTTTATTTTTTTAAATATTAGTACAAGCTTATATATTCATAGCTTAAATATAAATTTTAATAATTATTATTTACAATATTTTTATGTTTCAATAAATTATAAATATAAATTTAGTATATACAAGTACGTGATTTAATAATAAATAGTTACATTACGTATATGTAAATTGTTTTAATATATAAATACATACATGACAACATTTTTCTGTTAACTGAGAAATTAGATTTCGTGCATTAGTCTATTTATACATACCAATTTACAAAGTTTTACAAGCACTATTATATTTTAATAATAATATCCATATTTAGAATTACATTAAAATAACTTCTTCAACGTTATTAATTTAAATATTATAATTACATTAAAATTTGATAAATAAAATTATTCTTGTAGGGCTCAGGTCAAAAATAATTTTTTTTATCATTTTTTCATACATTATAAAATATAAATAAAAGTGGTGAATTAGGTCTATTTATATAAAAAGTTACAGACATATATATAATTTTTTTAACTCTATTATGGTACATTGTAAATGATTACTTTTTAATTATCAAATATAATTCTAGTAATACTTTTAACTAACTTGATCAATAACTATAATTATTATAGAATTGAGCCTGTCACGACGTATTTAAAGTAGAGTATAAAACACAAATTAAATAAATAATAGCATATCTATACAAAACACACTATAATTAGAGTAAATATGTAATAGAACAAATATCCATGTAATATATAAATTTAAAATTTGAATTATACCAATTTTATAGGTGGCAATTTTATAAATTGTCATCTATCATTCTGTTTTGTCCGTCCGACACACCTAGATGACTGGAACTACAAGAGATAGCAATAAAATGTTTTTGGATTCGTAATCTACACAAAAAACTAGTGGGGCTGGATTGGGTTTAAAGTTCTGGTTTTGACCGAAAGTGGCCAAAAACCGGAAGTCAAGAAAACAAAGTCGGAATTAGGCAACAAAAATACTGAAACAAAATTTGGTGTGAAACACACACAATTTTCTCTTGCTAATGCAAATAATGAACAATACACCCTAATATTAGTAATAAAACAATAGAAATAAACAAAAAAACTAACCTCAAAAATCATAACCTTATTTTAATCATGAGTGAATGATGCAAAATGAAAATCAACCTCAGTTTGGCTTAACAATGCGGAAAATTACTCTTTCACGCTAACTAGGATCTGTTAAGAAAAATGGTCTAAATAAACGTTGTAGATTTCCTAATTTTCTGTAAATTTATTCTACACATTTTTGTCGTAAAATGCATACTAAGGCTGCAATCTTAAATAATTGACTTTTTCACATTTTCGAGAAAAAACAGAAAATTGCTAATTACCGCTACACTAAGCGTTATACGAAAACATGTTTGGAAGAAAAGTTTTAGGTTTTTAAATTTTCTACAACTTCTACTGTATACATTTTTGCGCTAAAATTCATATTAAAGCAGCAATATTAAAAATAACTATTTTTTTATGAGGAAACAGCGTTTCCAAGAATTTTAGCAGACGCCTACCCTATCGTATAGAGCATAAAAAATGTAGTAAATGAGGCGATATTTAAAAAAATCGTAGGAGCCGTTTTTGAGAAATTCGCAAAAAAGTGAAAAATGACACGTTTAAACTACGACTTCTGTTGATCAATTTTGATGAAAATATTTGTGTCGGATCTTATAGTAGTACCTAACTTACAGTAAGTTTTAAGTTTCAAGTTCGTACAATGTTCCGTTCTTGAGATATTTTGTTTACACACAGACCAATCGCTAATAACATGTTTTTTGAGTTCAGGAATCTGAAAACGTGTACATCCGGTAAAGACTCGATTTTGAAAAATTGACATGAAAACAATACTTTCCTTACTTTCTACATATTCATATAGGCAAGAGAGAGTAATAATTCAATTCTTCTTGAAATAATTGGGTTTGAACAGTTTCGACAGGAAGTGACCCAAAACCGAAAGTTGAGAATTCAAATTTGGAATTTGGAAACAGAAATAGTGTCATTCGATTCCTCTTAGAGAGTAGATACAGAAATCGCTAATGATTTTTGCCATACGTCACAGGTAAGCCTTTTTAAAAATTCTCACCAGACGTGAGACGCATCACGTGTCGTCTCAGGAAAGGGATTTTTATATAGTAATTTTTGTTTGGCATGTTAGAATTTATTTCAAAAGTACAAAATATCCAAATATAAATAATTTTACTTTCAAATTTTCATGAAATTTACACTGTATTTCGTAATTAAATGCCTCCGTGGTATAGTAGTAAAGTTTTAGACAATACAATGCGAGGATCCATGTTTAACTTTGTGTATAGTCTGGAAATTTTAACAGTTAAAACCGAAATCTGTTCCTTAACAAACGATTGTCACTAATGACCAATGTCACTAATGACTAATGAGTTTAAAGCAATTTTAATTAAACTGTGATAAACTAGTAATAATAATAAAACATAACATTTTTTAAGCTCTAAAAACATTGAATTTTAACAATGTTTGAACGCCTTAGCCGTTCGTTAGAGAGTTGCTGGAAAACATAGGAAAGCAAATTTTAATTAAGTTTGTTCTTCAAAAAACGTTTTTAGTATTTTTTTATCGGGAACGTATATTATTGACAACCGTCCGATCTTTGACATAGATCAGTTACAAATTTTAACTAGGGTCCCCAGTGGATTTTGTAAAAAGATTTTTACATAAAGTCATTCGCCCAAATGGTAGTAATACAATAACAACAATTTGTTGTTATATGAACGGACTACTCCGATCGCCCGAAACAAAATTTAAAACGTTAAATTGTATTTTTTTGCTTAAAAGTACAGCTAAAATCACCAGCAGAAAAGTTTGATTTTAAACCTTTGAGAATCAATATGTCATAACCACCAAATAATTTAATAATTTTAATCTGGTTAATATTTTAGAAAGTTACCATAAATTTAAACTGTCCAGTACAGGAAACCCTATATTAATACTGCAGTTACACTGGTAAATCTAATTTACTCTTTTTATTATTGGAAATTGAAAAATATTTGTAGTTTTTAGCAAAATATTAAAACGAAGCTATCGAAAAGTGGATGGCTTAAAAATGTTTAATGTTAATACTAGTACCTTAAATTTTTATTATCCATTTGCATTTAAATGAAATTTGAAAACTGATTTAATCATACCTTGCTTTTTAGTAACCAATACGGATTTTAAAAAAATTATTCTGAAATTAAATAAATTCCTAAAACTTTAACTCCAATCTGTTGTACAAAAGTTTTATTCTGTGAAATTGAAATTATAAGCCTAATTTTATATAACATAGAAATTAAATAGTTTCCTGTGTTTGTTATTAAAACATTGATCATTAAAATAAAATTTTATTTTTAAAAATATTATGGGTTGTAAATATTTTATTAGCTTACAATTAAGTTACAACAAAATTTAGATTTTCTAATGAAAATTTTCCATTATTGATTTTAGATATTCAGATAGATAAAAACATTAGTGGTGAAATTATATCAATTTTAAATACATTCATTTTATTGAACTCTAAATTTTCGTTTCGTTTCATAAATGTAAAATTACTCAATTTTTGACTTTGTTTCTTTATTATAAAATTTTACAACATACAGGTATAACAACCATCAAAAAATTTAACAAAACTTTTGATATAAAATATAATTATATGCCATGTAAACAAATAGCAAAACCTATTTAAAGAATATATCTCAGTGGATAATTCAAAAATTTATTTTTGTTTTAATTATCAGAGCGACGTGTCTCTGATCACAGGTAGTACAGCACTGACCCTCACCACTCGTTGAGGCAACCGAGCCCGTCATTACCAAAATAAGCCTTCTGCGCACTTCAGAAAACCGGCAAGCTTATTTTTGGGGTCCACTCTACCAGTGTGCGTCTGGAATAATCCGTGTGCACTTGGATTGAAAAATTTGTAGTTTCATGATTACTGACGGCTTAGTTGAACCAAATACCTGCCATACATAAGTCCATATCGTTTGAAGTAGGAATTTGTACAATAACAATTTCGATTTCTTGGAAAACTCCTTGGTGTCAATTTTTTAAATTAAATGTTAATTTAATTATGAGGCAATAATAACTACGGGTTTTATTAGAACGGGCGCCAAATAAGCTTGCCGGTTTTCTTAAGTGCGCAGAAATTTTATTCTGATAAAGGCGCACACGGTTGCCTTAGCGAGTGGTGGGGGTCAGTGCTGTACCAGCTATATAAATAGTACTCATCGGTGAGACAAAGTTTTATTAATTAATATTTACAAGCAGAGATAAAAAGTTCTGCATGAATAGTTATTGACCGTTTAATTTTTATACAATATTATTCTGATAAAATGTCTTTTACATTAGAAAATTAAGTACGTTTTATTTGTGTAGTGGTATTTAATTAATTCTGATTGTAGTGTTGTTTCACTTAATTACAAAACACAAAATAAACTCATTAACTTTAACCTCTAATTACTACACTCAATTAAATATAGCTTAAGAGCTTACTACGCTACTAACGTCCAAAGTAAAATTATTACAATTAAAGAATTCTAAAATTGTTATTTAGTAATGAACAAAATAATCTGGACGGTAACTTGAACATTTGGCTACATATGCATATTCTGCAGTACTGCATTTCGGAGTAATTTTTTTTTTTTTATTACCATTTCATCCTACTTTTTGTACATTAATTTTCAATATAGACAGTGATAGAAAGACGGATCAAAAATAGCGATGAAAATATTCCAGATCTGATCGAGAACCGAATCTGGGATCCCTAATACAAAACCTGACCCATACATCTCCATTTACCATGTCTTTCAAGAATGTTAAATGCCATCACAGCAATTTCCACTTTATTGGTAGACAGTCAGAAAAAGTCACTGTATTTACAACATACCAGTATCTGCAGGTTTTTAGCCACGACGTTTTTCTTCAACCAAGACTACGTTTACCCTTGGTCTACTTTTAGTGATATTCCGCAGTAATATGTATTTCTGGTCTTATGACGTGATCAGTGTTGACCCCAGATGGCCAATAATTATAGCTATAACATCATTTAGACTATGTGATAGTGTGTTTACTATTTTCAATTCAAAAAAGAACACCTTGAAGACGTCACAGTTTCAACTCGATTTGAATTAATAAAATCGTAAAAATAATCGACACAAATCTTATTACAAAACCCTAAACAATTATTTGAAAATTGATGTGAAATGAATTTTGAAATTCTAACATCCATTCCGCCGAAATTTCGATATCATTGAATAAAATTCTTTGAACCAAGTTTTCCTATATGCATTTCTTTCTTCGTTGCTTTGCATATTTCACACAAAAATTGGTTTGTGATTTAATTTTTAATCCTTCTTTTTAACATGTAACTTTATATGAATCATAATTTAGGTATATAACTTTTAACTAATGTTTATTACTTTTTACAATTTAAAATTTAAACTATATTCTTTAACGCTCTATCTGTAGCGTAGTGGTTAGTGCCTAAGCCTACCACGCGGAGGTCCCAGGTTCGATTTTCGGCTAAGTCAAATCCTACAGCTAGAGTCACATGATCCACCGTAGTTGCTAATAACCAAGCCGTTAATGGGACTTTAAATAAAATAAATTAAAAAAACTGAAAAAGTATTATCTTTACTAAATATTAAAAAACAATTACTTTCATTTACCTCTGGGGAAATCAGAATTGCGGAAAATTTTAATCTTAATGAAACGCTGAAATATTGTTTTTTATCGTTAAGTAAAAATGAAGACAATAGGAGCACAAATTTTTAAAAGGCAATAGAATCACATTTTCTGGGTACTCATTTACACTTTGAAAGAAAAAGGTAAGTGAAGAAAATCTTTTTTAATAGTTAACATAACTATTAACATTATAACATAATGAATACACATACATGTTAAAACAAGCACTTTTTTTTAGTGGAATTCACAACTTTTACAAGTAAAAAACGAATACTTGAATTTATTAAATACTTTAAAACTTTTAAATAGAACTACGAAAATTTGATCTAATTGAGATGCTCTGCATATAATTTTCTTTTAAACTACAACATTTATTTGATAACCGGTACTTGAGTGAAGGAAGCATTTCTAATGTGAACGTGTCCTGTACCGTTGAACAATAGAATTTTTAAAATACTGTTATTCGTACGACTTGAGAAAGTTTAAGCAACAAATTTAAATGTAGTCCAATTTAATAGAAACACTTACAGAACACTAACGTTTTATTGAATAATTTATTTCTAGCATATATTATTATTTTCGTTTTCTTAATTTGCAATTTTGGAAATTTAGTAAATTTAGATATATAATGAAAATTTACATTACAATATTATTAATATGGGCTGGACTATAACACAGAATAATTTCGCAAATTATTTCCAGTTTTAGGCCTAATTAGTCCTAAATATTAATTAATAAATCTAAATAATTTTCATTAATGAAAATAAAAATGATCATATTCAATAGAAATTTATTATAATAAAAATGTATTAACTAAGTGATGTAGTGCATTAAAATATCGTTAGTGTAAATTTACTCTGTTTAATCTATACAAGAAATTATATTAAGAAATTTTTGTTCTGCTTAGAGAATTAGCTAATAATGCAATTCAGTACTATACAGTATACAGCACGACCGAAAGTTGACTGCAATAAAAATTGTTTTAAATTATCTATGCTTCATTTAATTTGTCTACCACGCAATGTAAAGAAGTGTAAGGTAAAAACTTATGTAGTATTATCAAGGAATGCATTTTTTGGCATCAACAAATTATAAATTCTCTAAAAATTTACATCAATCAATCAATATTGAATGTAACTAAAAAGGTTTCTCATAATTTAGTCTACTTCTCTCACGTGTAAATGAGATGCAAATAATATTGCATTCAAGCAAGTTTTTCTATTTTATGTTGTCGGTGTTGTTTCTGTATCATAAATTTTCCATCAATCATTTATTAACTTAAAGGCTAGTGACAACAATAATTTTTGTATTAGTTTTAAATAATTTTAATGAATATAATAAATGAATTAAAAAATACACTTCATAATAGTTATTGAGTATATTGCACTATGATAACTTTACTTAAAAAAATGTAGACCTTGCAGTTAATTTATTTTATATCTGTTTTAAGTATTACCAAACTACAATATTACAGAATATCCCTACACTTTAGAACAAGTGATTAAGTTATTAAAATTATTCAAAATTAAAATTCTCACATTCATGAATACTAAATTTACAGTAACTCAGAGTTTATATAGATTGTTCCTTTTAGGAGTATATACCTCATTCACTCTTATACGCTACAGTTTGCTTATATACTAATCCTATAAAAACAACACAATGAATCTATTTAAGGACGCAAAGAAGAATACCACTCTGTAATAGGACTTTATCCAATTAAATTTATTTCTAATTTTCTATTGAAAACTAATGAAAAGAAATTTCATTCTACAGAATTATTAAAATAAAATTTATTTTCTGATTAAATACATAATACCGTGCGTTCGGAAAGTCGCTGTGCACTGGAATTGTGACTATGGATTTATGAAAATATGTATAAAGAAATGACTAAACATTTTGGAAAAAAAATTATTCAATACCTTAATTACATTGTTAAACCGTGATTACATTGTTTATAGAAGGTGTTCGAAATGACCTCCATTGGCGTCATCACACTCCGATTGACGAACTTAAAGCCGCAATAACGGCATACATTCAAGGAATCACTGTTCTTCAGTTGCGAAAGGTGTTTGCAAACAAAATGAAACGAGTGCAATGCTGTATTGATGCCAATGGAGGTCATTTCGAACACCTTCTATAAACAATGTAATCACGGTTTAACAATGTAATTAAGGTATTGAATAAATTTTTTTCCAAAATGCTTAGTCATTTCTTTATACATATTTTCATAAATCCATAGTCACAATTCCAGTGCACAGCGACTTTCCGAACGCACGGTAGAATAACAGAATATTTTACGTGTTTATATTAAAGAAGGTTTACAAAAGTTGCATGTGTATGGAAACGTTCTATCAAACAACGAAGTGTTAATCAAAGTGCTCCAGATATTTCCAAGTAAGAGGTAGTAGATAAATTTTTATGAAAAAGGAAATACATGTAAAAGATCAATGGTTATTTGTGTGAAGAATTTATTCCGCAAACGTTGAGTGAAAAATCAATATCTGTCCTATTCTTAAACCGCACTAAAAGAAAACTTGTTGAAGAGTTGATAAAATTCCATGACGAACAGAGTTACAAATTGCATGACATAAGAGAATAATAAAATTTATTAAGATTTTTCCGAGATAGCTACTGAGTTTTATGGATGTCTTAAAGTATTAAGTTAAGACGGTTTAAAAATTTAGTCCTCTGGGTGTATTTGTTTGGTATCTAGTATCACTATAAAAATGCTAATCCTGTATTTACTTTAAAAAAATCAACTACCCGGAAACTACAGTTTTAAGCGAATACTCAAAAAAAGAAAATTTTATCCATAAAATTTTGCCTGGTGCAACCGTTAAACAACAACCCTGTTTGTTCTTCACAGTCATCTGCTAATAATGCGTTAATAATAAAATTTAAGTAATTCAATTACTGTTTGGTATCGTGCCATGGCTTGAGAGTGTATAGAGTACAATACATAGAATATCATTTTACCTGTATGTATCATTCATTTAATTAATGATTTTACCATAAAAAAATTATTAAAAAAAGATTTTATTAAAAAATACTATTCAAATTGTTAATTTTTTTTTAGTTCATTTAAAGTCGCATCAACAGCTCGGTTATTAGTCACTCCGGTGGGTTATGAAACAGTGGAGTTGAACTTGTGAAAATTTCAAGACCATAGCCGGGAATCAAATCCGGGACCTCGGGCAGCGCGCTACCACTGCGCTACAGATATAATCATTTTTAATTTAATTAAGGTTTAATTAATAAAGGTTTATTTAAATTATATATTTTTTAAATATATACTATTATTTTTAGATTTAAAAATATTTTACTTGAAATTTTAAAAAAAATAATTCGATGAATATTTTGATATTCTTAATTTTGTCATAAAATACGAACAAATTTCTTTATTGATAACCAGTTGGTGTATGGCCTACCTAGAAAAATAAGGTTGCCACCAAACAAAAGGAATAAAATATAAATAGTTTATTAAAGGATTATTCAAGAGTAAAGTGTTTTATGATTATTAAAATATTGATGGTAGCTAAGTGCCTGTTTCATTTTATTCCTGCACTGTTACTTTGCTGAAGTTTTAATTTAAGTAAAACAAATATTCCGTTTTCTTAAAAGTTCTATAAATTTGAAATTATTAAATAATATATTTCTACAAACAGTTCGTTTAAATACATTATTTAACTGTTATTTCTACATTATTTAACTATTATTTAAATTATTTAACATTATATTTCTGTCAATATTATATTTCTCTTATTCATTTACTCATTGAATTTTCAATATGTTTGGACCTTTTTATTTTATACTTATTAATATTTTATGTACAATATTTTTAAACTGACATGAAATTACTGGCGCGAACACTGAATAAATTCGTAATAAATAATATTATCTATGGGAAGCATAGATAATGTTTTTATGAAACTCCTTCCCATTATATACATTTTGTTTTTTAAAATTTTCATAGTTCTTTTACAACATTATGTTCCTTCTATTTGTAAAGTTATATAACACGTAATCAAAAACTTTTTAATTTTAATGTGGTTGACTTTAGAAAATCTAATGACCTAGATGTTGGCGTGACCATTAGGCCATAAATAAATTCTTATAAAAATATTGGAAATACATAAATAACTATGTAATAATGAAGAACACGTTTTGACATTTGCTGCTACAATGAAAGAATTTTATTTAGTTGAAGGGATTCAGTAAAAAATCATAATTAGTGTTCCTCTCTTGTTATTAGGTAACAATAAAAAAGTGGACCACTTTCTACGTTTTTCTATTATTTTATTTAAATGAACGAAACTTAATTCTATTTTCTACATTCAATTGTTAGCATTGATAAACTGAATAGTCATGCTGATTGTAAAGAAAGATGTTATGATTCGTAATCTGTTTGATTGGTAAATTTGTAAATTTACAAAAACAGTTAGCTCAAACGGTTTAAAAGCAATAACATGATGTTTTCGAAATTTAACTTAGTTTACGCAGTTAGTTTGAAAATTATAAACTTCTTAAAATTCCTAAGTAAAGTATTCATAAAGTTTTAAGAATTTCAATTTAAAGTAGGGATTGTGTAAAGTTTCTGTAAAGTTTTATAAAAATCATAGCTAAATATTAATCTTGGAAATCAAATGAAAATCTTCTGAATGATCTGTTAACACACTAATTTCTTGCTACCGCATTTTTACTTTAAAAATTTTATTAACTGAAATTTAGGCCTAAAAGTTGTATTATTCAAATAATAGCATTTTTTTATTAGAAAATAAATCTTGATGAAATTACGCCAACCGGCATAAGTACAATTTAAATTTATTTCACACCATTTACAGTCGAGTGAAATATAATTATCGTTTTTAATGCGCAGCGATTAGAACAAGAACAACTTTTTTAATATTAGATATTACAAATGATTTACATTTGTTTCGGTACGCTGTCGGTTTCATAGAAACAAATGGATATTTGTCATGAAATTGAAATCAAGAAGTTATTTTCTACTTCTACTACTAAAAATATCGTCGTTTCATAATCAGCATCATTATAATCTTCATCATTGTCATCGACATCTTCAGCTTCAACAACTTTGTGTTTCAAAATAATTAAAATTTCAAGATTATTAATATTTATTAATAATAACTAATTTAATTAATAAATATTTTTTATTTGATATTAATGAAGTTCAGAAAGAAGTTTAGTGTTGTACTTATTGCAGATGTTAGTCTTTCTCTTTGAAAAAAATCTAAGTGTGTTTGATATTTTCATTAAAATATTGGATTAATCAGACTTTTATAATTTTTATGTAAAGTTTATAATTACATTAAAAACTGATTGCAAAAGAATTACACTTCGTTAAACAAATTTAATGCGTACTACACAGGGTAAATATATACTATTTAATATTATATGGAGTTAAAACTTATTAAAGTTGCATCAGTAAAAGTTATATCTGTCAGGCAGTGGAGAATCTTCTTTTCAACAAACTGCAGTATGAAACTTCAACCGTATTAGTGATAGCTAATGCAAAATGGTTTTAATTTTAATGTATGTATGTAATTAATTTCCATTTATGACTAAATTCACAACTTTTAAACTTAATTAACTTGTAACTTATTTTAACCAAAATGTCACATCACAAAATCTCTACTTAATAATAAAATATGGTTAAGGGCGAGAGTTGCAAAAAACAAAAAAATTCTACTTTCCTAAGGTGGAATGTACTAATAGGAATATACGAGTATGTGCAAGTAGAAGGGAAAGCACGCATCATAAAGTGACATGGAGAAAGACAATTCCTTTTTCATTTTACACTGTGGTTGACCCATTCTGTATAAGACTCCCAAATATCATTCTTTACGTACGGTGCTTTGCATGACAATTATACAATTATAATTACTTACAAACAGAAAAGTAAAATTTAAAAATTATGTAAAATACCATTTGGATAATATTATATTGAATAATAATGGTTTAATAAGAAGATTAAAATAAAGGCACCTAACAAATCTTTTATAACTTTAATCTGCCCATAACAGGCAAAAGGAGTGTTAAATTTTTTGCCCTCGATCTCGTAGTTTTAGGGCTACAAAAAATAGTTCTCTTTCTTATCACATGGTCTGCCAATTACATGACTGAAACATTTAAGAACAAAAGAGGTAGACGTGTAAATTACACTAGTCAGAGTTATCTTTTTTGAGAGTAAAGAATTTTATTATACAGCCAGATCCTGTGGTGAATGAAGTGAAGGTGTCATTTGCAGGGTGGAATGTAGATGCTTTTCAGAAGGTCTGACATGTTGACAAGCATACTTTTCCAATCAGTGAGGAAGACAATGGTAAACCACGTCACTCCTCATTTTTTAGTAAAGCCTCGAGAGGGTCAAACCAGCCTTTCAGCCAATGATCTAATCAACAACATAACTTTTTTATTGTATAAGCTACATTTACACCAAATATAAATAAAAAAATATAAAAATCAATAAACATTGACTTGAATTTACTTTGGAAAGCTGTCAGTCAGCATCACAGGTTCTTTATTGAGATGGTACTTTTATGACTAAAGCATCTTGTGACTCATTTATTCAAAGATGAGAGTAGTGCAAGTGACATTAGAATGGAAGTAATCAGTTCACAGGTAGCGTTTAATAGATGATCTATTATTAGTGCTTATAACTTTATAAATACATATTACAACTACTAAACGCTGTGAATGAATTCTCGATGAGAACGGCTATGCTGACAACCAGTCGATCAGTGAATAGTGACACAGTTATTGGTTGAAAGAGTTGTTAATGTTAACTGCTTACTCTTAAGACTGAATGAGTTTAATACAGTCAAACTTCTATAGCTCGAATCCTCAAAGCATCGGGAAACAATTCGAGTTACAGACATTTCGAGTTATGGAAAAATAAAAACAAAGCAGTTATTAAAATAAACAAAAACAGAACATTCCACTTAGGCTAAAACAGTACCCCACAAGATGTGGAATATGTAAGCCTACTGCACATGCGTAATTTCGTAATACAGTACTGTACGTTGCATTTAGCTTAGGTATTGGCTGCAATGTTAAGTACTGTACAAATATTTATTCGGTATTCTAAAATTACGCAGTACATGCTGAATACGGTACATTGTACCGGCAGCCTATTGTTTTATTGTTCTGTGGTCGACCAAAGATTCGTCGATTCAAATAAATCCATATTGTTTTGGTTTACGACTGTTAGCCTTATACAAAGGGAATCAGATGACTTTGAAGGTCTGTTCTCTTTTTTGGTCGAACATATCCTCTTCTAATGAAAAAAGCAGCACTGTACTTTCATTTTTCATAAGGCCAAAACCGCTATTTTGAGAACTATGTACAAATTTAGTCAAAAGTAAATTTAGAAACGAAATAATTAGTTAGACTTCGAGAAATGGCGGAATTTGAGTTATAGATAAGATAACTTTTTACATGCTAAATGCGTGAGAAGTTTAAAGGGAACTGAAATTTAATTCAAAATATAGAAAATTCGAGAAATAGAAGGTCGACTGTATTTGAAGTTCCGTAAAAAAAATCCAATTCTATTTGACATTAAAAATATACTTTTATTTTGTTGGCTAACATAAAAATATTTATGAACAAATGACAAGGAAACTAAAACCAACCATTACGAAACGTTTAAACTAAATACTTCTAAAAAACCATTAGCTAATACAGAAGAAATTTTTTTTCAGTTATTTAGAATTTTAATTAAATCCTTTTATATGATAATTAGTAATGTATGCACGTCATTATTCCATGGGTTGATTTGTCCAAAAATGAATTTTAAGGTAATGAGTATTTTTGTATAGAGCTGGATGTTTTCCATTAATAATGATTCATTTACAAAATTTAAAAATGTTTCTAGGTTTACAAGTAATTATGATGATTATGATGACTGAGTTAAAATGACATGAAAAGGTTAGGGGTCCCACCCGTGCCTCTCAAATAACTAGGCTATGATTAAAAACTTACATAATTTACGAAAAGATTTATTTCAATAAATTAACAGATCTCTACCTCAGCGTCATTTTAAATGTCTTGGGGGATTTCCAGGTAGGTATAAGATATAAAGTGAACGTACATTTGGGTTATCGTGTTCTTGTGACTTATCAAAGCGTTTGTATTTGTGTTGGATGGAATTTTGTACGAAAGGTATTTAAAAATCTGTATGTTAGGTTCTGTAACTAGCGTAAAGAGGTACGTGTACTAAGGCATATTTAATCTTTTTGACTGAAATGCCAGACTCTATTGTAAATTAGAATGCTTAGTTCAACCGTAAATTTTAGAGTCGTTAATTCATGTAGTTTTCACTTTCTCTTGTCTCTGTGAATATATAGGAAGGAAAGTATTGTTTTTATTTCGGATTTCCGAAATTGAGTTTTCACCAAATATACACGTTCCAGACCCCTGAACCCAAAAAAAGTGTTTCTAGCGATTGGTCTGTGTGTTTGTGTGTGATCAGAATATCTCAAGAACGGAACATCGTACGAACTTGAAACTTGAGTTAGATACTAGCCTACTACCGGACACGACACAAACATTTTCATCAAAAACGGTCAACCGGAAGTAGTAGTGAATTCGTGTTATTTTTCACTTTTTTGCGATTATCTCAAAAACGGCTCCAGCGGTTTTTTTAAAAATACGCCTCATGTACTACATTTTTTATGCTCTACAAGATAGAGTAGGCGCCATGTCTGCTGAAATTCTTGCAGAGCCTGTTTTCTCGTAAAAAAGAGGTTTTTAAGATTAAGGCTTTAATATGCATTTTAGCGCAAAAATGTATAACATAAAAGTTGTAGAAAATTTTATTTGCTACAACTTTTAACTCAAACATTTTTTGTATAACGCTTAGGTTAGCGGTAATTAGTGATTTTCTTTTTTCTTTTTCATGAAAATCTGTAAAAAAATTGATTTTTAGGATTTTAGCCTTAGCATTTTACGGCAAAAGTGTATACTCAAATTTATAGGAAGTTAATAGATCTACAACTTTCATTTTGAGCATTTTTCTCTGCAGAGCCTTGTTTAGCGTGAAAGAGTGATTTTCCATATTTTTAAGTCAAACAGAATGATTTTCATTTTCCGTCATTTACTGATGATTAATATTAGGTTATGTTTTTTGAGGTTAGTTTTTTTGTTTACCGTATTTATAATGTTTTATTACTAATGTTAGGTTATATTGTTAATCATTTGCATTGGCAAGAGAAAGTTAAGGGAGTGTTTCACACCATATTTTTTAAAAATATGTGCAAAATTTTTGTACCACTGGTAATTTTGATCTTTAAACTGAAGTAGGGAATATAAAAGTTTTTGCCTGGAATTTAGTAATAAATGTTTTTGTTTAGTATGTGCTTCAAGTCAGTCTTTTATCAAAACTTAGATCGTAACAGATGATGTACATATTATATTTATACCAAATGGCATTCACCATAACAGAGTGTGAAAGATTTCACTGAATTAAGTTTGATTTTCAAGTTTCAGACCATTCGTGTAAGATATCGGGAAGATGTTGATGTGTTACTTAAGCGTGTAAGTAGTTTTAGCTTAATATTGCTGTACCGTCAGCGTAAGAATCAGTGGGGTCTGAGGTACAGGTTTTGAGTCTGAAGTAAAAAAAAATAGAGAAGTGGAGCTACTATTGCACGCTGAGGCACACCACCTAAAAAGGAAAGAAAAAATTGAGCAGTATGACTCTAATCTAACTCTGACAAATCTGTTACTTAGGAAGGAATTTGTGAATTGGTAGTAAGTAAATGATATTAGTTCTTTCAGTTTGTGTAAGAGACGTGAATGCAAAACTCTGTTAAGAGCTTGAGTGATATCTAAAATACCAGCAGGAACATACAACTTTTGTATCATAAACAAAACTACAAGATGTGGCTATTAAATAACAAGACTGATTAAAAAAAAATTATTTTAATTTTATACATAATCACTTATTGTTACCTTCCATATACACTCCTTCTCTATCCCTACAACGCTCCATGCAAATTTCTATTGTTGGAAACAGTGCTGAAAGTTATCTTCTGTCAGCTCCTTCAGGACACGTGCCGCTTTCTCTTGTACAGCTTCCACAGTCTCAAATCTTGTTCCTTTTGATGCAGACTTCACCTTAGGGAACAGGTAGAAGTCACATAGTGCAAGATCTGTTGAATAAGGAGGATGTTCTAAAACTGAGATGCTGTACTTGGCTAGGAACCTCTTGACAGATAACGCAGAATGTGCTGACGCATTGTTTTGGTGGAGAACCCATGATTTGTCCTTCCACATTCCAGGGCATTTTTCCTTACTCTTTGACGTAGTTTAGAAAGTACCTCAAGTTGGTAATATTGATTAATTATTGTTTGACCTTCAGGAACCCAGTGGAGGTACACAATACCATGGATATAAAATAAAACAATCATCATTCCTTTAAATTTTGACTTGCTCATTCGAGCTGTTTTGGCTCTCGGTGAAGTTCGGCTCTTCCAGGCCATGGATTGGTGCTTCATTTTCGAATCAAAAGTAAAACCTACGTTTCATCACATGTTATTATCTTCTACCTGTTCCCTAAGGTGAAAGCTGCGTTAAAAGGGACAAGATTTGAGTCTATGGAAGCTGTAAAAGAGAAAGCGGCACGTGTCCTGAAGGAGCCGACAGACGATGACTTCCAGCACTGCTTCCAACCATGAAAAATTCGCCTGGAGTGTGGTAGGGATAGAGAAGGAGTGTATATTGTAGGTGACGATAAGTGATTATGTATAAAATAAAAATAAAATTGTTTACAACGTCAGTCTCGTTAGTTAATAGCCACACCTCGTTTGTAATCAGTCACTTTGTGCAGTTGCTGTGCGCAAAAACCGAATTGATAGATTACAACCATCAGAATCGTGGTTCATGGTTCATGATGCTATGGAAGCTATATGATTAAATGACCGTTGTTTATTAACGCAGTATTGAGGAAGGGAGAAAGTAATTTTTGTGATGGGATGGTTAATCATGCGTTTGCATGTTTTGGTTATTTTTCAGTATTAATGCATTGTTTATTTTTTAAGGTTGGCTCATTTAGCGGTTGTAAAGAAGATTTTTGAAATTTTTGAAGATACTAGAAGGAGTCTTTTAGGGCAAAAGGAAGAAGGTTAATGAAAAAGCTTTTATGGTTTTTGTATTGTATTACTTTCGCATACTTTCACTGAGTAGGGAAATTTGTTAGGGCATTCTAGCTGTTATTAAATCATAACCCGCGTACATTAAAAATTTGCAAAAATGACATTACAAAAATAATATTTCTAACTAACCACAATGTTAACAAATAATGATTTGTAATTTCTGAGAATTATGGTAGTTATTAAATTAAAATAATAATTACCCGTTATTTTTACTCAATACATTGTTGTGTATGTATAAAACTTACTTCCATAAAATTGTGTTTTTAAATGTTATTAGTAATTTAAGCAAATTAATTCCATAATTTTCTTCATTTGTATTACTACAAAACATATATAATAAATTTTTTTTAGTATTAATGCGTTTTTTATGTTTTTTAAGGTTGCTCGTTTTCTGGGTCATTACGTTACACGAGTATTAGTAGTAAATTACTATGAAGAGTAAAAATTATATTAAAATATAAATGATATGCCATTACAAAGTATTATGTGTTAACAGTGTTTTTAATGTAATACATTTAAAATTTTGTATTTAAATAATGCAACGAAAATTTACGAATAAGTTGTTATTTATTTCTTTATTTAGTTATGAAAAGATCCTAATAAAATAAGAATTGTTTGAGGAAGGGTTCAACGGTTGATGATAACGTACTGTTGTACGCATTATTCCTAATTTTCTATTCTCATAATACCCAACGAAGTCATCTGCAAACTGAACTTATGCAGTGTGAAGTGAAAAACAAGTTAGTTGGGAGACAAGGATGTGCAGTCCTTCCCCTCCGACTGATCAACTAAAATTAGCTATACTCTACGTGACAAATGACATTTTATTAGGGTACGTTGCAGTTCCTAAGATTAATAAGCAAGTAAATATTACCTTACAATATTTCAGCAATTAATGAACAAAACAGATTTCGATCATAATAGGTAGCTACACTACATTTAGTTTTAAAATATTCTCCTTTCGTTACACAGAAGTGCTTGGCTTCCAACAGTTAAAATCAGTAGGGTTATTGAATTAGTTCCACTGCTTTCTTTAAAAAACAAAAACAAACGTGGTCGCATTAAACCACTTTCTGGAGAAATGTTGTACTTTCTTTGTAAAGGGATAATCGTATAGAAAAATGTTAGTAACGAAATAGGGATTAGTATTCTTTACAGGCAAATAAATCCAGAACTGACCAGATTTATCCACAACCAGCTGATAAAACGAGTGAAGAAGAAGCATACTTGGGCGCCATCGTAAATAATAATATTGGGATGACACTAAACAAATCAAGTCTAGAATCATCTTCATCAGCATGAATCAGCTTAAATCATTAAATTCACCTTCATCAGCATGAGCAATAATTTCAAAAACCATGGTCTGCATCTTAACTTAAAAATTTGTTAGATTAGAATATTTACATCTTCTCCATCCATCCTGCTCTATAATGTAGAGTTTTGGACAAACATTGAAGCTATCACCGAACAACTAAAAGCTTTTTAGCTGTGGTTATATTGGAGAATTTCGCTGATATTAGAAAAGGACCGTTTGAGTTATGCCGAATGAATGGGAAAAAGCAAAAAAAAATATGAACACCATTAAAATCCTCGACCTCCAAAATGTCAGACATAATGAGAATTGTAAGCAAATATTTCCTACTCCAATTTATCATACAAGGCAAGATATAGCAAAAATGTGGTCTAGGACAAAGAAAAATGTCTTTGTTGCAGAATTTGAGGGCATGGTAAAAAAAAATATCCAACGAATTGTTTAGGATTGCAACCAGCAAAGTCAAAAAAACCATTCTGATATAAATAACATCCGGTACAGATAATCACCATTAGAAGTAAAACTTTAGACCACGTATTACTTTCTCTTGCTCTGCATGGTAAGGAAAGTTTTCATACCGATATTCATACATCGAGTTTTCACCGGAAATACACTTTTTCAAGTCCCCTGAAACCAGACAACATGTATCTGCCAACTCACCTGTGTATGAAAAAATCTGGTGCGAAACACTTTCACAACTTTTTCTTGCCTATGCAAATATTTAACAATATAACCTAACATTAGTGATACAACATTAGAAATAAACAAAAAAACTAACTTCAATAAACATAATCGAATTCTAATTATGAGTGAAAGACGCAAAGTGAAAATCAACCTCAGATTGACTTAAAAATACAAAAACTCACTCTTCCACACTGGACTAGGCTCTGTAGAGAAAAATGCTCTAAATAAAAGTGTAGAGCTTTTAATTTCCTACAAATTTAATTTAACGCGCTTTTGTCGTAAAATGTATACTAAGGCTGTAATTTTTAAGAAATCGATTTTTTACACATTTTCAAAAAAAAAACAAACAGTAAATCACTAATTACCGCTAAATTAAGCGTATTAAAAAAATTTATGTTTTTTTAATACATTTTTTAATTACACTGGCAAGATAAAGTCGTGCAAGTGTTTCTCACCAGATGTTCTGTCAAATTTAAATGTAAATATCTGCTATACGTTTTATAAAAGAAAACACATCATTATTTATTTAATTTAACAAATAATAATTAACTGTATAGGCCTACGGAAACTATCATAATACATAACCTTATGTATTTTCTACTTGATAAACATCGAATTAGTAAAAAGTTTAAAAATGAATTTTTCTTTATATAATAAATGTTCATTTAGACTCCTAACAATTATAGTTACGGAAAAATATAAAAATTTGTTTTTAGTAAAAATAAAATTATTTCTTCGTTAGAATCTATACATTAGTTAAATTAGAAGTGTAAGAAAACATGATTATACGTAACATATTTTCTAAAGGCATTAAGCAAATATGAGATTAATTTTTATAAAATAAAGTTAATGCAACTATTAAAGCATTTTTCTTTAGGTATTGCAATACAATTGATTGATATATATTTATATTCTAAGTTACACAAACGTTGTTTGAACTTCAGTTTGTGGCGGTGCCCATTTCGTTAATAGTTTAGGTTTAAATAATTCACTAAATGTCGTTCGGAATTGTCTACTCATAGAACAATATAAAATAAAATTTATGGCACCGTTTAGTAGAGCAAGAATATCCATAAATTCACCAAAAAGGTGGTAACAATTTTTGAAAAAACATCGGCCAAGAATTCCGCTTAACAAACCAAGAATTCCCTGTGGAAATTCCGTTATTAAAAATAATAATAACACAGCTATTAACATTCTTGATGTTCTATCGATTCGTTTTTCTGCTTTTCCAGGTTTTGGAGGTACCTTTGGTTCAAGTTCTAAATTTGTTTTCAACTCCTGTTTTTTACGGTTAACTCTATATAGTACATTTATCAGCCAATAACTTATAACGGTTAGAACACAACAAGGTAATAATTTAATTACAACAGCATAAACCCACAGGTTAACCATATAAAGAAGTTCATTATCTTCCTTAGCGACTTCACTTAAATCAATGTGGTAAAGGACAACAACTCCAGATCTTTCTAGTATTCGTGTTGCTCGAATACTGAAAGTGAGATAGGATGGAATACAAATTATCACAGGCAGAATAAATGCCAACGCTAAGGCAAAATGACATCTTTGCTCCGAACATACTATGTGACTCTTCTGAGGATATCTGTGAACAGAAAAATATAAATTCTAAATTAATACCAATCACTTTACATTCTGAAAAAAGTAAATAGTTAAAATATCAAATATATTTGATTGTCTTCTCTGCAATTTCAAGCTTTAACATTTACCAACTATCTTTTGATTAATAAAAACTTTTTTTTATCCGAGGCGGCAAGAACAACCTCATGTTCACTCCCTCGCAATGGGGGAAGAAGTGTTGGACTCTATTGGGGCGTCCTCGTTATAGCGTGACATTTTGGTCTGATTCTAAAGTAATTTATTTTCTCTAAGATGAAATATTTAATAACGGATAATTTATTTCAAGAATCTTAATAAAATTATGTATGTTTTTAATTGTGTAAATTTAAAAAAAAAACATTTGTTTAACCTAAACGGGACTGATGCGTAAGAAAGCGGGGAGTCAAATATCGTAACGTATAAACAGATGTAGAACTATTTAAAAAATAGAACGTTGAAATAATATAACTGTATGATTGGCGGATTAATCCGGGCAAAAAATGGTGATGTGGTCTTGGAGAGTGAAGTGTCTAGCGGTAGTTGTTCATAGGTAGTGGTACATGAGAGTGTTAAAGGAACAGTTGTTTTTGAGTTTGGATTCGGACTTTCGTACGTAAACTATCAACACGGCCGATCATTTTAAACATTTTCGGTTATGGACATTAAATAGTTACAGTGTGCTGAGATGATTATAAATTATTTACCTAAATAAATGGACGTGAAAACTAAACACTCGGATACTAAATTTTAAAGAACATCTAAAAGCAGTTACAGATTGAATATCCGCCTTTTCTCTGGCTACCAGTAAGATCAATCCATAAATTCGTATTTAAATTTTCATTAGAATATCATCAGTCCCAAGAACTTTTATTAATAATTAATTGCATGCTGATTAATTTTAATGAATATTTGTTTAATAATGTATTATGTGTTATTTCTGTGTTGAGAGATCCTTTTATCCACAGACACAGGTTTTCGTTGGACACCCGTACCTCTTGAAACTAAGTAGCAGCATACCGTGTATTAAAAATATACCATTAAAAATTATTTCATTAACCAATTAATAATATAATTTTATTAAATTGAGAAGACTGCTACATCGTCTAGCCCCAAGGAGGACGCAACTGCCTACCAACCAAAAAGCCGCCGCCTGGTCAGCTTGATCCGACATCAGCAAAGAACCCTCCACCTTCCTCGGAACTGTTTATATAATACTACAAGGAAAATGTCGGGTTAAAAAATTTACACATTGTCGACCTATTCCCCTCTCACTGTCACTGACCAACACTTACTCTCTCACTTTCATTCATCTCTTTCATCAGTAGCTCAGCAAATAAGTGTGCCTACATTATGAGATTAGGACAGGATTGATGATAAAAACCTTTTAACTACATCTTTTACGACAGTACTTTCGTCTAAAAAAACTTTTACACCTCTTAACAATTTTTTTTACGTCATCAGTGTTATTTACAACTGTTTGTGCATAAAACTAATTCATATGAGGATTTGTTTTTTTGCAAGGAGTGAAAATTTATAATGAGAATAACTTACGGGAGAACAGTATTGTGTAGTAAGTCTTCCACGAGTAATTTTTGATTACTTACGGATGTCTCTAATCCATTTAATATGAAACCTGCTTGGGGAGGGACCAGGTAAATGTTACATTTATCCGGAATTAGAATGTTTGTAAAACGTTTTAAACGTCCACCAAGAATACAAATTTTATTTAACTAACATTTTTACTGGTCTCTTTATGTAAATGACACTGCAAGGGGATTAAAAATACATCAAAAAGTTTGGTCACTGATGAGAATTGTGTGAACGAAAATTTATACAAAAATTAGTTAATTAAAACAGGAGTTTTGATTTCTCTCAAATACGCGGCTGTGTTGGTTTAAACATAATATAGTAGCACTGAATTTAAATATAGGAACATGAGGAAACGAAATTAAAAATACATCAGTATTGTTTATTTGACGGGTGATTTTTTTGCAATGTAATAACAAACCACTCTCATTGTCTTTCCAATGGTGCATGATGTAATCTCATCGTTTGGGTGCTGCATTTCAACACTCCTAATAAAATTATAGGCAGATAAACTAAACAATATCAAGAACTTATTATTTTCCGATGAAAAATTATACAGACCGAAATCGAATATTATCGTTGCTCTTACCAAATCGTCAAATAAGGTTTAAAATTTTTGATACTTTTTGATACAACATTGTCGCTTACGACATTGGTGCTAAATCAAGTATAACTGAAAAATAAAATAAATAATTAAATATTTAGAATTTCGTTTAGTTTTGCATTAACTTTTATACCAACGATGATATACAAGGTATATTACAAAGTTTTTTTAAATTTTTGTACCTATGTCTCATTAAATTAATTTTTTTGCAATATAAGAAAAGTAATTTTGAATATCAAAGATGGTGAAATAGATAAGGAGAAACCAAATAAATTTTGAATGATAGAGGTAGCATTTCTGTAAAGATTGGGAGAGATCTGAATTTTATTTTGTTATATTCACTAACGAAAGCAGAAAAACCCAATCACTGAAACAGATAATTACTAACTGAAAACGTATATGTTTTGTTGTGAGTGAAAACTTTTGAATAAGAAGTGACCTTATTTGTTCTTTGAGCGATCATCTACAGACATAATAATATTTCTTAAGAGTAGCTAGGAAAGCTTTTTTAACTAATCAGAGAAATTATAAACTTTTCTTTCATACAAAAACAAGATAAATATATAATAAAATTAACATCGAATACAAAAAAATTAACATATTTATCTAAATAAATGTTACAGGTCAGTTATGAATTCATACTTTAAATTTTAGCCCGTTCGTTAAAATAAGTTAAATTTATTTTGAAATATTTTAAACTGATATTTCCGTAAAAGTATTAAAGTTAAAAATTAATTTTAATCAAATCCGGTTCTCAAGTCTAACACATCGTACCTTTTAAGTTTGGAGAAGTATAGTTGCTGTTGTTCAATAAGTTTAGGACGAATTAATTCGAATGTCCTTTTAGTTTTTGTTCGTATGTTCTGCCAAATCGTGTAATTTCTTCTCTCACTGAGTTAAGCTCAACGTTGTTATAAACATAGCAGTTTTGTATGTACCATAAGTGCATAAAAGGGTTGTTTGTGAAAGTTTTGTCCAAAAAGTTTCTATAACATCAATTTTGAATTTTTTTCTCATTACCTATAAAAAAGTGAATTAAATTTTACTCGAAAATAGGTGGTTCAAAAGTCTATGAAATGATCAGTAATATTCAAAGAAACTAAATTTCTTCAGAAAAACAAGAAATGACTAATTATTTCATCTTGTTTTCTAAAATAACGCCAGTAACTTCTGCATTTTTCAAAACTTGAAAAACTGGTACTAAAACAACTTCGATCTTACTTACAAGAAACGATACAACGCCGTACTTCCACTGTTTTTATTTGTTTCTCAAGTTTTTGATACAATATCGCATCATAGTTATCTGTACAAAATGAAAAGTCCCTTCAAAACACGTTATTCCATACAATTAAATCGTACCTGTCAGACAGATTGGTTTTTTGATCATCAACGGAAAAGCTGGTTTGAACCTCTATAGGTTTTATTAAGTAAAACTACGAGTGAGGTGGTTTACCCTCCTTACTGTATAGAAATGTATGCTTATCAGCATTCCAGGACCTCTGAAAATTAACTACTTTTCACCCTGCCAATGGCACCTTCACTTTATTGATCACAGGGTCTGGTTGTGTAATGAAATTTATTACTCTCAGAGGAGATAATTTTGAGTAGTGTTTTTTGACATCTCTACCTCTTTTTTTTTAAATGCTTCAGTCATATATTTGGCTGAACATGTGATAAGAAACTGAACTATTTTTGTAGCCCTGGAATTAGCATATTGAGAGCAAATAATTTAATACCTCACCTGCCTGTTAATGGGTAGCGTCATACATTTATATTAAGATTAATATGAATCTACGTTCTCTTCTCTGTACCCAATACTGACGGAGGTACTGCAAGGCAGCGTATTTAGTTCACAATTACAATGTGTTCACAGCTCTGTTGAACCTAGATCATAAACCGACCCTTTCACACCCACACACATGCGCGCACAGCACTCCTATACCTACCTTAGTGGTGTTCTACATTGTTCAGTAGCGACTCACTACTGAACAATGTAGAACGCTGGTAAGGCAGGCGATGAGAGGTAATGGGTTGCTGCGAGTGTGTGTTTTCGTGTGAAAGAGTCGGTTTATGGTTTAGGTGCCACTGAGCTGTGGACATATTATTATTATACACATCTGACTTTTGCTGATTTTTTAGTCGATAATTTTTTTTCCAATATCTACTTAATCACTACATATGACCAGTTAGTTCATCTCAAATAATATTTTGACAGCTGATCATAGCATCTGTATTAGTAAATAAGCGCTTTCGTTATTGTTTATTAAAATAGATTTCAGAATTTATTTTAAATGATTATCATATTAATTAGTGTAAAGGGTGAACGAGAGTAGAACATAAAGAACCTGAAACTTCTCAAGTGCTTTAATTTATTGTTAGCTGAGGTATCTCTATTTTGTAAAACTAAAGTTTAGTAAGAAAGACGATACTTCTAAACTTTTAAAATATGACGTTAAAGAAAAACTATACGTATCATTTATTTTTAATAGTGTAAAAGGTATTTTATTAACCAAAGATGAAGTTCTAACATTTAGATTGATATTTAATAAAATAGTTTTCTTTTTAATAATAAAACCCCATGTTTTATTTTTCTGTTCTTCTCTTTAATGTAACACATGTATGTAACACATGTGTATGTTTTGTCTATAAAAAACTCAACAGGTTGCAAAACAATATGATATACTTGTTACTTTGATGTATGTACAACTTAATCAGCAACTTAGCAGGCTTTGGAAAATTTTCAATTTTAAGTCACCCATAACTAGTTTAAATGCACCCATTTATATTTAAATTTCAGTCTAAATTCAGCTTATTGCCACTTACAGATGTCCACAGTTTTGGTACAATATTGTTCTTAGTTTCTCAAAAAGCATGATTTTTGACTTAAAAGAAGAGAACTCATATACAAATTTTTAAAATTAGGGGTGAAACACTTACTTATGGTCACAAAATGCGTAATAAGGTCGCAATCTTAAAAATCAATTTTTTACCGATTTTGATAAGCAAAATATAGAAAATCATTGATTGACGCTAAACTTAAAATGATATTATAGTTTATCGTTATATTTACAACGTAATGTGTTATTTGTAAAATTCTATTATTTAATTTATAATAATTATAGCCTATTCCCTAAAAAAGGGTTAATGGGAGAATAAATAAATAAAAGTACCTGAGCACTATAGAAAAAATTTTGAAATAAAAGTTGTAGGTTTTTTAATTTTCTACAACGTTAATTTTAAATAATTTTGTTTTAAATGCAAACAGAGGCTGCAATATTAAAAAAACCTTTTTGCCATGAGAGTATAACCTTCACAAGAATGTTAGCAGACATGGTGCTTCCCTATAATTTAAAGCAAATAAATGTAGTAAATGAGGTGACAAAAGTCGCTTTTGAGAAAAATGCAAAAAGTGAAAAATTGCATGAATAATTTACTACTTCCGGTTGACCGATTTTGATGAAAATGTTTGTATCGGGTCTCCTAATGGTAGCTAAATTAATTTCAAAGTTTCAACTTCAATATTCTGTTTTTTATTTTATTTTAATTTATTTATTTAACGTCGCATCAATTATAACGGTCATTAGCGATGACGTTGGGGTGTAACTATTGTACAATGGAGGATGAAATGATTTTTTTTATAACGTATGAAAATATGCCGTGCCTGAGTGGGATTCAAACCCAGGACCGCATTTTGTTTACACAAAATTGCATACCAGCAGATAGACACACGGACCAATCACTAAATGCGAGTTAATGTTTTTTGGGTTCAGACGGCCTGAAAAAGTATATTCCTAGCGAAACTTCAATTTAAAAAAATTGATATGAAAACAACACTTACTTTCCTTTCCTATAGGTCTATATTCATATAGGGCAAGATAAAGTAAAAAAGACCGACACTAGGGTCTCAAGTAACTTGTTAGTTTATCAATTACAATAGAATATGTACTAGAGTAACAGGATCTAAAGAAAGTGCTAAATCAATAACCCTGGATGAAATAATTATTGCATATTGCATCGGTGTAATTTGGAAGCAAAGTGCATGTTGAATGAGACTGAATTGTTCCTAAAGAGATAGAATAATTTACTCTACCGTCTGTTGCTCATGCCGGATTTCTATATTCTGTACCTATTTATTTGTTCTGGAAGTTTCATGCGACTCACGATTCTTCTGATGTCACTACTACTGACTACCCAGATTGAATTGTAAGTACAAGCCCCATTTCATTTTATTCGTTCACTCTTTCTCTACAGGCATTGCTTTACTTTTTTCCTTGTTTTCCTGACCTCAATATCTTTTATACTTAAGAGAAATACATACAATATTTCAGATAAGAAAATATAGTGAAATATTTTAGTAAATAAATTAAGTTAATTGATTTTGTGGTTTTGTTTCCACTGTAAAGTTCACATTTTCTCAAAATAGATATAATATCCATTTTATGTGTAAATTGTTTGTTATTAATGTACGTAGTTTCAAAAACACTAATACTATTTCAATAAATTATATTGCAAGATGGCGTAACAATTAGTTACTTATTACTGTGTTACTTGTATCTTCTATCTACCTACTCTATGTAATTGGTTCTCTTAGAGAATTGCTCTAACTATAGTACATTTTGTAGATCAATTTTCCCTCCGGTTATGATTTCTTGTTCTGCAAACATTAGTAAATTTATACTAAAAAGATGCATATTATCAATGACAGACAAGATATTTGTAGGTCACATATTTATTTTTTCATTTAATTAATTTAAATTTTTTAAAATTTAATTTATTAAATTTTTTAATTTAGTAATGGCTTTTCCAATAATGAATATAAGTTTCATAAAACCTGTCTTTTCACTCATGAACTCAAAATCAGTCAGAAGTTTTATTTATTCAACTGCTTTTCTTTAATTCAGCTAATATTAAATATATGTTTATATACATTTGTTAAAATTTAAATATAATGTACTTCACTTTTGCTTTATATATTTATTGTTCAATTTTTTTCAAAATGTAGCATGCCACTATATCGTATTACATCGTAGATAAAGTTGGGTTATCAACAATCAGTAGATTTCAGTAATTTTAAATGTATTAACCGTTAACAAAATATATGAACTGAATTTTTAATGTTAAATGAATTATTTTTAAGCAAGAAAATTAATAAATCTCAATATAAATATTTATTTTATCAATATTTTAACTCAGCAGTGTAATGACATCACAGAATAAACAGATTAAATTACAACGTTTAAATTTACCATCCCTCAAGGATCAATTTTGAGTCAAATTTTTTATAACATAATATATACCCATGACTTCCCCACCTCACCTGACATTATCACTTGCACATATGCAGGTGACATTGCTATTTTGTCTGACTCGCACGACCCTATTAGAGCGTCAGAACTGATACAAACACATTTAGATGGTATCAAAGAATGGCTCCACATGTGGAAGATTAAACTAAACGTTTCCAAGTTACAACAGGTAAATTTCATACTTTGGCCTGTTGGTTGCCCAAATTTACGCATCGATGATACTAGGCTTACAGTTGCAGACAAAGTTAGGTACCTTGGTTTAATACTTGATAGACGTCTCACGTGGAAACCACACGTTGCACACGCCAGAGCAATCTCAGACTTACGGTTTCGTATATTGTACGGCGTCTTAGGTCGCAAGCCCTCGCTACCTCTACACATAAAAGTCATCCTCTATAAATCACTCGTACGGCCAATTTGGCTGCATGGTGGACCAACTTTTGGAGCCTGTCACAATACAACACTAAATATTATTTAACGACACCAGTCGAGAGCACATAGAGCAATAACAAACTCACCTTTTTACGTAACCAATCATACCATTCACAAAAACCTGAAAATACCAATGGTTCGAGACATTGTCAACGCACACATAACTTATTACACACAAAGACAATTGACCACATAAATCCAAATGTCCAATCTCTTTCAACTAACGATCTCCCTATTAACAGACGACTGCAACAAAGGTGGAATAGGGATCTTCTCCGACCACCATAAAAAATTAACTTGTTATGCCTGTATCATTTCATAAAAACATTTATCATTTATAAATCATTATCATTGAAAAATATTGGCACCACATTCCTTGTAAAATTTCACGCCGAAATCGGTCTCTGGATCGATTCATATTCACGTCATATTCCCGCCATTCATCATTCATTCCATCGCATTTACTAATTGTAATTAAAAAAAAAGTACAGTAGTAAATAAAAATAAAGTTGAAGCCAAAAGAAATAACCTAAAACTATTTCTTTATTTGGTTCAAAAGCAACTTTTAGTAATACTACAAGTTACATTTGCCCATAACGGACAGGTGGAGTGTTAATATTATTTGCAGTCGATTTGTTGGTTCCAGGGCTACAAAAAATAGTTATGTTTCTTATCACATAGTCACCTAGTTATATTACTTAACTATTTAAGAACAAAAGGGGTAGAGGTGTAAAATACACTACTCAGAGTTATCTCCTCTGAGAGTAATGAATTTCACTATACAGCCAGACCTTGTAGTGAAGGAAGTAAAAGTGTCATTTGCAGGGTGAAACGTGAGTGCTTTTTGGAGGGTCTGGCATGCTGATAACCATATTCTTTCAAGTTAGTGAGGAAGGCACAGTAAAACACCTCACTCCTCGTTTTTACTTACTAAAACCTCTAGAGTTCCAAACCAGCCTTTCGGCTGTTGACCTAAACCTAAAAGTTACATAATGTTTATAAATAACTTAGAAGATTTAATAAAAAAATATATAAACAGTTGAAAAATCAGTTTTTTGCTTCCCTTTTGTCTAACCATTGAAGATATTAACGTCATATGTGTTCGCTGTGTGTAGTTTTTTTCTAATTTTATTAAACGTTTTTTAGTAAGTTATTCATATTTAATTGGCTATTAGTATAAATTCCAAAGGAGAACTGAAGGAACAACAAAAATTCATTCAACTCATCTGAAATAGTGAAATATTAATTAAATAACTACAGAAAAGTCAAGTTTAAAAGTAAGTCAAGGACTTTATATCGGAGAGAACATCAAGGATAAGTTAACAATTAATACCGTATTTTAAAATACTTATCATTTCATTTTCCTGCAATATTATTATGAATTAATTTTTTTATCAAAGTTGTCAACTATGTATATTTATTTATTTATTCAAAATTAATGCAACTCTACGTAATTAATTTACGCTTTAAAGTCAACGAAATTTGTTAAAAAATTGTCATTTTGTTATCGTTTATAAATTTTGTTTCATTTCATTTATGTTACTTGCATTTTTGTTTTGTTAATTATAAATGATATTTTCGTATTTACTTGTTGAATTACTCACTGGGTATATCCCAGTTTGGCCTCGAAAATTGTAATATGCTTCAATTTTAAAATTACGTTTGCAAAACTACCTTAGGATTATCTTCTACTACTTTTAAATTGTAATTAAAAATCGCACTGCTGTAATTTAAGTTGGTCTTAAAAAATCTTATGTGCCAATTTAGCAAAATATGCTGTTGTAAACGCCCCGTTAGCCAACATATTGTGAAAAAAGACCTGAAAGGTCTTATATGAACTTGTTGTTTTGGTCAACAGCCGAAAGGCTGGTTTGAAACTCTAGAGATTTTAGTAAGTAAAAACGAGGAGAGAGGTGGTACTATGCTTTCCTCACTAACTTGAACGAGTATGGTTATCAGCATGCCAGGCCCTCCGAAAAGCACTCGTTTTTCACCCTGAAAATGACACTTTTACTTCCTTCACCACAGGGTCTAGCTGTACAGTGAAATTCATTACTCTCAGAGGAGATCTCCCCTAAAAAGGCAAAAAGATGTATCCCAAAAACAGAACTTTTCAGAAATTGCATTCATAGTTTAAAGTGTGGCCGTTTTGTTGTAAATGACTTTCTAAATGAGTTCTTTGTGAATTGTTATAGTTTGTAATATTCTGTTTATGACTACGTAGTCAAAAATTTGTAAAAAACTTGTTAAAACCCTAAAACCTAAGTTAAACCATTTTGCCATAGGAAAAATTTCTTAAAACATTGTGCTTGGAGTGTAGCATTATACGTGAGTGAAACGTGGGTGATAGGAGCTGTAGAAAAGAAGAGGATAGAAGCTTTAGAAATGTGGTGTTATAGGAAAATGTTAAAGATTAGGTGGGTGGACAAGATAAGTAACTTAGAGGTTCTTAGGCGAGTGGATGAAAAAGAAGTATACGGAAGCATCTTACCAGAAGAAGGGATAGGCTAGTGGGGCATATCTTAAGACATCCAGGTATTGGGCTATCAATAATGAATGGTAATATTGAGGGAGTAAATTGTAGGGGGAGGCAAAGATTAGAATATATAAAACAAATTACAAAAGATGTAGGGTGTTACAGGTATGTAGATATGAAACGACTTGCGCAAGATCGAACCGCTTGGAGAACTGCATCAAACCAGTCGAGAGACTGATGACAAAAAAAATTGCTATGTTTAGTTTTGTAAAATTGGTAATATCTCCGTTATTATGCATAAAAATGAAAAACTTTGTATAATCAAACTTATTTGTCTTTAAACGTATCGTAATTTCGATTATATAACAGTTTTTTAATATATTGACTTTTAACGGAGATATTCACAGTTTTTTGTTTACCCTTCCCTCTGAACTCCCCCATGCCTTTGTGATATTAAAAAAATTTATAGACTATTTTCTTTTCGAGAACGTCCAGAACCTAAATACTGAAATTCATTGCATTTGGTTCAGCGGTTCTTGCGTGATGCCGTAACATAAGCTACAAACTGACAAAAATTCAGCTGAACTTATTTTCAGTGATACTTAGTAGATATGGCGTAGAAACAAAATTTGGGGCATTTTAAAAAATTGTACAGACAAAATCAAAATTTTGTTTATATAGGTGGAAGGTGAGTATCATGCTAAGGGCCACGTGTTCACTATTTGTACCACTTTTCAGTACTTACACCTGTAAAACGTCACACAATTACAACTAACGATTCCTGCATTATCTGTATTCTGAACAGATAATCTTCACTCTGTTTGTTTTCATTTAGCTGAACAGATAATCAATTACGTTGGGGACGTTACTAAACCATCACTGAAATGAAATGAAACTGAAACTACGCAAACCAAATTTGCATTCAAATTACAAGTGCTGCATAAAATCTTTTGTAAATATGACAACACTGTTCAAAATTTAAAAATGGCCTTCACTGAATTTGATAAAATTTTAACATCCGCTTTATTTTCACATTTAAAACATTAAACTTAAATTTCAGATAAAATTAAAATCATCTAAGTTGAACAAAAAAATTTATGAGTATCACATATAAAATTTAATCTAGAGTGTTATTACGTTATGACGCATTTTTAATTTTTTTAATAATGACCTATTAAGTTAGAAAAATGATGTATGAAGGGTTAAAACATTATCACAAAATAAAATGTAACTAGCTGAAGTGATTAACACAATTTTTTTTAAAATAAATTTAAAGTAGAATTTTATATAGCAAGATGAACTTGTACAACGTCTATAAGAAATATATGTGATGAGTAAACTCTTATTACTTGGATCTGGCACCACGAGATTTTGGCATATCTTTTCTACATCTATCTCTGAACCAGCTGAAAAAAAATACTGATTTTGGTTAAAATCGATTAAAAATTATGTACGCTTGAGAGATAACAAAAATTTTTATTGAAAGAATTTGCAGACCTCTTTCTTGCCATCTCTGATTTAGATTCAGTAAAGTTTTAAAGAAATTTCTAAGAAATCAGGCCATGGCCTCAATATCCTTCAATAGCTTCAATAACTTTCTGTAGAAAATCTACTGAAGAAGAAAATTGTCGGAAAAACTTCAGTTACCGTGACTTTAAACTTCTATTAGTTTTATGTGATAAAATTTACATACGTGTTATTAAAGAGAGAAGTTCTAAAAATTTTTGGCTAGAATTAATTTCATGAAAGAAGTTATTACTCCTAAATTCATTGAAATAAATTTCCTGGTTCTTTTTATTGCGCAGGTCTGAAACCGTCTATTACATATTCTTGTACTAGATACCATTTGACCAACCTACACACAAATGGACTCTTGAGAATACTTTCTTCTTTGTCTTTGTTTTTTCTATTTATCTATTTTAAGAAAAAGCAAATAGCGCTTCTTACCGACCGGAAAGTACAGTTGGTTTTGGTATCAAGGGAGATCGATTTGTGTTATATGTCTTATCGTGTTCGACTTCAACTTCATTTGCTACCTTTCATTCTATAGCTTTTCAAAGTAGTGCATTACACAAAAGAAAAGAAAATATGATTTCAATTAATTATGGGAATGTTTTAAAGTTAAGGATACGTTGACGTCACAATAGTGCTATTTGATCGATGGATACATCAAATATACTTCAAATTTATGTAAGTATTTAAAGTATTAAAATAATGTAATGTAAAATAAGATTGTTAAAATAAATATTATCTTTCACGTATAACATGTAAAGTGTAAAAAATGTTTAATACAAACCCTTAAATCTTTTCTTAACGTTGAAGATTACAAATTATAGATTAATTGATACCTCTAGTTTATAGCTTTTGTACTATTGATCACAGAAGCTAATTTTATGTTCAATAAAATTGTACTTATTATTTATTTGTTTCTTTTTACTTGGAAATATCGAAAGTACTAACCGTCTACATCGATGAGACATTCTAAATTTTTCGTCCAGAAATTTTAATGGGATGTTATTAGTTCTTCGTTAAAATTTGTGTTTGTAGAGTTCAAATTTCCTTACTTTCTGTTATGATAATGTGAGTATTAATTTAATAGTGATAATTATGATTGGCATATGTTTATTCGTTTAATTTAGTATGCAGTTGATCACTTGTATCAAAAACTGACATTAAAAATTAATAATTGTAATTTTTGGGGACGTACAAATCTTATTTAAAACACACACAACTATCTCTATAGGATAGGACTTAAAAGTACAAAAAAATCACTAAGTCCCGGGTGTTTTATTTTCTGTAACTTTAGTTACACTGTACAATAATTATATACGTTTGTCGTAAAATTTTCACTAAGCAATCTTAAAACATTCAATTTTTGTACCGATTTTAGTGAGGAAAATGCGGAAAAGCACTAATTGACATAAAAATATGCATTTCAGAAAAAATATGTTTGAAAATAAGTTGTAGCAA
This sequence comes from Catonia carolina, assembly GCA_035578175.1. Taxonomy (NCBI): domain Eukaryota; kingdom Metazoa; phylum Arthropoda; class Insecta; order Hemiptera; family Achilidae; genus Catonia; species Catonia carolina. The sequence continues at coordinate 377,771,253 of JAQMRL010000001.1, forward strand.
GATATTTTTAATTTCCTGTAACTTTAATTATACACACTTGTACCCAAATATGCATATTCAGGCCACAAACTTAAAAAAAAAATTACCATTAGAGCACAGACACTAAGAATTTCAGCAGAAATGGCTCTTACACCCCCATCTTCAAGAACATAAAAAATGTATTTAGAAAATTGTGTGAGCCGTTTTTGAGAAAATCGCAAAAACTAATAAATTACTACTTCCGGTTGACTGATTTTGATAAAAATGTTTTTGTCAGGTACTCTAGTGGTACCAAACTTAAGTTTCAAGTTTAAATTTTGTATAATATTCCGTTCTTGAGTTTTTTTGTTCACACTGACCAATCGCTAAAGTCATGTTTTAGGGGTCCTGAAAACGTTTATTTCTGGTGAAAACTTGATTTCAAAAACTACACGGAAACAATACTTTCCTGTTTTTTATTTATTCATATAGAGAAAGAGAGTCTGCCCATAAAAGGTAGGTGGAGTGTTAAATTATTTTCGCTCTGTCTGCTAGATCCAGAGTGCTACAAAGAATAGTTCTGTTTCTTATCACGTGGTCAGCCAATTATATGACTGAAATATTCAAGAACAAAAGAGTTAGAGGCGTAAAAGACACTAGTCATAGTTATCTCCTCTGAAAGTAATCAATTTCATTATACAGCCAGACCCTGTGGTGAATGAAGTGATTGTTTAATTTGCAGGGTGCAAAGTAGATGCTTTTTGGAGGGCCTGGCATGCTTATAAGCATAGGCTACTTTTGTACTCAGTGAGGAAGGCAATTGTAAACCACCTCACTCCTCATTTTACTTAGTAAAACCTCTAGAGGTACAAACCAGACTTTCGGCTGTTGACCTATACAACAGAGAAAGAGAAATTTAAAATATCAGAAAAATTTAACTTGATATTTTGCTTTTCTACAGAAGTTTTTGCGGAGCATAATTTATAAATTAATGCTGAGAATATTTTTGGACTGCTTGTTATAAATTTCAAAGAGGAATCAAGAATTTGAGACGCGAAATTTTATCAGATTAAAAAAACGTATTACGGTATGGGCGATGTATTAAAATGCCAAAAAGTTTTTTCAACATACTCCTTTAACAACGTTGAAACGTGTGAAGAAAAGTTGATGTTATATTGCTATTTCTTTTTTTTATTTTCTACCGTGACATAAAAATTTTCTAAAAATATCTAAACAGTTTTTTCAACCTGAATTAGGAAAGAAGGAATCGGAATGAAGTTTTATTAAACTTTTTTTAGAAATTCTAAAAAGTGTTTCATATAGAATTTGTAGATAAGAAATTATTCTTTTTGTAATTCATATCACGCACACATTGAGCATAAATCTGCCATTCAAAATTATGAATAAATGATTTCAGTCGATGGAAAATGAATTTTGTTGAAGTAAATTGCTCAATGACAAGTTATGAAAATACAGTCACCCACGTAATTATAGTTTTATATTCATATATATTTTATTGGTTTGAGTATATTTTATACATATTCCTTACTGACATAGTAAATAAAACATAGTGTGAAGTTTTTTGTATTACTTTACGTAATCCATGCCAACCCAAAAAACTTTGTACAGGTTTTGTAGACTAACATTCACAGCGTCGTTTCACTGAATATATATTTACTTTTATTCTTCTATTCAATGATAAAATGTGAACATTGGAAACTTTTACAATGATATGATCATGATTATTACCATTGGAAAATTTCTAGAAGTAAATAGTTTTTTGCGAATTTTATTATGGCAAAAGATTTTTCCATAACTCATTTGCCTGAAGCAATCTGCATTGAGAAATTCTATTTACTGATATATAAATAAAAAGTTAGTAAAAAAATTATTTATTTCTACAAAATAGTTTTAGTTAAACGAGTAAAAAGAAATTTTTCATAGAAAGTTTGTTCTTTTTCAAATATCATGAGTGAAAATCAAAACCACACAATAGAGTTATACAGAACTTTATTTTATGGTTTTAGTTTTTCTGTTATAATATATTGTAATGTACAAAACATGTAATTAAATTAAAATACATGACCGGATGTTTTAAAACAACATAAAAATTGTAATTTTTGGTTTGTACAATCAATAATAAATATTCTTTATAAAATTATTAACCGCAGTCTATGATTAATGGATATTACGTGATCTTACAGTAACAATAAAATATAACATCCTGCTTAGGTCATCGATATACGCATTTAAAATAACTCACATGTGTGCATTTATAAAAGAAGTTCGGTTATATTCGTTATAAGTCGATTTCAACAGTGGACTAATAGAGAATACTCAATGCTGATTGGATAAAATAGTGTATGACGTAATGTAAAATTTGGTAAAACGAGGGAAAGATATATAGAAAAAAGATTACAAGAGAGTTGGTGTTGAGTTGTGCTACCCGTAAGATGAACTGATTGGCGTTCACTTATGAATGGTTTAAATAAAGTGTCACACCATAGTAAGCAAGTATAAAGTTGAAGGTAATATTACCTATAAGTGCTTAAATCTGTTCTACGTTAATGTAAAGTGAATAATGTATATAAATATTAAATTAAAACAAAGTGCGCCAACAATTGTACTGTGTATAGTGACCTACGTTGAATCAACAAAATTTGTGAGTTACAACTTCTTAATTATCTGCAGATAATAGGTACTAAAATTACAGAGCTCTTAGGGAATAATAATTATATACATCTTTAATAAAATAATTAGACAGAAAAAGGTTTCAATAAATAATTGCATGTCTTGTATACAATGTTAGGCTACATCATAATTGTTAAGTGTAAATATATTATTAATAATTGATTTGCTATTCATTATTTTATTAAATACTAAATATTATTCAACAATTTGCTATATTTATTTCTAAAAACCAAACTGTTTTTATATAGTGAAGCCGTAATTCAAGAACCTCACGCTTTGGAATTAAATAAATTAATTTTACTAAAGAAAATATTTCATTTAATCAGAATTCAATCTTATTCCCATTTTAACAATAAATTTATTCAAAATAAATATAAAAAATTTAAATCATAACAAATTGGCATCCCTGTGCGGTGAATTAAAGTAACTATAATAAAAACAGTACCATTATGAGAAAAGGTTTGAGGTCTAGTACAAATAAAAATAATAAAATTAGTAAAAACAAAATGGAAAGTGTAACAGAAATAAATTCAGGTTTGGTAAATAATGATAACAACAATGTAGTTATAAATAATAGTATTGAAAAATTGAATGATAGTATAGATGAGGAGCAAATACCTACAGAAGAGATAGATGGAAATGATGAAAATAATGTAGATTTAAGGGGAATATTTGATTCAGGCAGTGAAACTGATGAACTTGATGTTATAAATAGAAAAAATAAGAGGTTAGGTGGTAGTGAGATGGGAAACAACAGTAATGAGATAGTTAGTCAAGGTTTTGTGGGACAGGATAACATACAACAACTGATTTTAAATTTAACCAATGTAGTACAGGAATCACGTAGGGAGTTAAAGGCTGATTTCAATGATAAAATAAATAGTTTGAGTAGTGATATGAATAAAAGATTAGATAAACAGGGGAAAGAGATCAAAGAGTTGAAAGAAGAGATGAAAAAAGATAGTTTGAAAATAATTGAAAAGTTTAGGTCAGAAATGAGAAAAGATTTTTATAGTAAACTTAAAAATACTGAAAATGAAATAGATTTGATTAAAGGTGTTGTTCAAGAGCAAAATGTTAGAATTGATGAAGGGCTTAAGAAAAATGAACATAAAGTAAATAAAATAAATTCTAGAGTTGATAAAGTAGTTAATGAAGTAGGTCTGAACAAAAAAGAAGTGACAGACATTAAAAATAGCGTTTTAGAACAGAATAAACTTATTGTAGAAATTACTGATTGTGTAGAAGGAGTAAAAGAAAACCAAAATGTTTTGCAAGAGAATGTTGAGAATCTTAGAATAAATTTAGATAAGTATGTAGAGCAAGGAGGTTACGTAGGTCAAAATAATAATAACAGCAATAGTGGTAATATTAAAATAAAATTTATAAGCAGAAACCCAATGGAATTTATAAATTCACTGAAATATGAAATAAAATATAATGATATTAAAAGTTGGAAAATCATAAAATCAATAATTAATGAAGGGTTAATGGCAGATATGTGTGGTTCAACTTGGTGGGTGTATATTAGAGATAATGTAGATAACTTAGAAGATTTTATTTTTAAATTTAAAGAAAAATTCTGGAATGATAATGTACAAGCAGAAATAAGACAAAATTTACAATTTGGACGGTTCAATTCAATTAAAAACACTAAAATGTCAATATATTTTATGCAAAAAGTTAACAAGGCTAAATATTTAGAACCTCATTTATCTGAAATAGAGTTAATAAAATTAATTGGTAGACATTTTAACAATAGCGTCAACAGAGCAAGGGTTATTGGCAGTATTACTAATGTAGAAAGTTTTGTTAAGTTGCTAGATGAAATGGAAAGTTCTGGAGTAGGTAGAGAACAGATGGATGAGTTAGGTGAAGAGAATCAGTTTAAAAATAATGACCATGGAAATTTCTATAAAAAACAAAGATTTGACAGAGAAAACAATGACAATAACATACAGAATAATAATTACAGAAACACTAACCAAGGCAATAGTTACAGAAATAATAATAATAATTACAGTCCAAATAAAAATTACAATAGCAATGACAGAAATAGACCTTACAATCAAAACAGAAACAATTATAATAATTACAATAACAATAGAGATAATTTCAACAGAGGACAAAATAATAACAGATTTAACTACAACCGAGATAACAGTAGAGGTGAAAATAATAATTACAGAAGTAGGTACGAAACAAACCAGAATTATGAAAAAAAACCAGAAGTTAAAATGAATTCGATTGAAATTGAGGCAGATGTTCATAGTGTAGAAAATCCAGAACATTTAAACTAGAAGTAGATGTACAAAAAATTGTAAATAGTGGTATCGATTTGTCCTGTGCATCTGTAAAGGAAATAGGTTTCAACAAAAATTGTGTATTAAGTAAATCTTTTAACCAGAATACAATAGAAAAAGAGAAAGGCGATAATAAGATTGTTAATTTTGTAGTTGAAGACAATATGTCTGAAGAATTATTGCAAGAATCAGAGTTAGGAGAATATATTGATAGTATTAAAAATAAGAATAAAGATCTTGTAGAGATTAACATTTGTATTAAAAATAAATATTTTAACGTATTAGTTGATACGGGTAGTGAAATTTCTGCTATTAATTTAGATTTTTTATTAAAATTGGAGAATAAAGTGGGTGAAAAGTATTCTAGACTACCAATTAAAAATATTACTATAATCAATGCTACCGGTCGAAAGAAATCTGGAATTAATAAAAGTGTGATAATTATGTTTACAATTGGAAAGGTTGAATTTTTTCATACGTTTTACATTATAAAGGGGTTGAATACCAATATAATTCTAGGGTGTGATTTTTTGAATAGAACTCAGGTTAAAATAGATTTTAAAAACAGGTTATTTTCTACAGCTGATATGTGTATTAGACTCAATGAAGAAGTAGGTCATGAGAAGGGAATGTTTAGTTTAAAAGGGATAGAGGAAGAAGTGGGGAAACTGGATTTATGGCACACACAAATTGTTGAAATGAATAAACTGCTAACTCTGTATCGATGTAATATTAATAATAAAAATGCTTTGTTAAATGTCTTTTATAAAAATAAAGACTTATTTACAAACCAGATAGGTTTAATAAAAAATTATAATTGTCAATTAAAAATCCAAATGGATGCACAGATGGATCATACCCTATACCATACGCTTTTCGTGAGAAAGCACAATTAGAGATTAATAAATTATTAGAACAAAATGTTATTGAAGAAAGTAATTCTGAGTATACTAATCCTTTGGTTGTTGTACGTAAGCCAAATGGTGATATAAGAATTTGTCTGGATGCCAGAAACTTAAATAAATTTATAATTTCCGATCACACACAGCCTGAAAACATTGATAACTTATTAATGAGGTTACATGGTGTGAAATTTATCAGTTCATTTGATTTAACCAGCGGATTTTTACAAGTATCTTTGAATAAGGACAGTAGAAAATATGTATCATTTTTGTTTAATGGTCGTAATTACCAATATACTAGATTACCCTTTGGATTAAAGTGTTCTGTAAGTGAATTTATTAAGGCGTTGAATTTTGCACTGGGTGATGAAGTATTAAAGTTTGCTCTTATATATATAGATGATTTATTGATATGTTCTGATAATTTGGAAGAGCATATAAAAAGATTAAATTTAGTTTTTGACAAATTAAGACAGTATAATATTACATTAAAATTGCGTAAAAGTAAATTTCTGGCAGAAAAGATAAATTATTTAGGATTTGTTATCAGCGTTGAAGGTATTACTATGGATCCTGATAAAATTAATGTTATTCAAAATTATAAATCACCAAAGAATCTAAAAGAACTACAAGCATTCTTAGGATGTATAAATTTTTTCCGTAAATTCAATAAAAATCATTCTGAATTAACTAGTGTGTTTTCAGATATTTTAAGTAAGAAGAATACATTTAACTGGTGTGACAAACATGAAAAGGCGTTTAATGTAATAAAAAATAAATTCTTAAATTGTATCATGTTAAAATATCCTAATTTTAATAAACCATTGTATCTGGGTTGTGATGCAAATCAATTTAGTTTAGGTGCAATTTTGTATCAGTTAGATGAGAATGGCGATCAACAAATAATTTGTTTTATTAGTCGTAAACTAAATTCCCATGAAATGAATTATTCTTGTACTGAAAAAGAATTATTATGTGTAGTATTTGCTTGTAATAAATTAAGAACATATTTACTTGGTAATCATGTTATTGTGAGAACAGATCATGAAGCATTAATATTCATGTCTAAATGTAAAATAAATAATGGTAGAATTTTAAGATGGATATTGTTTTTACAAGAATATCATTTAAATTGGCAGTATATTAAAGGATCTGATAATATTGTACCAGATTTTCTATCACGCATAGACGAAAAACAATTCATTGCTAATGAAGCAACTAGTTTTAATGTGTTTTTGTTAAAAATCAATGATAAACCTTTGAGCAAACTGTTTAAAACATTGAAAGCTGAACAAGTAAATTGTACCTATTGTAACAAAATTATAACTAGTTTAAAATCAGGAAAAAATGAGTTTATAAGGAATTATGTATTTTATAAAGATATTTTATTTCATCGTAAATCTTGTGAACAAAAATTTAAGATAATTGTACCGCTTGACAAGCGAAACGAAGTAATTAAAACATATCACGAGAGTCTTGGACACTCAGGTATGTTTAAAACAGTCAGTAATGTGTCTGAAAATTGTAGCGTAAAAAAATTAAGAACTCTTGTTAAACAAATAATTCAAAATTGTGATTTATGTCAAAGAGTAAAAATAAATAATCAAAATATGAAAGGTCTATGTCTATCAGTTGTACCAACTAAAAAACTTGAAAAAATTTACTGTGATCTATACGGTCCTTTACCAAAGAGCTATCAAGGACTAGAATATGTATTTATAATGTTATGTAGTTATTCTAAGTATGTAAAATTGTATCCAATAAAAAAGTGTACAGCAAAAACTGTATTAAACAAAACGAAATGTTACATCAAAGAGGTTGGTAAACCAAAGTGTATTGTTAGCGATCATGGTCGTCAATTTACTAGTAAAATTTGGCAAAAAGGATTATCTGATTTAAATATTAAATGTGGAATGGTCACTATTCTACATCCAGCCAGCAACTTATCTGAAAGATACCTACAACAACTGGGTAATTTACTTAAAATATTTTTAACTGGTAAGAGACATACTGAATGGTATAAATATATACAGATTATAGAAAATCTTATGAATTATAATGTTAATGTAACGATTAAACAAAGACCTGCTGAGGTAATGTTTGAACAGAAATTGGTTGATTCTGCTTGTGAAAAAATACCATTTCCTGAAGTCAATAAACAAATTGATGCATTTAATATAGATTTGATTAATAAAAATGTGTTGTTAAATTTAAAAAATATTGCTGAACAAAGAAAAAATAACAGTATAAAGACGACTGGTCATTTGAAAATCAAATTAGGCAGTTGTGTTTTAATTCGTAACATACAATTGTCTAATAAAGGTCGTAAATTTTGTAACAAGTTCATACATAGATATAAAGGTCCTTTTGAGGTAATTAGCGTTTGTGAAAATCGTAATATCTTATTAATTAAGAATCCAAAAAATGGAGTCAGCTTTTTTATAAATAGAATTTTGTGTAAACCATATTTTATAAACAAAAACTGATTATAAGTTAACATAATAGTTGTTTAAAAATTGTACAAATTAACTAATTGTAAAATATCTCAATGCAAATGAGATAACTGTATTTGTGTGTTAATTTTATAAACTCAAAACTTTTCTCATAATATTCAATTAGATTTAGTTAATACAATACAATAATAATGTGAATTATTAAATAAATTAGATATAAGGTGTTCAAAAAAAAAAATTGTAAAAAAAAAAAAAAAAAAAAATTTAATTCAAATTTAACTTAAAAATGTTTAAATTTTTCAAATTTTATTCAAAATTTTCAAAATTTAAAAACTGTTGTATAGGGCAATTTGTAATGTACAAAACATGTAATTAAATTAAAATACATGACCGGATGTTTTAAAACAACATAAAAATTGTAATTTTTGGTTTGTACAATCAATAATAAATATTCTTTATAAAATTATTAACCGCAGTCTATGATTAATGGATATTACGTGATCTTACAGTAACAATAAAATATAACATCCTGCTTAGGTCATCGATATACGCATTTAAAATAACTCACATGTGTGCATTTATAAAAGAAGTTCGGTTATATTCGTTATAAGTCGATTTCAACAGTGGACTAATAGAGAATACTCAATGCTGATTGGATAAAATAGTGTATGACGTAATGTAAAATTTGGTAAAACGAGGGAAAGATATATAGAAAAAAGATTACAAGAGAGTTGGTGTTGAGTTGTGCTACCCGTAAGATGAACTGATTGGCGTTCACTTATGAATGGTTTAAATAAAGTGTCACACCATAGTAAGCAAGTATAAAGTTGAAGGTAATATTACCTATAAGTGCTTAAATCTGTTCTACGTTAATGTAAAGTGAATAATGTATATAAATATTAAATTAAAACAAAGTGCGCCAACAATTGTACTGTGTATAGTGACCTACGTTGAATCAACAAAATTTGTGAGTTACAACTTCTTAATTATCTGCAGATAATAGGTACTAAAATTACAGAGCTCTTAGGGAATAATAATTATATACATCTTTAATAAAATAATTAGACAGAAAAAGGTTTCAATAAATAATTGCATGTCTTGTATACAATGTTAGGCTACATCATAATTGTTAAGTGTAAATATATTATTAATAATTGATTTGCTATTCATTATTTTATTAAATACTAAATATTATTCAACAATTTGCTATATTTATTTCTAAAAACCAAACTGTTTTTATATAGTGAAGCCGTAATTCAAGAACCTCACGCTTTGGAATTAAATAAATTAATTTTACTAAAGAAAATATTTCATTTAATCAGAATTCAATCTTATTCCCATTTTAACAATAAATTTATTCAAAATAAATATAAAAAATTTAAATCATAACAATATATATGTTTTTAGACTATACGTTTTTCTGTTAAGGTTAACTTTGAAAAACAGAGAAGAAAATATATACAGTACATCAGCTTGTTTAAAACGTTATAAAATAGACATAAATAAAATTATTTATAAATGTACAGAAAAATTTATAATTAGACAAACAAAAATTTGGTGTTAAACAATCACACGACTCTCTCTTACCAGTACAAATAATGAACAATATAACCTAAGTAATAAAACGTTAGACATAAACAAAAAACTAAGTAGGTACTTCAAAAAATCTAAACTTATAATAATCATGAGTAAAAAACGCAAAATGAAATCAACCCAGTTTGGCTTGAAAATACGGAAAATCACTCCTTCACGCTAAACTAGGCTCTGTAGAGAAAAATTCTCATAATAAAAGTTGTAGATCGTTCAATTTTCTACACATTTGATTATACACTTTGTCTTAAAATGCATACTAAGGCTGAAATCTTAAAAAAATCGATGTTTATACGTTTTTGTTAGAAAAAACAGAAAATTGCTAATTACCGCTAAACCAAGTGTTATACAAAAAAAAATTGAAATAAAAGTAGCAGGATTTTAAATTTTCTACAACTTTGATTATATACATTTTTGCACTAAAATACAAGTTGCAATCTTAAAAAAACATTTATGTACGTAAAAACAGCCTCCCTAAGAATTCCAGCAGACATGGCGCCGGCCCTACCTTGTAGAGCATAAAAGGTTTAGTAAATAAGGCGATTTTTAAAAAAAAAGTAGAAGCCGTTTTTCAGAAAATCACAAAAAGTGAAAATGACACGAATAAACTACTACTTTCCGTTCACCGATTTTGATAAAAATGTTCGTGTCGGGTCCTTTAGTGGCATCTAACTTAAGTTACAAGTTTCAAGTTCGTACAATGTTCCGTTCTTAAAATATTCTATTCACACACACATACACACACACACACACACACACACACACACACACACACACACACACACAGACCAATCGCTAAAAACATGTTTTTTGGGTTCAGAGAAGTCTGAAAACGTGTAGATCTGGTGAAATCTCAGTTTCAAAAAATCGACATGAAAATAATACTTTCCTTCCTATATATTCATATAGGCAAGAGAAAGTAAAAATTAACCCTAAGTACCTCACTTACTGGACAAGAAAGAGGAATGTCAGCTGCATCCACTTTCTTGAATAAATTAATGGTTTAGGTAGATATTTGTTAATAAAATAAGCATCTACATTTTTCATAAACAAGCCAGATCCTGTGGTGAAAGAAGTGAAGGTGTCATTTGCAGGGAGCGAAGTAGATGCTTTCCGGAAGGCCTGACATGCTGATAGGCATAGGCTACTTGCGTACTCTGTGAGGAAGGCAATTGTAAACCTCCTCACTCCTCGTTTCACTTAGTAAAACCTCTAGAGTTTCAAACCAGTCTTTTGGCTGTTCACCTAAAGAACAACACTATAGTATTGTACAATGTATCCATTTTCGGGTACCCGAATGAAATGCTTGTTGAGTGGAAAATATTTTCCTGTAGGTTTCATACAGTACAGGCATATTTTTGCACTTTTCAGTGTATAAACCATATATTTTTGTAATATTAAGTAAATAGTAAACAGGCGGGAATAGAAACAAACAAGGGTACTTATCATATGTGACACTATGACTACCCCCTTGTTAGCCTGCGACGCCTGGACATTCATTCCTCTTTCTTTGCCTGTATAGAAAATCTCTATTACTGTTTATTTCATGACTATTCTTCTTATTGACGTAAAAACGTTATGAATACTACATTTTATAGTTCCTAATATCAGCTACCTGATGGTGTTATTAACAAATTTTTAATTTTTTTTGACATTCCTCCTTCTTCCCCTGTCCCGTTCGTATTACAACTGTCAAAAGAAAACAAACGACCTAAATCATTGAAAAATTTGATGGCTTTTGGGCAAAAAATCACTCCTGACTAAAACTAACAAAATTATATTCTATGACTAAGTATTGATACCCATTCAGATGTATGGAATACAACTTTGGGGTACATATGCATTTTTAAACATTATTATGTCTAAAATTGTTCTCTCATGTTCATTAAATCTTTGTGTGACGCCGGTCAAAGACCATCAGACTCATGTTAAACATACCCTGGTATATAAACAACAAATTGATTTATAGAGATGTTTAAACTTTATAAACAAGAAATTTTAAAATTCAGTATTAATTATTTGGAGAGAATTTGCGAACATAAAACATTTTTAAATATTGTAAATGAATCATTAGAGATAAAAAAATTACAGCTGTTAGAATTACAAATAATTCAGTTTTTGCGGGGTGGGTTTGGAGTAAAAATGTTTTTGTAAATTTTGTTTACAACCTCTTTTAAAAACAAAATAACATTATACTCGACGTATTTGTGATTAACGATTAAAAGTTTTAATAACACAGTAATTTTCCGTGTAACCGGTTCACATTCTTTTGGACTTACACATTATCCCAAATGATCTTTACATTTTTGTAATGAGTTTGTTATTATGAAAAAATTAATTAGATAAATAATTTTCCATTCCTTAATTAGTATTATACAGAAAGATATTCTCGTTAGTGTAATGAACAATAAACGTAATTTTCTTTGAGGTTATAATTTCTGTGATACGCAACCTAAAATTATGACGTAGATGTTTAGACCAACGATTTTACTACGACCAACCATTTTAGAACGAACTGGAAAATTCTAGTTTTGGTTGATGTTTCTTAAAATCAGTTGGTAAATAAAAAAATATCATTGTATGTGTTTTTGTAGTATATAGCTCTTCCACATAGGTTAAACCAAGTGCTTTTAACAGAGTAAGTCTACTGCTACTTTTATAATCTCATTTGATTTTTATTTTCTCTTGCCTATTTATAGAAAGGAAAGTATTGTTTTCATGTCAATTTTTCAAAATCAAGTTTTCACCGGATCTACACGTTTTCAGACCCCCTGAACCCAAAAAAAAACATTTTTTTTAGCGATTGGTCTGTGTGTATGTGTGTGTATGTGTGTGTATGTGAACAAAATATCTCTTGAACAGAACATTGTACGAACTTCAAACTTGAAACTTAAGTTAAGTATTGCTGTAGGACTTGACACGAACATTTTCATCAAAATCGCTCGACCAGAATTAGTAGTTTATTCGTGTCATTTTTCATTTTTTGCGATTTTCTTAAAAGCGGCTCCTATGATTTTTGTAAAAACCGCCTCATTTACTATATTTTTTATGCTCTACGAGATACTGTAGGCGCCATGTCTGTTGAAATTCTTGGGGAGGCTGTGCTGTCGTAGAAAATGGTTTTTTTAAGATTGGGGCTTTAATATGCATTTTAGCGCAAAAATGTACAATGAAAGTTGTAGAGAATTTAAAATCCTACAAATTTTATTTGAACTGTTTCTTTATAATATATTGCTTAGTTTAGCGGTAATTAGTAAACTTCTGTTTTTTTCATGAAATTCTGTCAAAAAAAGGATTTTTTTAAGATATCAGACTTAGTATGCATTTCACGACAAAAGTGTAAAATTACATTTATAGGAAATCAAAAGATCTACAACTTTTATTTCGAACATTTTTCTGTATAGAGCCCATGTTGGCGTGAAAGAGTAATTTTCCCTATTTTTAAGTCAAACTGAGGTTGATATTTATTTTGCGTCTTTCACTCATCATTAATATTAGGTTATGTTATTTGAGGTTAGTTTTTTGTTTATTTCTAATGTTTTATTACTAACATTAGGTTATATTGTTCATTATTTTCATTGGAAAGAGAAAGTCGTGTGAGTGTTTCACACCAGATTTTTCTATTTTATTTTTCTTATCTGGGACCATCTGAAAATACGGTAAGTAGTGGATTGATTGAAACGGACAAATGAAGTGGCTACAGTAACTTCCTGAACTAATGCCAACAGTTGTGTTATGTCAAATTGTTGTGGGAACTGTTTTATTCAATTTGTTAATAACCATCAGATATCACCAAGTTTGCCGCTAAATTAAAGGCTTACAAACTCTAGCATAATCTCATTTTACGGGTATTCACCGGTATCTACTATTAGTATTCAAACCTGTATAAAAGTAACTGACTGGATTTAAACTACAGCACCTTATTCTCCGAAAATCAACTGCCAAACAGCTGATTCATGGCAACGAATTTACCTCTATACTAAGAACGAAAGATTTAGGTGGGTCGAGTTCTCGTTCGTGTATCCCTTCCACGTCTTCCTACATACTCAAAGACTTCTCTTATGATCTTTACAGTATTACAAGTCGTACACTGCTTTTACGTGTTAAATTAAATAAAAGCTTATTCACTGTTTTTCATTTACTGAATTTATTATTTATTCTATTTCTTTACAGCAGTTGGATAGTAATATAATATAAATATATATTACAAAAAATATAAATATATATATATTATAAATATATTATATTATAAATAATAATAATAATAATATAAAATATTATATATTAATATAATAATAATATTATATTATAAATATAGCTTACAAAATACAATTTACATCTTGTTTTAATTTTCGTTTTAATTTAATAATATATATATATATTAATATAATAATAATATTATATTATAATTATAGCTTACAAAACACAATTTACATCTTGTTTTAATTTTCGTACAAAATATAAACTTCACAGTTAATAAAACATACGAGCATTAGTACTGTACGATAAGCTAATTGTTAAACACGAAAATAGAACAGTTTCAAATTTTTTTAACGCATGCATAGCAAATATAATAAATTATCACTTGATGTATATTAGTAGTACATTTATTGAGCGTAAAGGGTGAAATAAACTTTAAAATAAGGTATAAGTTTTAAGCCAACAGGAGCAGTAAGAGAGGAGAAATGCTCGACTGAAGGGAGTGGCGAGGTGAGGAAGTGGTAAAGTACAAAGCAAACTCCCACCCGCTTAAATTTATCGTGCTCGTTATAGTCTAAACCGGTGGGCTTGAAGTAGAAATAACAGTGTTTTTTTGTAAAATACACCTAGAAACTCATTTCGATATTTTATTAAAATGCAATACATGAGCTATCAGTTTCAGTTGTATTTTAGACGTGAAAAGTCAACATCATTGAAGAGTAGGCTTATATTTTAACGACATAAATTGTTTCAGTAAAGAACACTAAAAAAGATAGTGGAAACATTAATGTAAATTTTATTATATTTCTGACTGGTTAGTTAATAAACAGATATAAGGAATTATTAGAGAGTTTCCTATTCAGATATTTTTAATGTAATTTTTTAACAAGGTAATTGAAAGAATAACTAAAAGAAACTCCGGTTATAGTTATCAAAAATTTTTGTGTTTATATCTTGTAAAAAAACCAGGAAGTGTTACGGACTACGAAATTAAAATCTATAAAGAAACTTTTTTAACTATCGGCAGCATATAAAACTTTTTATTATAAAAAATTTAACTATTGTACTTTTGACATTGAGTAAATCTGTTTACAAAATTGTTGTCGTAGAAGGAAAAGATGGGTTGAAAACTGTTGTTTTCATAAACAAATTGCTTTAACTGTAATTTAAATTTTTTTCTGCACACCGTGTTTGTTTTCATCTAGGTTAAATTTAGAAATTTACTTTCATGATATTGTACATGTCAATTATCTCTATTCAATTTCCTCTCAAAAAATACATAAAATACAAGTATAATATCATAGTTAGAAGCTTGCTTGTTATTTTTGTTTGATTTTCCTTTGTGTTCTCACCTGTGATGATATTTTCACAGAAACTAATTGGGTACGTTTAGTATTTCATATTAGAGATAGCAAAAGAACAAAGAGAATGCTCAATTGCTATGTCACAAAAAACAATTTTTTTTTCTATCATAAAGAACTTTTAAAAATTTCATTGTAAGTTTTTTTGGTAAAAAACTGTTTACAATAACAACTGTACTTTATATACTGTAACCTTAACTTTGATCTTGTTCGTCGCAGTGTACTAATACATGGGTGTAGTTAAGTTTAAATTTCCAACTTTGATTCTCAAATAGGGTGTGTGAAATATTGTAACATCGTTTACACTATTGTACATCTGAATACGATCATTAGTATGTCAGATGTTCATGTAGTTTTAAATTAAATTAAAGGCTACATTGTTTTATATAGTACAATTAGTTTTATTTTGTAGTTCTTATGTGTTACTATACTATACAACCTATTATACTAAATTTTATTTCGAAATTCTCTTCCAAAATTTTAATTAATCTTATAAAAATACATTGATAAAGTTGTACAAAAAACAAACTGCATAAATAGAATTACAAATATATCAGGTTTTTAATAATTTACAGAGTGTAAATTTTGTTTTATCAGAGCTTAATGGATTATTCTCCGTACAAAGTGTCACAACTTCCACTTTCAGACAGATATTACTTTAATATTTTTATGAATAAAAACAATAAATTTCTACTCATAAAACATTTTTTTCGAAGGTACATAGTTACATTTTATTGAAATAAAGAAAATATTTTTACAAAGAACAAAACTAATTTTGTGCCTTATCATTTAGACCGGTTTACCGAATTATTTTGAAAAGGTCCGGTTAACATGGCGGCCGGTCTAGAGCACGTTTATATGTAACCTTTACAGTTAAATTGTTAAAACTTAAGAGAGTTTATTATCTTTTTTTTCTAAATTGTTGAATATTTCTCAATAACATATTACAATTTTTCACTCTGGCATTCTATTTACTCTACATTATAGCAGCAAATTTAAACCATTAAATCCGTTTCAGAAATTTTATCCAGCCGAAATTATAAATGCAGAAACAATGACATACCACAGTTATCATACTGCTGAAATTATGTCATTTTTGACATCATTTCAGCAACTAAACTTATAACTTCGTACTTATTATACTTATAATAAAATATTACGGTTCCAATAGAATATTAAGGTCATTTTGACATATATTAAGAAAGTTTTAATTTTATATCTTATCATATTTATCAATTATTTAGTTATTAGTAAGTATGATGCGTAATGAAGGTATATAAATATGGGTCTGAATGAAATAAACATTCCGCAGAACTCAGTTGGTTATCGAAACCAGGTTATTGAATCCAGTGTCTAACGTTGAACATGGTTCCACCGAAGCTGCATATTGATATATTAAAAATGTCACATACAACGGATGTTCAATGGCTGACTAAAATCTATACTTATTTACATTTTATTGTATTTCAAAACCACTACCAATAAACCTCGCCCTACATTTTACCATGATTGTTTTTTTCGAATAAATCTGTTAAACATTCTAGAATTACATTATGATGTCATAAAAGTTGAGATAATATATACTACTGAATTTAAATCATCAAAATTGCAAAACATTTTTTGGAACCAATACGTATGAACGTAATTATACAAAAATATTGTTCTACTTTCATTATTATCAAATATCCTCTTTAACATCAGCGAAAATATCCACTGTTATTCGAAGAAACTACTATAAACATACACATCACCACCACCAACTCAATTACTAATAAAAAAATCTGGTGTGAAACACTCACACAACTTTCGCTTGCCAATGCAAAAAAACAACAATATAGCCTAACATTAGTAATAATACATAAGAAATAAACAAAAAAAACATAACTTAATTTTAATCATGAGTGATTTATGCTAAATGGTAACCAATCTTAGTTTGACCTAATAACAAGGAAAATCACTTTTTGACGCTTAACTGGGATCTGTAGAGAAAAATGCTTTGACTAAAGTTGTAGATCTTTTAATTTCCCATAAGTTTTATTATAAGCATTTTTGTCGTAAAATAAATACTACGTCCGAAATTTAAAAAAAAAATCTATTTTTTACAGATTTTTATGAAATAAAAACAGAAAATCACTAATTACCGCTAAACTAAGCATTATACAAAAGAATGTTTTAAATAAAAAATGTAGGTTTCTTAATTTTCTACAACTATGATTATATAGATTTTTGCACTAAATGTAGATTAAGGCTGCAATCTTATAAAAACCAAGCGAGAGAATAGCCTCCCCAAGAATTTTAGCCGACATGGCTGCCCTATTTTGCAAAGCATGAAAGTTTTAGTAAATGAGGCGATGTTTACAAAAATCGTAGGAGCCGTTTTTGAGAAAATTGCAAAAAGTGAAAAATGACTCGAATACTACTACTACTTTCGGTTGACCGATTTTGATGAAAATGTTCGTGTCGGGTTTTCTAGTAGTATCTTACTTCAGTTTTAAGTTTAAACTTCGTACAATTTTCCGTTTTATATATATTTTTTCACACACAAACATATACACACAGACACACTCATAGACCAATCGCTAATAACATGTTTTTGGGGTGTATGGGGTCTGAAAACGTGTAGATCCGGTGAAAACTCAATTTCAAAAAATCGCCATGAAAACAATACTTTCCTTCCTTTATATTCATATAGGCATGAGAAAGTAAAAATTGGAAAATTAAAATCGGCAAATGCTGTAACGAGATTTTGCGAAGTAAATAAATCAATAATGATTGAAATTGAAGTTTCGATGGTTCTACTACTTGGGCGTCGACTTTACAGTGTTAAATTAACACGACAGTTTGTATGAAGTTTCGTTACGATAGCACTAGCGTGTTGTTATGGAGTAAAAATATACTTTAAAAGTCCCGCCACGAAAGAAGTCCGTTGTGTTTGAAGAGCTCTATTTTAAAAACAACCTAACGGAAAACTTTAAACACTACACCAAATTAAATTTTGTGTTTTTTCCTGTGTTGTTTTGTTCGCTTTAAATTGTTTTTATTTAGAAATCTTTCGAAAGACAACAAAATTTAGGCATTAAAGTACCCAGTTTTTACCGGTTTTCTGTTACTGTGCTTTTTAAACGTCTGTTACTTCATCTAAGCTTACATAAAAAATCGGGTTTTAAGTATATTAAAGATAATAGTTTTCTTTATAATGTAAATATTTAAAAAGAAAAATCCGTGATTGCGTTTTAATACGGCGGCAATTTGGAAAAGTGTAATTTTAGCTCTAAGTAAAGGTTTTAATTGATTTTTCGACTGGACCATTCATTGTTACAACAGTTTTGTGCAAAGTACAGATTTTTTCATTTAAAAGTACAAATAAAACGGAAATGTCTTATAGTAATAAGCAAAAAAATTATCTTTTCGTTTTCAATAAATTTCAAACATAATTTTACCAGAATTTATTTGTATTTATGTAATTATTGTTTCTTGAAAACTTTAATCTGTGATCTCTTAAAAAAATTTAATTAACAGTCATTTATTTTAATTTGTACCCTACATAGTGGTTTTAATGAGCTGAAGGGATTTTTTTACAGAAATTAGTTTAATTTTTCTTAAAGTAGGAATATTAATATTGGCTTTTAGTAAATCTTATTTGGCTGAAAGTAAATTTTTTAATATTGTATGTTTTAATTATTAAGGATTATAAATTTTACAACTAGATTAATTTTCAGTAAGCTGCGTAATAAAAACTTTCAAAACTATTTTTAGTAATTACTGATCAATAATTTGTATAATATAATAATGTACATCTCATTCCCGCGTACAGGCTCGTCACATACGGGAATTAATATGTATTATGTTAATGTATTTTGTATTTAATAAAAGAATAATTGAGTTGAATTGAAATCAATGGGACTTGTAATTTAAATAGAAAAATTCTATTAAATTGATTAAGGAAAAACTGGTCTTCACAGTGGACTTTTTTCGGGGCATGCACTGTAGTACTTAAGTTATATTAGAATATTTTGATAAAACCATTATTAAAAAAAATGCAAATTGTTAAACTGGTTGCTAAAACTTAGTTGAGTACCTACATCAATCAAAATTATTGTGCAAATTTATTCACATGGGCCAGCAAGTAGTAACTAAATTTTGTTCAGTGTTACATTTTTGTTCAGTGTACACTACTAAGAGTAATTTTTGTTCATAAAATATTATAAAATTTGACGCAGGAATAGAAATTCAAGAAGCAACAAAAAAATATTGAGATTCGCCGTTGATATAGGAGTATTAGCCGAGACAAGGGAAAACTAGAGGATGTCTTTAATGGAATGAATGAGATCATGAGAAAGAATTACTTCATGAAAATTATTAAGAACATAACGAAAGTGTTGTGCAGCAGCAAGAGTGGTTTAGAAGAGATGGGAAAGGTAAAAGTAGGCAAGGAAAATATACAGGAAGTTGGGGAATTCTGCTATCTAGGGAGTAAAATAACAAAGGATGGTAAAAGCACAAGTGATATCAAAAGTAGAATTGCTCAAGCTAGAAAAGCCTTTGAAATGAAAACTAGCTTACAGACTACAAACATTGATTTACATTAAGAAAAATTTCTTAAAACATTGTGCTTGGATAATAGCATTATACGGGAGTGAAACGTGGTTGATAGGAGCTGTAGAAAAGAAGAGCATAGAAGTTTTAGAAATGTGGTGTTATAGGAAAATGTTAAAGATTAGGTGGGTGGACAAGATAAGTAATTTAGAGGTTCTTAGGCGAGTGGATGAAAAAGAAGTATACGGAAGCATCTTACCAGAAGAAGGGATAGACTAGTGGGGCATGTCTTAAGACATCCAGGTATTGGGCTGTCAATAATGGATGGTAATATTGAGAGAGTAAATTGTAGGGGGAGGCAAAAATTAGAATATATAAAACAAATTACAAAAGATGTAGGGTGGTACAGGTATGTAGATATCAAACGACTTGCGCACTATAAAAATGCTTGGAGAACTGCATCAAACCAGTCGAGAGGCTGATAAGAAAAAAATTATAATTCAGACTTTTATCATTGTTGTTTAATGACTATGCATTTAAATTTAAAAACTTATTGCAAAATATATAACACCTTATGTTAAAAAAGTCCATATATGCCATGTGATCAGAAAATTTATTAAACTTAGTATAACATTACATAATATATTTTATATAAGTATAATTTATCTATAGTATAATTTTATTTATCTATGGTAACGGTACTTGCTTTTACGAACAACTACGATTTAGTTCTGCAATATAAACATGTTTTCATTATATTGCTTATACAAAAATTAAATGAGATATTTGGGGGGGGGGGTATAAGAATTGACAATTAAGTAATAACCTTTAATTAAAATTTCTACAGAAATTTCTTTTACAGTTTTTAAACAATATAACGGTATGTTTTATTACACTGCATTATTCTTAGATACATGTCTTTACAATATTTTACTATCTGTTTTTAAAATTATGGAGATTTAGAGATAAAAATAATTTAATATTACAGCTAAAAAGCTCCGGAAAAAAGTTATGTTACTTTAAAATCACGTTTTTAGAAATATAAAAATACTTGAAGACTTTTAGGACAGCAAAATAATCGCCTTTTATTTAAGTTAATCTATGGAACAGAATTTAATTTTCAGATAATAAAAGGTTGTAATAACATTAACCTTAACTGTATTGTCAATTTAAATTCATTACTTTTTTGAACTTAAGGGAATAAATTAATATGGACAGTTCATGTTAGATTACTACTAATATCGAACAATTAAATTTCGTGAATTTCTTTATACCAGAGTATAAGATACAGAATATTTTAATAGTGCTATTAAATTTTAAATATTACAAGAACATTTAACTAAATTTTGTCCCAATAAAACTTTTGTCTACCAATAAAACTAATTACAAACCAAGGTCTAGGAACCGGTCAAGAAAACCAAGAAGAGGTTTACCACCTAGTTAAAGAACAGTGGTTCTTCATTAACCCTTTGCACCTGGACCGGGGTGAAATAAAAATAAAAATGGTAACAACAGGAATGAAAGTCAACTGCATTCTCTTTTCTGTTAATAACGTGTTATTTACTAGGTACCGAAGTATTTTTCTATTTTTCTTCCGCTCTTGATTTCTACATTAAAACACATACAGTGCTATGACAATACTATTGTTTATTACTTTTCACCATTTGTAATTTTTCATTTGTATCTATATATTTTCTTTTCCTACGTGTCAAGTTAGTATTTTGTAGACCTCTTTTTTTAATAACTTAGAGTAGGCTATATAAATATTTACCGTAAAGAACTTTTTGTGTTGAGTTGGTGCATTTTATACAGCACCTGACCTGTATAATACTAAAATAACAAAACTTAACTTTTATTATTAAAATCACAAATAATTCATTTATTTAAAAACAATTACGTAGTCAGCATTTTTTGGGTATTTATTATTACTAAAGGGTTAAAGTCAAAACTTCTAAACCTAAAATTTACTTTTTATATTTTTGTTATTTTGTATAATATAGTACAACTTAGTTATTCATAATCAAAACACTTTAATAGCGTGTAAATTATACCTTACTAGCATCATATTATTAATTATGTAGGCCTATATTTAATATTACTAATTATGTGTTTTATATTCTTTTTTATTTTATATTACCCAAGCAACTCAGTTTCTCATAAAGAAAAACAGCGAAGTGTTGTTTATATTAAAAAACTCATACCATTTATCGGTTATCATAGCTGAACATTGGTATACTGGTATAGTGGTCTTGGCTTCAACGCAAAGATTCCTTGGTTTAATTCTCAATACCTTTTTGTTCATAAACCTTAATGTGTAAAATATCTGGTCGTAAACCATAAAAAGTTTATACTTATAACTTACTTCGACGAATTAATAAACGTATTTTTGGGCTTTCTTATCCGAATTAATTCTTTCAGCTACGGTTTTTAACGTAGTCATGCTGGTGATAGTCATTAGTTTGTATCAATAATTGTAAAACAATCTAAGTTTAGGGTTATATAGAAATAAGTAGGCTACTGTACACAATACATGAAGAAATCAGATGATATAAAATTAGATATAAGAGAGGACTTGTTTTTTGTAAGGTATAGAAAACATTATAGTATATTACATCTTGTGAAAATATAATTTGAAAAAGTTAAATCACCGGTTAACAAATCTGAATAGAGTACTTACAAATAGAACTACATAATAAATACGTTCACAAATTTTAAACCATAAAAAAATTGAAGAAAGACTGATTCCGTGATTTAGTTGTTCAGAGAAACAATTAAGGTGAAAACAGCTTATGACAGCTTACAGCTTACAGCTTATAAGGGAAAGTCGCTTGTGACCAAGAAGGTGGACTAAAGAATTACTTCCATTTGCACACAATCTAATGTCCATATTGTTGACCATAGAGACAGTCCAATCTATTAGCTTGCTAAATGCCTTACTGAAATTGTAATTTTATTATTTCCTGCCCATCTGACACAAATGCGTTGATAAATAATACTGAATATCCATATTCAATATTATATGACTACTCATGCCAAAATTTGCACCAAGATTTATGCAAGATTAGTCCGGCAATTTCAGACGAATTAAAACGATTCATAGAAAAATAAATCTATAAATTCACACAAATTACACAAATATTTTGGGTGTTGTAAGTTTAGACAGCAGTAATGACACTAGGCATCTAAAACAATTTCGTATGCTGGACACAAGTGAGAGATTATAAAAGATCAAGTTTAATAATAAATATATAGTATGTAGTTTTCGATGTTTACACGCCGAGTAGTATTAAAGGTGTAGATACTACTTAGTACTAAACACCACTTTATTATGTAATAATACCTACTAAGCTACGTTTAGCTCATTTTAAACAGAAAAAATGAATGTTAAAAAAGAAACATTCGTCGTATTAGATGGTTGTTAAAAAAAATCGGTCCCCAATTAGAAAAACAATTAAATACTCGTATCGTTAAAATGTAAAATATTCGGTCAGTTGTTTTTTGAGAAACTTTGTACACTAAGTTAAATAAATGACGTTTATTTATACGTTTCTAACGTTTTATCAGTGTATACACACTTTTTGCAAATTTTTGTTCATGTAATCACAAATATATGACATAAAAGCACGACTCCTAATGGGATCAGCAATCAACTGTTGTACGTAGATCTGCTCTGTATCACTATATTAATACTCTCTACACTATACAGAAAAACTCTTA
This sequence comes from Catonia carolina, assembly GCA_035578175.1. NCBI lineage: Eukaryota > Metazoa > Arthropoda > Insecta > Hemiptera > Achilidae > Catonia > Catonia carolina. The sequence continues at coordinate 377,794,964 of JAQMRL010000001.1, forward strand.
AAACATAAATATAGAGCATAAACATAACGAATAGCAAACATTTATATTTTGATGTATAAGCATAAGCTTTATTCTGGGTATACTGCAGAAAATATTAACGAGTTAACAACAGACTTCATTTACATTTTAGTTTTATAGGTACACTGTTTAAACGGAATTATAGTGATTAACACTATATGAAGGTACAGCGGAAACGGCATGAAATATTTAATAAAATTAGTTTATTTTGACGATGACCTTTAGTAAAGTAAAAACAAATAGAGTTGTAAAGTAACAGCACAAAGTGTTATTGGAATCCAACACAATCTATATATTAAGAGCGAGCAGGTTCTTTTTCAACACGATTATATTACCTAAACCTTCACCGATTTCCTCCGAAGTGGGCTCAAATGAATCGTCTGTTTGAGTAGATTTGCAGAAAACTAACTAAAATAATATATTTTGATTTATGATCGTAAAAATGACGTCTAATATAAAGATAATATTACGGAAAGTTAATAAGAACGAGAATAAGGTAAGCGATGAGTATGTGTGCCGAATGCAGTACTACCTACGCATATATCTCTCTCTATCTTTGTATTTTCCTCCCACGTCTAGAACAGCTTTTTCAGGTTGGAGAGGGCAAGTTCAACGAACTTCAACTTCAAAGAACATTGGCAGTGGCACATCGCTTTGTACTTTCCAACGTGGTTGTTGTTACTTTGAGTAGTTCTGCTATATTTGGCTTTTTTAAACAGCTCTTTTCAGAGCTATTATATTTTTTCGATTCTTCTTAGAAACTATTGTCATTCATCAGAAAATTAATAGATAATAGTTCATTAGGGGGAAGACCAAGAGGCAGGAGACGTTCTATAAAAACAAATTTACACTTTTGCGCGGGTTTTCCCGCAGAGGTTCACCTAGTTACATTGGAATTATCTAATAAATTCAAGAGAATACGATTACAAATTTCAAATCAACAATAAATAAACATCCACATAAAGTGTTTCCAACGGAATTTGAACCAAAAAGATATAGAATTGATTTTTCTTAGTATGTTAATATTTTCTTCCCACCAATAAATGAAGACTTGTTATACTCAGGAATTATTAGAAAATGTTTAGACCTTTTAAAAAAAAATTGGTAGATTCTAATTGTATTTGGCTCAAAATAGATGAATAGATAAATTTGTAACCGTTTTCTACTTAAGTATTGAAAATTTTATGAAACTTTTAGAAAACTTTTTACGGTACATACACGCCAGAGCGGTAAAATGCATAATAAAGTCGCAATCAAAAAGAAAACAAATGTTTTTACAAGAAAACAATCTTTCCACGAATTTCAGCAGAAAGGCGCCTACCCTATCATGTAGAGCCTAAAAAAATTAGTAAATGAGGCGATTTTTAAAAAAAATCGTAGTAGCCGATTTTGAGAAAATGGCAAAAAAGTAAAAAAATGACATGAATAAACTGCTACTTCCGGTTGACCGATTTTGATGAAAATTTTCGTGTCAGATCCGGTAGTAGTATCTAACTTAAGTTTCAAGTTTCATGTTTGTACGATGTTCTGTTCTTGAAATATTTTATTCATACACACACGCGCGCGCGCACACACACACACACACACAAACAGACCAATCCCTAAAAACAGGATTTTGGGTTCAGGGGTCTGAAAACGTGTAGATCCGGTGAAAACTCGATTTCCAAAAATAGACATGAACACAATATTTCCTACCTAATATTCATAAGACAAGAGAAAGTAAAAATTTTTATATTATGTTCATAGTTTTGAAGTAAGAATTCAAAAATAGTTATTTTCCAAAACAAAAATTGATGATTATGAAAAAAAACAATTCACATATCCCTTGTAATAAACTCGATACAATATACGTAACATTGTTTACTAAATTCGTGGAGAGTAATAATTTCAGTAACCTTAATTATGAAAATGCGATTTGAACTTTAATTTTAATGAATTTAAGATTTTACCGAATTTTTCAATGCCAATGTTTCTGTCTTTATCAGATGAAATTATATGAGGCAATATAATTTTTTTATTTTTGTGAAATCTTATTACATGATGGAGTATGGTTAGCTTCTATAACGAGACACCCTTATATCACAATCCCTTGAGACATAAAATGTTGCTACAGATGTTCAGATTACTCGTTCAATTTTTCTATACCAAAGAATGAAGGATCTTTCGGTGTAAGTATGTCGTATTTATTTTTATAAATAGATGTATTTATTTGATTACCAAAAAAATTCTATAACTTCTTTAATTTATTAGTATCGTTAAAATTTATATAAATAAATTATTAAGATAATAAAATGTAAAATGTTAATGTTAGAGAAATATTTATGTTATAATATTATAAGTTTTACAAATGTTTTAATTGATAAGTTTTTTTACAGTAATATTCAATAAATAAGTAATATTCTGATACTTCACGATGAATTATTGTAAGGTGTTAAAATGCCGTTTGCATTTTTCTTGATACAAAACTTTACAATTGAAAGGAGGCAGCTGACGGGTTATATTACATTTTCAGAAAATCTCAAAAGGAAGTAGCGACAAGGTAAATACGAGTACGTATTGAATTTTTGGAAGTGAAGAAAGTTTTACCCACGATGACTTCAATACAAAAGTTTCATTTTTATACGCTTGACTAAAAGTTTACTTCTGCTATTTTATACGTCCGTAGTATATACTTAATACAATGTTTGTTTTAAATCTTATTATTTTAATTGATTTAATTATATTTAATTTTTCGCTTCTAATATTTAGTACCCGTCGTTTGGTTTTTGTTCATTAACAAAGGATTTTACAAACTCCTTAATTTCCCATAGTTCAGTCGGTAATCAAACTGGGACATTCAATTTTCCCAAGTAGAATTCTGCAGAATGACTCAATAAGATGTAAATAGTAATTTAATTTTTGTACTGTTTTATTTTAAGTCATCTGAACATATTACTGAGTAATTTGGGTAAAGGTACGGTCGAGACGCAAAATGTTTCAGACCCTAGACTTTTCGAACTTCAGATTTTTCCCCTCGGATATTCTGTTTTCCAGTACAGCACACTAGTCACGTAGCCATCAAGAAGAATTATAATTTTTACTGATAAAAAACTTTATTTAAAGGTATCAGGTTACAAAATTTACATCTAAAACCTATAAAATTAATGATGTTTTATGTTGCCATATTTGTCATAAACTCCATATTGGTTTGAAAAGTGCTCAGTTGAAAAACAGTTCAGCTGGAACAATATTTATATCAATAGTTTTTTTTTTAATTTTTTTGTTTGACATTTAATGAAAAAATTGTTTTATTTTAAAAGTAATTTTATAAATTATTTTGTAAGTATAATACTATTTAAAAGACATTTAAATTTACGCCAACGAACTAAAGACTGCAGATGAGATCTAGCCAATAACATCCAAGATTGGGCGTGAGGTAGCTCCTTTGCTAAGTCACACTCTACGAGGGGGTACCCAAAAGAAACCGGAATTATTTTTTAAAACCATTAATTTTTAATTTTTTTACAAAAGAACCTTATCCCCTTCAAAATACTCTCCATTACAACTAATACATTTGTCCCACCGGTGCTTCCACTGTTCAAAACATTTTTTGTACTCCTCTTCAGTGATGGCTGCCAGCTCATCCGTCGTTTTTTTCTTGACATCATCAACGTTGTTAAATCGGAGACCTTTCATGCCCCTTTTCATGCGTGGGAACAAGAAAAAATCACACGGAGCCAGATCGGGTGAGTACGGTGCGTGTGGTAGCAAAACCATGCCGTTTTTCGCCAAAAACTGGGTAACCGAGATTGCCGTGTGTGCAGGCGCGTTGTCGTGGTGGAAAAACCAGTCCCCTGTCTGCCACAAATTAGGTCTTTTACGACGAATGCTGTTTCGTAGTCTTCTTAACACTTCAAGATAAGAAGCTTGATTTACCGTCTGGCCTGGTGGAACGAACTCTGAATGGACAATTCCCCTCACATCAAAAAAACAAATCAGCATTGTTTTGATGTTCGATCTGACTTGACGACTTTTTTTTGGTCGGGGTGATAATAAAGTCTTCCATTGACTGGATTGTTGTTTGGTTTCTGGGTCGTACCCATAGCACCAAGACTCGTCACCCGTAATGATCTTTGACATGAAATTTGGATCAGTTTCAAGCTGTTGTTTCAAATCACTACACGTTTCAATTCGACGTTCCTTTTGAGTGACTGTCAGAACCCGAGGCACAAACTTGGCAGCGACTCTTTTCATTGTCAAGTCTTCTGTTAAAATGCGTTGGACTGAGCTCCAAGATAACCCACTAAGCTGTGATATTTGGTCAATGGTCTGTCGTCGGTCTGTTCGTACAATTTCTTTCACTTTCACAACATTTTCGTCTGTTCGGGAAGTCGACGGTCCTCCAGAACGAGGTTTGTTCTCAATCGACATGTCGCCATTTTTAAAGCGCAAAAACCACTCGTACACTTGGGTTTTTCCAATAGCGTCGTCTTTGTAAGCTGTGTTCAACATTACAACTGTTTCCGCGGCGTTTTTACCGAGCAAGAAGCAAAATTTCACAGCCGCACGTGGTTCATTAAAACTTGCCATCATGAAAAACGACACGAGCACAAAACAGCACTAGCGAGAACAATCACTGCACGAGAACAGAACAAGCTAGATCAACGAGCAAAATGGCATTGAACTGGCAATGAGTAGCGCTACAAGCAGCCTAGTGGCGGGAATTTGTACTGCACAAGCTCCGCCCACAGCAGAGCTATTCCGGATACTTTTGGGTACCCCCTCGTATTCCACCGAACTCCAGCTAACTTTTTGTTAGGCTGTCATCCACATCGGGACCACAACGAGTGACAACGCAGGATACGACTAACGAAAGTCAGTTGGCTACGTGCTGTAATCTAGGTCACTATGCTCAGCCTTCATCTGCAGTCTCTTGTCCGTTAAGCTGTAATGTATTAATATATAAATTTTTTTAAATGTTTCTGATTGTTGAAATAATGTTGGTTTATAAAGCTAACGAAAATGAACGTTTGTCTGGAAACTAAAAGAGTTGGTTTAAATATTGAGGCCAAAATGCAAATACTGTTCTTAAATTATATTAATCAAATATATCTGATAACAAAAATAAACAAACTGAATAACCAAACTTACAAGAGACTTATAACACAGATAAGTGTAGTTTATCATTTGTATGACATACTAATGATTTATTGTCTTATATAAAATAATTTTAGATTAAAACATTAGTAACATAACATGTTATCTATATGAAAATTACAATAATCGTTCTCAGGTTATCTCTTAAGAATTACCAGTCATATTTGATATTAATATTTTAACTTTTATATGTTATTTTTGGGTTCTTTTTAACTCAACTCTAGTTGCTAAGAATCCCAGATATTCCTTTTTAAATAATCAGTTCTCTGAAAACATTATGTAATATTTTTTATGAATTATTACAGTCATTCATAGCACAGCAGAACAGACATTTCAGAAACGGATGTGATGAATATATATATATATATATTTTTTTTTTTTAAATTAAATAAGAAACTTCTTAAAATCTCAGAATAGATTGAATAGTTAGTACAGTATTATTTGAAAAAATAAGGTAGTTTATCACTAAAACATAACAAAGATATCTTTATCGAAGTAAGAAAAACCATAACCACTGTCGGGAAGTATCTTACTTAATACAAAAGTTATTTATAGTGTCATTACCTAATGTAAGACGAAACCACATTTACAGTCTCATTTCAGAAAAATGCAGTCAATTAAATAATAAAAGAGGAAATCAATGGTTTCAAACCACAATGATAATATCTGTATGTTCAATTTGTTTTTTTAATATAAAGAGGAATACAGCCTAAAGATAATTTATATATTCTAAGACCACAAAATCATAGTTTTAAATAGAATTTGAATTAATAAAGATTATTTTATGTTAAATTTCTTATCTAGTACTACAAAAAAAAAAAAGTCTTTTCAAATATTTATTAAAAATTTTTAAATTCGTTTCGTGTCTTTGTATTTTATCTTCTTCTTCTTCTTTATCTGCCCCTTCTGCCTCTCAGCGTAGGGTGTGTCATTGCCTCGATCCATCCTCTCCAGACACCTCGATCCATCATCATATTCCTCATCTGCCGCCAGTCTTTTCCTCGCGCCTCCCCCAACCGCTCCATGTCATCATTCCATGTCCCAAATCTAGTATTACAGCATTTCCGTTTATTATTCCGAGTATCCAGTCCTGTTCCGAGGCTTTGTGTTGTGCTTTGAATCCGTTTTTAATCAACGTGTGGGGGATTAGCCCAACACGCTGGGTTGGAGTACTTCTTAGTCTGGCTCCTACCCTTTGACCTGTCCGGCTTGGGTGGCCCTACCAGTAGTTACACTACCGCCGGCATAGCTCGCAGGGTCATAGGAACACGCTAGCCCCTCCACCATCGACAAGGTCTTGTACTCCCCAGGAGGGGCTTTGTATTTTATAAATATTGAAAATTTGTTGTTTTACTGAATAAGGAATGAAAGGAATACAAAAAGAAAATGGAAATGAAATGCTTTTCAGGGACTGGGTATTCCGTTTATGTTTTTCTTTACAGCACGTTATGGTATTGGTATAACTAGATAAATATTCAGAATTAAAACCAAATTAATAAAACACTACTAGTTTTTGTTAAAATTATATTGCGTTGATTTAATATCTTATTTTAAATTGAAAATAAACACAAATTAATTTTGTAAAATGTTAAGGTATATCATTGTAATGTTTTGATACTTTTCACTACACGAAAATAAAGCTTGATTTTACGTCCAACTGTTTTGAATTTTGCTAATTCAGGCGATGAAGGGAGGAAATAAATGAAAATGAGTGATAAAAATGCTAGTTCGTACCGGAAATAGACCCTGATACTCTTGGCGTAGAATCCAGTTGCACCGACCACTACACCACGAACCGTTAAAATGTAAAATGCAAAAATGTCTGAATTATCAAGTACTTGATGCTATGATTTAATTTTTTTCATATAGTATTATAAAACTTTTATGTGAAAAAAATATTTTCCATCAGTTTTCAAAAATTCATTACACTTTTGTTAAAGCATGTTTTTTTACATAGAAGTACATGGACGCACGTAAACAATATTGGATTCTGTTCTCTTAATTGCACTGCATTCATTGGAATGTATTAATAATGTATTTATTTTGTTCTTTTTAGGAGTACTTTATTTCATTTTACAAGTAAACAAATGGGAAATATTTTATTGATATATTCAACAGTAAAAGCAAACTTTGTTATTCCATTTCGCAAAGGTTTTTGTAAACAAAGTAGGCTACATAAGTTAAAATTGAATTAAATTATTTAGTTACAGTTGTTGTAATAATATTTATTAGAGATACAACCGAGAAATTGTAGTGTTGATTTTATCAAATGTTTTTGGTCGTATGAGGATTACAAAACATTCTACCCAAAACAAAAATATATATTTTTTGGCCCCCTTCATGTAATTCTATAACAATGCAAAGTGTTGGAAAATCCAAATTTTTGTTATTTGTCTCATTTTCAATTTATTTCTGTAGCTAGAATACTATTTTACTTTTTCTTGTCTATAAAAATATATATAGGAAGGAAAGTATTGTTTTCATGTCAATTTTTCGAAATCGAGTTTTCACCGGATATACACGTTTTCAGATCCTCTGAACCCAAAAAAACAAGTTTTAGCGATTGGTGTGTGTGTGTGTGCGAACAGAATATCTCAAGAACGGAACGTCGTACAAACTTGAAACTTAAGTTATATACTACTACTGGATCCGACACGAATATTTTCATCAAAATCGGTCAACCGGAAGTAGGTAGTAGCTTATTCGTGTCATTTTTCACACTTTTGCGATTTTCTCAAAAACGGCTTCTACGATTTTTTTAAAATTGCCTCATTTACTACATTTTTTATGCTCACGAAACAGGGTAGGCACTATGTCTGCTGAAATTCTGGGGGAGGCTGTTTTCGCGTAAAAAATTGTTTTCTTAAGATTGGGGCTTTTATATGCGATCATATAAAAATGTTTAAATAAAAACTTAGTTTAAACAAAAATGTTTATAATAAAAGTTTTAGAGAATTTAAAATCCGACATCTTGTATTCCTTATTTTTTTGTATAACGCTTAGTTTAGCGGTCATTAGTGATTTTTTCAAAAAAAAACTCTAAAAAATCGATTTTTTAAGATTTCAGCCTTAGTATGCATTTTATGACAAAAGTATGTATAAACAAATTAATAGCAAATTAAATGATCTACAACTTTTAGTTACAACATTTTTCTCTACAGAACCTAGTTTAGCGTGAAAGAGTGATTTACGAATTTTAAGCCAAAGTGAGGTTGAATTTTATTTTGCGTCTTTCACTCATGATTAAATTAATAAGGTTATGTTTTTTGATGTTAGTTTTTGTGTATATATCTAATGTTTTATTACTAATATTAGGTTATTTTGTTAATAATATTCATTGGCAAGATAAAGTCGTGTGAGTGTTTCACACCAGATCTTTAAATACAGGGAAATCTACAATCTACTCATATTTATGAAGAATAATAAGCAGATGAGTTTGCTTTGTACATAACAGAGCCGGAGAAAACCTTCCAATGAAGGAACATCGTAATTTCATGTGTTGTATTGTCACTTTAAAATAGGGCAGAAGAACGTCTGATATACGTGTAATTTTTACACACCTCCAATATAAGCTTAACTAATTCTAAATGAAAAATTTGTTCTTCTTTTGAAGTTTCATAACATCATTATGTTTAAACAAAAAGTATTTTATGTAAGGTGTTCAAAAAAATCCCCCAATATTATTATAGAAATCTTATTTAATTTTTCACCTTTTTCCAAAATGTGTTCCTACATAAAATGTTCATGTACTTTGTGTATATTTATGCCATTAAGTGTAAAAATTATCTTTCACTTCGAGAAGACACATTTATACGAATTAAACGTTGACAATCTTTTGTTTGTACAATACTAAAACCATTGTAAAACAAAACATTGTTAGAATACAAATATGTGAAAGGCATACATAAAACTTTTCAGAGGCTCATTTTACAGAGCTTTGTTCATTGAGAGAAACAGTAATGACTTTAATGGAACATTCTCTGACTTTCACAAAATAACAAGAGAACTGTGAAAAGAGAGGAAATAGGGTTTCCAGAATTCTCTAAGAACGTTTCGCTCTAAGAAGCTGTAATGCAAACTTTCCCTGAAAATATTATTAGTCTTAACAAGTACGAGTTTTTATTTTACAAGTCAACCTTGTATTTCATTATAAAACATTAACAACTATAGTGAGACTACGTTATTTCACTTCATTTAATTGCATCATGGGCAAAGAAATGTTTTACTTTTTGTTCACAGTTTGTAATCTTTCTTGGTAAAATATAGTAAATAAGATATAAAAACCTAACTTAACCACCATGTTGTGAATTAATTGCAGGTTAAAATACTGAAAAATAATTTGAATAGCAAATTAAAACATTTTAAATCTTTTCCTTTTATTGAAGTAGAATTTGCAATATGTTATTATAAAAACAATTAGAAGAAATTTTTTTGAACTTTAATATTCTTACGTTAAGAAATTCTCCCAATGAAGAAACTTCGTGGTATTTATCATACCATTTACATTATCAGTTCTTCTAGCTTTATAATAAGTCTGCAGAATGTTCTCATTTTAATCACTAAGTGTCATTTAAAATATCTAAAAATGAGGTGGCCAGATAATTTGTGTGTGTTGGAATTTTTATTTTTGTTTTAGTATTTTATATCGAACGTGTTAATTTCGTTTTGAATTGTCGGAATCTTTTAAAATCATTGTCGTATGTTATTTGTTGTGTACTAAGGTGATAGGATTGTTCTGAGTATTTTTTATTTAAACCTTGCAATGGTATCTGTGTTTGAATGCTGAAACCTTCAAATGGAACCAATAAGTCTAAATCGGTTTGAGAGTACTGGTTTTATAGTAGTCGTTTTGATTGTTCTTTTCTCAATTTTAATAGTATAAAATTTAATACGCGCTTAATATTTGAAAAGAAAAATATAAACAAAAAGAACTATTTTGCTGATTTAAAATTTTTTTGGTAAAACCTCTTTTCTAATCAATGTTAATTTTTACTGTTGTGACAGTTATTAAGGAAAATATATGATTTCCCGAAAAACTCATCATCCGAAAAATTCAGCCAACCCTAAGATATACCATCAACGTACAGCTCTCGCTCAACAGATGGGGCTGGTTGTGCAGATGTCTTCCCTAAGTACTCTTCAAATCCGTTTAAGTAATTTTTGTTCTGTCTTCTTTTGCGAAGCATATGCTATATATCGTAGTTTAAAACTCAAAGCCACAATAACGGGCGAAAAGTTTACAATACGTACGGACTCGATTAGTGTGGTTAGAGGCTTGCAGGCTGAAGAGATTACAGAGCCAATTAATTATGTAATATTCCAACCTACTTCAACATATTAACTACAGAAATGAAGTACACATTGTGTAGGTTCCGTTGCATTGCTGTATAAACAGAAATGAGATAGCGGACACGGCCGCCAAAAAGGTGTTAAAGATCCCACTGAGAGAAAACCATCTCTTGTCTCGTACAGATATCAAAAGACACCTGCACAACCAAATTAAAGAACACTGGAACCAAATCTGGTCTCAAGATCCTTCAATGAAACTCCACCACATCAGAAAACATATTTTTGAAAACCCACAGCCTCACTTGGAGCTTCGAAGGTATCAAGAACTTCTTAAACGATTATGAATGGGGCACTCTACACTTACACACAATTACTAACTGAAGAAAGATGAAGCACAACGTTGTACACACTGCAACACGTCACTTTCAATAAAACACATCACAGACTCCCAAACTACACATTCCACACGTACACTATTTTTAAATTAACAACAATTTAGCACTCGATTTGGTAGACAAAGTAGCGGTTCAAAACACAAAAATTTTTTTAAATTACATAAAATTTCAGATTTGATTTAATTGTAAAATCTCATATTTTGTTGTTTTTCATTGCGTCATTCAATTTTTATTTTTATGTTGTATAATTTTCATTGAACTAATTTTTCATTCTGTTTTTATTGATGACCTTATTTTGTTTGTTTATGTCTTTATTGAAAATTTTGTACTACATGTATTTATATGTAACGTGGTCGCTAATGACCTTGTGGTCGATGCGATCTTAAATAAATAAATAAAATATATGATTTGATTTAGTGTTTACATGTATAGTAATTTGTCTCTAAATCTATTTTGTTACTTTTATCAAAAGTCCCATAAACTTATTTTTTCTAAAACATTAATGTGACTAGAGCATTGTGTTCGAGAGCTTTTTATAGAACACTTACTACTTGTCACTTTTTAAAAAATAACAGTAAATGAGTGAAGTAAAATTTCTGAACAATTCTGAAAATTAAAAAAAAAATAAAGATAAAAACTAATTACTTAATTTGTAGTTGTAAAGCACAGTATTAAACCAACTTTTATGTAAACATAATAATCTTTATATGATCATAAAGCAACAGGGGAAAGAAGTTTTTGCTTATTGAGTATTAACTATTTACAGTCATTTATAAGACACTAAAAGTAAATAAGATAATGCATTAAAACGTGAAAAATTGGGCGTTTATTAAAGTCCTTTCATTAAAAAAACCTAAAGTTTTATTATATAAGTACAATTTAACATTAAACATAATGTTACTAATTTAAAAATTTTAAATTGTTTTACATTCATTTGAACAAATAAAATATTTAGATTTACATTCATATTTACATTTTTCTTTACAATCTGTCACCAATATCTAAGATAAGTTACCGTTTAAGACTTCTGTTAGTTTCAATATTATCTAATAAGTTTATAGCAAAATGTTTTTTGTGTAAGAAATAAATAAATATGGATAAGTTTTTATATTATCAGCAAGAAAGAAGTAATTTATTTTGATTTTAAATAACTAACAATAATTTCAACTTACCAAATCATAAAATTAAAAATATTAATGCTCCTAAATTTTTTAACAGAGGCTATACAATATAAAGAAAATAAATATTTATTGTTCAATTTTTGCTAATAATTAGGAAAAAACGTTTAACAATTTTATTATTGTTAAACATTTTCCTAGTATACAATAAAATTGTTTCAATGCTATGTTGCCTCTTTTAGTAACGTATATTAACTTTTTTATTATTATTATTTGACCTGTTACAATATGATTTATTCAACAATTTAACGAGAATGAAAGGAATTAAGTATAAAAACAATAAAATTTAAATTACAAACTCATGTAATTATTTGGACTTCATATTTCAATATGATATAAATATAATAATAGCAAAAATTAACGAAAAATGAAAACCTTAAGTTATAAATTATGTAAATAAAAAAAAATTAATTTTACTAATATTTCCACAACTGTTTGGTTTGCACAACCAGCAAATGTGCTCATAAAAAATTTAAAAAAAGACGTTACACGTTAAAGGAGGACACCACTCATTAGTAGGGCTTCCGCAGTTAATTGCTACAGTTAGCCGTTTCACAATTAATCATTAAGAGTATTCAGTTAATAATAGTAAGTTTAATTATTTTTTAATGTTTTTATTAAGCGTTATTAAATTTGAACTGTGTTGCATGTAGTTAACCCAAGTCTCTGCTCCACCTCCTGCTGAGCCGACGATATGGATCGGTTGGTAAATGTGGAGAACTTAGTTCACGAACCAATGGGTTGGAGTTAAGCAATTTTAATCTAAAGCGTTGATACAATTCGTGTATGGTGTCATTAATGAATGGGATTTTTAAGTCCTAATGAAGTGATGTGTGACTTAACACAAAAAATGGAGCGTTAACTAGCGTACGTAGCAATTTTGTCTGAAATCGTTGGTTTGGCTATGACTGATGGTTTTGATGAACCATAGATTTGACAACCGTACATCCACATTGGCTTAAGTTAAAATTTATATAAGAGAAATTTTAGAGGAATTGGCAATTTTGATTGATGAGAAGGCTATATAGCTGTTTTCGCTTACCATCTACCTTTACTTTAACAAAAACTTAAAAAAACCATAAACTACAGTGTTCAAATTTTAATACCATATAATAACATAAACTAACAAGGAATGTTAAAAATTAAACAGGGTTTTAGTACTGTGGAAATAGCTGATCATTTCAGTGTATTTTAAATTGGAAAAATATTCATAGTTTGTTTTTATAATTTTGCATTCGTTCTTTCTAGTATACATTATAATCACAAACTAAACAATATTTTTCGTACGGATTAAATTCTAAAACAGATTGGTTCTAGAAAAATTGTGAACCTTATCTCGAAAGTAACTAGAAATGAACAAACAAAAACTAGTAAATAATTATGCTATAGATTTAAAAGATAATAATACTAAACTTATATTATCTTACTAAAATTTATTGGTAAGTAAATATGTTTCGTTAAAGAATAGAATACAGCCATCAAATTTTGTATCATGGTAGATATAAAAAGGGTTGGCGAGGAAACTGGATTCGTTGGGCTTTATATCCAATTTCTGCCTGCGGTTAGGTCTATTCAGGTATTTCATGTATCAGCAATATTTTGTTATTCTGAATAACGAGGTGTAACAAATCACATTCATTCTATTCAACTGCATTCCTTGTACCTGGTGTCTCACGAAGAGGTTGCTATTTTTGAATTAATATGCCGGATGTATCGCACAATCTACAGATTGGAACCCTTACAGTTATAATAAATAAATATGTAAAAAAGTACCCTTGAATTATATTTTGCTTATGATTAATAAAAATAAAATAACGGAAAGTAATTTTATTGGCATAAGCATTTAAAATTGGTGTTTTTTTACAATGTTGCTTAAGTAATAAAATGAAAGAAATATGAAAGTGATAAATTATTAATGACCACCATTTTTTTCATTAACCTTTATTCGAACTGATGTCTATCAATAGCTATGCACTGATAGCAACGAAACGAAAATGAATGATAGCCTAATGTCGTTTTTTGAAAAATTGCCGAGGAATTAACAGCAGTTCCTCTTCAATCAGCCTCATTAATTCATCATCTGTTGCAATGGTGAGAGAATAAATTATTCCTTCAAAAACCCCATAGGAAAAATTGGCAAACAGATAAGTCTGGCGATCTTGGAGGTCAGTCCATGAGGCCGCTGCCACGATCTATCCAGCGGTTAGGAAGGTTTTGGTTTAAAACCGCTTTGTCCACATTAGTACGATGTGGAGGAGCTCTATAATGCTGGAAAAAAATCATGCATCTCTACCTGAGAAAGATGAGTAACTATGTGATTAGTTAAAATTGATGCGTATCTGTTTCCAGTATTGACTGATGTGATATAATCATACGATAAAACACCATCCTTTCTATCTGAATCCTATTGTAAATAAAAGTGGTTTTATCTACAAGATTATTGTTCATTTATTTTATTATTTTCTTATTCCGCCATTTTGTTTTGATTTATCATGAGCAAATGAAACTTGAGCGTACTTTTTTATATATATTTATTATAACTGTAAAGTTTCCAATCTGTAGAGTGTGCGATACGTCCGGCAAATCAATTCAAAAATAGCTACCTCTTCGTGGAACACCCGGTATATTATTTTCAATAATGTTTTTACTCCTAGAACTGACAATATAATAGTCTGCGATTTTATTCATCAGATATTTTATAAATGGTTGTTATTAAGTTAGTACCTTTAACTAACAAATAATTTAATGCAGTTACAGTGATATTTTAGTTTTTTTTATTTCCTTATAATCTCTTCTAGTCATTATACAAACTTATTATGACGTGGAAAATTAAGGCGATTGCCTTGAGCCTTGGTTTTCCACAAGAAGAAAATATATCTCATTTTAAGTTTCATAAATAAACCGATTGTAACGTATTTAAAACTTTTCTTCATGTAAACAATCTCAGTCGTTAAAGAAAGACGTTCATTAAACCAATTAAAGGAAAAAAATAGTGATATTATTACTTGTGTAACCAGCTAAACAGTACTTTTCAAAATATTTTTTTTTCATTGATATTATCATCACATAATAACTAAAAAGAAACAACTTGAGCTAACAGTACGTAAACTACACTGGTAATTTGGTAAATACTCACCTTTGTCAAACAAATCAAAAATTATTTTATACAAATCCTTTTTACAACCCATGTGGACATATGGGCTTTATTTGTGGAGTATATCCTGCACTTCAAAGATAAACATATTCGAACGTTTCCAGTCAAAATTCTTGCGGTGGGCCCTGCAAATTCCGTGGTACATCAAAAACATCTACATCTATACCGATCTTAATATTGACTCAGTGAAACAAACTACGAGTATATCAAAATTCAGCCGTAAATATGACGAAAGACTCAACAATCATTCAAACTTTTTGGCTCTGAATCTACTAAATAACATTGATACCGGGTTTTCCAGACTGAAAAAACAAAGTGTTTTTGATTACGGTTATAGGTTTTAAAGAACATTGTTACACTTACTCTCTTTAACATTTTTTTTAACTGATATACTTCAAAATCATCATTGTATTTATCAAAAATATTAATTTTTAACTTTTAAATTTCATTAAAATTATAATGAAATCGTAATCATGTTAATTTACATTTATCAAAATTACTGATTTTTCTGTTTCAAGTGAACAGATTGTAATGTTGCAGAATTATTAAAGTTTTTTATTGAAGTTTTATCTGTTACCAATTTTTGAGTCTACAAATTATTTCTTTTTTCACAAACTATGTTAAAATCGGTAAAATGATTAAAGAATAAAGTAATGTCACTTAATTGCAAATTCATCAAATAGTAACTTTATTTTTGTGGGTGAAAAAAATGATTAATTATTAATATTATTATTATTATTATTATTATTATTATTGTTATTATTATAAGCGAATTCTCCCAATAGCGGAAGACTTTAAGCAAACAGCTCAATTAACTTTTCTTTGGGTTCTTCCAATAGACTTTCATCCTTTCTGAGAAAGCTTGTTTACGTTCTTCTGACCATTTTGGTCAGAATAATAATAATTATTAATAATTATTATTATTACTTATTATAATGATTAATTAATAATTACGATTAAATATTATGATATTATTTGTATTGCTTATTATTATTCGGTCAGGCGGATTTTCATCGATGTATAACTTTTATAAGTTAATGATTAAATAAATACCTTTGATTATGTATGCATTCTAAAATATAATCTGCGCTTTATTTTCAATGAAATGCATGTTTAAAAAATACATCATAGAATTTTTATATGAACAATTTGTAATATTTCTGGATAATTTAAAATTATTTAATTAAGAAGATAAATGTTGTTATATACAAAGCAATAATTTTAAGGTTTAGATAAGCTTAGTTATAATGAATCTGAAGTGAACTTCATTTTACACAGCTTTAATTAGGATCATGAAATGTTCCTGAATAGTTAGAGTTCGGTTCATTGACAAACACAGCAAGAAGATGCTATTTTAGTTTTCTATAATAATAAACCCTGGTCACAAAGCAACTGAAATTGTATACAATCCTACAAAAGGAGCTCTCCTTCTGTTACACAAAGTATCTGTTGATTGCATAAACTTTCCCAAGAGATACCTGAGTTTCCATGAAATGTATTCAATTCTAATAAGTGCATTCATGGTTCGAAAATTCGAATTACGGAGTAAATTACGGAAACAAAAGCTATTTTCATTCTTGTTGTAATAAGCATTACATTATTGCTATAAAAACGCGATTTGTACTGAAATTCATAAAATTGTTGTAGACAATGCAACAATTCTGATATGAAACACAAAAAGGGAGTTTTCAATCATACAACCCAAGTATTTTAGTGAACCTGTCATAAAATGTTGAAATTTCTAGATTTTTGAGGATAATTTAATACGAAACAGTCGTCGTGAGTTTAACATGCTAATTAAATACCACTGTTTAGTTTATTTGACGAATAATAATTATATTAATTTTCTTGCTACTGGTATTATGAAAAAAATAATTAACTTCTACCTGTAGAAAATAATTTTTTTAAATAAATATCAAAAGAAAAAACAGATTAACACAAAATGAAAACAGTTTTATTGGCCAAATATTAGTTGAACCGTTTACTAATTAGGTAAACGTTCGACCCTCAATCTTAGCAACAACCTTACAAAGCAATTTAGCAATTTACAAAGCAATTTGTAAACCAAATTGATACATGCTATTCAATAATGGAGTCCGGCAAGCCGTTCCAACATTGAACTCGTACAAAGGTTCCAATCGAAACTACTCAGGACAATTACACTATCACATTGGGATACAACGAAAAACACATTACACAGATATTTTATACATTCCTACGGTTCATTAATAAATAAAGTTCAAAATATCAAAGAAGACTCGAATCACATACAAATCACCTCACAACCTTACCCTTAGGCAATTCAAACGGCACTCGCCGACTGAAACGAAGACATCCTATAAACTTTTTTGAAGCGACTATATAGCACATGACTTACTTCTGTTGAGGGTTTTCTTTCAATACAGAGCAGATTGTAGATTTTGCTGCATTAAATGAAATAAAAATAAAATTCAACTTCAAACTTTTTGTATAGATACTGGTCACGAGATTGCCTTTCATCGATGGGCTGTGAGGAAGGGAAGTGAAAATTTTCAGTGCAGCCAACCTCAACAGTGAGACACTACTCGTACATTTCACTACCCTGCAGTTTCTCCATCTATTTTGTAAACGGTGGTTTATTCCAAGAGAAAAGTTCTCTTCACAATTCTTATAAAAATAAATGTGACCAGTAA
Source organism: Catonia carolina (assembly GCA_035578175.1). Classification (NCBI taxonomy): domain Eukaryota; kingdom Metazoa; phylum Arthropoda; class Insecta; order Hemiptera; family Achilidae; genus Catonia; species Catonia carolina. The sequence continues at coordinate 377,812,806 of JAQMRL010000001.1, forward strand.
CATTGCCTATAACTAAATTACATGACTAGAAATTTTTGATTTACTCTAATTACCAGCTACCTTATTCCATTGGAATAAAGTTTTCTACGAATGAATCACCTTCTTTACTATCGCTGTCACATGTGTCTTCACTATCAGTCTCACTAGTATCTACCTAACCGTTTCCTTTTTTTACCAGGTGTCAACAAAACTTGTGCAGAATAGCTTCTTCGTCTTTAATTTCCTTATTTATTTTTCGAATTGTTGAAAGAGAAACATCACAGTAGTTAGCCACTCGTTCATTGCTTTTGTTAAGAGGCAGAGAGAGGAATTTTTGTTTAGCTTTAACTTCACAACATTTTATTACTTTGCATACTAGATTTCGTTCAGCACTTTGAATAATCTGCCTACATTTTCGAGAAAATAACATTTTTATTTACGTTAACAAACAGTTAGCCTATATTCATATAGTTTTTATTTTGTAACAGTGTATTTCTTTTGCAATCAGTTAATAAATATAATAACTTTAGGCAAATATGGGAAAATCTGAGTAATGTCCTTAGAATTAAAATATAAACTACACTCAGTAGTGTGTTTCGAAAAGACTAAACTGTAAAGGAAGTTATAATATATATGTACAAAATCAAACTTGATGAACTGTGAATCAACATCTTGAAACATAAAGTTGTTGAAGTTGGAAATGACGATGATGATGATAGAGATGAAAACGACGCTGATTATGAGATGACGATGATTAGTAGTTGAAGTAGTAAAGAAAAAAAATGTTTAAATGATTAACAAAATTGTAGAGGTAAGTCAGTGTTTTAAAACGTTTCAGTCTGTGAGTATCTTTGCTGTTGTCGAGGAGGTTAATCGCTAATGGATTTTGAGAGTCTTTTAGTTTTCGTAAATGTTTTTCGCTTTGTTGTTTAATTTCTTCTTTTATGAAGAGCAGGTTAAGGTCATTGTGTAGTATTTCATTGGTTACGTACCATGGGGTTGCAATGATTAGTCTCAGACATTTTGATTGGAAGCGCTGCAGTATTTCTATATTTGATGAACTAGCTGTACCCAATAGCTCTAACCCATAAGTCCAAACTGGTTTTACCATTACTTTGTATAGGCCTACGAATACTTTATTTTCAAGGGAGAGTTGAAATTTACGGCCTAAGAGCCAAAATAACTGACGTAACTTCAGCCCGAGTTGCTTTCGTACAGTTAACCTACAAAAGATTCCGCGATATACTGTGTAATGCTCTGCGTACTGTATAAGCTGTTGTGTTTGTTATACTGAAATCGAAGCACTCGCGCAGGCACACTGATGTTTTTCCCTCTTTACCCCTCGTTGCAAACAAATCAAAACTTGTGATTCAAGTAACTGTAATGAGTAATAACATAAACAATTTAGAAAAATTTAAAAGTTTTGATTAGTATTTACAGTTTTTAAGTAAGTAAACCTTATCAGGTTTTACAATATATTTCAGGAAATAAGCACGTAATTAATAATTTTTTTGAAAATTTTCTTAAGCATTATTATTATTATTAAAGTTTCATTAAGTATTTTTTTTTTAGTTCCTATACAGGTATTTAATTAAAATATACCTTACAAAGCTAAGTAGTTATCATCAAGATATCGTAACCGTCCTGACCACCAAATAAACCTGCATCAAGTAGAACTATATCAAGTATACTAATAAGTTTTGTAATATGTTTGTTACAGAAACCTAGCAGATATAACAAACTTAATCTTCGAATTGTGAAGCAAGAATTAGTCTGCGGAACAACTTCAAGAATCTCTAATGGAGTGGAACAATCTGTTAGTTTCTGAACTTTACGATTCTGTTGGTAATACTAATAGTCTTAATATTCCTGAATGTTTTCGATTATAGCATTTTAGTATCCATAACGTTTTTTAAGATTAGCTTTATTATTTTGTGATTGTTTTATATTATATTTAGTATAAAATTTAAATACAGTAAATTGTTTATATGTAGATATTAATGTATCTATTGGTTTATACATTATAAACTTTTAACTTATACACGACCAGTAAGTTTTTACTTGTATGTTGGACTAGCACTGCTATATTATTTTATACACTAGTAATATTTTATTACAACTAACTTAATTTTCTAGTTTTGTAATTATCTTAAGTAAGAAGCTTGTTTATTTAGGACAAAGTTCATGTTTTTGAGTTTAACTATCGATATTTTATTGGATCCTATTTAATTGTGTCTACATATTGAACTAAAAGATACATTTACACTATTAGCTCAAATACAACAGTTTTTATGTTCTTACTTAGGCCTACTTAACACACTTTTTATTTTTATTTATTATTATTAGCCTACTTTTTAACATAATTACTTAATTACTTTTAATATTAATTTTATTAATAATCATTTTTTCACATCACTATTGGTATTATTTTTACTTTTTTCTTGCCTATATGAATATATAGAAAGGAAAGTATTGTATTCATGTCGATATTTTGAAATCGAGTATTCACCGGATCTACACGTTTTAAGACCCCCTGAGCCCAAAAAACATGTTTTTAGCGATTGGTCTGTCTGTGTGTCTGTGTGTGTGGGTGTGAGCAGAATATCTCAAGAATGGAACCTCGTACAAGCTTGAAACTAAAAACTTAAGTTAGACACCACTACCGGATCCAACACGAACATTTTAATCAAAATCGGTCAACCGGAAGTAGTAGTTTATCGTGTAATTTTTCACTTTTTTGCGATTTTCTCAAAAACTGGTCCTACGACTTTTTTTTAAATCACCACGTTTACTCATTTTTTTTGCTTTACAAGATAGGGTAGGCGTTATGTCTTTTGGAATTCTTGGAGAGGCTATTTTCACGTTAAAAAAATGATTTATTTTAAATTGCTGCTTTAATATGCATTTTAGCGCAAAAATGTATTTAATAAAAGTTGTAGATAATTTACAATCCAACAAATTTTGTTTCAAACATTTCTTTTGTATAACGCTTAGTTCAGCGGTAATTAGCGATTTTCTGTTTCTTTTATCACGAAAACGTGTAAAAATCTATTTTTTTAAGATTTCAGCCTTAGTATGCATTTTACGACCAAAGTGTATGTAATAAAATTTATAGGAAATTAAAAAATCTACAACTTTTATGAAAAGCATTTTTCTTAACAGATCCTAGTTTAGCGTGAAACAGTGATTTTCCGTATTTTTAAGCCAATCTGAGGTTGATTTTTATTTTGCGTTTTACAATAATGATTAAAATGAGGTTAGGATTATTTGAGGTTAGTTTTTTGTTTACTTCTAACGTTTCATTACTTAGGTTATATTGGTCATTATTTGCATTGGCAAGAGAAAGTCGTGTGAGTGTTAAACACTAGATTTATTTTTTCTTAAGGAATATGTTTCCTTTAGAAATGAAGAAATTTAAAAAAAATTAATTTTAAAAAAAATGGTATTGGAAATCAGTGTTTTTACGATACATAAATTGCAACTTATTAAGTAGGCCTACCTATGTGTGTTTAAAAAAAGGTTAAAATTCAAAATATTTGAAAACAGTGACTAAACTTTTAGACGAAAAGACTTAACAGATATCTTCTTCTTCAGGTGCCTTCTCCATTACGAAGGTTGGCTATCAACATGGTTAGTCGTACCTTGTCTACTGCTGCTCTGAAAAAGTCATGCGACGAGCAGTTAAACGCTTCTCTCAGGTTTCCTTACCAGGATATTGGTCTGCGTCCCACTGAGCGTTTACCCACAAGTTTCCCTTGAATTATGAGATGCAGAATCTCGTATTTAGTCCCCCCATGATGTGTCCAAGGTATGTCAGTTTTTTTATTTTTATGCTCTGCAGGATTTCCAGCTATTTTCCCATTTTTCTGAGGACGTCCATATTTGTGACCCTGTCCGTCCACGGTATTCGAAGTATTCTCCGGTAGGTCCATATTTCAAACGCTTGTAGTCGGGTCTCACATTCTTTGGTGAGTGTCCACGCCTCTACCCCATACAAGAGGATGGGAAAAACGTAGCACTTCAAGAGGCGGGTCCTGGTTTCGAGGCTCAGGTCGCGCGGCGGTAGAAGAGGTCTCATTTTTAGGAATGCTGCCCTGGCTTTTTCAATTCTGATCTTTATTTCTGGTAGGTGGCTTGCAATGCAGTTGACTCGGGTTCCCAGATAGTTATAGGCTTCCACTTGTTCGATTCTGCCTTGCCCAGCAAAACGTTGTTCTTGTGGAGTGTCTCGTTTAGTAATGACCATGTATTTTGTCTTCTTAGTGGTTAATGTGAGCCCATACTCTTCACTGGCTTTAATTATGTTGTTCAGCATTCTTTGCAGGCCTTCTATGCTTTCGGCGAGCAATACCGTGTCGTCTGCGTATCGCAGGTTGTTTATAGGAGTACCATTCATGACAATGCCCGCTGTTTCTCCTTCCAGAGCGTTTGCTATGATCCTTTCAGAGTACAAGTTAAACAGAAGCGGTGAGAGAACACACCCTTGGCGGACCCGACGTTTTATTTTAAGCTATCTGCTGGTTACAGATATAATTAGTTAGAATTAAGTAGGCCTACTCGTATAATCTGCCTTGAACACGTTTACTTTACTTTTGCGGCCATTAGTTTACTCGTGTATATTTTTTTCAAATTTGAATAGTTTAAAAATTAGGAATAAAATGTTTCCAAATAAATTCTTGCGACTGAATACTAATTTTCCGAGTCACGTAACAATAGAATCACGATGAATTACGCATTCCTTACGTCAACACATATCTAACATTGTACCGTAGGTTCAGAGATAAACTTAAAAATCATAACAACCCCTTAATATTATGGAACATGAATTCCGGAAACCTACCAAGAATAGCAGAAAGTCGACTGAAACGCCGTTGGAGTAGAGAAATAATACATTATTGCAACTCGAATATTTATTACGTATAAAAAATATAAATTAACGATAGATAACGATAATTATTATCGTTATCTGGAGAATTATCACTGGATGGTGTCCTCCTCAAAGCCATTAATCCGGTTAGTTTTTTCTTAATTTAGTAGCAAACATTTTTGCTAGTTGTATTTATACAGCTGCAAAATAAATCAAGTTAAATGGAATAAAAAATTTGAAAAAGTCTAAAGTGAACGAAAAATGTTAGGCTACCTGTAACATTTATTATTTATTTATACTACCTAATGATTTATACTTATATAATGTGAATTTTATTAATTTTTTATGTAGGTTTTGTGGTTTATTTTCTTTTAAATTTTTTATTTTATATGTTTATTGGTGAATTGTTTCGTCATGTTGTGTTTCTTTATACAGTCCATTCTTTGAATTACTTATAATTTGATTACTGTGCTTAAGTACGTTAAATAGTATCTTTAAACCTTTTGTAGCAAATGATAAACAGTAATAAGAAAATATGAAATAAAATATAGTTAGTAACAAAATATTACAGATGCCCTAGTCAAACAAAAGTTAAGTATTTGCACATTTGCCATTGGCTACTCCAAGTGAATACGCGATTAGCCCGCTCATTTTACATAGCGCTCAGTGCTGTAAGTAGAATAAACTTATCATTTCTCTATCAAAAACTTTGATTAGTCGTATGTATATCATTTTAAATGACAATACAAATGTATTTCTTAATTAAATACTATTGTTCTGAAGTAGTATGTTTGTGAGGATTGTTCAAATATTTTAATTAATTTTATAGAACTACTAATTCTAAGACAAAGGTATTGGCACTTGGGTGGAAGGAGCCAGTCAAAAGCATCATTGTTATAGATAATAATATTTTTGAACATATATCCCATTTTCAGTATCTAGGTTGCAACAATACATAACAACAGGATAAAGATGCTTACAATAAAATGCACCGATTTCAGCTAATATGGTAAACTATCCACCACACCTTAAAAAATAGCACCAGCAAAACACGAGGGTGAGATTTCATAAAACATTAGCAGTCCCAACCCTACTCTTTGGCAGTGAAACTTGGTTGCTATCAAACCGAGAGGAGAGTAGATTGCAAGCATTTTAAATGAAATTTCTTTGACATACTTATGGGTGTAGTAGAGAAGATCGTTACAGGAATACCGAGATAAGGAAATAACTCAACATCTCAATAAACGACAAGGTATCTCAGAACAGAATGCAGTGGTTAGAGCATATGAACAGAATGAGGGAGGATACCTAAGCAGACACTGGGCTATAAGCCGGAGGGCAGGAGAGAACGAGGACGCCCGAGAAAGAGATGGGCAGATTTGAGAGGTGCGGAACAGGCAGAGATGCCTAATCCTTGAAAGACAAAATTAAAAGAGAAGAACTACTAGTAAACATTAAACTACAGTATCACACGAATTAGAACACTATCCGCTCTTCACCTACCTCTCCTCACCAATCTATAATAAAAAAAGCCATGGAGTAAATACCTTTATGAAAAATGTCTTGAAAGGTTACCGCTGCGAGACATCCTCACACATGTTAGTAGACATACAAGACACAATACAGTATAACACACTATTGACAAGATAACTGCTAGTTGTGATAAAATATTACATAGTAATAAAAATTATAACACTTTATACTAACTTTTATTAAGATAATTCATGATTTTTCTTACCTTATCGCAATATACCTCCAAATAGCTAATGTCAACGTTAGGCAAATTGATATTGTATGAAGAACTTGTGAGAAATGCGTATGAAACAATATGAACACAGCTCCTGAATATGTGAACTCATCAGAATTTGAAGACATTAAATACATGTAACAGGCGAACGGTACATATTCCAACATCACGAGCATATCAGCAACAGCAATTCCTGTCAGTATTCGGTTGATTGGTGCTGAACATAATTCTTTCCTTGTTAATACAGCGACGTTCAATAAATTTGCGATTGTACCAAACACACAGACGATAAGGCTAACATATCCGTGGACTTCTTTATAAGCATTTGCAATATCTCGTACCGCACCACTACAGTAACACTGCTTTGTTGTTTCTCCGTAACTACTAAGATTTGAGAAAGATAAATTTAATGTCATCATATAATCCACATCTTCCTCAGTTAAATTTAAATAATTTAATAAAGTCTCGTGTGAAGATATAATGAATGGTTTAACTTTAGTTAATGATCGTTCCTCCATGGTCCATTTGCTATTATTTCTCAATTTATTTATTGCTTTTTCAAGATTTAAAATAATTGTTAATATATTGTCATCAAGCATTGATAATTAAAAAACTGCAATTTTAAATTATTACGTTACTCAAATGCACTTTCATTATAAATTTATTTACATTAATCACTTAAGAACTCACCATTATTTGTATCACATAACATAAAATTAAAATTAAACAAACATTTTAATTTACACGAAATTACTTTTCTATTTTACATTGTTTTAAATAGTCACATAATTATAATTTCACACAAATACACATTTTTTTACAAAAACGAACTGAAATATTAACCTTCCGTAAATGAATACCCATGAAGCGTTTGAAATTTCATGAAAATGTGTGGTAGAAGTTCAAATAAGTAGGCCTCAATTAGATGAATTGTACTGAAGGTTCAGATCGATGTATCAAATTCTTCAGAACCTGAAACAATAATATCATTGTTAATATTAATCAGACGATGTAATATTTGCTGTCTAAAAGTAAACAAAGGTCAAGAAAAAATATTCGTGGTCCAATAAATAAATTTTACTACCAATACATTATAATAAAATTTAAAAAGAAATGTACAATGTGAAAGTTTGTAAAGGACAAGATACGGGCTCAGACCATTACCTGGTGAAATCTAAGATGGTAGCAACACCCACTGGAAGAAAGAATAGGATAGTAAAGAACAGAGGGAAGGAGTATGATGCAACTAAAATCATTGGAAATCGGAGTTATTTAGACAAGACCACAAACATCCCAGATAATTTAAATTTAACCCAATTATCTGAAAACTTACAAAAAATTGCTAAAGAAATATCCCCGTTAACTAAACGTAAAAAACATCCCTGGTGGAACGAGAAATGTAACTTAACATTGGATAATCGTCACAAGAAATGGCTTAGACATCAAGCCGAAAACACCAACGAATCCCTGGAGGACTATAGAAAACAAAGTAAATTATCCCATGGTATAATTCGTAGTGAAAAAAGATTATACCTGAAAACATCCTTGGAGGAAATGGATGCTAACAATCAGAAAAATAACACCAGATTATATTATAGAGGATTCAAACAACAAACAGCTAAATATGCCCCACCAACCCTAATACTGAAAAATAGACAAGGGAAAACTGCTCATAACAACCAAGAAAACGCAGAAATCTTGGCAGATTCATGATAAACTGTTGAACTGCGAAGATCCTACAGAACTTTTTGAAATTGATGAAAATACCCCAATTTTGACGGAACAGCGAAACATCCATGAACCAACACTAATGGAAGTACAAAATGCAATCACAGAGATGAAGAACAATAAGAGTTGCGGAGAAGATCCAATCACAACCGAACTATGGAAATATGCGTCCAAGGAAACACAAGTCCAACTACATCGGAACTTATGTGTAGTCTGGAACTCAGAAATATTACCAGAACATTGGACATCAGCAATTATTTGCCCTCTGTTCAAGAAAAGAGATAAGACCAACCCGGATAATTATAGAGGAATTTCCTTGTTAGATTGTACGTACAAGATATTCTCAAGGATAATATACAATCGAATTCACGAACCCCCACAAGAAAAAGTCACAGGGTGTGAGATCTGGAGACCTCGGTGGCCAAAACTGAAGTGCAGAGTCGTCATTCGCCATGCGACCTATCCATCGTTGACGTATGGATTCATTTAGGAAACGCCAAACATTGCGATGCCAATGGGGTGGAGCTCCGTCCTGCTGGAAAATGTAATCTCCTGAATTTTCATTCATTTGAGGAAATCCACCCCATTGGCATCGCAATGTTCGGCGTTTCCTAAATGAATCCATACGTCAACGATGGATAGGTCGCATGGCGAATGACGACTCTGCACTTCAGTTTTGGCCACCGAGGTCTCCAGATCTCACACCCTGTGACTTTTTCTTGTGGGGGTTCTTGAAAAGTGCAGTTTACATACCACCTCTTCCCACCAATTTGAATGAACTAAGGAATCGTATCACAGCTGCAGTCAACTCAGTGACCCAAGACATACGTCAGAGAGTTTGGGATGAGTTCAGTTACCGTCTAGATGTTGTACGTGCAGCTGGAGGAGGGCACATTGAACATCTATAAACTATCATGTATGTAAATTAAAATTTAAAACTTTCTCTTTCAAATGTAATTTACAGAATTAAAATATAACATGTAGTTCAGGAAATACAGCTTATTGAAATTGTTTCCATCTTATTGAATCATTCTGTATATTAGAGTTATAGCAGTGTCATCAATAAATTCAATTCAAGTTAAATAATTTTGTAACATTTACTTTTTGTCAATCAATTTTCATAGTTTCAATTAAATTTCAATTTTTTATTTCAATTAAAATTTGCGATTTTTTAAATTTTCTTTAAATTTCATTACAAATGGTAAAATTCATTACTCTCAGACGAGATAATTCTGACTAGTTTCTTTTACACCTCTACCTCTTCTGTTCTTATATAGTTCATTCATATAACTGGCTGACTATGTGATAAGAAACAGACCTATTTTTTGTAGCCCTGGAACCAACAGATCGTGTTCAATTAATTTAACACTCTACCTGCCCGTTATGGGCAAATAATTTTAATAGTGACTTTAAATTTGGAAAAATAATTCAATTTCACTAAATTTATTTGAAGTCAGTTCTTACCTAGTAAATATGATTACTATTGCTTCAAGATATTATATAACTACATTCAATTTAAAGAGCAGTACTAAAGTTTATTCCCCATATCGGGCATGCAGAGTGTTAAATTAATTGCACTCGATCTGTTGTTTCCAAGGCTACAAAAATAGTTCTGTTTCTTATCACGTAGTCAGACAGTTATATGACTGAATTATTTAAGAACAGGAGAGGTAGAGGTGTAAAGGCACTAGTCAGAATTACCTCCTCTGAGAGTAATGGATTTCACTATACAGCCAGACCCTGGGGTGAATGAAGTGAAGGTGTAATTTGCAGGGCGAAAGGTGGGTGCTTTTCGGAGGGCCTGGCACGCTGTTAAGTATCCTCTTTTAACTCAGTGAGGAAGGCAACAGTAAACCACCTCACTTCTCGTTTTTACTTAGTAAACCTCTAGAGGTTCAAACCAGCCTTTTGTCTGTTGACCTGAACAATAACAATACAGTTAAATTGGAAAAGGTATTGAAATTGTCCAAGATATTTGGATTATTTTATGCCTGTATGGAATTGAAGTAGACATTCACAAACCAACATGCTCAAAGAGAACAGAGCGCTGATATTATTGTTAAGATCAGTGGATAACTGCACCAGATCGGATAAAGAAAGGAACACAGACGTTAGCAGTAAGTTTAATTTTTAATCTCTAATTATTAGTAAAGTTATGGAATATTGTGTGAGATGGTGTCATTAGATAGAGCGTATGGATGTTACATGTATTCTCCACATAGTTGGAAAATACATGCCAGAAGGTAGAAAACGTGTGACACGACCCATGGAACATTGAATGGAGCAATTCCAAGAATTCATGGACTAATACACTCTTACTTTATTTACAGCTGTAAGAACAAAGGAGGCAATTCTATAGAGTTTTATCAGCAATGCTTCGATTTAAACCGAATTATTAAAATTTTAAAACATTCGTCCCTTTGGATTGGTTTTAAAACTGTGTTTCTAAGTTTTTTTAAACTTCTTACTAGGTATAAAAATAAATCTTTATAATGTCCTAGTGTTTTGTATAGATGACTGACGGTGCAAAAATTTTCTGTAGATTATGTTTTTATATGTTTAATAACTTTATTTGCAACTATATACTAAAATAAAACGAGCAAATTTGATAAAAGTGAAGTAAGGATGACGAGAAAAATAAATAAAATAGAACATGATACCCATTGGTATGTCTTCAATGAGCTAATTTTCATAACCCATGAATAATATATGCATAATAAGATTACATGAAATGAAGAAGGAAAAATAAAATAAAATAAATCATTTTATAGAAGATCTCGGGCCCATTGACGTTTTAACCTGCGTTGCGGATTTTCTGGTAGTGATGCATCCGATAATTCGGTGATCAATTCGTTGGGGGTAATCATGCAACGCTGAAGCTGGACTTAACCACTTTACTTAAAAAATATTTTAAAGTTTCATATGATATTTTTGTTAGTGAAAAGTGAGCTGAAAAGGTAAATGAAATTTGTTTTATTTAAAATAGTTTTGATTATAAGTTTTAATTTTTATTCCCTTCTGTCAATTTTGTATCGAAATATTATGGTTTAGAAAAAAAACATATGGAACCATACTGGCGATGTACAGAAAAGACTTTACGTACATAAATTTATAGTTTTAGTTATTTTATTGTATAAAGGAATATCAGATATATTGAGCCGGTAAGTTTTTATTCCGCCATAGTGATAGAATATCTCATGAGACGTTAAAGTCATTTTAAAATTTATTTCACGAAATCTATTAATCCTGACAGTTTAAGTACCTAAAATATATACTAATCAGAACAGTTACTTTAAACTACAGCATTTACTTATAAATATAGTAATGAAATAACAAGGCATTCATAGAAGATAAAATGTATTCTGAATAACTCCTTATCCCTTACGCCTTTACTAAAATAAAAGGATTTAACAATGAATAAACTACTTGCAACTAATTTCAACTATCAGAAAGCTTTATTTCAAGCATGATATTTTCTAACTCGCAACCGTTGACAATGTGTTTAAATTACAGTCAATAAAACAGTTGAAGTTAAAATAACACAATTTGAAGCACTTTTACACTTTTTTGTTTTAAACGAATCCCACGCTGTACTTAGAGATTTCGACTTCAAAATGTTACGATTAAAATAACAAAATTCTATTTAAATCAACTAAACTAATCTTATATCAAATTGTAAACTTGGCAGGTACTTCTTTAAGAAAATGCTCAATTTTCAAATTGTTATTACCCCTACATCTTGCTTTTTGCTTTAAATTAAACTGTTTTCGTTTTATTAAAAAACATTGTTTTTATCATTTGACAATATAACTAGATGTCATTTATGGTAAAATAAAATCGGCCCTTTAACCGTTAACTGCTATACTCAGGAAATATGCCAAGTTTCTTTGTATAATATGAATCAACTCTTCTTCTTCTTCTTCTTCTTCTTTTTCCTTCAAGTATTAGGCAGTCTCCTGTTCTGAACTCACAAACTTGAAACTCTTAGCTTACATCCATATTTTCCGAGGTCATCCCACTTCTCTCCGTCCAACCGGTGCATAAAAGTGTACTTGGAGGGGTATGCTGGGGTCCGGCATTCTGTTAAGGTGCCCCTCCATCGCCCGCGATACCCCTCAATCTTCTCATGCAGGCAGTAGACTAATAATGAACACTTTATTGTGAATTATTGTTTTAAAATGAATAATTACTAGTACAGCTACAATTTATTCCGTGTTTGTGTGTAGTTCAATAAAACAGTTGTACCGTCTTTGAGTATTGTTTTAAAAGTATCTGTACGAATTCCGTGTATTTATTTGGGTTTTGATTAAGAAAAGATAGTCACATTGCATAATCGGTTGTGAATATTTAGTGGTTTATAAATTATGGGTGAGCTTAAAATATACTATGAAAAAAACGAAATGAAAAGGCAGACCTGGAAAATAATAGTGTGCATGAGTTTGTGAAACTCGAAGGCTGGTATCGAACGACATGGCATTTGGCTTAATCCTATTAAATAACTCAATGCTATATAAAAAATTGGAACCGAGGAAGGAAAATTGTGTATCTCAACGAGTTATATGTAAGTTATATGTAGTTAAGTTCACAATAGATTTGGTAAATCTGAATGGAAGGTTAAGTAATGTTATTCATTTTAGTCTCGTTAAGTTTCCACGAGATTAAGTAATTCAAGCGCCAAAAAATGCGACCGATCTTCTAAAGGTACTTATAAAAAATTGCTGCATAATGTTTTTGTCACGATGTTGACATTAACATAATTATCAACCTAATAACTATTAAATATTTCAAATTTAATCCACTGTCACTAACACGATTTTTATTAGCAGACGGGATTTTACGAACATTAACCTGAACAATGAAGTGTGTTCAAGAAACAGACATTTCCAAAAATTTCACGTGGTTTTAAACGCAATATATGCATTTATTTTAAAGTTAACAAAACCCAGTATGGTAAAGGATGCAAAAAGTACTAATGAAAGACACTAGATGGCAAATACGGGACTAGGCAGTTAAACAAAAAGTGAGAAGACTTCATGCGCTATCACAGGGAAATGGTGACATGGTTCCAAGTAATCTCATGCGTTGTGAACGGGAAAGGGTTAAATAATGCTGATATTTAGGAAAAACCAGTTAAATTAACATTACTCCGATATCAGATTGTTGTTTTCTATGTGTGGAGGACGTTTTCTCTGAGATTACGAAAATTCAGTACAAAAAAAATGTTTCACTTATCTAAATAAAAGTTCTACGGGCCAATCTAGGGACTCAAACAGTTATTTTTAAACATCTATAAATGTTCAATGTTCAATATTTGCTTTTTTGGAGACATGGCACACATCAACACGAAAGTCTAGCTTTTGCCAAACACTTTCTAATATGACCCTTTCGATTGATTTGATTGCATTGATTATGTGATCCTTCAGTTCAGTCGCTGAGCTGGATAATAAACGTTTACGGAGAAATCTCCACACCGTTGTTTTTGGAATTCCTACCGAACTCTCTGCCTGCAGACGCAGTCGATTTTGACTGGATGCAAAAATCTTCCACGCACACGTTCGACATTGGCATCTGAGGTTGATGGACGACCAGTTGATTTCCGCTTGCACAAGCAACCAGTTTCACTGAATTGTTTATACCATACACGAATATATTGAACTGTCACTTGGTAGATCATTATTAAATTTCAACCGAAACGCACGTTGCACAGTAATTACTGACTTTGACACGTGAAATTCTAACACACAAAACGACTTCTCGTTTCGCGTGGCAGCTATTTTTTCTACTGTCTACGCCTAGCGGGCAAATGGTTAACTAACTGCTCAGAATATATTGGAAAAACTATTTGAAGTGCGTTTTTGTAAAGTACTTGTTTCATTCTTATAAGTGAAATACGTTTTCTGTATTGAATTTTCGTAACCCCGAAGTACATTATGAAACGCCCTGTGTAATTTCAAAATTTATTGAGATCAAAGGCAGATATTCTCAATGGTGTGGATGACAGGGTGCGGATTACAAAGAGAATGATCCTAGAGTCTGATAAAGTAGTAGTTCAAATAATTAATTGAACTGCTGAAAAGTTATTTAATACAGGAACAAATTATATAAAAAATAAATCAAGCTATACGTTATACAGTATTATTATTGTTGTTTAGGTCATCAGCCGAAAGGCTGGTTTGAACCTGTAGAGAAAAGTACGCTTATCAGCATGCCGGGCCCTCTGAAAAGCACATATTTTCCACTCTGCAAATGACACCTTCACTTCATTCACCACAGGGTCTAGCTGTATAATGAAATTCATTACTTTCAGAGGAGATAACTCTGATTAGTGTTTTTTACACCTCTACCTCTTCTGTTCTTAAATGATTCAGTCATTTAATTGGCTGACCATGTGACAAGAAACAGAACTATTTATTTTAGCCCTGCAACTAACAGATTGAGTGTAAATAATTTGACACTCCACCTGTCTGTTATGGGCAGAGTATTATTATTATTAGAATAATTATAATAATAATAATAATAATAATAATAATTATTATTATTATAACTATTTTCGTTCTATTCTACTGTTTTAGTAAATTATTATTAAATTATATGCTAACAAAGAATTGATTTATTTTCCACTACAATTGCAGTGAGTAAAACGCGCATTGTTGATTGTTAACTTCTGTAATAAGACGTTTAATTAATAAATTAACAATTAAGTTTATGTAATTCTGTTATTTCTTATTATTGGTTAGTGTATTCTGTTGTTGCTGACAGCATTGTGCTAAAGTTAATCTCAGATTACCTTGTGCATAGTACTATTATATTATTATCCAATTATGTTGGTGTATTGTCTGCAAAATCGTGTACAAATGTTAACGTTTGTTTATGGCATTTTAATAAACAATATAACATATTGGACTCGCTATAGAACTAATACAAATTGAATTGTGTGATCGGAGTTAAACTATATGTAAGCACAAAATGTCAAAATGTAAGCACTTCCAATTACATTATACTACTCAAATAGTGAAATACATTATCTATCCGAATATGTTTGTGTATTTTTATTTTCTCTTGCCTATATGAATATATCGGAAGGAAAGTATTGTTTTCATGTTGATTTTTCGAAATTGCGTTTTCACCGGATCTACACTTTTCAGACTCCCTGAACCCAAAATATATGTTTTTAGCGATTGGTGTCTGTGTGTGTGTGTGTGTGTGTGTGTGTGTGTGTGTGTGTGTGTGTGTGTGTGGGTGTGTGAACATCGTGCAAACTTGAAACTAAAAACATAAGTTAGATACTACTACCGGACACGACACGAACATTTTCATTAAAATCGGTCAACCGGAGGTACTAGTTTATTCGTAACACTTTTCACTTTTTTTGCAATTTTCTCAAAAATGGCTCCTACGATTGTTTTTAAAAATCGCCTCATTTACTACATTTTTTATGCTGTATAAGATAGGGTAGATGCCATATCTCCTGATTCTTGGGGAGGCTGTGCTGCTCTCTTAGAAAAAATCGTTTTTTTAAGATTGCAGCTTTAATATGCATTTTAGCCTAAAAATTTATATTAAAAAAGTTGTAGAAAATTAGAAACCTACAACTTTTATTTCATACATTTTTCTTGTATAACGCTTAGTTTAGCGGTAATTACCGATTTTCGGTTTTTTTCACGAAAATGGGTAAAAAATCGATTTGTTTAAAGATTTCAGCCTTAGTATGCATTTTACGACAAAAAAGTATAATAATCAAATTTATAAAAAATTAAAAGATCTATAACTTTTATTTAGCACATTATTCTCTACAGAGCCTAGTTTAGCGTGAAAGAGTGATTTTCCGTATTTTTAAGACGAACTCAGATTGTTTTTCGTTTTGCATCGTTCACTCATGATTAAAATAAGGTTATGGTTTTTGAGGTGAGTTTTGTTTTATTACTAATATTAGGTTATATTGTTCATTATTTTTCCATTTTGAAGAGGAAGTTTTGTGAGTGTTTCATACCAGATTTTGTAGGTTATAAACCAATGTTTTCCAAAATTAATAATCTGAAGTAAAAGAACTATTTCATCATTACAAGGTACTTCCATTAGTGTTTTAAAAATTAGACACTGTATGTCAAATTTTACATTTAACATTGTTTTTATGAATACGGTATGATTAAAGCATTAATTACAGTTTCATCTCGTCACTGGCCAGCAGTAACGAGTTTACTTTCCCGAAATTAATAATTATGAAACCCAATTAGTTATCACTCAGGCATATTTATTATCAAATACTCGTATCTACTATCTATTTCTCCGTGCCAGTAAATACACCATCTGGTACTATAGATACCAGCTACCTTATTCTATTGGAACACAATTTTCTACGAATGAATCGCCTTCTTTACTATCGCCATTACCGTCGTCTTCACTATAAATCTCACTAGTATCTGCGTAACCGGTTCCTTTTTTTACCAGATGTCAACAAAACTGTTGAAGTAGAACAACTTCTACACGTCTTTTATTTCCTTTTCTCAAATTATTATGGAAAGAGAAACATCACAGTAGTTAGCTACTCGGTCTGGTTTTTTTGAGAGGCAAGGAAAGGCATTTTCGTTTAGCTTCAACTTCACAACATTTTAATAGATTACATATTAGATTTCGGCCAGACCTGTGAATAGTCTGACCACGTTACCAAATAAACAACAATTCTTTTTATGCTAAAAAACGGCTATTATATTCGTAGAGTTAACCTACTAAAGTTCCGCGATATACTTCTGGTATAGCGTACGTTGTTGTGTTGGTTGTACTGAAATTAAAGCAGTCGCACATGCGCACTGATGCTTTTCTTCCTTTATCCTTTGTTAAAACCAAAGGTTAACTCGTGACTCAAGTAACTATACCAACCAGGCTGAGGGTACTTCCAGTCTCAGGGTGGAATTTCCCCACGGGGTGTAGAATTTTGCGAAAATAGCAAACATGTTAAAATATGGTTATAAAAGATTAAATATGTCAAATTGCATTTATTTTGAGATGTGATCTTAATACAAACAAATTTACTTACTAGATGCGCGCCACGACTGAATACAGTCAAGACTGGTTTTGAAAGGATTTTGTAAAATTAAAAGTTTGTTTCGAAGAGATAATTTTGATATCAGTCCGAGTAATAAAATTTTGTACTTTTTTTAAATGCGTTTGTGTATACCATTGCCTAATTATAAACCAATGTTATAATATTACACTATGTAGTACATACAGTATCTGCATTTTGTTATTAGTAGGTAAAACAATATGGCTGATTCTGTTACTTAAATATTGTTTCACATCAGTATTATTCGATAACTCTAAAGCAAACTTGTATCAATTTAATATTATAGCACACAAATGTTTATGTTATGACAACACGAAAATCAATGTACTCTTGTAATTAGGCTAATAATACTGACGTAAACATGTTTTATTACTTTCAAATAAGTCAACACTTTATTAAGTTCGCACTTAATTAAAATTTAAGAAAATACTAAAATAATAATTTATTTATGGTAAATTGTGTAAAATGTTATATGCTTATTTGTTAAATATAGTAGAATACATTTACTTGTAAGTAAATGAGAATGTGTCTGCTATCAGAAAGAGTTTTAAGAAAAAATAAATAAAAATGAAAAAAGGAAGAGTCCTAAAAACTCGTTCAAGGAAAATAAAAATGGAAAATACAGTTAAGAAATAGTATATAGAAAAATTATAATAATATGAATTTCTATTACAGTCGCATCAAAACTTTAGTTATTAGCGGCTTCTGTGGGTTTCGGTACTGTAACAGTATTGGTTTTAACGTGTTAAAATTTCCAGGCTCTAGCCGAAAATCAAACCCGGGACCTTCCACTTTGTAAATTTTCGCGCTAGTCATATCGCCTCGAAGGCAGCATAGAAAAGATAACTCTCAATAAGGAAAATAATTCTTTTTTATGGACATATTTGTAGAATGAACTAGAAAATATTCGTTAAGCAGTTATTTGTCTGGATGTATGGTAGTTTTATTTTTGGTGCAGCAAAACCATTAGTAATTTCACGAATACAACATTTTAAAAATAAATTCTTACGGCTCATTATTAATTGCCCGACTTACGTATCCAATAAAACACTCACTACACGATGACTTACGCGTTCCTTACGTCAACGACACATATCTAAAACTGTTCCGTAGGTTCAGAGACAAACTTTACTATCATAACAATCCCTTAATATGCAATATCAATTCTGCGGATCTACCAGAAATCGAACAAAGATGACTGAAACGCCGATGGAGTAGAGACATGATACATTAACTAACTTTATTACGCATACAAAAATATAATTTAAATGAACAAATTTTATCGTTATTTGGAGAGCTATCGCTAGGTGGTGTCCTCGAAGCCATTAACGCGGTTGGGTTTATTTTTAATTTTTTTGTTAATTTAATTGTGAAGTTGTTTTGCTGGTTGTTCATCAGTTGAAAAATAAATAAAGTAATAAAGAAGCAGTTATTTGAAATAGAGAAATTAAAAAACACTTAGTAAATGGTTCATGAAAACTGAAAATTATATGAAGGAGATAAGTTATAAATATATGAATAAGGTTTGGGTATCAGGTAATAAAGAACAGAAGTGAATTTAGCGAAAACCTAAAAGAACTTAAACAGTTCCAAGAGAAAGAGAAAAAGACAAAATTTGTCGTCTACATGACAGATTTTTCGTTTAATGTCAAAAAGAAATGGTTAAAAGAAAGCAATAACGAATAAATAGTTAAAAAATGAAAATACAGGAAAATAAAAGTAACAATAAAAAAGGGGAAAATAAATATGAAACGAAAAAAATTTACGTTGTTCTATTATCTGGTTAACGTGCGTCAGTGAGGAATAACGATGAAAGACGAAGAAGCATGTTACTTGTTTAACTAACGAGGAAAATAGGGAGGAAAATGCGTTGAAGTCAAAGTTAGTTCATTAGTTTTTAAACACTTCATTGAATAAAAATAAACACTTTAATAACTAAATTATGTTCTTTTTAGTGTTATTTTTTTGGTATGATTATATTGATAATAAAACAATGTTTGTGTTAGTACGTTTTTACCTTCGTAGAAGCTTCAATTAACATTTTATTTTAATGTTAAGTTTGGTTGGCTAATAATAATAATAATAATAATAACGCGTGTGTTGTATAATGCGAGCAACACAAATTTCTAAGTGAACTCTAAGTAGCTAAAATATATTGTGACAATATCTAAAGGGAATGTGTGTTCAAGAATTTTCGAGGAAGACCATAATTTTAAAATTGTTAACGTAAATAAAACGAGTGATAAATAGGATTTCCCAGAAATAGTTAGAAATATTATGTACTATAAATTGTTATGTATAGTACAGGCAGGCCTGCCTTTTGTTGTACAGCTATTGTGAAAGAGTCAGGTATCTATTTAGATTTAGCCTTTTTGTAACACCTAATTTCATCCTAATTGTTTACAGTTTGTCAACATTTATCCAGCAAGGGTTTGTATTTTTATTATTATATCAAAAATCTCTGTCCTTCTCGAAATCTCCATAGCTCACCTATATATGCGCAGCAGATTTGTTTAGAATCAGTCTCGATTTGTCTGTGATTCAGTGAGCGAATTGCGTAGCTTAATTGCGTAGTGCTTAACAGTGCAATAGAGTAGGCCAACGTTACTGTGAATTATTGTATAAGGTTTTACAGTAGTATCATTTTTGTAAGTAGTATTTCGTTAAATCAAGTCCGAGTTAGGTTTTTTTTATATTCATTATCTATTGTAATAATTAATTTAATTTTAATAATTGTAATTTTCTTGTTGATTTGAGACACTTTTTATACTGCAATTTTTAGTTTGTAATGAATAATTGTAATTTTAAACTTTAGTGTGTAAATTATTTATTTTACCCAGATTCTGAAACGGACCTTAGATATAAGTGTCACAATATTATTAAGAAAAAGGAAAGAAGAACACGGAAATAGTGTTGTATTCTTCTGTTGTCTATTAAATTTCATAAAATTCAATGATTTATTGAATAACAATAATAAATGAATGAATAATATAATCAGAGAAGATTTCTTGAAAATGGATAGTTAAATAACGGTTTTTTATTGTATCGTCTTAGCGAAAGGTTAAATATTGAAGAGCGTATTTTAACCGTACATGGTCATTTTATAAGATTATTAAAAAAATGGCATTGTTTATTATTACCATTATTATTATTATTATTATTATTATTATTACAACTACAATTCCTTTACTTAAAACAATTGATTTACAACATACGCGTATTACAAAAAATAATATTAAATTCACATTACAAAATTTAACAGAAAAATAAATAAACAACAAACCCAGCATAATCTTGACGTGACCTATAGATGGTCGTCTGTCAGTATTAGATTCAAAATTAATCAAATTAAACTCTCTGTTTCCATTGAGTGTAGCTTCAAGATAAATCAATACCAAATTAAAACAAAATACACGTTCTTAATTCCATATAAAACCAAAACACTTCTATTATTTCAAAAAATAAATTAATAATTCTATAATTTGATACGAATACTACAAAGAATTCTTTCAAATTGTTAAATAAGAAAAATAGGCCTAGTTAAATCAATAATGATACAAATAACGCAATTATTTAACAGGGAAAATGTAGCGGGTCGTTCCAGTAAATTATCCTCTAAAATTTAACTGTAAAAAAAACTTTACTATTGAATGGCATTGTTAAAGGCGTAATATATTTTATTGTCTATTACAAAAAATACTGTGCAAGTAATTGTTTGTTAGATTTTTTTTAATTACTGCTACACTACAATCAATTATTTTCTTTGAGTAATAAGTAAATATTTAATACTTGTTAAAGCCAATATTGACATACGGGATTCAATCGTGGAGTGTATCAAACAATTCAAATATAATTCGAATCAAATTTTTTTGCGATATTGCTATAAATTCTATGACATAACAAAACATCTATATCTATGCTAATCTTAACGTCAACCCAGTCCATCAAATAATATAAGAATTCGGTTCCAAAATATGTAAAATACTCAACTGTTATCCGAATTTCCTGGCTCTAAATTTGCTCAACAATACCGTTAGTGGTTTACCAAAATTGACAAAAAATATTATTAAAAAATATTTCATATATTATAATTTTTTAATACTCTTTTTGATTTTGTTTCCTTCCTGTAGAACAACAACAATATATTCATCATCAACGGATGAATTTATGAGCTCGTAAATTACGGTTTACTATAATAATTTAGTATTCAATTTAATAAATAAACAGAGGTTCGCGAACTTGAAAAAGTAATTATGATGAAAAAATCTGAAAATTCAAGTGAAGTCAAGCGTCCATAGAACTTTGACTCCTTCGAAGTCTATAGAAAATCATAAAAGTATCTTACACTAAAATTTGAATACTAATAATTAAATAAATATTTTCAACTTTGAAATTTGAATTAAACTTTTGTCTAATAAATTGATCGGTTTTTATATTCGCACTGGTTAAAAGTATTTAAAAAGTATTTTACTCTGAAACATAAAATTTTCTGTTTACTGTCTAAAGGCTTATATTTCCAACAATTTATTATGTTATTTAATTACATTATTTACCTCATCATGGTCATTCTGTAAAAATAATAGATTAAATTAATAATATTTGTCATACATTTTATTAAAGGAAGTTATAAAAAAGGAAATACAGATTCGTAAAATGGGATAGAAATTATGAACAATATTTGACACTATGTTGGTGCAAAAATGTACTACCATTAAAGTGTAATAAATCATTTCTAGTTTAAAAAACTCGCCTTTTATTTATTAATGCAATTGCGGTCAATGTAACTATGCGGTGGATAAATTCAGTACTAACAACCTTTTTGAAAGAAAAGTTGAATTTTCACTCAGCAATATTGTGTTATAAAAAATGAGGTTGTGGTAGAGGATTGAAATCCATCTACACTTAGCTTTTACAAGATTTAACACTCCCTGCATTCCATTTACCGTTTTATTGCGACAACTGCCATTCGATTTTTTAAATTCTTCACTTTCTTCTACATTTAAATATTTTAAAATAATTTTTAAATTAAGAAAATTTAATCAGCATATTTTTGAAATTTATATAACTATTTGAATTCTTACTTTTCAAAAGCTTGTCATTTTATAAGCACTCCAGTTGATTTTGCATAGCATTTTCTGGTAAAATAAACGTTTACTAATTAAATAATAAGTTTATCTCACGCAAATTGTAAACGGACTTTACAACTCCTGTTTCAGTGTAAATTTCCTGTTTAACTACATCTAACCTTACTGAAAAAGGTTGTTTAACTCGTTTGCTGTCAATTATTACTGAACAAACGAACAAAGCCAGAACACACTTTCCGATGTGTAGTACATGAAGATAAAATAACAAATTAATTTATCTCATATAGAAGCGTAGTTTTTATTACACAGAAATTAGTATCAGTTAGAGGTTATTTATTTCTAGACACACATTCAAAAATTCATTATTTAAGAAAAAAGAATTTTACCTCGATCTTATGTACAATTTGATAATATTAGTTCTATGTAATCAAAAATTAGTTGTATTTTCTATTGAATAAATACAGGCTTACGTTTTTTACACCTCCAATTTTTGCTGTACGAATAGGCCACACAAAAGCACTCTTCCAATTTTCGCAATTTATCTTTATCATGCCCTTTTTATCCTTCTTGATCATTACTTGATGTCTGGCGATACAGATTCTCTCTTAATGCCGAAAATACTCTTAATTGTGACATGGATAACATTTTTTTTTTTTTTAGCTTTTATTGTTATCGGGAACTGTACATTGTTGACAACTACAAATTTGATCGCATCTTTTTTCTGTATTTTTTTTTTGACGTGGATTAGACATGATATTGAACAGTCACAAATCCACATTTTATTTTATAATGAATCATTTCTTCATTTTGTTTTCTCACAATTCCAGTGTCTATTTAGAATATGGGAATTTTGCTTCACACGACCATTTTACATAATAAAATAATAAATACCAGAAAACATTTTTTAATAATGTGTATGTACAATAAGATTATGTTCTTTTTATTTTATCATTTTCGCATCTACAAACCGCTCCTCATAGAACAGTAGAGTGGTACAAAGATTAAAATATTTAATGACAATTTTTAACGATAAAACTCTATTTAAAAAAACCTATCCATGAATCTTTAAAGCTTGCAGAGCAGTTTATTGGTAACCAATGAGCGTTGTCCGGCTAAACTCAGCTGCATGCGAAACTTTAAAATTTAAATGGAAACGAGTTAATAAATTTAAATTACTGATGAAAACTGTCACTACAAAACTAGAAAACGAAATATCAGAGAGAACGTATTTTATTTTATTAAAATATTATTATTTAAACGAAAAAAAAATGTTAAGAATTAACATTTTGAATAAGCTATATTTTGTTCAGATAGAAGAAACACCAAACTCACGATGATGAAATTATTCTTAATGATGTTGATATGATAAAATATTTAATACATTTTTGAGCTTAGATTCTTATATAAAAAAAATTGTTCTTCAGTCTTCTAAGACAATTATTCAAAAGTTATAAATTCAGTCGTTAATTAATGACAATGATATGGATTCTATGCCCAATTATTTATCAATATTTTCAAACAGTCTTCTGTATCAAATTCTGTTTGACAATTACAATTATTATTTAATTAAATATAATATATTTCAAAAACTCATAAGTAACAAATTTCAAAAACAGTTTGGTAGGTTTGGTGTCAACTACCTACAAATTAAAATTTATATTTTCATTGTTAAAAAATGTTAGGCCTTCGGGCCAGCCCAGTCAGTCAGCTGGTAGAAAGTCGCTATTATTTGATAAGTAACACCGGTTGGGCTAGCGACTTTGTATGGTGACCAGTTGACAGCCATCCATAAACAAACTCTACTGGGGGTCTTTGTTCAAACTCACGTCAAAAAAAACAGAAAAAAGAAACGATCAAATTGGGTAGTTGTCAACAATGTACAGTTCTCGATAACAATAAAAGCTAAAAAAAAAAAAAAAATGTTATCCATGACCTTCTATATCAAATTCATCTTTTCCACAAGCAAATTAATTAGGATAAAAGATTATTTTTCAATTAATAAACAAAATTAATAGCAACAAATTGAGTTTATAAACAAGTTTATACTCTAAAATATGAATCATTTTTCTTGGATAAAAATAAAATTTTGAATATATAAAAATTATCCAAACTAAATTTTGAAAATCATTTATTTTTAAATTAACATCTGGTTTGATGAATCAGCTATTTTAAATGTGAGCAGGTAAAACTGACTGCTACTACAAGCTGTTTGGTTGTAAATAATGTAAATAAATTTTGAAAAAACTATGTTATTTTTGCGTTATTGTAAACTGCTTTAAAATCTAATTAATCATAAATTTTCATTTTTTAAAACTAATCATAATGATTGTGTTAAAGTTTTGTATACATACATGTCTTCATTTGTTTTAAATGCGATTTTAATTAAAATTTATTAATTTGCTGGTATCTGATTCAAAATTTAATGTATTTTATCTGGTCTAACTTAGCAATTAACTCATGGGGAATAATTAAAATACTTAACACACAAACTGCAGATTTACGCAACACCTAACAGTTTAACTACAGGAAACTGAACCAAGCCTTGAATATTAGACACAGTGAAGAGTGACCGCAACATCAAGGGACTTGTATAGAGATCCATACAGAGAACCTAATTTAAATTAACCCTTTGTACTTAGTAAGTCACAAGTGCCAGTTCCAGTTTGGCTCATGAAATAGGAGCCATCTATAAATTTATCTTGACCTTATTTTGTTTATTGTTTTTCCAAGTTTTATATTGTACGTGAATATCTGCAAAATCAAAATTATTTTAAATTAACAATATTATAAATAGTTATTACTTTACCTTGCCTATATGAATAAGGCCTATAAAGGAAAGTAAGTATTATTTTCATGAACATTTTTTGATATCAAGTTTTCACCGGATATAACGTTTTCAGACACTCTCAACCCAAAAAATATGTTTTTAGTGATTGGTGTGTGTGTGTGTTTGTGTGTGTGTGTGTGTGTGTTCGTGAACAAAATATCCCAAAAAACGGAATATAGTACGAAGGTAAAACTTGGAACTTAAGTTAGGTTCCACTAGAGGACCCAACTTGAACATTTTCATTAAAATCGGTCAACAGGAAGTAGTAGTTATTGGTGTAATTTTTCAATTTTTTGTAATTTTCTCAAAAACGGCTCCTATGATATTTTCTTAAATTGCCTCATTTGCTACATTTTTTATGCTCTATAAGATAAAGAAAGCGCAAAGTCTGCTGAAATTGTTGGGGTGGTTGTGCTCTCGTAGAAAAAAAAATTAAAAAGTGGGACTGCGGCCTTAAAATGCATTTCAGGACCAAAGTGCATATAATCAAAAGTATAGAATATTTAAAATCCTACAGATGTTATTCCAAACATTTTGTTTGTATAAAGCTTAGTCTAGCAGTAATTAGTGAATTAGTGTACTTTTTCATGAATTTTTGTAAAAAATGGATATTTTAAGATTTCGCAATTTACGACAAAATTATATGATAAAATTTATAGAAAATTAAAAATCCTACATCATTAAATTTAAGCATTTTTCCCTACAGAACCTAGTTTAGGGTCATAAAGTGATTTTATAGCTTATAGATTTTTTTATAGCTTGTAATTTTATAGGTTCATAGAGTAATATTACTGAAGTTGGTTTCCATTTTGCAACATTCACTTATGGTTAAAATTAGGTTGTTTCGTCAGTTTTCTTACTATTTTAATTTGCATCAACAGCTTGATTATTAGCGACTGCGGTGGGTTATGAAAGTATAATTATGAGATTTGGAACGTAGTAATTTTCAGACTCTAGCCGGAAATTGTACCCGAGACCTCCGCTTAGTAGGCTAGTGCGCTAACCACTACGTAACGGAGACGACCATTTTTAATTTTACGTTATTTGCTAATGTTAGGTTTTATTATTCATTATTTACACTGGCAAAAGTAAGTCGTGCGAGTGTTTGGCACCATTTTTTTTTAAATCTTATAGTTCGTCAAAATCTATTTCATTAATATTTATTAAAGAAATATTTTCGATAACTTTATTTAAAGTTATACATGGATTTATTGATGCCGATATTGCGCATGTAGATTACTGGGTTCCGTATGTTAACTCCAGAGAGCTCAGGTTCTTGGACTGATGTGAAAACACGGATATCTCCCCTGGCAAGATGTGTTCGTATTATGAATGTTATTGATGGTTACGGGGTTGATATTATTTAACAGGAATATGTCAACGTTTAAGAGAGAGGTTTTGTCAGTTGGGACAGCCGTATTACAAGTTGGTAGGTGAACTGAGTAGCCTGCCAGCGTTATTAAGTCATATTGGACTCCTTATTTGTTAATTTTGTTAATTTACTTGTTTGTTAGCTTGCTGGTTTTACTCTTTACTAACTGTTTTTGTTGATTCTCCTTTGAGTTTCCCTAAGTTTATCTTTCCATGCTGCAGGTGTCGTAACTTTGCCAATCCCTGCACTAGTTATCTTGTGTATAAATGTAGTTTTTTATGTGTTTTTCTTATGACGTCCTCTTTTCTTTAGATCCCGGTAGGTAAATGCAGCGTTTTCACCTGTAAAGGGTGAGAGGAGGCCATCTAAAAAAAAATTAATAAGCACTTTAAGACTAATAAATAGTTGCTATGAATGAAAGAAACGAATAAAGTTAGGACAATTATTATTAAAAAATAAGCAATAAATCAAACATAAGCATTAACTTTCTTTTATTAGATTGAATAAATTTTTTTTTTAGTTCATGTCGCATCAAAGTCAACACTGAGAAGACATATTAGATTACTTTTGCAAACTCAAATTTCTAAGGTTAATTACTGATCCTCCACAAAACTTATTGAACTATACTGACACTTATCTCTAAGGTCCGTTTCGGGATCTGGGTAGTTAAATAATTAACAAGCTACAGTATAAAATTCAAGTATTTATTGCAACTAAAAATTACAATTAATAAAGCGACTACAATCTACAAGTAAACTACAATTAAGTTACAATAAATAACAAACTAATTATAATTAACTAATAAAAAGAAATAAACTTAACCAATTTACTATTTTTAATTAAAGAACTTATACAGAATAAATGTTAAACAATACACAGTAACGCTGGCCTACTCCAAACGTAACCGTTGAGCACTACGTACTATACACTCGTCGACGATAAAGAAAATACTGAACTCAGGACCAAACTCGGCGGCTGCTTATAAACATGACGCAGTGGAAGTAACTAGAAGGAAGTCACAGAGATTTTCGATATAACAATAAAAATAAACAATCACAGCTTCTGGACAAACCTTAACAACTTTAAACAAATTAGGATTGAATAGAAGGTGTTACCTTGGCCAATTATCTTCATAGGTACCCACCTCTTTCACAATACCGTACAACGATAGGCAGGCCTATCTGTACTATACAACCATTTATATAGTGCTTAATATTTCTAATTACTTTTACCTGTCTTATTATTTACGTTAACATTTTAAAAATCTCGGTCCTTCTCGAAAATTCTCGAATACTCTTTACTTTTCTATATTTTTACAATACGTTACACGACTACTTTCATGTTCCTTCAAAGCAACCTTTTTAAAATTTTATTGCGGATTTAAAAATAAACATTAGACGTAAACAAAACTCCGCTGATTCGGAGTAATGGATGAACGTGGTTCCAACTAGGATCTCCAAATTAAACTTAGACGTAGCCACTTCACTATCAAGTAAGTTCTAATCACTGGATCAAACTTATTTTTAAGACACTACACTTTTACGTTAGACATAAAAACTTTGTATATTAATGAGGAACTCTCTGTGTTACACTTAAATTCTGCTATGCAAGACAATTTTGTGAACTTCTGATTTAACTAACAAAATTATTTATGATTTTCAGTTTGTAAATAACACTTCAAAAAACTTATAATTAACACTACTACTGTTGAACTTATTTGGTATAATCTAGCCAACCTTTCAAATTGAAAGATTATAAGCTGATTAATTGCTTGAAAATTTTATATAAGTTCATTCTGCCAAATAGTATATTGCAATAGAAAAATATTAAATTATTTCTAAAATAATATAATGATCATACAATTTAAAGACTAAATTTGACTAACTTGAAGTAACCATCCTTAAACCACTTGAAGTAGCAAATAATGATGGTTAATGCGACTTTAAATAAACTAATTAAAACCTCTTAGAGGTTGATTTTTTTAAAACCCAAAGTAATGTTATTTTGCTTAATGTTTCCCCACTGAATAATTTTTTTTGATTAGTTATTCATATATTATTCATTTTATATTTTACGTATAATTTATTGTATTTATTTATTATATATTTAGTTCATTTTTATTTATTTTATTTATTTTTGTTATTTTTATTTTTTTTAATACTTTATTTAAAGTCACATCAACAACCAGGTTTTTAGTGACTTCTAGAATGTTATTTTACAACAGATTATTAATAATATACTTATAAAAGCTTAAAAACTAACAATGTGGCTAACATTAGTAACAAAGAATATAAACAAAATGCAAACAATTTCACAAAATAAACATTCACAATCATGATGAAAGTTCTATTCAGTTTTTAATAATTTTGTTATTACATTTTGAAAATTAAGTTCAAAAACCATTAGTGTAATTATTTTAACCCTAATAAAAGAAAAAATGAAACTTATACTATATAATAATACAACTAATACGAACACGCATCAAGCAACGGATAACATTAGTTACTAGTACGTTATACGACTGTAATAATAGCAACGAGTTGCCTAGGAACTGTCACTTAATATGGAAAGATTAACATTAAAAAAAGCGATGATAGGGTCCAACGGATAAAAACAGTAGGCTACTACAAAAGACTGGTACGCATAAGCGGCGGTTGGCGACGAAATATTACGATCTAAAGCAAAAAAACGTTCGTGTTTTGACAGAAACGTAATATTACGATATTGGCCCATTTCGCGTACAGTGCTTTCGACGTAATATTTCGTCACAAACCTTTAACGGGTTAACTACAAACTGAATTTTTTAAAATATTTACAACAGTTATGTACTAGAAGTTCTTTTGCAAACTACACAATACCGCAGTTTTACTAGATTTCTGTAATAGTTTTCTATTTTATTACCCGCTTGTTCTTTAATAAATGCCTTTATAGTATTAAATTTCCCGATATTTAATATAAACTTCGTTTCCTGTAAAGCTTTACGCTCTAAATAGTATTCAATACAAAGTTAGGAACTGTTTTACTCTCAAAGTTTACTACTTCCGCAAGTTTGTTTTTTTAGTATTTCGTCAAAGAGTTGTTCCACTAATAGGTAAGAAATAATAAGCTAAACGTTAATATTCTCTAGAAATCACTGAGCCTTGCAAATTGTTTGAAATTGTTCTGATAATAGTTTAGGATGGAGTAAACGTTTTAAATGTTTTTCTTTCTACGAAGCCAGATGGTTTAACTTTTAATATTGGTAGTCTACATCAACAATAATTCTATTTTACAACACCAAACTAAATAAATCTAATAAAAAGCAAATAAAAACAAAAAATGAGCATAAAATAAAATTTAGTAAAAATATGGTGTGAAACACTCACACGACTTTCTTGTGCCAATGCAAATAATTAACAACATAACCTAACATTAGTAATAAAACATTAGAAATAAACAAGAAAACTAACCTCAAAAACATAACCTAACTATAATCATGAGTAAATGATACAAAATTAAAATCAACTTGTAGTAAACTAAAAATGACTCGCTTCTTAGGTCTATATGTACAAAAGTAATAAAGTATGATTGTTAATGTTCAGAAAACTATTGGCGGTTAATAACCGATGTTAAAATAATAATTAGTCTTTGTCAAACTGTGGTAAATTAATGTCTTACATTTATAAATAAAGTAAAGTCATATATGAGGTGGAAGTGAGAGAGAGTGTAGTTAAAAGTAAAGTTAAACGTGATTGGTAAAAGCTATTTTAATAAAAGGGTGCAATTGGCTGTTTCAAATTTAACAGGAACACTGAAGGCCAAAGTAAACACTCTAAGTTTGGTATTAAATGGAGAGGACACTGCTTACAACCTGCGAAGAGTGCAGATTTGTTAGCTCCAGTTTTTTTTTATTAAAGTGACATAAGTTTAAACAAAAAGTATAAGCAATAATTATAAAATGTGTATAACCGACGTAAAATAATAATGTGTCAAGTGTGGAAGTAGATAACAACGAAAAATTAATGAAAATCCAACAGCGTCTTCATGTTTCAAGCCATCTAAAGGGAACTCCTAATATAACCAACGCCATCGAAAAACTAAGACCTAGGCAGGTAAAATTAAACATACAGTTAACTATAAAAGATAATAAATAAATAAACATTCAAATAATTACTAAAGCGCTTTTTTGCTTTAATTTATTATTTTTTATATATAAATTTAAAACTTAATATAATGTAATTTGTAAAATAGATTTGTATCATTCACTCTTGATTAAAATTAGGTTATGTTTTTGATGTTAATTTTTTTGTGTTTCTAATGTTTTATTACCCATCGGGTTGGTCTAGAGGTAAACTCGTCACCAAAATCAGCTGTTTATCAGCTGATTCTCGGAGACGGAGGTTCCTGGTTCAAATCCTTGTAAAGGTAGTTACTTTTATACGGATTTGAATGCTAGACAGTGGTTACCGTTTTACTTTGATGGTTGGGGTTCAATTAACCATACACTCTCAGGAATGGTCGGCCTGAGTCTGTACAAGACTACACTTCATTTATATGTCATACATATCATCCTCATCTTATTCGGTCATGGGGTTGCTTATTGTTCTGAATTGAACAGATTGCAACGTACACATATTAGAAATTTTAAAAAAATGTTTTATTACTAAGGTTAGGTTATATTATTCATTATTTGCATTGGCAAAAGAAATTCGTGTGTGTTTCACACCAAATTTTTTTCTTAATTATATAAAAAAATAACCGTCATAATATTAAATTTAAAAAAAAAACTGTTGATGTTATTAACCTATTTTATTTCAGACTAGTCATGTAAATAAAATTTGTAAGCAATGTTACATAGTTGCTTTCGTTTTATATTTCATCTACTGCGGTGTAGGCTTCTGCCATCTTGCGTTGGTTCTGTGCACTACGTTGTGTGTATCGTTTCTGGTTTGGTTTGGAGGGGGGAGCCGGTTTCTCTGCTCAGCTGTTTCGTGCACTGTACCGTTCTCTTCTTGAAAAATGTAGCAGCCATTGCAGTTCTACTTTTTTTCGTAATTGTTTTTACAGTTTTGCCGTATAATTTTATTTTTTTAATTGAATAGTTTATTTCAGAAACAACATAAGTCACATTTTTTGCCATTTTGAGTTATGAGTGAATTCAGTACAAATTAATATAAACACATCATTTTATACAGTAACAACACAAGTCAGTTCATTACACACTACTTTACAGTGGTCTGAAAATTTCATTTGATGCAGAAACCACATAAGTCATTGACTCATGTTGTTTCTGCACTAAACACTGCCTGAATCAGCTGACCATTTTAAAGTTAGGTTATGTATACTGTTTATGGTTTATTGTTTCATTAGCTTTGCATTAGTACAGTGAGAGAAGATTGGTTAGGAAATCATTATTTTAAGTAGTATAATTAACAGTAAGAAATGTCTGATGAAAATCAACAAGATGGTTCAAATATTGTTCAAAAGAAAAGGAAAAAGGGTATAACTGTCACCTCCCCCTCTATTCACAATAATAGGTTGGCTCAGGGGTTGACAAAAACACAAGGAAGCCAAAAAAAAACAAGATGTTGTTGCATATGATTGTTATTACTTAAGAAAAACACCAAATTCAAAAAATTAATTACACAATGAATCCAAGAAGTTTGGAAATACAGTAAAATTATTATATAGACATAATTAAATTTGAGACAAACAAAATCCCTAAAAGGATTATCTTCAGGCAAAAATTATTTAAAGAATAAAAAAATTAAATATAAAATACAATGTTCAATGAATAACTAAATTTTAATAGCTATCGCTTTAAGTTCACTTAAAACTGATACTATTTATACTGAAAATTCATAGATACAGAAAATTTAAAGGTAAAAAAATATATTTTTTTTTTTAAAAAAAAAAACAGAATTAGTTCATTGTTCCGGAGTAGCATAGCATCAAATTTTATTTTAATATTATATTTATTTATATGTGCATACCATGGTAGCCTTTTAAATTATTAAAAAAAAATTTATAAGAAAAACAATATTTTGTAAAAAAGATTTTATATATAAAAAAAAACAAGATTCTAGATTAATGAAATTACTTATGAGAAAAAAAACTCGTTAACGGTTTTTTTTATATTTAAAAAAAATTTAATTTAAATTTTAAACAAGTTCATTCGTTGACCATTTTCCTTTCGCGACATGCACAGTACAGGAAGCCCTACCTGACCTGCATAGACGCAGTCAAGTAGAAATCGTCGATAGCCCGAAAAACACATTTTATAAAAAAATATTTAATGACACATACCAGATTGCAGAAACAAAATAATAGAACAGAAAACGTCGAGAATCAAACCCAGGTGGCTCCAAACAAGCAGAATGGCACTGCTATCCAAGACTATCCGAAACAGTTATCCAAAACTAAAGTAGGCTTCTCATACAGTAGGATCTTCCATAACGGAAACGTTCCCAAAGCAGAATCTCACAGAATAGAACCCCAGAGTCGAACCCTGGACAAAAACCGACTAACGTTAAAAGCGAAAAAGGTAATACTTCGAAAAGAAAAGTAACAAAATGAACCAAATCAAAAGAAAGAAAAAGACCAAAGAATACTTCTACAGATTGCGGTCAACATAGGTCAAAGGTAAAAAAAAACAAAAGGTAAGTACAAAAGATTAAATTGCCCTACACCTTAACGGAAAACCCACACAAGGTTAAAAGGTGTAGGCAAACAATCAGACAAAAAAAAACAAGGCAAGAATCGAACAAGGCCAAAACCAAAATAACTCGATTCAAAATTTAAAATTTACAGTTAAACAGAATTGACAAGCGCAATCTCCAGAAATATTCGACAGCAAAACAAAAGAGAACTTACCCAAAATAAATTTGGGGCTACGAAGCCAAAAACTTGAACCATAATTAAACGCCGACCCGGAAAAGACTTAAAATAATTACGTATCATAATAAGTTTGAAGAAAAACAAAAGATAAACATAATATAAAACAGTAGATAATGCAATTAAACTTCAGTAACAATCATAATACAGCATTAAAGTATAAAAAAACATTCTTTAAGTAAAAGAAAGAAATTTGCAAATCGGCAACATCTTAAAGGTCATAGACGACTACCGTAACATTTCGCTTCACAAACAAGAGTGCACGTTTAAACCAGGAAAATAGTACAATTAGTCGACAGAAAAATATTAATTCAAATCAGGCCAGAATAGATAAACAGAAAAACGCCAGATAGCGACAGCTTACAGTGAACAAAGTTAAGCATTAACACAAACAAAATGCAGCGCCAGAAATGAAACAAAAACCCCACAGTAACGTATTTAAACTTGGACGTTACATAACCAATCCAATTGAATACAAAAGGAATGTTATCAAAATGGCTAGAGTGAAAGGTACAGCTTATGTTAATTGGAAAGATAAAGATCAACCTGAAGTAATTCAAGGAGATGATTGCAAGTAAGTTTATTTTTATTATTTTCTTAGCATTAATTAATGCCTATTATTATTGAGTTGCTTTTCTGTTGATGTTTCTTAGTTTTGTACTGACCAAAAATTTGTAACTTAACCTTGTTTTGTCAAACAAATAGTTAAAATAATCTGCTTTAATTATGTTATCTACATACTATTAGTCAAATTATTTATGATTATTATTCTTTGCAGGTGTAAAAGACGGTGTTATGACGTAATACATAAAGAGGTTCGAGACATAATTTATGCTAAATTTAGGAGTTTCGAAACAAAAAATGAGCAGGACAGCTACCTTCAAAGTATGATATCAACAACTTCAGTAAAGCAAAGACGTCGAAGGAAAGATTTAAGTGAATCAAATCAACCTGATAGAGGAGCAATGTATGTATACGAAATTTCAACAGTAAATGGAAAACACCAGGTATGCAAGAAAGCCTTTGTTAACATACATGGTGTATCTAATGAACGAATTCGTCGTTTAAATAAATTATTGTCTCAGGGAAAGTCTCCACTAGATAAACGTGGAAAAAATAGATCTGGCAACGCTAAGCCTGGCTGTGTTATTGAGACAATTAAACAGCACATTTCTGCATTTCCAACTAAAGTGGCTCATTACTCTAATAATGAGATCTATTATTTGAGTGAAAAATTAAATCTCATAATAATGTATAACCTTTTTAAAGAAAAACACCCAGAATTTGATGTAAAATATCATTTTTATAGAAAAATATTTCTAGAAAATTTTTGTCTTAAATTTGGTCGACCGCAAGTTGACACATGCGGTACGTGTGAAGAAATAAATATTAAAATCAAAAATAGATTTCTTAATGATGCTGCAAAAAAAGTTTATATCGCAGAAAAAATTGTACATATCCGTAAATCTAAAAAGTTTTATAACAAAATTAAAGAAATCACATGTTTAGCTAAAAGTAATGATTCTGTGGGGGCTATCTGCATTGACTACATGCAGAATTTGCAGTTGCCTACCATCCCTGTACAGGAGACATTCTACCTTAGACAGCTGACTGTATCAGTATTTTGTATACACAATCTGAAAGATGACAGAGTTACATTTTTTGTTTACCACGAAGGAATTGCCACTAAAGGCCCAAACGAGGTTTCTTCATTTGTAATGCAGTACCTTGCTACATCAATGGCTGGAGTAAAAGACCTTCACATCTTCTCTGATGGAGCTGGATCTCAAAATAAAAATCACACCCTTTTACGAGTTATGTCAAGTTTAGTTACACTTGGAAAGTTTGACACAATAAATCAATATTTTCCAATAAGGGGTCACACGTTCCTTCCATGCGACAGAGATTTTGCTATCCTCAAAAGAAAAATAAAAAATTGTGACAGAATCTACACCATTAAACAGTGTGTTGAATTAATTCTCAGTTCAGACCCAAAACTTTCATTTCTTGTAGTAGTACCTGATTCCACAGAGGTTATCGACTTCAAAACTTGGTGGCCTAAATACTACAAGAAGAACATGCTTTCTGTTGAATCAACTGGAAGAAATGTACCAAGGGATGAAAAAGTTCATCTTAAAATCAGTAAATTCATGCAATTTACCCATTCCAGTGCTCATGAAGGGACTGTTATTGCTCGTCGTTATATAGATGGACTTGAATGTCACACTTTCCGCTTGCGCAGCACAAACTTTGACACAATGACACTGCCAGATACACCAGCATATCCAGAAGGCTGTATCCCAATTCTTAAAACTAAAATCAGTGACATACTTCAACTTAAGAAATATCTGCCTAACGAAGAAGAAATACAGGAGTTTTACAGTGAAATATTTGCTTGGCCAACATGTGAACGGGAACCTCCAAGACAAACAAATGATTAGAAATAAGTATTGTACTAAGTTACTTTTAAGTATTCAATTTTTATAACATTAATTCATTCAAATAAAATCAGTTCTTTCATTATCATACCTAGTTTTATTAAAAAATTACGTTAACATACGATCCTAAACTATGTGTATTTCAGAAACAACATAAGTCAAACACTTTGTGATGACCACAATACCACTAAAATTTCATTATTTTTTCTACCTATGACATTTGTACAACACAAGAAATACTAAAATATGATATATATTTTTTTCAAATTTTTGTCTTTTCAGGTTTACGGTTAACGCAGTTTTTTTTAATTTTCCGAAAGTTGGTGTTTGTTGACTTGTGTTGTTTCTGAAATAAGCTATTCAATTATGGCTTGATTTGTTGTTTTCTTCGCCCATTCTATGGTAAGATCTGCTATTAACTTTATTTTGTTGTAGTGAATGCGATGAACTCTTTATAGCTGAGTTAATTTCGTTAAAAATAAACTATGTGTGGCTAGTAAGGTACTTATTTTAAACATTACTTTCCTTATTGCATTTTTGTGATATTTGTTTATTTTTTGCCACGAAATCGTATTGAATTGTTTTCAAAATTTAAAAAAATAATATTTTGTAACATTAAACTTTGATTTAGGCATTTCGGCTGTAACTAACGAACTTGCTTATTAATTAATTTTAACTAATATAAATTGTTAATCTGAGTTCTGAAAATTCACTAATGATACATTTGTATTTCTATTGGATTATTTTTTTTTATTTTGTATTGTATTGTTTCGTATTTGCTATTGTTAACTTGGTTTTATAATTATTTCATTATTTAATTGGTTTTTAAGACTATTTTGCGATTTTTCTCATTGTAGGGTCCCAGTTCGAGTACCACTACTAGTATAATGTAACTAAATCCATCCAACATGGTTTTTTGGATCTGTAAAACTTTTCTACTACACCGATACCATATGCAAATTGTGATAATAGGAAAATGTACCTTTGTGTATTCTTCGACATACCAAGTTTTGCCTGCCTCAACAGTGTTTCACATCATACTGATGAAAATATAGTTTCATCGTAATTATGCAATATTATTAAAACCCAAAGTGTTAAGCATACAAGGTTAAGTGGTTTATTTTATTGATCTCAGCGTACCGGTATGTAGATGAAATTAATTCTATTTATGATTATTTTACTCTTGTTCGTGATGAAGATTTTTGGAAAACAAATTTTCTGGTCGTTGAATTTTGTTTTTTATTAACTTGTATGAACTTAAATTCATTGAAAACTTTTGAAATTATCTGAGAGTAACATTAAATTTTTTAATACTTGAGCATATTTAAATTTTTTTTAACTTGTATGAACTTAAATTCTTTGAAAACTTTTTTGAAATTATCAGAGAGTAGCATTAAATTTTCTTGATACTTGAGCATATTTAAATTTAAACTTCTGGTAAAACTTAAATTTTGTTTTTTTTGAAAAGGAAGAAAATGTAAAGTAATTATTTAAAAGTTTATATATATTTATATATATTATTCAAGTTTTCTTTTGACCTATACAAATTTTCTTTTAAGGGTATATCAAATGAATTAATTTTATAGGTACTAAATATTCTTATTATTATTGATGATAATTTGGTAATTATTACTATATTCATTAAATACTTTGTTATTTTCTGCATTTTCTTGTATTTTATTTATATGCCACCACAACGCCCCAAATTTTTTTTCTTGATCCTTCGCCAAGCTTGCCAAAAGGGGATAGTTTTAGCTGGAGGCAAGAGGGGATTACAGTCAAAAAAAAATGCTTCCAAAAGAATAAATTTTATAATAGAAGATATCCGGCTGAAAAACAAATTGTATACTTACTACGACCATTTTTTTAAGAATATTAGAAGTGGCTGTTTTGGTTGCCAACTATCATTGTGTTATAAAACGCCCAAAAAAATTACTTCTTTTGTGTTCAACATTCATTTATGTACGTCACTATCATCAATCGTTTCTGTAGCTGTCCTAAAATCCATTTAAAACCAGATTCTGAAAGTTTTTGTTCTACACTTCTACTACTTAAGCCTTATTTATATCCTTCTTGATGTGTTTTGTGGAAATAGCTATATACGAACAAACTGACGCAACCAATTCACGAGTAAGAAACAAAGTGAATGTTATATTATTCTTCTGCCGTACCGTTCAGTTCAGCTAAATTTAATTTATTTCAAATTCTAGCTAGGCCTTGTATTAAAGTTACGCTCTGTTTCAATTTCTCTTTTACTCAAGTTTTAAGTAGGGCCTATATTTATCTTCAATGAACTAATAGAACTACGGAATATTCAGTTATATAGGAATATACGCTAACAATTTCTTCCGCACTGCACACGATCTTATTGCTACTATTATAAAGATAGTTTTATTAAATTTTATAAATTCGTATCATAAACCTACATTTACCCAAGTACCATGCGAGTACGCATTTATTTTTGCAAATTCTCATGAGTTTTATGTAGTAATATTTATAATACGATTATAAAAAATGTAATTGTGATAACACGAAATAAATAAATATTATTCAGTTTAGTAATAAATGTTACAATATTTGGTGCAATATTTTAAATAATGCAAAAACAAAAGATTCCGTGCTATATTATAAACAAAACGTACCAAATCATTTTAATTCAACAAACTTATCCAAAATATTTGTTAATATTCAACCAACCTATTCCCCAAATAAACGATGATCTTTATCTTGGGTTGTATTAAGACATCAGTTGGTGTGTAATGTACATACACATCAAACATAAACGACCGTTTCTAAATGAAAGACTGCAATAGTTATACAGACTTAAGTGGTTAAAAATTAGCCATAACTTCGAAATTCTTATCATACAAGGTAATGCTTCAAGCGATCTGGATAACATACAGTAGCCAAGTTTATAGGGCAGCAAAGCGATTACTTATAATTCACGAAAACAGCGTTTTCAAAGTAATATCTTGTGACTCAGTACGAATTACCCGAGTTACTTTACGTATACAATAAAACACTACAGGGCAATTTATTTATACCTTACGTCAACGACATATTCCTAAAATTGTCCCATAGGTTCAGAGACAGACTACAAATGGACAATAATTCCTTACTAAATTATCTCGAACTACCAGAATTACACAAAGACGACTGATATACCGATGTTGTAGATTCATTAACCCACCAATTATAAAATGTTCAACCAAATATGTTAATATAATTTTATTTTCAGGAGCACTGTGTCTGGATGATGTCCTCCTCTAACGTAATTATTATTTAATAAAAAAACGTGCCAAATTTCAGAACTTTATCGAATTAGTAATAAAAGAATGAGTCAGTGAGAACTTTTACATTTATTAATTTAACCCAACATTTCCCTTGCAGTATTATATAAATAGTTCCGAGGGAGGTGGAGGGTTGTTTGCTGATATTTGCTGATCAAGTGCCCAGGCGGCGGGTTTTTGGTTAGTAAGGCGGTTGCGGCCTCCTAGGGCTGGATGAAGACGCCTCAATTGAGTCCAACACTACTTCCCCCATCGTGAGGGAGTGAACATGAGTTTTTCTCGCCGCCTCGGATAAAAAAAACGACAAACTAACTACAGATAGTTTTTGTAAATAAATTTTTCATTAAACATGGGTTATACATATTCTGGCATATGGTTGCTAAAATCGTAGGTTAGACCTATCTTAGCATTCACCACCTTAAAAATATATAACGAGTAAGTCACTAGAGATTTCTTTCTTTTTAATAGTAATTTTTTTCAAATCGTACATTTCTTTTAAAAATTCAATCTAAACAGTCTTCATTAAACTGAATTCGCGCCGTAGTTCCTTAAGGAGCCGTGTTAGGGTCTATTTTGTATACTTTATTTACATCAGACATACCACACACAAACAAGATACAATACTAGCCACCTTTGCAGATGATGCAGCCATTCTCGCCATACACGAAAATCTGCCAGTACAACTGCAAGGCTTCAATAACACTTAAACCTAATACAGGACTAGCAGAAAAAATACATTTTAATGACGAACGGAACGAAAAGCTCACATGTACATTTACTCTTCGTCATCTAAATTGTTCACACAAATATTTCAACAACACACAAATTTCACAAACAGAAATGCTAAATATCTTTGATTACATCTAGACAGACGCCTAAATTGGAGAACACACACTCAGCAGAAACGAAAAGACCTATACTTAAAATTAAAAAAAACTCTTTTGGTTACTCGAATCAAAATAAAAATCAAAATTGACACTTAAACAAACTTATTATAAACATAATTTTGCAAACAAAACGTAATTTTGTGAAAATACATTAAGATATTATAATGTAAACGAAGAAAAAGCAATTTTGATTACTGAAGAGCGTAAAACACAATAAGCGATTGAATTTGTGTATTCAAGCGTTTCGATTTATCTAAAGTTAATAACCCTAAATATTGGTTCAGAACAATTGCACAGTACCTGTGCGTTCAATCATGTAAATTTACTGAAAGTTCGAGCTATTCTAAAACCAACAGCTTAGCAAGCCTGACCTTGGTAGTTCTGAAATTATTTTATCCGAATGTATTTGAAATCAATAAATTGAAGCTTTATCTATCAAAAAGTTGTTTTAAAGAATATTAATGTATTAGAAAAACATTTTTGAAAGATTTATTTTAGTACAGGAATTTAAACTAAGGACAGAAAAATTCATTAGGCTATTTGAAGTTTTAGAATTCATACTTTCAATCATTCCATAAGCGTTTCTTTTTGTTTACAAAATATATTTATTCCAATTTACCAAAAGTATTTTTTTTAAATGTTCACATCTCGGAACCCAAATTGAATCCATTAAATATAAAATTTAGTTTATATTTTATACTTAAATGTTTCGCTAGAATAGGCGTAAAATAATATACGTGTCAGAATTTTTATGAAAAGGTAAACCTTTCAATAAGATGTTAACAGTGTTTTCAACTATGACAATAGTTTTATTTTTGCCAAATAGCATTGTTAATTTTTTTAGAGCCTAGAATAATGTCATTTTAATGCGGTTGAAGTGTTTCAAATTGACTGTAAAAGAAGTATTTGCTAACAAAAACGTAGTCCATTTTTTGCGATTTCGTAAACAACTTTAGTTATCCATCTTTATTGTAAAACGTTGTCTATTAACTTATATAAAAATTTTTCTAATATTGTAACTTACAGACGTTCCACATTAATAATTCCCGACATTTCGACTAGTATGAACGCAATAATTTAAATAAAATAAAATAAAATAAAGATATTAAAAAACCACCAGAACAGTCAAATAATAAGTAAGAGAAATTTCCATTTCAGTAGCGCTTAAGTGGTACCACATAGCCAACTCATTATTTTATTCAAAATTACGTATTTATTTTTTTCAGAGACATTAACCTTCTCTGTATGTCATGGCAATTACAGGCATACATTTACAATCATTTCTGTAATTGTCATGACATGCAGAGAAGGCTAATGTCTCAAGAAATATTAATGTTTTCAATTGTTAATTGTGAATGTTTTTCAATTAGTAATTTTAAATAGTATTTAAACACATACCAGGTAATCCGAGGAGAGGACTCAAACGTCGTACGCTAAGAAACTTTCTCACGAGAAACTAGTGTGGTTACTAGTGGCGGTATCAGCACTAAATTTGTACAAGTGATTAAATATACACTTTACCCTTCAAATTTGTTAATTATTATTCTTTTAACAGATTATAACTAAAAAATAGCATAATGAGCTCACAATGTGGTCACCACGAAAGCGCTACCCATGGTAAATGATTTTACTTATTCTCTAACCGTTCTGGTGTTTTATTAATATTACTATCTTTTGCCTATATGGTTGTTTAGGAAGGAAAGTACCTAATTGTATTCATGTCCATTTTTTGAAATCGAGTTTTCACCGGATATACGCGATTTCAGACCCCCTGAATCTAAACAGTTGTTTTTAGCGATTGATCCGTGTGTGTGTGTGTGTGTGTTTGTGTTTGTGTGTGTGTGTGTGTGTGTCTGTATGTGTGAACAAAATATGTCAAGAAGGAATATCGTACGAAATTAAAACTTAAAACGTAAGTGAAGTATTGCTAGAGAACCCGACACGAAAATTTTCATTAAAATCGGTCAACCAAAAGTAGTAATTTTTCAATTTTTTGCAATTTTAAAAAAAAATGTATCCTACGATTTTTTTTAAAAAATCGCCTCATTTACAAAAACTTTTAAGTTTTACAAGATAGGATATGTCTGCTGAATTTCTTGGGGAGGCTGTGCACTTGTAGAAAAAATATTTTTTTTTTAAGATTGTGGCCTAAATATGCATTTCAGAGCAAAAGTGTATGAAATCAAAGTTGTAGAAAATTTATAAGCCTACAAATTTTGTTCAAACATTTCTTTGTATAATGCTTAGTTTAGCGGTAATTAATGATTAACTGTTTTTTTTTCATGAAAATCTGTAAACAATGGATATTTTTAATGTTTCTGCATTAGTATGCATTTTACGACAAAAGTGTATATAATCTAATTTATAGGAAATTAAAAGATCTACAACTTTTATTTACAACATTTTTCTCTACAGAGCTCAAAGAGTGATTTTCCGTAGTATTAAGCCTAACTACGTTTCGTTTTCATTTTGTATCATTCACTCATGATTAAAATAAGGTATAGTTTTTTGTTTATTTCTAGAGTTGTATTACTAATGTTAGGTTATATTATTCATTATTTGTATTGGCAAGAGAAAATTGCAAGAGTGTTTCAGACTAGGTTTTTTTATTTTATAATAAATAAAATTAAAACAATATTTAATCGGTGGATTTGCCATAAAAATTAATAAATTAATAATGTCATTATTAATATATTCATCGAACGTCCCAGAAATAATGAAGTTTTAAATGTTCTGCAATTACCATATCTTATTGAATTAATAAAACCTTATAAGACATTGAATTTTAAGGTCACTAACTGTAATAATAATTTATAATGAATAAAATAAAATGTAAAATAATAATGTAATAGATTTTATTGTAAAAGCACGTAACAGTACTACCGTTATGCTCTTTTATGTGTGTGACATTAAAAAATTATTATGAATAATCGTCGTTACTCTGTAAAATACTTTTCTTCCGTTAACAATTACCCGTTATTCATGAAAATCATTTAAATTTTTATTATATAGAATATTCCTAACAATGAATATCTATTGAAAATGTTTCTTCACGATTAAAATCAATCTATAATAGACTTTTAATAACGAATGGCAAGTTCTTGTATTTTTCATCGGGTGATTATTATTTCCTAATGCATTCTACCCTTTCAATAAATAATTTACGCTCACTTCGTTAGAATTTACTTCCGCCCTAAACCAAAATAATTTTCTAATCTAAAAAAAAGAAATGAATTTTATGACGATTGTATTGATAACTTGATGAAAATATATTCATTCGGTTTACAACAAGACGACCAAAAAAATTAGGTGAAAATAAAATAAGTTATTTAATAAATACCATTTTTTATTAACTTTTTAATAAATTAATGTGTGATGAGGTATTAAATATTTAAATACAATACGTTTAATTAAAAGGTGCATCAACTGGTGATTATAGTAGGTTATCGAAACTTATGAGATGTTTTTCCTTTTTTAATTTTGAGAATTTAGTTAGGAATCGATTTGATACCTTAGGTTTTAACGCTATCTCGGCTCCTTAAATACAGCTATTTCGTATACTTTAAAATTAATCGAAGAATACATTTGCTCTATCGACCGCTTGTTAGCTGTGCTTCAGTTTCACTAATCTTTTACTAAGCCGATGATGCAGGTTATATTACGAGAGGGAATAATAACAGTTCCATACGGTATTGTACATAAATCGATGTAGTCTCTAATGATGTAATGTAATCTATTCACTGATATTGTGTTTCATGGTAATGTCTTCAAAAATAGGGAAATATTATATTAAATGTTAATAGATATCTTTTGTTGGTATGCTAATTTTTTTATTTTTTATCAAATCAGCAAAATTACAATCTGTTCTATTATAAAAGAAAAGAAACTATAAGTAGTAAGGTTAACATAGAAAAGATGAATTTACAACAACATTATACATTAATAATAATTGTTACAGATAACTTTTGTAATTTTAAAAAATTAATTAATTTTGAAATGATTCAAAATTTAAATAAAAAAAGAAAATATTTACACATACATACATAAAAATATCTAAAATGAAAAGTTAATTGTGTTCGAGTTTGTTAATTAAATCTAACTCATTGTATCTGTTAAGTCTTGTAAACGTATCGTCACTATTGTCCAGTAAGTTTATCGCGAGATGATTTGGTTGTCCGTTTAGTCTTTGTTCGTATGTTTTGCTGAATCGTGTAATTTCCTGTCTTACTGAGTTAAGTCGTATGTCGTTATAGATATATTCGTTTCGTACGTACTATGGTATCCTAAGAGATGATCGTAAAACTTTTGTTTGAAAATGTTCTAAAATGTCAACATTGGTATTTTTTGTTGTCCCCCAAATTTGTATCCCGTACGTTCACACCGGCTTGTATATTGTCTTGTGTAGCAACAGTTTTGATTCAGTTGA
Organism: Catonia carolina; assembly: GCA_035578175.1. Classification (NCBI taxonomy): domain Eukaryota; kingdom Metazoa; phylum Arthropoda; class Insecta; order Hemiptera; family Achilidae; genus Catonia; species Catonia carolina. The sequence continues at coordinate 377,857,385 of JAQMRL010000001.1, forward strand.
CAGTTGTGAGCGTCTCCCAGTCAACCAAACATTTTTCTCAATTTTAAGTCCAATTGTCTTCGTTTTGTCAAAATGTGTTTCTTCCACGTCAGTCGGCCGTCCAAATGAAGCCCCAGGTACCACACATCTTCTGACTGTGGCACCACAATGTTATTAAGTACTACTGGTGGGCACGTTCGTCTACGTAGAGTGAATGTCACATGGACTGACTTAGTTTCATTCACCTTAATCCTCCACTTCTGTAATCATTCTTGCAAGGTATGCTAATTAATTGTTTTAATATTTTTTTTATTTAAACCTCTCTGAATTTTCTATTTACTAGGAAATACGAGATGTGGCTAATAAATAACGAGACTGACGTAATAAAAAATTTTATTTTTATTTTATACATAACAACTTATTGTCATCTTTTCATTCTAGAAGAATGAATGATCCAGTTGTAGGACGCTTTGGAGAAGATGTTGTAAACAATAATGGAACTCGACTCATAGAGACATGCCAAACTTTTGAGCTCAAGATACAGAACGGTCACTTCCAACATAGGGATATTCATAGATTCTCATGGATCCAACCAACAAGACAGCTAAGATCCATCATTGACTACGCTATCACTAGGCAGAACACCTCACTTAACGTTCATGATGTAAGGGTGTACAGAGGTGCGGAGTGTGGAATTGATCATCATCTACTCAAAATGGAAGTATTTCTACCTATCAAAAGATTGAACAATCATATGGAGGGTAATAATAACCAAGACGAATCTGGCAGTTTGGACTAGAGGAAATATATGACAGAAAGTTTGAATGATGACTCAATCAGATTTCTTTATAAATTAAGACTATCCTCCAAACTTCCAACCTACACAACAGGTAGGGCAGAAGAAGAGTATTATGCATTGAAAGAAGCATTACATTCCGCAGCGCTTGGTTTAGAGAAGCGCTTGGTGAACGTGAAAAACAGGTAGAACAGAAGAGAAACTCATGGTGGACGGAAAGTATAGAGAAAATTGTTTTGGAAAAGAAAAGAGCAGAAACGGAAAGAAGTCAAAATAAAGATACAGCAATTCAAGAATGAAGAATGGGAAAAAACATGCACAAAAATTGATCAGTATATTGGTGGCACAAGGACAAAAGAGGCATGGAATGTTGTTAAGAACCTGAGGAAGGATAGGAAAGGCATAGCAATAGATCTGATAGGCATTGACAGATGGAGGATTTACTTCTCTAAGATGTTAAAAGAAGATAGAGAGGTGTATCTAAAACCGTGGGGAGAATATGAACCTGTCGGCCAAATAGATGAGATAACAGAAAGAGAAGTGCAAGAGAGTCTTAAAGAAATGAAAAATGGTAAATCACCAGGTCCTGGAGATATCCCAATTGAGCTCGTGAAAGCTGCAACTTCTAGAACTTTTGAAATCCTTGCATATATATTTAATAGATGCCTATTTATTCACGATAAAATTCCCCAAGATTGGAAGCTTGGCTACTTGACACCGATCCACAAGAAGGGATTACGTGATGACTGTGCGAATTACCGGGGTATCACAGTATTAGCTACAATAGGGAGACTGTATGGACGCATAATAAGGAAGAGAATTGAAAAAGAAATAAATTTAGGTGAAGAACAATGTGGATTTACCGCGGGACGCTCTTGTGCTGACAATATGTTTACATTAAAGCAGCTAATTGAAAAGAGAAAACTGAGGAATTTGGAAACCCATTTGATATTTATCGATCTGGAGAAAGCTTTCGATACGGTACCAATACAGAGACTTTTTGAAATCTTGGATAAATCAATCATTAATAAGCATTACATTTCTGCTGTCAAAGAAATTTACAAGGACCAAATAAATGTGATAAAAATAGGAAATAAAGTGTCAAAGCCATTTGGTACAGATAAGGGCGTGCGTCAAGGCTATTGTCTCTCTCCGACCCTGTTCAAAATCTATCTGGAGGAGATATTAAAAGACTGGAAAGGTAAGTGTGAATATATGGGTATCCCAATAAATAACGAATATATATACTCACTCTTGTTCGCCGATGATCAAGTAATAATGGCTGGTGATGAGCATGATATTCATTACATGATCAGGAAACTTGCTGATTCTTATAGGAAAAATGGAATGAAAATAAATTTCAAAAAGACCAAATACCTAGTTTCAGGAGGCACAGCAAGGGATCTACAAGTAGGAGGTCATAATGTGGTGAAATGTGATGAATATAAATACCTGGGCAGCATAATATCATCGGAGAGCAATTCAAAAAGAGAAATCACAAGTAGAATTGGACAGGCCAGGCAGGCGACACAAACATTAAACTCCATACTCTGGTCTACAAATATAAAAAATGTACGAAAATTAAAATCTATCATTCCATTGTACAGAGTATATTGCTCTATGGCTCTGAAACATGGGAATTGACCAAAAGAGACAGGCAAAGAATAAATGCTGTGGAGATGGATTTCTTGCGCCGGAGTAGTTGTGTTTCAAGGATGGATCGAGTGCGAAATTCGGAGATAAGGAACAGAATGGGGAAAATGGATACAACAGTGGAGCAAATTGAGAAGAAGCGCCTTATATGGTTGGGACATACACAGAGGATGAGAGATGAAAGGTGGCCCAAGAGAATGCTGAATTGGGATCCACCTGGAAGAAGAAGAAGAAGAGGAAGACCGCCCGAACTGTGGAACAAGCAGGTGTATTCCGATATGAGGAATAGAAATCTTGTGGAGGGGGACTGGATGAACCGAGAGAGATGGCAGATGGGATGCGAGAAGCGGCTGGAGCTGTAGATCAAACTCGCTTATATTATTATTATTGGAAACAGTGCCGCAAGTCATCTTCTGTCAGCTCCTTCAGGACACGTGTCGTTTTCTTTTTTCCAGCTTCCACGTATACGTAACAAAGAGTATACTCGTACAGTTAACCTAAAAAAAGGTTCCGCTATATACTGTACATGCTCTGGGTATAGTATATGTTGTTTTGTTTGTTGTACTGAAATTAAAGCAGTCGCGCAAGCGTACTAATGCTTTTATTTTTTACTCCTCGTTACAAACAAGGGCAAACTCGTGACTCAAGTAACTACAGCCTGTATGTTCAATGTGTTTCGTTTCGTTCGATACGACGTATTTGACATAATCGATGTGAATGTGGTTTTATATTTATGACAAATTAATGACAGCATAGGTTTTGAACTTTTATGTAATATGTATTAATAGTTATTTATAATATTGTTCGTTTTTTTTAAATCAGTAAACTATTATGGTTTAGACTAAGCACAGTAATTTTTGTTACAGACGGAGCTTTTTATGGGGATAGCTTAATGAACACAAAAATAATATTAAGCATATAGAACAATTTCGATTTAAAAAATATGTAAGTAGGCCTAATAAAATAAATTAAATATACATTTTTATGTTTTTTATAACCTTCATTAGCATTTCAAGGTCGAAAGTGTGGAGGAGAATAAATGATTCGCAAAGTTTCATGAGAACCGATTTCTATGGCTTGTGAATATTGAGTCTCAACTAATCCTAGGTAACACAAATCTGATGGAAAGAAAATTTTTAACAGGAATTGATGAATACTTTAGATAACAAATATAAATTGATGTAGTGTTATATGTTAGAAAATTGTAATTATTAGGTATTTTAGGATAAAAACTTTGCTAGCCAAGGATCGGTTGTACATGGTGATTTTAAATTCAACAAAAATCAATCGGGAGCTGAATTTATAGCTAAAATTAACAATAAATTTTCATATAAAAAAAGGTTTGAAAACTCTTTGTTACCTAGTTACCGTTGGTGAACGAGTTTGCCTGAAAATCAGTTACGCCGATGAAAAAATTGCTTAAATCCAACCCCATAGTAAAAAGTCTGATGGCTTGATGTTAGAAAATCTTGATGGTCATTTAATTGGTTCGTTTTAAATTATCCATTGCTAAACAAGAAATATGATGACCAATTAATCGTAACAATCATATGTGGGAAGACGACAAGGCAAACGAGATTAAAACAAGACATTTCAGGCATATATTTTTATTTAATAGTAGATGGTTAACAACGCCCATAAGAGACAAATGAAGTATCAGATTATTTACACTTAATCTGTTCGTTGCAGAGCTAAAATAAATAGTTCTGTTTCTTATCACATGGTCAGCCAATTAAATGGCTACATCATTTAAGAACAGAAGAGATAGAGGTGTAAAGGCACTAATCAGAGTTATTTCCTCTGAAAGTAATGAATTTCATTATACAGCCAGACCCTGTAGTGAATGAAGTAAAGGTGTCATTTGCAGAATGGAAAATATGTGCTTTTCAGAGGGCCCAGCATACTGATAAGCGTACTTTTCCACTCAGTGAGGAAGGCATGGTAAAACACCTCACTCCTCGTTTTACTTAGTAAAACCTATACAGGTTCAAACCACCTCATTGGCTGACGACCTAAACAACAACAGATGGTTTACAATTCCTAGCGATAATTCGATTGGTCTGTTTTTCTTAACATGGAGGCTTGCAAGAAGGTATTAAAATATTTTTAAGCAACCTGCCCACCGTCTTAGAAGTTATGACGACACATTTGAGGTGAAGTTTATACACACTGGGGCACGATTCATTTTTCTTATTTCAGACCATACAAAAAGTACGGTAAGTAGAGGATTGGTCAAAACGGACCAGTGCTTCCGAATCTGGAAACAAAGTGTTTCTGGATCTATGTTTTTAAAAACAAATTTCATTCTTATTTTTAGCTACGAATAGCTCTCTAGAGATTGGCGTTGAATTTTTAATAACTCTGCATAACTTTCATTACTGCTCATAACAGACAGGTGGAGTGTCAAATTATTTACACTCAATCTATCGTTTGGAGGGCTAAAATAATCAGTTCTGTTTCTTATCACATGATCAGCCAATTAAATGACTGAATCATTTAAGAACAGAAGATATAGAGGTGTAAAAGACACTAATCAGAGTTATTTTCTCTGAAAGTAATAAATTTCATTATACAGCCAGACCCTGTGGTGAATGAAGTGAAGGCGTCATTTGCAGAGTGAAAAATGTGTGCTGTTCAGAGGACCCGGCATGCTGATAAGCGTACATTTCCATTCAGTGAGGGAGGCATTTGTAAACCTTCTCACTCGTCGTTTTACTTACTAAAACCTCTACAGGTTCAAACCAGCCTTTCGGCTTATGAAAAAACAACAACGTTCATTAATAATAAATAAAATAGAAGAAAATAAAATGGGTTTTATCAAAGTTGTGAATACCATTACGGGCATTACTTCTGTCTACGTGTTGTTAGATTTAATAACTACTATTCAGATAGTCACAGCTAATGTAGTCATGTTACACGAAAGCGGACAAATTTCATTTAATTTCTAGTGAAGTGGCTTTTATTTACATCTTATTTTAACTTTTCCATAAGTTTTTGTCATTCTTCAGCAATTTAATTCAAAAGTTAAAATTGAAAGTAAAATTTAGCAGATCTACCCAACAGGTAAAAACATTTATAAATTTTGTATTGTAATAAAATTTAATTTATATTTCTTATTATTAATATTGTTTAGTCTCTTGACATCGTTACATATTTTCACTCAGTGGAATTTGGTTTCACGTTGTTAGACACACAGAATGATAATTAATTATTTTTGTCTGTTGTGCTTGATTTTGGTCGCAAATTATTAAACAGAATATTATAAATTGTTAACTAAACTAACTTTACACAGTTTCTATACAAATATAAATTTACTTAAGTTAAATGGAATTCTGTTTCTATTTCCAACTTGATTAATTATTCGAGGCCCTACTTGAATGAATATTTATTTTTTACAATCAAAATGATTTTTGATTATAAGTTTGTTTACTGCATCAGCCCCAACTTTAAAAAAATAAATAAAATTTGCTTGCCTGCAGTTACAGTGCTGAAAATTGTTACTCTTTGTATTTACTTTTGTATCGTTAACAAAATATTTGCCTAAAAACTATCAGTAGTCATTTTATTACTTCTTTGTCATTCAGCTAAAAAGTACTAGTTTACGTGCCAAAAGCGAAAGAAGAAATTATGCAATTTAATTTAAAATATTATGTAAAATTATAAGATCATTCGAAATCTTTGGTACAAAATTTACTTGATAATAATAAAAACTGAACGAGATTAAAAATAATTTAGATTTATTGAATAAGGTACATTTTAAATTAATTTATGTAAAAATTATTCACAAATATTATCAACAACTTCTTCTTCTCCTACGCTTTATATTCTCATCTTTGTTACTTTTGTTAAATATCTCTTTTACTGTTATTTATCTTTATCTAGCTCTACTGTTTTCAAAAATTGTTAATAAATTTGTTTTTGTTTTTTCGGAAGCAATACTATTGGTTATTGTTATTGTCATATATTGCTTGAGTCACAACTCCGTGTAGTTGAAGGAATTCAGTGCGTTGTTATAGTAGTGGGAGAATGAATGAGTTAGTATTGTTTCGCAGCTGATGCATTTGTAGTGGTAGCATGCACTAACTAGACTAAAAAAATATTCTTATAATCCGGCGCATTAATTTTATAAATACCGACTGGTTATTAACTTGGTCAGATTCATAATATTTAACTTACCGATTTATATCAAAATATGTAAATAAATAAATTTAATAAATACAAACAAGTATGTTAAACACCGAAAGTTTGAAAACGAATTTTTTGTATCAGAGTAATACAACAATCGTTCTCCCAGCATGAGTCACTCATTCATTATACCTCAACCCACCGGGTTGGTCTAGAGGAAAAGTCGTCGCCAAAATCAGCTGTTTAACAGCTGATTTTCGGAGACAAAGGTTCCTGGTTTAAATCCTAGTAAAAGGTAGTTACTTTTATACGGATTTAAATGCTAGACAGTGGTTACCGGTGTACTTTGATGGTTGGGGTTTAATTAACCATACACTCTCAGGAATGGTCGGCCTGAGTTTTTACAAGACTACACCTCATTTACACGTCATACATGTCATCCTCATCTCATTGGGTCATGGGGTTGCTTATTGTTCTGAATTGAACAGATTGCAACGTACACAGAATTATTAGGAATAAAAAAAAAATTATACCTCAACTGAACCCTTCTTCCCGCAACTACACGGAGCTTGGAACCGCAACATATAGTTTCCATATTTACATTGTCATCATTAGACTGATGGTAAATAAACTCAGATGTATAAAAACACTAGTAGGCCTAGTATCTATTTACAATAAATGCATTTTTTTATTAATTTGTAAGATACACTGTAAAACTTCAAGCAAGTAGGACAAAAAAAATTGATTCCATGCCATGAACTTGGTTTTGCAGCTAGAAATTCGACAATACAAGTAAATAGAATAATATGCAACGATATTCAAAGAAGAAAGAAACATACAAGATGAGGTGGTTTCCTAATTGTATTGGAAAGAAAATATTTCATTAGCGCAGTCTTACTCTATAAAAATACACACCAGTATGAAGAAGTTGAAACCAGATTTAAAATAATTGCTGGCCACATTGGCGCAGTAGGTAACGTGCTCGCGTCTCATCATGCGGTCCTGGGTTCGAATCCCACTCAGGCACGGCATATTTTCATACGTTGCAAAAAATCATTTCATCCTACATTGCATAAAGTTCCACCCCAACGTTGTCGCTAATGACCGTTGCAGTTGATGCGTCGTTAAAAAAATATATTAAAAAAATAAAATAAAAAAAAAACAACTTGAACACCCAGTTTTTAAATAAATAGAACTGGTTATAAAAGTGTTTAAAGCCGATTCTTTTGTTTCATAATTGACAAAAGTGGCAAGTAATTTCACAAAATATTAGTTAAATTCATTAATTCAGTTATTAATGAATTAATAACTAATTCATTAGTTATTATTTAACGATAATGAATCGGTAAATTCATTATTATTATTTTTTAATAAGGAAAAATTCATTATTCAGCTAAATTCATTATGAGAGACAAATAATTCATTGTCCCTCATAGACAATGGGTTATTGAGAATATTTCTGTCCTTACTCAGTAACATGTCTATAATTATTAGGCCTATGATTAAATGCCCTGTTGTAAGTTGTTGTAGTGAATTATATAGGATTAGTACAAACGTGTATATACAAATGCAGTTAATTTATGTCAATGTACTGTTTTTAGCGTGGTTCCCCTAACGTTACAAGATTTTTTAAGACCGGCCTGAATAATCCTTTATAGTGTTATGGTGACTGATACTTTGAACCACGTACAAGTACAGTGAAACCGTTTATCCGGCGGCCCTTCGTACACATTGCACATTTTTAACATTTTTTTAATTTTTATGTTCACATAGATAATAATGTGTAAGTGTGATAGCAAGAACGTAACAATAGCGTTTCATTTTTAATTAATGTACAATTGGTGCGTAGATTGTACAGTAAATTATAATAATTATAATTATTAATGTCATAAAATTTGTTTTTCTAACAGAAAAATAAAGTAAAATACTTAAACTAATTTAAAATTAAAATTATTTTAATTATTACTAAAATTGACTGCATGTCAGTGCACTAAGAAAACACTCACAATTAAATTTTCACCTTGAGATCGACAACTTCACACACTTATAACAACGTCTAGGTGGATAATGAAATCAATTAATTTTAGTGAAGACTAACTTTGATTAACGTCGTTTGCAAATGTAACCGTGTTTTTAAACTCATTACTCATTTATTTTTCTGATTTCAATTGAATCATGGGTATTGTAGTCGTGGAATATTCAGATCTAATACAATAAGCTCATTAATTTATGCATTTGAGATTGAGTTTCTGAAATTTTTTAAACTCGTAATCTAGTGTTTAGTCAGTATTTCATTTCTAAAGAAAGTTTTTTAAGAAAAACTCAAAAATACAGTACTTCGTAAATACTTTGTACGTGGACAGACGTCCGTGTACAAGTACTTATCCAAAAAAGTAAAGTAAGTTTACAGAAATACATTTTTGAATTTTAATTGCTTAAAAGCAATATAAAAAACCAAAATAATTCATCGGCTTACATCATCTGTTATATTTTGCTATTTTGGATTATATACTGAAAATACGACCAGAATACTGACTGATAAGTTTCTGATTATGTATGTAACGTAAGTGAAGTTGTTCTGTTATTGGGATGTCATTAACAGATACGTTTTGTAACAACGGGAGGTAGTAATAACAACGCCTGCGGGTTACTTTTAGATTTGTTTAAGTATTAAATATATACTATGGAATGAATGTAAGATCATTTTAAAATTTTCCTTTGAATCTTATATACTTTAAACAATATTATTCTGTTTAGTTATTTGTACAATGGGTTTCAAAGAAGATCACGTTTATCTTTATGAATTCATTTAAAATCTAACAAATTTAATTTGTATTAGGAAAAAAACTGCTCCATTACTTACATTCTTAATGTGTCTTTTTACTGTCTTCCGTCTTAGAATTACTCAGTAAGTGAGATGCACTGTACGATGTAATCCACATTATAGAACCTAATTGATTATTTAAATTATAAGAATTTTGAGTTCAGTTTCGTACTAACTAAAGGAAATAAACACTGATGTTTTAATAAACAAGATTACTTACAAGATTTACTTAACAATTACAGAAAATAAGAAACAGAGAAACCCTTCAATACCGTTAATATGATGTGACAATTATCTAAAGGAAAAGTGTTGTTCTTAGAATTTTCTAGGAGGACTGAGATTTAACACACATTTGATTGTTGTTTAATAAATTAATAGTTTTTTGGAACTACAATTTAAAGTTTTCGTTAAGTATTCAATACAGCTTTTAGTATTTAAGATTTAGTTGTTTTAGTTTCCTCCATGTGTGAGTGCTCCACGTTAGACGCTTGTCTAAGTTGAGGCAAAGATATTTTGCTACATTGGATTACGGAATTTGTAAGTAGTTTCAATAATGGCGGACATGTTTCCCGTTTTAGCATTATTATATTATTATTTTATTACTACATATTAACCTGTGAATAGTTATTATTTTGTTTCCAATTTAGTGTTTCCCGTTTTAACATTATTATATTTTCCTTATCAGCATCATAATAATATTATGATGATAATATAATAATATATTGTATTACACTAATATTATTACTGTATTACGTAAACCAACCTGTGAAGAGTGTTTATTTAATTTAAATACTATATCCACTGAGAGATACTTAATAATGGAAATTTGTGTAACCTATCTATTTGTTGTTTCATTAAAAATAGATAAATAAATAAATCTTTTAACAAAAAAAAAAAAAAAATTTGAAGATCTTGCTCGATTTTCTGTTAGGACCTGGAAATTATTACCGTATTTGTTCATAATTGATTTTTAATTAACAAACTTAAACTTTACTGGACTAGGTAATGCAAGTAGGCACGAAAAGAGATTTTTTTATAGATTTTTGTAATTTTTTTGTCTTCAGTCTCTTGACTGGTTTGATACAGTTCTTTAAGCTGTTCTATCTTGCGTAATTCGTTTCATATCTACATACCTGTAGCACCTTACATCTTTTGTAATTTGATTTAAATATATTTTATCTTTCCAATGAAGTGTGATCTGATAAATCCTCACACGGAGATCCGAACGGAGGAATAATTTACCTCAGGAATGTTTTACCAGAGTTTTTTCATATTTCGGAGTTCTCAAAGTTCTTGAAGTTTTTGAAAACCTGGATAAACTAAGTAAATCTAACCAGAATCATAAATGAGGGAACTTCTCCACGATCATTCTAGTCAGACAGAAAACGTTTTGCTTGGCAGACTGAATGCCTCAAGCCACCATCAGCCAGAGTGGGATGGGCAGCTTTTCCAGTTTCGTTCACACGCCTACTAACAGGAAACACAACATGGATGTATGGATAGGTCACTAGCCTTCTATTCCAGCCGGTTCTCTTAAGCGTTTTGTAAAAGGAATGGAGAGGTTTCCTTCCAGTTCATGACAGAAGCCCTTTATAGCATAGTTTTTGTAATCGCAATATTTTCAATAAATCGTCCGCATAATACATCAAAAACGTTTTAAACGTGAATACAATAACCTTACTTATTCATTCATTAATTACAGTATATTTTTAATAATTTGCGATGTAAAATAAAAATTAGGTTTTACGTAAAAGATTCAAGTTGAATGTGTACACATATACGAATTGATTACAGAAACTGAAAAAAAAATATTAAGGAGCTGAATTGAATTAAAATATTTCCGATACAAGCGAGTGATAAAGATATCTATCCCTCCTACCTTTAACGTGTAGGCTCATGAATATAAATGTGCTGAATTAATACTTTTCCAAATCTATCCTATCATGTTGGGTAACATCAAAATATATTATTCTCTGGAAATGGGAAGCTCACTGTTTTGTAACTCTAACGGTTTATATATTATTCAATTTTTCTTAGTGATTTAAACAAAGCTGGTGTTCGACACGTTTAATTTTGATTTCACTAAATGAATATCCAAACCTTTCTCATAGCTAAAAAATACTAAAGAATGCAAATTTTTCATATTGAAAACTTTTCAACTAATCTGACTTCAGTTCTAATGTTCATAATAATTGTGTAAAAAAGCAAATAAAAATCCGTTATTAGTTTTTAAATGTGTTGTCTTCTAAAAGTTTGTAAATATCAATTTATAGTTGACAGGTTCAGCAAATTATTTAAAATTTCAACGTATGAAACACTTTCAGAATAAAACTAAAATTTTAATATTTTTAAATTACTAGGCCACTTCGTTGACAGAATCAGTAAAGAGCTCCACTGAAGTTTCGAAGGCAATGATTATAAGTTATTGTCTAGAGAATTTTAGTATACCCAAATCCACTGTTACTTCAGTCAAGCGTGTCCCCATTAAAGAAATTATTTATCTATTTTATACATTATATTTACATTTGAATGACTTTTTCCAAATCTTTTTAACGGTTATCGACTTTTTCAAAAACAAATTCTTCTGAAAATTGGAAAAACTTAAAATTGTACTATCAGTCTACAATAAAACTAATTACAAAAAGTATTACTTTAGTTAAGTTTGAGTTCTGAATTTTCATGTAGTTTAGCAACATGACTGTGAGTTTAGGAATCTAACTTTTAGAAATGCTCAGTTAAGCCTCATATTTATTTTAAAAACAAAATAAAAGACTTAGGCTTCACGATCGTTAATTAAAGACGTTTTTTTATTTTAATTTTTAAAGGAAGTAAAAAATATTGGCAGTCGTCTCTTGAGCGTAATGGTTTGCACACAGGCCTACTATCCTGGGTTCGATTCCTGCCTAGTGTCTGGAAATTTTCACAAGTAAAATCCACTACTCCATTTAGGCTACATAACCCAAAGTATTCGCTAACAACTAATTTGTTTGAATTTAATTAAACTAAAATAAAAAGTTAGTTCAATATTCTTGTAACATTTCAAACAATTTTATTTTATTGAACCATACGACATTTATTTTGAATTTCACGTTTGCCAGAAGATTGTTTGTATTTGCGTTTAACTCGGTGAACTATTGGTTTTGTTTTGTTATTACGTAGCTATATCACACTATACTTTATATACGTATACATTTAACTTTCAAACATTTCGTAGAATATTGTAAAATTTTTGGTTGTTTGGGTTTTGATAACAGTGGTCTAAAATTCGCATATCACCTTTTTAAATTAAACCGCTCGTGGATATTTTTAAACAAAAACTTGGTCTTTTAAAATGTGTTACATGTGATACACGAGGGTAAAATGTTTAGTGAAAAGCATTTCTGATATACCCATTTGTTGTTTTCTCGTTTTGTATTCAGAGATAGCTTTATAAAAACATATAATATCCAAAACACACTAAATAAAAACAAAAAGTTAATAAAAAATTTAAATGATAATAAGTAGTAATAAAAAATAAAACTGCCTACGAATAAACTGGTTAGTATTTGCAACCTGGTTGAAATTTTTGTTTAGATTAGTAAAATAAAACTCGCTAGTTATGAGAAAGATTTGTGAACTCTTCCCTGAAAATTCTTGTTAAATCCCGTAAGAGATTGTTCGTTTGATCCATGGACTACAAACGGTTATATTATACATAATAAAAAACCAATTAAAAATACTATTTGAAATAATTTCCTAAATTTACACTTACGGCATTTACGGTTAAATGCCGTAAGAGATTGTTCGTTTGATCCATGGACTACAAACGGTTATATTATATATAATAAAAAACCAATTAAAAATACCATTTGAAATAATTTCCTAAATTTATGAAATAAATTCCTGTTAGCGATATAACTAAAAATGAGAAAGTATATACTATAATGTATTGTAATTCATTGTAATTTGAGAGAAATGAGACACTAAATTAAATTAAAAAAATATCATAGAAAATATAAAAATCATTCTTTATGGCATAGGGGTTTAGAACACTAGATTACATAGAACTGCAAATCGGAGGATTCGACCAGCCAGAGTCTGAAAAACTTTTACGCGTTAAAACCTACCAAAACTATTCCGTAACCTAGCACAGCCGTTAGAAAATAAGAAGTTCAGCTGACTTTAAATAAACAAAAGAAATTCAATTTTATATGGAAATAGAACTTTTTTATTACTTTTCTATAAAGTTTTTAACTAGAAAAACAGATATAAAATGTTTTCAATGGAAATTAAAATGTCACCCAAGAAATTACCTTTCAGCAACAGGAATTAAAACCGTCATTAACAGTTATTTTCAGTTATTACCTTACTGATGTGTACAAGAAAAAAGGTAAGTCCGACCAAAAATCTGAGAGACTAAAAAACTTTATTTTAATGATGTTTTTATAGTTAGGAATAATCGTCTTGTAGTTAGTATACCATGTTTCATAATTTTTTTGTAATTTATAAAATGAAGCACATTATGTACGCTGACAAAATGGGAGATCAAGGTGAACGAGAACAAATCTACGCATGTAACGTTTACTACCAGAAGGGCAACTTGTACTTCTGTCCAACTGAATGGCAAGAATATTCCACAGGCAAGAGATGTAAAATATTTAGGAATGTACTTAGATAGAGGTCTGACTTGGCGCAAACACATTCAGATGAAGAGAAAACAGCTGGATTTAACATTTAGGAAGATGTATTGGCTTGTTGGTAGGCGTTACCAGCTTTCGATGGACAACAAATTACTTTTTTACAAATCCATGCTGGACCTATAGGATTCAGTTATGGGGAACAGCATCGACTTCATACATCGAGACTCTGCAACGGTTTCAATCAAAAGCTCTGCGGTCCATACTAAATGCAACGTGGTATATTACCAACGCCGATATACATCGTGATATGGATGTGCTGACGGTACAAGAAGAACTACGAAGTTTCAGTTGTAAATACATCAAACGTCTAAACAACCACGTAAATCACTAAGCACTGAATCTCTTAGACAACAGTAATGATGTCCATGGGCTAAAACGTGCTACAGTACTGGATCTCCCAGGGCGATTCATTCTCCCAGGGTGTGATTTTAAAATTGTAAATAATATAATGTAAATATTCTGTACATGACTGGCGTGTTTGAGTGTGACTGTTGTAAATAACTGAATGAATATTTTTAATTATCTCCAGTAAAGTTTGGTGTACAAATATTTCGGAATCATGTGATTATTATTTATTATTTCTCATTTTGTTTTTTATAGTTTTAAAAGAGGTTTTGATTATATTTTTATTTTTCTTTAAAAACAAAACACTATTTATCTAATTTTGTTTGTAAATACAAAGTAAGAACAGTATAATTTATGTTTTAACGTTATAACTTGTTAATTACACCATTGGGTTTTAATTTTTACATGAGTTAAATCTAATCGATAAGTTGCATTTATTGTTATACGCGTATAACGATTATAAAATTAAAAAAGTTATATGAGAAAAAATTATGTACGTATTAGGTACGGTCTAAATGAAGAGTAATGTACGTAGGCTACATTTGATGACTTTTATGAATTGATTTACTTTTCTTCAAAGTAAGGTTTGATTTGTTTTTCACGTGATACATTTGTGGATTTTCTTTATGGTGGAGGGATGGCACAGCTGGCTGCGCGTTGGTAAGCAGGTTCTGGGATCGTCTGAAGGCGCTGATAATGGTGGGGAAGTCGGCTATATTATACAGAAGATGTAGTTTTAATTTATTTTTATTTCTTCAATTCATCATTTATATGCATCTCTGTGATATTATGTAAATATAATAGTTTCCCTCCTTCAACTTTTAAAAATACACATTTTACAACCGAGATATATTGCGTTCTTCTATATTTCTTAGTTTTTGAATTGTCAATAAAATTTGTAATTTCCTGTTTACTATTTTAATACTTTTCTCTCATCAAACAAAAACACACATTTTATCAACTTTTTAATGTCGGTTTTCTAGTTTCTATTTATGATTTGAATTCTCTTATATTTACTGTATGTTGATTGAATTTCAGTTGGAAATAAAAGTATGAAAGTAAAAAAAAATATTATGTAATAGAGCATATCTTAAAAAAAAATTATTTAAATCAAAGTGCATTCCAACGCTGTTATTTAATGTATCTTCATCATTTCTATGGAAAAGCTACCATTTATATTTAGTCACTGAGTTTTGTTTAGAAAATAATGCCTCCCAGTACTTCATTTTTCCTTATCACAAATATCAATTCCTATATTTTTAGCGTAGTTTTTAATTTTCAATTAATTTTTAGTTACAGAATTAGCTAAAATTTACATCACTTTGTTTTATAAATTTTATTAAAAAAATAAATTTCAACAAACAGAAATCAATTTAGTATTTTGTAACATGTCCATAAACCTCCCGATTAAAAATATAACTACGAAGTTACGTTAACAGTTCATTTACATTCCACTTAAAGCAAAAAAATATGTTTGTACTTTTAATTAATTATTTTCCTTTTAATTTCAATTTTCTTTACGAACTCAACATAATCTTTCTGGTAAGAAAATCGGGTAACGTATAATTTAATACTTTAAGAGTGATTTAAAAACGAAATGAAAAATACGATTAGATGGGGAACTAGACTACACAGTTAACAAAGACAAATTGAAATGAAAAAAGTTATTTCAGCAATTTATGAAGTTTTCTTTAAATTACTCCAATGCAAATTAAATGGTAATTTTTACGCTCTGTTTAAGATTCCGAGTTCATATTGCAACAGTTATTTAATATGGTAAATTTAACATTATAAAGATCAAGAAGTCCGTTTGAAATTATTAAACATTACGAATGAGATCTTAAAAATTACTTTACCTCTAACATTTTATCAGTTATTAAGAGTAACAGTTAGCAATATACGGCACCCTTAAGAAAAGTATCTGTATTAAATTATACATAAATTAAGATTCTATTCTTTGACAGGTGTAGGAGTATAATGTATGGAATATTATTACTTCATTTTATTGCACACGCCTGCATAAACATTGATCGCCTTCCATAATCTACCCACTACTTTCGTTATTTACTTCCCATAAATTTTGATTGATGTCTTTCTTGAATATTGATACCTATATTTTAACTTTTCAATTTTTACGCAGTTTTTAAGTGTAGTATAATTTATGAAATTTTTCACTTCTCATTCCTTTTTTCTGAAAATTTTGTACGTTTTCCTTGGTACGCTAATCCTAACACTATGAATGCAATTGTTAGGCAACTCATTAAAACTTCTAATTAATTTTCCATCAAGCGGAATATTAAAATTTTAATGCAGAATTTCAGAAAATATTTCAGTTGAATTTATCTAACGGATGTCCCCCGAAGAGGTTGCTATTTTTGAATTATTATGCCAAACGTATCGTACACTCTACAGCCTGAAAACCTTACAGTTATAATAAATAGGTATGTAAAAAAATACCCTCGAGTTCTATTTGCAACAGGATCTGTAAACATGCATAATTGTCATTATTAGAACACAAAAATTCACGTAACTTATACGAAGAGAACTTAAAATCAAAAGGTATAACAGCGTGTGTTGCTGTCACCAAGGATAGTGTTTTATCGTATGATATAATTGTCCCATCAAACAATGACTGGCGACAGATACTCATCAATTTCACTAATCACATAGTTCCTCATCTTTCTCAGGCGGAGATGCAGGACTTATTTTCCAGCATAATGGAGCTCCTCCACATTATGCTACTGTGACCAAAGGGGTTTTAAACCAAAATATTTCTAATCGTTGGATAGGTCGTAGTAGCGGCCTCATGGACTGGTCTCCAAGATCGCCAGACTTGTCTGTTTGAGATTTTTCCAATGGGGCTTTTTGGAGGAAAAAGTTTTTCCCATACCACTGCAACAGACGATGAATTAATAAGGCTGATTGAAGAGGAACTGCTGTCGATACCTCGGCAATTTTTCAGAAAACGATTATGACTCATTTTTGTTCGTTACTAACAGTGCATAGCTATTAATGGACATCAGTTCGAATAAAGGTTAATGAAACAAATTGTGATCATTAATAATTTTATCATTTTCATATTTCGTTCATTTTATTACTTAAGTAACATTGTAAAAAATCACAAATTTTAAATGGTTATGCCAATAAAATTACTTTCCGCCATTTTTTTTTTTTTTTTTTTGATTATTCATAAGCAAATGAAACTCGAGGGTACTTTTTCATATCTATTTATTATAACTGGAAAGTTTTCAGTCTATAGAGTGTGCGATACGTCCGGCATATTAATTTAAAAATAGCAACCTCTTCCTGGGACACCTGGTACCTACATTTCTGTTCTGTCATTTAATATATCAGTTTATTTTTTTTTTTAAAGTTACTTATAAATAGACCACCCCTGTCGCAGACCTTCCCTAACATTTTTTAAAATTTATCATTGACTATTTTTCTTTCACAATTTAATTCAATAATCCCTTATCACGTAAATTACAAATGCTACTCAAGCTCTACTTAGAAATAGACTTACTTATTGTTCGTCTTTTTAACACGGATGGTATAAACAAATGCAACATTAAACTTCTTTTATCACTTAAAAACAAATAGATTGATGTTTCGTTAAACACAGAAATTCATCTGACATCACATTCCCGCTTAAAGATACCCAGTTATAAAGTTTAGAAATTGATCACCTAGATGACACAGCTCATGGCGGGACAGCGATTATCATCAGCCTGCGCTAAAATAAAACTTATACTCTATAACACAACTTGATTGCTTTTAGGCATCGTCTCTGTTAATTCAAAGCCTCCCATACTTTGTCTAATAGTACCTAATATGACCCCTATACTTTGTCTAATAGTTGGAAGATACCATTGCTTATATGGCCGGAGCGCTGCTATGTACTTGTGTTAAAAACATTGACTCACGCCATGAAAGTTTATCTTATTGTAAACTATATTATACTTATGATATAGAATCAAGTTAAGTTTACGATTAAAAATGTTTACGTTATTATCTGAAATATTTATATTATGTGACAGAATTGTTATTACATTTGTAATTGAATATAACTATGTATACGGTGATGTACAGCATTTTTTTTTGTAAACCCATAAAATGTTATGAAAAGATAAAATAATTAAATTAAACATAATATATTTTTATTCCTTCAAAATCTATATTTATCTATATCATCACCATAGGCCTATATATTCTATAAATCTAACTATTTACCTACATTTATTTTAAAGTATTTCTTTTTAATTTTTTGGCAGCCAATGTAGAAATACTGCGTCTTTTAATTGAATATTAGGGCCGAACATTATTCTGTAAATAATAATCACTTATCATTTTAATTTTAGTGTAAATTACAATTACAACTAAAACTTATAAGTTATTCATTAAATACTAGGTATGTTTGTAAGACAGATAGTAGCGGATAGTGTATTGCTCTATAATAATACAACCAATGTTAATAAAACCAACTAATATAACCAATGTTAAATAGAAGAACCAACTAATACAACCAGTGTAAAATTGGAATCGCCTATCATTCCCACAGTCTCAAGTGACTCTTGGAAATAGTTATGTATCTGTTTACTGCATTCTGACACACAATCATGATTCTAACAATATGTTCACTAATTTCTTCACCAACTTAGGACAACAATTTATCACGGGAGGTGATTTAAACACTAAATATCATTTTTTGTGTTGTAGACTTATTTTACCTCGAAGTTAACAACTCCATAAAGCAATACTTGACTATTGGTTTGACTACATCTCTCAGTAGCAATACCGACTTACTGGCCGTTGGACGCTAATAGATTACCCAACCTACTTGATTTCTTTGTCAGGAAAGAAACGAGGCGTATTAATTACAGGGTTAAGATTTTATTTAATCTCTTGTCCGATTAATCACCTATTCTTTTAACGCTTGGTGCGTACCGAACGTCCTAGACTTTTATTCTCCTAAACCTATTCCTCGGGAAAAACTGGACTCAATTAAAGGACTAAATAGATAAAAAAATAGATTTATAGGTACAATTAGCTTAGATCAGATAAAAGGTATTTAAAAAATGCACCTTGGGCATCTTCCTACCCCCGATGCATAGCCAATTATGGACCTAACTTTTCTGTTGATATTCAGCAACTGATTCATAAAAAACGTTGATGGACAGGGTAACAATACAAGAAGTAAAAACTCAAGTAAATAAAAAGGTAAACTTTATAAGTGCAAGGTTTAAAATATTATAAGAATGTGAGGCGGAAATATTTAAAACACTACGCAAAGTAATCGAAATTCTCAGCAGCAGAATAAAAGCGATGTATGTAGATTAGTGAATAAATTGTTTTCTTTGTTAGCGTAGAAAGTTCAACAGAAAACTCGTTAATAAACGTTGCTTTACAAACAGCAGTCAAGTAGCGGACTCCAATCGAGGAAACCAAAATTAAATAATTTTGTAATTTACAAACACGAGAACAAATAGAAAAATAATACTACTAATAATATTATTATGAATATAACGATAAACTTCCTCATTAATTTCATCATTGAATAAACACCATTGTAGGAAATTTCATTAGGTTCTCTCACTGAAAAGGGGCTGTGTAAAGAGAATTTTATCAAGTGTCACCTATAAATACTCCCAAATGTTATGTTAATGCAAGAGCCTTTGTCTTTTGCAGGTTGTAACTATGTTCATACTCATGTAAGTCAAACTTTTGCCAATTAATAGTTAGAAACAATTTTCTCTTTGAATCCAGTAAAGTTGTTAATAATTTAATAAAATTATTGATTACATAATACATTAATTATCTATTTTACAGTAAAATATTAAGAAATTAAAGTTTATTCATTAACCATTATTATTAAAAATTGTTTAGCCCTTTAACATTTTATAAAATATTCTATAAAAACAGAAAAATATAAAATCCTAAAGCCTTCCAAACAACAAAATATTGCAGGTCTTTTTGACATTTACTTTTATCGTTTCCATTCTACTTAAATGAAAAGAAAATTAATAAATGAGAGATTTATTTTAAGTGCTTGGTCATCTTTTTATGCAATTACGAATCGTATCTTTTAAAATGTTAAAAATTAATACACCGGGTGGTCCATTTAAATTTAGACGCGTTAGATTTTTCGTACAAACGAAAGAAAATTACATTTTAAATAACAACAATTAAAAGTTTAACCTAAATGAAATCTGTCAGCTGAAAAATACAGTTAATAAAACTATATTGTTTTATAAAATGAAATAATGAAGAAAAAGAATTTAGTCAGTTGAGCATGTAAAGAGTAAGAAACTTTTAACAATTGTGAACAGTGAGGCTCAAGTTGTAAGTAATATCTGTCTAAGTGAATGGTTATCAGTGTTTTCAAATAATTAGTTTTTATTTATAAAAAATTATGGAACGATTTACAAAATTAGAGTATAAACTTATTTATTTTCTTTTTGTATGGGGAATGAAATCGAAATGTTGATCAGATATTAGCTTTGTACGCTCTACGATTTCCCGATAGAAAAGTCCAAGTCGTGCTTTTGTATACAGAATTATGACACAATTCAGTGATACTGGAAGTGTGAAGAACAAGCAAAGGAACCGGAAAAAAATTATAGGTTAAACATAGATTATATTGTTCATTGTCTAGTATATTTTCAAGAGAAAGCCGTGTGAGTGTTTCACACCTGTTTATTTTGAAAAGTATCGTCCAACATAAATATTTTTCGTGATACATTAAATTGTAACAGTCTATTTATTTTTCTATAAAGAACAGTTATACAATTAATTATAATATGTTAATAATAAGAAAAATCATATTAAATCAATTGTTTTTTCTTGCTCTAATTGCATTAGTTGTTAAAGAATATATTTGTTAAACAATTATTTTAATGTGCTAAAATAGCCTTGCGCCTTGCCTAGAATTGAACTCCGTTTATTTGTTTGAACCTTGGTTGCGTACACATTAAGCCACGGAGACGGTCAAGAGTGGATTATTACAATCATGTCTATTTTAAGTTTGTTTTAAACGTATACCTGTTTTTTGTATCAGAGTATTTCTATATAAATGTTATCCTACATTAGTTAATTAAATTAACAAGTTCATGTATGAAATATTGTGTGCTGAACTAAGCCAATGTAGGAGGATATTAGAGAATTTTATTAATATTATTATGGTATTTCATTGTACCAGAATAATACATGAAAAGCCATTGCGATCACGCACCACAGAATACAAAAACAGAGAACGAAATTATTGTGAATGAAATCAAATTTAGCATCATTTTGAAAGAAGGCAAGTTAAGGCTTAGTCAAACACTTGCTTGGTATTATAGCCTACTTGGTGTGATTCATACACTAAAGCAGCCGGAATTTTATTAATAATTTTTATTTCATTAAACATTTTTATTATACCTGAAATTGAGCAAACAAACCTTTACCCTTCTTTTGGGCAAACGGAATCTGGTTGGGGCCTAAAAGGTTCAGAAGGATAACAATACAACCTTGTGATACGTTTATTACATTTTCTGTCAACTACTCACCCTTGTCAAACATTAAAAATAGGAAAGAGTTAGGCCCAATTCAAATTATTTTTAGATCATTTCTGAATATGTCTACATTTTGTACTAAATATTAAGGGGAATATATTAAAAACTTTTTTATTTCTTTGTTGCTCGTGCTCTGGGCCACCAGCAAAATAAACTGGTTGACTGTTTATAACAAACATTAGTCCACCTAATTAACAAAAAAAAGTGGCCCACCGAGCCTTCCCCGGTTGAAAAAATTCGATTTCTATATTCTTTGTTTTACTTACATACTTTTTATTTAGCTACTTTTTAGTTTTAGATTTTTGTTTAATTAATGTTTTACTTTATTTTAATTCTATCGTTACAATTATTTAAATTAGATGTACATAATAAACGGGATAAAAATTATTAATTACCGTTATGAAATCGAGGAAGAGGTTTTCAGTCGTTCTATGAGGACTTCTCCATGTCTATTCTTTTAAATATATTTCAAAGTTGTGACTTATAAATGTTCCTAAAATCATTTAAATGGGACCTAACTTTTTCTATTGTTCGATTATTTCTATTCATTTGTGAACAGAAGGTGTAATAAGTTAACAGTACACGCAAGGGTGTATTTTAATCCGTCTGAACCTTTTAGGCCCCATCCAAATTCCGTTTATCCATTTTATATATTACCATATCTCCGTTTTGTACAACTGGAGTTGAGGTAGATAAAACGTAAGTCAGCATCTGGATATAATCCCAAAAACACTAATCTAGAGTACAACTGCTTCATGAATATAGATATATCGAGTTATCATTTTATTTTCAACAAATTTTATCTTGATTCAGAACTATAGATAAAATATTGCATTTCCTAAATGATATTCAATTTATTGCACATGTGCAATAATATTATTCACTTGTTTCTGCCACCTCTGTGGCTCAGTGGTTAATGTGGAATGTAGTAAAATTATTTTGAATTTTGAAACGAACGTGACAGGGTCCGATTCCTAGGAATATTCTTGGGATTCTTAACGTGTGAAAAACGTCACCTACAATTCCGTAATCTACTGTAGTATTTGAAACCGTAGTAGATGTGTTTTAATTATACATTCCCTGTTTAACTCAACTTTGTGTATTTTTATTTCAAACCCTTTATTTTAAACACTAAGTAAATACTAAAAAAATGTATTGTCTTGTATCAACTTGTAAATGCATTGTTGCAGTATCCACACATGTATAGTGAACGACTTTTGACCATCGAAGCTTGATTCCTCTCTACGGATACCCGGTATAAGTCTCGATAATTTTTGTTGGCAGATTTGTTTGGCAGATATTTTAGTTTTAACTTCATAGGACGCAGATGAATTTAATAAAATATTTACTAAATTATATCTAAAAAATGATACTTTTGAGTTTAAAAACTCTGTTTTGAGAGTCCAATGCTCCAAAGAGCGTAATAATTGGAAAATTTAATATCACAGTATGGAAATTAAACATTTTTAACCTTTAAAAACATACTGTTACTCTTTCACAAATTAATGATGTGGTTGATGACTATATTGTTAATACAGCATTACGCAAACTTAAAAAATAATCAATTTTCTTGTATGCAAACAATTAAGCAGGTTTTGTTTAAAAGTTGTTGAAACCGAAAGTTCTGACAAATAGATTCATAAAATTAATTAATTTTAATATAAAGAATTACGTAAAATGTTCACAAATGTTAAAACTCAAGAAATTTTTAAAATTTTTTATTAATAATTTATAATTTTGGAAATAAAAGGAAAATTTGTTAAAGTCCAGTTTTTTCCCATGAAATGACATTAAGAGTTTATTGTATAGGATCTACTTCATTTTAAATTTATTTAAAAAGGTAAATATTTTTGCATGTTAAAAAAATCTATTTACAGGCCTGTATTAAATTAATGTTCTTTTCAAATTAAATTCTGCTCCTTCGGTTGTGTTTTCTCGTAATATTCAAGTTTTACAAAAAGGAATTTACTCAATTTTACTTCCGAAGCCGCTTAATAACAACCAGAAGAATCTTTGAAAATAAAAAAAAATATTTTTTAAAACAGGTTTATTTTGATTCTTTGTTTCTAAAAGAAAGACCTTTTAATAGAAATGCACAAAAATATAATTATATTTTATTCAAATATTGTATAAGATTATGCGAATGAAATCAGAAATTTATTTAAAAAGAAATTATTAATGACATCGTTTGAACTCACTTCTTAAAATAGCTTATGAGAATACAGTTCTTAAAAATATAATATTGTACAAACATGAGAAAAAATTCAAATTAATTTCATTTAGGCTGCAATGACGTCAGTCTTCATTGTATTATCTTACGAATAAAGTTGTGTTATTGAACGTTTTGTATTAAATTACATATTCCTTTATATGGGTTATGGGTTTTATAAGTTAGTGAATGTGTTTGTTTTTCCCCGTTTACTTCAACAAAAAATAAACAATTTATCACTATGAAAATGTTTAACACATAATATTTTCGCTCCATATCAGGTTAAAATTAATAAAATTACGTATAATTGATTTCACTTTTATAAATATTAGATTAACGTTTTACCGGTTGCCCCACGAAAAGGTTGCTGTTTTTGAATTAATGTGCCGGACGTATCACACACTCTACAGACTGGAAACTTTACTGTTTACAGATTTCTAAAAAAAGTACCCTCGATTTTCATTTGCAACAGGATCTGTAACCAGACATGTTTATCATTAATAATATAACACAGAAAATTCACATATCTTAAACGAAGAGAACTTGAAATCAAAGGGTATAACAGTGTGGGTTGCTGTCACCAAGGATGGTGTTTTATCGTATGACATACCCTGTCAGACAATGATTATAGACAGATACGCATAAATTTTAACTAATTACATAGTACCTCATCTTTCTCAGGCGGAGATGCCGGATGTTTTTTTCCAGCATGATGGAACTCCTCCACATTATGCTAATGTGTCCAAAGCGGTTTTACACCAAAATCTTTCTGACCATTTGATAGGTCGTAGCAGCGGCCTCATTGACTGGCTTCCAAGATAGCCAGACTTGTCTGATGCTAATATTTTTCCTATGGGGCTTTTAGAAGGAAAACTAATTTTATTCTCACACCGTTGCAATAGACGATGAATTAATGAGGCTGATTGAAGAGGAACTGCTGTTGATACCTCGGCAATTTTTCAAAAACGATTTTGACTCATTTTGTTTTGTTTTTTAGTGCATATCTATTGATGGACGTCAGTTTGAATAAAGTTTAGTAAAACAAAAAGTGTTCATTAATAATTTATCACTTTTATTTCATGTCATTCATTTTAAACTTAAGTAACTTCGTAACAAATCATCAATTTGAAATGGTTATACCAATAAAATTACTTTCCGCCTTTTTATTTTGATTAATCATAAGCAAATAAAATTCAAAAGTACTTATTTTACATATCTATTTATTATGACTGCAAATTTTACAGTACTTAGAGTGAGCCATACGTCCAGCATATTAATTCAAAAATAACAACCTCTTCGTGGGACACCCGGACAAAAAAACTACATATTTAGTCGGACCAGAGTAATGTTACTTCCTACGTATGCCGGAATGTCATATTTATCACTTTACCTCATATTTTTTTTTTTTAAATTTGGATCGTTTACAAAAAAAATTTATACACTATAAGATGCGTGAAAAATGATGCGCCAATGATATTATTTCTGTTCTTCCTTTTAGATTTAGTTTTTTTAAAAATCGCCACGTGCATTCAATAATTGGTGCCTGATACTGTAGAGCGTAGAGTTAAAACGGCGTAATAGAGGAAAACAGTAAATTAGTCTTTTTGATGCAGATTTTTGAGGTTATCAATAAGCTCGCTTAACGTGTGCGCGCAATAACAAAATTACATTATAATTTATTTAAAAAAACTACTTTCACATAAATATTCCTCTTTGAGTAACTTACCAGTAAATATTAACATATAATTACTTATGCTGTCAACCGAGAATAATTTCCTTAAAAGTTAATATAGCTTATGCAAGCTGCAAGTGGTTACGACTCAATTAACTGCACTTACGTCAACCTTCTCTTTTGCCTTTTGAGAAGCTACATTTAGCACTTCTCTTCCACATGCTCTTTTATAATAAGAAGTTAACTTTATTCTATAAAATAAGAAAGTTTTTAAGATCTATAGAGTGTAGGTACCAAAAGTGAGTCTCAAAGTCGTACATAATTACAAAATTAGAGGACAACATTTTAAAATAATTTAGGAATTACACGTCATATAACTATTTACTCATTTAATAACAGCGATGGGGTAGTCTTAAGCTGTAGTAGAAAACAACTCAATAGAGACTTTTACAGCTACTATAATGCACCACTTTCCTACCTCTACCATACCCCCTCATCAGTTGTTGGTTTAGACACCAGTTCATCATTTCTGTGTACAGGATCGCAATCACGCGTGTGGTGTAAATGTATCTATAAAATGTTGATGCGTGTTCTAGCGGAAGAAAAAAATTCTGACAGGGCTAGGTGGGAGATGGAATGTAAGTATGCATATCAAAGTCCTTATAGAAATGGATTTTTATCATCATCTGTCAAGGATTAGGCTCAATGGCCTGTTCCGGCATCTATCTCTTTTAGGTCTTCCCAAGCTTTGCTCTCCTCTGGGATTATATTTCCATGCTCGCAGAAGAAGTCTGTGAGCTGGCGTGCGAAGTAAATGGTTGGAACAGTTTCTCTTATGTATTCTTAACGTTTCCAACAGTGACTGAACATTTAACTCGGCGCGGATAGCTTCGTTACGTACTCTATCTAACCGGTTACAAACTTACTCCCCGCAAAAATCCCATTTCAGCAGCCTGGATACGAGATTCATTCCTCTGTAATGACACCCATGTTTCACTCCAATATGTTATGAGTGGTACAGCCACTGCTCTATAAAATTTCATTTGAGTCTCCTTTCTCGTTTTCTTTCCTATTGTCCTGCGAATAGAACGATATACAGCGCTGGATTTTACCAGGTTTTCACTCACGTCATCATTTTTGTTATAGGAAATCTTTCATCCTAAATATTTAAAATCTCGAATTTGGAATTTCTTAGAGGACGTTCATGTACTGATGCAGTGTTCACATTGAATCAAATAATAGAGAAACACCGTGAGTACAGTTGTGAAACACATAATTATGGCTTTTATTGATTAGGAGAAAGGTTTTGACAGAGTTCTTTGAGGCCGTCTGTGGAATGTAATGCTGGAAAATGGAATGTGATGCTGTAATGTTCCAAAATACCTTTTTACTGCTATTGTGAGTACGTACATAAAAACAGATTTAGTTATTTTTTTGGTATTGTCAAGAAAACAGAGAAAATGAAAATAAATAAAGGCGTACGACAAGGCTGTCCAATGTCTTCGACGCTATTTAATATTTACGCTGGTAAGATTTTAACAATTTGGAATCAATTTGTTGACTCATGCATTCAGCTTTGGAATAACGTATTCCTTAATTCATTGCTGAACGCAAATGACACTGTTATTTTTTTGACACAGAAGACAGGTTCCAATATGCCATTTATAACTTGCACAACATTAGCGCAGAGTTTGACATCAGAATATCGGCGCAAAAATCAAATAAGTGGAACTTATTATAAAAATTTGGATCTCACATATAAAACTAATGTCTCACGAAAATGAAGCCCGTAAGCTCTAATAATATCACTCTTTTTCCATTCATCTCAGTAGAACCATTACAAACTTGAAAGCGAATTACTTTTGCAGTATACTTATAATTTATCAAATAAACAACTATAGTCAAAACTGCAGCATTGCACTCCGTTGAAGATTGTTCACAGTCTCACTAAATAATTAAATAACCCTTCAGAAACTAACTTCCTTCCTTTAAAAAAAACTGTGTATTTATGTTATGTGTATTTATGTAATGTGGTTAACAAATAAAACACGTATAAATTTTCTTCGTTTGTCTCTTATGACAATGATGAGATGACTGATAATATCTGTATTAATAAGTAAAACAAAAAGGCTGTATCTATTATAATACATTATTTTAAAATTAAATTAATTTTCCCAGGTGAATCAATACAGTTGTTTAGGTACCTTGTTGGTATTTTCAGTAGATTAGAAAATGTGCTTATAAATTACAGAAGTTAGATTAATGACAACGTGTACTTCAATTGTCCAGAGGTAGAAAATATAAAAGGATTTTTTTACATATCAAATTACAAGAGAACATTTTTATGTAAAGAAAATGTACTAATATTTTAAGCAAGTTATTAAAAAAATAAATGAAAGAACATTTTGGGAAAAATTTTGTAGAGAAAGAAGCAGTTAAAACACCATAAAGTTAATGAAATTCCAAACAATTCCTGATTCAGTATAAAATCTATAATATAAACGTTATTATTGCATTTTTTGATTTTATTGTAGTTTACCTAAAATCATCTAATATGATTACTAGTGACCTTGTGATCGATGCGACGTTAGATTGAAAAAGAGGACACTTTAAATAATATTTTCATGAAACTAACTCTAAAATTGTAGCAGGGTTCTTATTTATAGTAAATTGTATCTTTCTCCTACCTCTACTAAAATAATGAATTAAGAAACTGTTGCTCAAATTTTATAAAATTACTATATAGAGTTCAGCCGTTCTTAGTTTGCTCCTACTGTCAACAAACAAAAGCCATCTACTAAAGGGTGCACGCTAGAGTCTGCGACTTTACGGTTATCGTATTCCTATTAAGTTAACTATTTTTTTAAATTATAAGTACTTAAAGTCCTAAAAACATCAGTCATGATATGATGTAGACCTAGCAATTTCATTTAGAAAAATACTTTTAAAAGTATTTTGTATTCAAATACCTTTGAAAGTATTTTGTTGTTACTTTTTAATCAGCGTGTACACATTTTGATATAATGCGCACGCTCAGTGACATCATTATTTGTTTACATTAAAAGCAAACTAAGAGAGGCTGGACTTTAGATACTTAAGTCACAAGATTGACTTTTGCGTATGGAATAGCTGTGAGGAAAGGAAGTAAAAATTTGACATTGCTACCAACCTCAACAGTCAGATGCTACTCGTACATTTCACTACTGTGAATATACATTTTGTAAGCTGTGGTTTATTCTGAGAAATTTTTTTCTTCATAAACCTCATAAGAAGTAAATGTGACTTATAATATTGTCTATAGCTTAATTAAATGACTAGAATTTTTTGATTTACTGTAATTACCAGCTACCTTATTCCGTTGGAAAAAAAAATTTCTACGCATGAATCGCCTTCTTTATCGCTGTCACTGGCCTCTTCACTGACAGTCTTACTGGTATCTACCTAACCGTTTCCTTTTGTTACCAGGATTCAACAAAACTGTTGAAAAATAACTTCTTTACGTCTTTTTCCATTTTTATTTTTTGAATTGTTGAAAGAGAAACATCACAGTAGTTAGCCACTCACTCATGGCTTTTGTTAAGAACCAGGAAAAGGCATTTTTGTTTAGCATCAACTTCAAGGAATTTTATTACACTGCATATTAGATTTCGTTCAGTACTGTAAATAGTTTGCCCAAATAATATTTCTGTTTACGGTAACAAACAGTTATATTCGTATAACAGTTAACCTAGAAAAGTTTTCGCGATAAACTGTATATGCTTTGGATATAGTATAAGTTGTGTTTGTTGTACTGAAATTAAACCAGTCGCGCATGCACACTGATGCTTTTCTCCCTTTCCCCCATGTTGCAACCAAAGGAAAACTCGTGAGTCAAGAAACTATACTAGAATGTATACACCAAATTTATCTTAAATCCGTTGACTAACAAGATATGCTTAATTAAAAGCAAGCTTGATTTCTCAATACCAAATACGTAATTACATTATAAGTCGCATTAAGCACAGAAGATAATTTATTCATTTAGAAAGAATTTAGCAAGTTAATTAAATGTAGTTGATTTGATACATCGTTAGAAATACAATTATATTCATACAATACACTGATCGTGCATTCTTACACTCAAGTAGGATACTTATTGTCAAATTTATTTGAAGTATTTTTGGACTTTCAGTCAGACCAGTCAGTTATTTGGTAGAAAATTACTGTTATTGTTAAGTAACACCGGTTCAGTTAGACGCATTGTGTAATGACTAGCTAACAGCCACCCATAAAATATCTGCTTAGGGTTCCTGTTAAATCAAATCTGCTACAAGCCAAAAATAAACCAAAAGTAACTATCAAATCGAGTAATTATCAATAATATACAGTCCTAAATAAACCAACTCTAAATGACAGGTTTACTTTCTCTTGCCCTATAGAATGCATAGAGAAAGTAACTATTGCTTTTACGTTGATTTTTCGAATCGAGTTGTCCCAAGATATATACGTTCTAAGGCCACCTAAACGCAAAATACACGTTTTTAGGGATTTATGTGTGTATATGCTCTACATGATACGGTAAGGGCCATGTCTGCTAAAATTATTAGAAACTGTGCTCTCGTGGTAAAACATGATTTTTAAGTTGGCGGTCTTAATATGCATTTTAAAACAAAGTATCCATATTCAAAGTTGTAAAAAATTGAAAAAAAGTCTAGAACTTCTATTTAATGGTTTATTTTGCAACACTTAGTTTAGCGTCAATTAGTGATTTAATGTACTTTTCTCATCAAAATCGGGAAAACGGAACTTTTTAAAATTGCTGCCTTTAAAATTTCTGCCATTTTAATAAAAAAAATAAATGATTTGAGTTAAAGACAATCAAATATTCTACGACTTTCATTTCAAGCTTACTTTTGCGACATTTTAATTAGTTTAGCATAATTGATTTGAATAATTATTCGTATTTTTGAGTTTTGAAGAGGTTGATTGTAATTTTGCGTCATTCACTCATAATTAAAATTAGTTATATTTTAATTATTTACATTGGCAAGAGAAAGGTGTTTGAGGGTTTCACGCCAGATTTTTCTCTATTCGTTTTAGTTGACGGAAAACGTATAGCTAAAATTTTAAACAAATATCTTGTGTAGATGGTCAACAAACTTCCTACTTCCAAAGATCCACTGCTAGTAGAATTCTCTTTAATGGACTAAAGAAAAACATGTTGACATAATAGTACCGAAAACTAAACATTTTATCAACTCACTCTTCAGAACAAAATTTCTAAACTAATGCAACCTGAGATAATACTCGTATATATTCGTATTGTAATCGTTATTTTTATTGACAACAATATATTTTTAAAATTTATATTATTACATAATATTAACTTAGCCTACGGGAAATTATTAATTAATTTATTTTCATTAATAAATTTCAAATAAGACGTATTTTTCTGTTTGTACATTCTGCAATGGCCTGAGCTTTATCAAACTATTACTGAAAATTTTTTTTGACACTTTGTTATTAACAATTTATTATCCATTATTACAAAATTAGAACAATTTATAAATATGACGCTAAAGGTTCCAAAACTTGAACTACTTACTGGAGCTTGCAGTCATCACTACAGTTCTACAATTTCCCCAGAAGATTTTTGGCCGGAGGCGTTTTTAACGTGTTCTGAGTACCAGGGTCGCCCTAGTGCACATGTTTTTTATGAGAGTGTTGTGATGTAATTTAAATTTGTCGTGCATCGTCTTGCATAATTGTTTCTTTACGTCATTTACGTATCGGATTTGTAAGTCTTTGTACAACATTAAGTTTGCGACTTAAAAGGGGCTTTGCGTTATCGCTCGTAGAATGTGTTTTGAATCGTTTGTATACGTTTCGTGAGTGAAGGTTTAGCAGATCCCCGAACTCCGTATATACAGATTGGTCTTACGACTGTCTTGTAGATTGTTGATTTATGTAAGTTTAAAATTTGGTAACTTACCCATTACATGAAAAAATTCTCAAAATCGTAAAAGTGTACGATATATTTTTCTGATTTTATTTCCATTTATATTGTCTTTAAAAGTAAAAAATAAAAATGATGTTATAATGCAATAAAATCTAATCAAAATTTTTTAATTAAATCAGATAACGATTAGCTTAATTTTTTTAAGTAGATAACATTAAATTCAATTCTGATGGACGAATAAATACTATACAGGTGTTTACACTAATTGGTTTTTATTTGTTCAATTAGTTGTCATATTCAATCAATACGGATAACGGTCTGACGTGGAGTAATGAAGATAAAAAACACCAACCACATCTGCATATGAAAGACCAAAATTAGGTCTAGATTAAAACTTTTGAAAAGATAAAAATAAATATTTCTAAATTCAACAACCAGGAAAAACAAAATACTAAATAACCTGTTCTAAACGAAAAAGTGTATTTCGGTTTAATATGAATAAAATGTTGACATTTTATATTACACCTTTTACTCTATTTCCAAGTTAATATTTGGGTAAAATATACCTTCAAATTGTTTAAGTTTGAGTTGGCGATTGCTTTTTATTTAAATGGGATTTTAGACATTTCAATTTAATCGAAATAATGACATCGTTGAAATTTAAAATTCATCGTAGTAGAGACGTAATATTGCTGACCAAGTAAGAACTTTCAGAAAGGCTAAATGTACAACCAAATACAACAAACTTTTAGTTATTACGTTATGTTTTATAACCTCTAAAAACAATTAGTATCAGTAGTTTATTTATGTTTTAGTATAGGCTAACATTTTTTAAGTAGTTTTTTGATTTAATTAAGTAAAAATAATCGGGTGTAGAACGAAAAATGTGGATTAAGAAGCAGTGAATTTTGAGGTAAGAGCGGTCGAGAAAGATGAAATTTAAGGTGATTAAAGGTGATATTTTAATGGTAGATGAAACAAAAAAAGAAAAAGAATAGAGAGAAGAAGAAGAAAATAGAGAAGAGAAAGAATAATAAAAGAATGAAGAAAGATAATAAAAATAAGAGAAGGAAGAAGGCGATAAAGGGGAGGAGGAAGATGAAGAAGAAGAAAAGAAGTAGAGACAGAAGAATAAAAAGAATAAGAAATTAAAAATAGAGAAAAAGGAAAAGAAATTGAGAAGGAAGAAGAAAGAAGGCGAGAAAGAAGAGGAGGAAGATGAAGAAGAAAAATAACCCAAAAAGAAAGAAAATAAAGAAAACAAAATAAGAAAAAGAGGGAGAGAAGAGCGACAAAAGAAAAGGAAAAAGGAAAAGATAACTAGAAAATGAAGAAGAAGGAGGTGACGAAGAAGAAGAGGGTGGAAAAGAACAAGAAGAAAAGTAAAAGAGACTTAATTGTTATAATATGAAATTTATCTTATCTTTAGGTTTTCTGTTGGGGACTTTTTGTTGGCTTCTATAATATATCTTGGCTGCTAACAAAATGGTAAACAGTCTCCCTGTTGCTTCTCATGACACACTATTAAACACCCGTTCCCCGCAACAATTCTGCAACGCATTCATTATTATTTTTGTTAATTAATGGAAACGGTTTAAAAATTTATTTTTGAAAGTTAATAATTCATAATAGTTTATTATTTGGGTGATATTTTTTCCTCTATATTCAAAAATTCTTGTTTATTTTATTTGTCGTCGAATACTGCAAGTATTTCTGTACGTATTATTTTAAACTTACTCACATGATTAACTATTTGTGTATATTAAAGTCAGATAATAAAATAATTTGTTTGTTTCTTTACCATTCGTGCTTCCTGATTTTAGTTTTTATCGTTGAGTTTAGAGTTGGCATAGCAATACCTAACAGTACTACTCAAATCCGTATAAAATAATGGTTGTTCTGTCGTCATTTGCAAAGGATATACTATGTATATTGTAGTTTAAAACTCCTAACCACAAGAACGGGCGAAAAGTTCACAATATTTACGGACTCGATGAGTGTGGTTAGAGGCTTGCAGGCTGTAGAAACTACAGAGCCAATTATGGAACATAATATTCAACTTGGTTGGACGTTTATAAACAGAGAGAATGAAGTACACATTGTGTTGGTTCCGTAGCATTGCAGTATAAAACGGAAATTAGACAGCGGACACGGCAGCCAAAGAGGCGTTAAAAACCCCACTGATAGATAAACATCACTCATCTCATACAGATATCAGAAGACATCTTCACAACCAAATTAAACAACACTGGAACCAAATCTGGTCTCGATATCCTCCAACGAAACTTCACCACATCAGAAAACACATTTTTGAAAACCCTCAGCCTCACTTGGAGCTTCAAAGGCATCAAGTTTTACTTACTCGATTACGAATTGGGCGCTCTACACTTACACATAAACACTTACTGAAGAACGAAGAACCATAACATTGTACACATTGCAACACGCCACTTACAATCAAACACATCATCACAGGCGGCCAAACTACACGATCCACACGAACACTATTTAAAATGAACATTCAGTACTTAATTTAGTAGACAAAGTAGCGATTCAAAACACAATAATATTTTTTAAATTACACAAAATTTCAGATTTGATATGTAAAATTGCATATGTTATTTCTATTTTTTAATTTTTATTTTTCAGTTGTCTAAATTTTAATTGAGCCTAGTAATTTTTCATTATGTTTTTATATATGACCTAATTGTGTTTGTTTATGTTTTTTTTGGAAATTTTATACTACATGTATTTATATATGAAACGTGGTCGCTAATGACCTCGTAGTTGATGCGACCTTAAATAAATAAATAAATAAATAAAACTGCACAGCAAAGTTGCTTGATTTTATTTAGTAACAGTACTAAAAATGATTGGAAACGAAGTGTTGACTTTTATACAATATCTTTTTTATTTAATGAATGCAGAGAAAAATAAATACAGTTCATCTGATGTAGTTACAGATTTTAGGTAATATATTTTGGTTAACCCTTTTAAATAATGGAAAGGAGTGAGCTTAATGGGATCAGTAGTTTAAAGAGCAAAAATCCAATGTAGCAGAAATAATCATTAAGATAATGATAAATTGTAGAAACTATTGAGTTACGTTGTAGGGTATTAAGTGTACAAACTATGTGCACTTAATTAGCATATAAAAACAGTAGCGTACTTGCTGAAATGTATATATAGTGTTTCTGACACTCCATTTAATAAACTAGTTCGAGAAAGAGATTTTTATTGAAATGGTATAAAACGTATTCTTTTACGCAGACAGCTAATGAATTTTATTTTCGTTTTTACTCAACGATGAATTATAAACGTGTTTTGTTACTCTAGTGCTTCTATCTTTTGATGTGGTCAGCTTCACTTGTGTACTGCAAGTAACGTCAAAGCGCAGTAAATAAGAAAAGAGAAAACTATTACACTATATGTAACAAAATGAAATGATACCACAAACTACAAAAACTATTTCTCTTTATATTTTTTAAATCAATATGTTTTTTGTAAAAAAAATGCTTAAGAAAAGATTGCATTATTTCTTACTTTACAAAAATATTTTGTTTTAACATGCTATAAAATTTCAATCTATTTCTGGCAACAACGCGTTATTTTTATACAATAGGATTAAAAACTTACTCTCGCAACGTTATTTTAAAATTCTAGAACAGAGTTAAAATTTTATGAACAGTGAAATAAAAATATGAAGAGGATTCAATGCAGCTGCTTTTTAAGCAGCACTTTTTTACTTCAGTTCATCTAATGTACTTTTAAAAAGAATCCTAAAGGCTATTAAAACAAAATTCAGCAAGAAATGAATTTTGTATCTTAGTAAAAAATATAGCTAGCCTACCACGTTCAGAATCAAATGATTGCGTAAGTGTAAATTTCCCGTGTAATTTTTAAAACCAAATTTTTTAAAATTTTTAAAATTTTCGACGTCTTCGCC
The DNA here is from genome assembly GCA_035578175.1 of Catonia carolina. Taxonomy (NCBI): domain Eukaryota; kingdom Metazoa; phylum Arthropoda; class Insecta; order Hemiptera; family Achilidae; genus Catonia; species Catonia carolina. The sequence goes on from JAQMRL010000001.1 coordinate 377,893,101, forward strand.
GTCTATGGTGTAGGGATCTTCTTCGATAACATTCTGTTACCGTTCTTCCATTATCTTCATTTCATTATCTTCTACATCACATCTTCTTAAGTTCGTCACCGTTGGGTTTTCATTTTCATTTCCATGAAGATCATCTCCATCATATCATGATTACGTCATCCTGGAGGATACACTGCTGGGTGTTCCCCTCCTTCCATGCCTAATAATGACTCTCATCAAATCTAGTGATTGTGCTTTAATGTATAGTATAGTGTTCTAGATTTTAAAATTAAAGACAAAAAAAATTTTAAACCAATTGGTTCCTTATGGTAGCATCAACTCTACAAGTTTTTAGTTTAGCGTCCACTCTAAAAAAAACTTGTGAAAGTTGTCTTCTCAAGAGACAAATAATAAAACAATTATAAATGTAAACATTCAAGAAAAATATAAAAAATAATTAATGAACATATTCTTAATTACTATAACGTAGTTTAGATAAAATATTATTTATTAAAAATTTAATTACTGAATCCTTATACCAGGCGTCCGACGAAGGGGTAAACGCATTTGATTTTCTATTACCTCCTTTCTCATATCGCCATTTACACACTTTTTAATAAAGGTATCAAAAATATTTTGTGATATTTTCATCTTGCTGATGTTTGTAGAAACTTAATGACGGCTGAAAGTAAACAAATTCTATCTCTCTTATAATACTCACTGTATTGCAGTATTATAACTGATTACTGAAATGGTCCAAGTTCTGAAATTGCAAATTCAAAAGTTTTAAGGTTACTGAAATGGTCCAAGCACGTTTTCCTTGAAATGGTGCTCCACCTTACAATGCAAACTCATTTAAACAGTTAGTAAATGACAACTTCAAGGGCGTTGGATTAGTCATGAAAGTAATTTTTTGAATTGGCCACTCCGATCACCTGATTTAACTGTTTGTGACTTTTTACTTTATCTTGCCTACATGAATGTATAGGAAGGAAAGTATTGTTTCCATGACAATTTTTCGAAATCGAGTTTTCACCGGATCTGTACCTTTTCAGACCCCCTGAACCCAAAAAACATGTTTTTGGCGATTGGTCTGTGTGGTGTCTGTGTGTGTTAGTCGGCGTGTATGTGAACAGAATATCTCAAGAATGGAGCATCTTACGAAGTTGAAACTTAAAACTTAAGTTAGATACTAATAGAGGACCCGACACAAACATTTTAATCAAAATCGGTCAACCGAAAGTAGTAGTTTATTCTTGCCATTTTTCACTTTTTTGCGATTTTCTCAAAAACATCTACGAATCTTTTTAAAATCGCCTCATTTACTAAATTTTTTATACTCTACAAGATAGTGTAGGCACCATGACTAAACTAAGCGTTATACAAAAAATGTTTGAAATAAAAATTGTAGGATTTTAAATTCTCTACAACTTTGATTATATATATTTTTGCGCTAAAATGTATATTAAATTCGCAATCTTGAAATAAAAATTTTGTTACAAAAAAACACCCTTCCCAAGAATTTCAGCAGACATGGCGCCTACTTTATCTTGTAGAGTATAACAAATGTAGTAAATGAGGCGATTTTTTAAAAAATCGTAGAAATCGTTTATGAGAAAATTTCAAAAAAGTGAAAAATGACATGAATAAACTACTACTTCAGGTTAACCGATTTTAATGAAAACTTACGTGTCAAGTCCTCTAGTGGTATCTAACTTAAGTTTCAAGTACCAAACTCAAGTTTATATTCAACTCAAGTTTCATCTTCATATTCCGTTATTGAGATATTCTGTTCTCACCCACACATTAATTGCTTTTTTTTATTGCAGCTAAATCTACAATCTATTCTTTAGCAGAATAATGAGTAGATAAGTTATCTTTGTTATGTCATGACCGAAGAAAACCCCCCAACGGAGGAACTTCGTGGATTTATACTTTACGTGGTGTCTTGACGTTTCAGAATAAGTCCGTAGGATGTCTATGTTTTAGTCGGCGAATGACATTTGAATTGTCTAACAGCGAGATGGCAAGGTGATTCGTGTGTAATTCGAGTCTTCTTTGATATCTTGCACTGAATGCTGTGATCTCTTCTTGAACTGTGGGAATGTGGAAATATCTGTGTTGTATGTTATTCGTTATGTACCAAGGCGAACCTGTGATTGTCCTGAGTAATTTCGATTGGAATCTTTGCAGGATTTCAATGTTGGAATGGCTTGCTGAGCCCCATAGTTGGATTCCATACGTCCAAATCGGTTTAAGAATTGATTTGTAAAGTAAAAGTTTGTTGTTAAGATTGAGTGACGAACGTTTACCGAGTATCCAATATAACTGTTTCAATTTTGTGTCCAGCTGTTTCCTTTTGTTTTGAATATGTGTTTTCCAAGTCAGTCGTTTGTCAATATGTATACCAAGGTATCTAGCGGAGTCTGCTTTAGGTATCTGTTTGTTTTTTTATGTAAACTGGCGGGCAGGAGTCTTTCCTTAACGTAAATGTTACGTGTGAGCTTTTCATTTCATTGGTTTTCATAAGCCATTTATTCTGCCAGTCATGTATTTTGTTCAAGTGTTGTTGGAAATGTTCAGACGCTGTAGCTGGATCATCAATGGCTAAAACCATATTTTTGGGTTCAAGGGGTCTGAAAACGTATAGATCCGGTGAAAACTCGATTTCGGAAAATCGACATGAAAAAAAAATGATTTCCTTACATATATTCATATAGGCAAGAGAAAGTAAAAATGCCTATACCTTTTCGTGGGATAACCGGTATATGTAAAAAAATTTACGTTGTATTCCTACAAACTTGATAACGTCATATTTTTACGTTAAATATCAGTATAACAAGGTCTTATTAATTATTAATTTTATGTTAGTTCATTAATCAAATCTTATTAATGAGCTTTGGTTGGTGTAACATTAGTACATAAACTGTTATCAAACTAAGTTCATATAAAACATTAGTGAAGAAGGAAGAAACACGGAAGTCATCTTACTCTGCATACAACATTGTTTGTTAATCCAACCGAGTACAAACTACTATTAAGCGTATTTTGTTGGTATTCTTGTCGGAAATAATAAATATGAATTAAGATAAACTACATTTCTCATATTTCACCTGTAAAATTTCTAACATGGATAAGCAAAGTGGAAAATGCAATTCCTTGGATCCCTTTATATAAAATTTGTGAAATTGATATTAATATATAAAATATAGTGCATGGTTTTGCATGTTGAACGTAGCTGCTGAATAAACCGTCACCAAACCGTAGTAGCTTCCTTGCGAAGTTTTTACCCGTACAATATTAACTCCTTTATTTTTTTACTTTCTCTTGCCTGCATAAATATATAGGAAGAAAAGTATCTTTTTAATTTCTATTTCGAAAAATCGACATGAGAACAATATATATCTACACGTTTTCAGACCACCTGAACCCAAAAAAATATGTTTTTAGCGATTGGTGTGTGTGTGTGTGTGTGTGTGTGTGTGTGTGTGTTTGTGTGAACAAAATATCTTAAGAACGGAACATTGTACGATGTTGAAACTTGAAGTAGTACGGTAAACTAGAAGTAGTAGTTTATTCGTGTCATTAGTCACGTTTTTGCGATTTTCCAAAAACTGCCCTTATGACTTTTTAAAAATTGCCTCATTTACTACATTATTTATGTTCTACAAAATAGGGTAGGTTCTATGACTGCTAAAATTGTTGGGGAGGCTGTGCTCTCGGAGAGAAAATATGTTATTTTAAAGATTGTGACTTTTATTATAATTTAATTTAAAAAAAATGAATTTTTTAAAGATTTCGGGCTTAGTATCGATTTCACGACAAAATTCATATAATAAATTATAGGAAATTAAAAGATCTACAACTTTTATTTAAAGCATTTTTCTCTACAGAGCCTAATTTAGCGTCAAAAAGTGATTTTCCGTATTAAGCCAAACAAAGGTTGGTTTTCATTTTTTATCATTCACTCATGAATAAAATAAGGTTATGTTTTTTGAGGTTAGTTTTTTTGTTTATTTCTATTGTTTTATTACTAACATTAGATTATATATTGGTAATTATTTACATTGGTAAGAGAAAGTCGTGTGAGTGTTTCTCACCCGTTGTATTTAGTACTGTATTGGTAACACTGTAAACGGCTTAACATAAAATTGAATTTCAAAGCATTTTTTATAGAAAATCACAAATTTCGGCTAAACTGAGCGTTGTGCAAAATTAAATTATTCCTTACAAAAATATAGCATTTTTAATTACATTTAGTTTTTATCGCATTCCCCTGTGCATGGATTTTAAGCTTCTAATTTTATAACAAATTTTTATGCGATTTTTTTCATGAATTTATTAGTAGCGGCTGAAATAAGCGTCGGACAAAAGTTAAGTAGTAAATTTTAATAATAAATCTTCTATTTATATTGCGTGTACGTAGTTCTAAAGTGAACCTGAAGGAAAAATATTTTGAATTAACAACAGAATTTTGAATTACAGTAGAACCTCTCCAAGAATTTTGTTAGGGATATTATATTGTACCACTTAAGTACCGGACCAAATACAGAAAATTATGAAGGTTTATTAAAAATTGTTAGTTGTTTGCAAGGAAATTCGATTATGGCACTTTCACATTGTAATAAATTAGCTTTAATTCCAAAAATGTAAGTACCTATTACAGATTTCCAAAAATTCCTGTACGGTTATTTGATAAAACCTTAGTTATTTATTCTCATTCTAATCGGTCCAATGTTTTATTGCTCCTGTATCAATATTATGTGCGTAACTTGAAGGCTAGCCCGTTGGCGTAATGTTCAACTGGCTTCTATGAAGAATCTCGGATTCGATTCCCGACCTGGTATACCCTTCATTCTTCAAATTGTTTCATTTGTCTCTGCATTAGCCTTAATGTGCATAACAACCGATCGTAAAATAAGAAAAGATACAAAGTAAAAACAATATACTTTATACTCTCTTCTTTGCGGATAATTAAGTTGTCATATATCTGCTCAGTACAAATATAAACAAGACTGAACACCTTACTCTTGTTGAGCAAGAAAATGATGTTCAGCTGGGTAGGGATGTAATGAAAAGCTGTAAAAGTTTTAAATACCTGGGAGTCATCTTTGATAGGAGCGAAACAAGTCCAGTGGGAGTAAACAACAAGATTTCGGAAAGGTGAAGGGATATAGGGCAGTTAAATTCTGTCCTTTGGAATGATAAAATATGGAAGGAAACAAAGATTAATATTTATTAAGCTATCCTGAAGAGTGTGTGTACCTATGCTGCGGAAGTGTGGGTATTGACAACGAGGCAGAAGGATCGCCTAAAAGCGGTGGAGATGGATTTCTGGAGGTGGAGCTGTGGTGTATCGCAGATCGATCGAATATTCTGAAATTAGGAGAAGAATCGGTGTTCAAGGAAATATCATAGATAGCATATCCCGGAAGCAGTTAAAATGGTTTGGCCATTTGCAGAGGATGGAAGATGATAGGTGGCCAAAGCGGGTATGGGAGTGGACAACAGCCGGTAGAAGGAGAAGGGGTAGACCGGAAGTGACATGGTTGGATGGGGTGCAGGAGACAATGTCTTTGCTGCGGCTCTTCAACGGGGACTGGCGAGACAGAGAGAGGTAGTTCTTAGGAAGCGAGATACGGTTGGGGCTGTAAATCCTCGCATGAAAAAGTATACAAAATAAAACTATACTGCAAATAAGTGTGAGAAATTAATAATAATTTCTGTAAAAATACCAAATAATTTTGTATTTCTTTATACTAAAAATCTTAAATATGACAGAATATTCACCGGAAAAAATGATCTTCAAATATTTGATGTACATATATCTCTTTGTTTGGTTTGTACAACCTACGTAAAGGATATTACCTTGAAAGGGGGAAAATATCTATTTTGGTTAAGGTCATGAAAGGTGCTGTTAATTTTTTACTTACTACTGGTTCAAGATGTTTTGTTTTTGTTTGAACAACAACCCGAAAGCCGGTGTTAACCTTTTGGGGTTTCTTAAGTAAACATAGGCGGTTTAACATCTCCTGGTTGAAAAGTATAATAATTGCTTATTAAGCCTAGCCCATTGAAATTTACTTTCCTTTCACGCTGGAATTGACACCTTCAGTTTATTCACCACTAGTTGTAAATCAATTGTGTAGTAAATTCCATTAATTTCTGAGAGGATAGTTTTGATTTGTGTCACATGCATCTACTCCGTTCCTTTGTAGTAGTTTCTTTGGCTAAGCCCACACGAAGAACTAGAACTATTTATCGACTAAGTGCAATTAGTTAAACAGTTCAAGTCCAAGTGACGCTTATTGTACAAATTGCCGTAACCAAAAAAATATCTATGGAAGAGACCATAAAACCCATGATACTCTGCAAATACATCTATCAAGTTACATGTACCTATGATTACATTAATATTTTACTTTTAGTTTAACTTTTAAAATAACTTTGTCTTAATTTCTGTAGAGTTATTTACAATAAATCATATAAGAAAATGGTACAATTCAATTGAAAAATAATCTTATTTTTTCTTGTATAATATTGGTTTCTGAAGTTTTTTTAATATGTTAAGCAATGATCAATAAACAAAATGGCTAAATATTTTTCTCTGAAGTATTTTTTTATATAATCAGATAAATTTATATTTTGCTCCACCGAAAAATAATTTTTATTGCCTTTATATAGTAGTACCAAATAAAACTTTAATTAATTTAATACAATTAAAAATAATTTAATTAACTTTAATTAATTTACTTTAATTAACTTTAATTAATTTAATACAATTAAAAATAATTTAATTTAAAATAATTTTTATTGCCTTTATATAGTAGTACCAAATAAAACTTTAATTAATTTAATACAATTGGCAGTAATTGCAGTACGAGTGTAATTAGTGCTGTTTTTGCTGTTTTTACTAAGAAGATTACTCTGTAGGAAACCCTTGTCAGTGTTTTCTATGAGATCCTTAATCCATAAATATCCTTATTTTGTATGAGATCCTTATTTTCTAAATATCCTTCGTGAATTTTCTGGTAGGTATGTGAGTGACGATTTTTGAATCTCTTGATCCGTGTGATTAGCTAATTTTAAATGAAAACGAAGTTTCTAATTTTTTGTAGATCGTGTTTACTGTGTATAAACTATAAAATAGACATGTTTTATAATGACAGATGACGGTGTGTGGTCTAAACGTCTGGTAAACCAAAGGACAATTTCAATTCCCGTTTATTATACTATGTTATATTTTAACACCGTTCCAAAGATATTGTTATTTTTCATCTTCACAAAATAATCACTAATGAAACAGTGTTTATGACTTTTGAAAGCGTACAAGACATTATTATTATGTCACTTTTAAAGTCCTTTTTAAAGCCACCTTTTAAAGTCACTTTTTAAGCTTTTAAAGTGTATTTACATCATATACTTTTCTGTATAAACCGTACTTAATAGATTAAATTCGTAAGAATCGATTTCACCAATTATTAATCTAAATCACCATTATTTCATAAAAAAGTAACAAGTATGTCAAACTCAAAATTTTAATTCGTAAAATCGTTTTCAAATCAGTCTGGATCTATGGTATCAAAATGTGGAGCGTATTTAGTAACTCAAATAGGCTATCCAAATCATTCAGCTATTTTAATCAAAAATCCTCTAAGCTCTACCAGCTGAGCCCTGGTACATGAAAAACAACCACATCTACAGAGACCAATTCATCGTAGCTGTCAAAGACAGAATTTCAAATTTATTCTACTGTACGAAAAATAGCTTCAATCTTACGAAAAGTATTTGGCCATCAATTTTCTGGATAACGATGGTACATCAAGAAGGCAAAAACGGAGGTTGGCATCCATCAGACTTATTTCTTAGGTAACTTAAATTTTTCCTTTCGTTTTTTAAGTTTATCTTCACATTTATACACTCACACTCAAAATTTATTTAAACGAATTGCTCATTATAGCATTGAACACTGCTTGTAAAAACCGTTAATTACTAAACCTGCGTACAAAGTTTAAAATGTGAAATCTTTTCTTCTTCCTATTGGGTGGGGTTCCTATCCGTTTCGGGCGTTCCCAAGGCCTTATTGAAAGCCACCCCTAATAATTTTCAAGGTTACTGGAAAGGTTCTTTTTCATGGAAAAATACTTTTGGAGATTTCTCAGCCATGAGATTCTTCTTCTTCTCGCACCTCTCCCATAAAAAAATTTTCCTTGTAGTATAACATGCAGTAGTTTTTATTTGCACTCTGATAATGTATCTTAGGTCCTGGAATTTTCAGTTTTTTATGGTGTTCAGTAGTTCTCTATGTTTGTTCATCAATTTCAAGATCTCTTTATACGTGACATCTCTCTTTATACGCTCTTTATACGTTTCTTATTATAGAAGTAGACGTATAGTCTTTATACGCTCAAACTACGGTAGAGCCAAAATGCGGCTGTACAGTTCGACATGTTATGTCGAAGGATTCCAGTTATTTCCATGCTGCCTTTGTCATTGTCCAAGATTCTACACCGAACAACAAAACAGAGAAAACGTAACAACGCAACAGTATTAACCTTTTACGAGGCGTATTTTTAAAGTAAGTAGGCCTACCGTTTTAAAATTTCGCCGCTTCTACAGCGGAACGGCCTGTATTTAGCGCATGCGGGGTGTGTACCGCTATCTGTTGGCAACCGTCAGACGCCATTACAGAATCATTCGACCGTGTTTACATTTTGTTTTGCGTATTTGAAATGTCTCCTCCGATTGAAAACCCCGCGGGCTTTGAAATACGCGCTGTGCTTCGTTTTCTTAGTGCTAAAGACATGAAAGCGGCTAAAATCCATCGTCAAATCAGTGAAGTATTTGGAGAAAACATTACGAGCGATGGGATGGTATGGGAATGATAAGAGCCTCTGAAGACGCCGTAAGAATGTGTATGATTTGTTTTTTTTAATGCGCCCTGGAGACTTTAGGAGGAATATAGGATATGTCAGTTATAACACCTGCAATACATATAAGAATCACACAATGTATCTCTACTATCAAGAAAGAAATTCTTGTACGCTATAAAAAAAGTTTCACCTATATGATGCCCATATTTTTTGACGTGACTTCTAACTGCTTGCTGATACTTTATTACGATGCTGAAGTATATGTATTTGTGCACTCTCTTAGTATTTTGCTGGTTTAATTGGAATTTGACGTTACTTAATCTAATTTTGCAAGTAATCAAAACTTTTTGTATTTTTTAAAACTTATTAAAACATAATTAATTCACTCTTATTAATTCAGTAAGTGTGATTACAGAGACAGATCTAATACTCAAAAAGCGCCCCAAGGCATGTTAATATAAAACATAACTGCTCTTTTATATTTACTGAACAATATGGATTTTTATTTTATAATTTGAAAAGCAAATATGATGAAACATTGGTAGCTTTTTATTTTTAATTAACATCGGAGAATATAAATGGCATAAATAAAATTGATTTAAAGTAATGGATAAAAGTACAATACAATTTTATCAAATAGATAAATATTTTTATTGCAGTTTTTGCTTAGTTTTACTCTAGCGTTCCGGTTTTACCACTATTAAATTAATATAACCTGAACTTATGGCAGGTAAATATAAATTAAACACTATTTTATTGTTAGAAAATAATATTTATACGTTCTCTATTTCTACTACTTCAAGCTATGAAGTTTATTTTCATAAACACAAATATTATTATTCCATTACGTTCTTAATTCAATTCTTCCATTTCTAGAAACTAAACTAAACGAGAAAATATGAATTTATTACTACCGTATTTGAGAAATAAGACAAAATATTTTACAGGTATTACATACCATTGTAACTTCTTTTAAAAAATTGTTATATAATGCATTAATACTTGAAAACCTCATCATCATCAACTTTTACGGATTAGGCTCAATGGCCTGTTCCGGCATCCATCTCTTTTTAGGTCTTCCCAAGCCTCACTCCCCTCTAGGTTTATATTTCCATGCTCGCAGAGGAAGTCTGTGAGCTGGCATGCGAAGTAAATGGTTGGACCAGTTTCTCCTATATATTCTTAACATTTACAACAGTGACTGAACATTTAACTCGGCGCGGATAGCTTCGTTACGTACTCTATACTATAACAGGGTACAAACTTACTCCCCGCAAAAATCCCATTTCAGCAGCCTGGATACGAGATTCATTTCTCTGTAATGACACCCATGTTTCACTCCAATATGTTATGAGTGGTACAGCCATTGCTCTATAAAATTTCATTTGGGGTCTCCTTTCTCGTTTTCTTTTCTGTTATCCTGCGAATAGAACCACATACAGCGCTGGATTTTGCCAGTTTTTCACCACGTCATCATTTTTGTCGTAGGAAATCTTTCATCCTAAATATTTACAATCTTTCATCCTAAATATTTACAATTTCAAAATGGTTCTATAGTTTGGGTGCCAAGTATAATTTTTGGGCGGACCGGTTATCTTTCCTTGAATGCCATAACCTTTGAGTTTGCGCCTATATACTCATGCCAAACTCTGCGCTAATGTTTTGCAACTTATAAATGGTATATTGGAGCCTGTTTTCTGTGTCAAAAATAATAACAGTGTCATCTGCGTACAGAAATGAATTTAGGAACACAGTATTCCAAAGCTGAATGCCTGAGTCAACAAATTGATTCCAAATTTTTAAAACCTTATCAACGTAAATATTAAATAGCGTCGGAGACATTGGACAGCCTCGTCGTACACCTTTATTTTTTTCATTTTCTCTGTTTTCTTATCATTGCCAAAAAATAACTATGCATGTTTTTATGTACGTACCTTGAAAACCTTTCCTAACATTAATACTCATTTCAGTAATATTATTGAAAGTAATACTAAAAACTAATAGTACTGAAAGTCTAAATTTCTTTATATCCTTCTCATAATAGCGATAATCTTCTCATAACGATAATCCATCGTTATTTTTAACACCATACACAGGTATAGTTGACGTATTATTAAAACAACAATTATAATAAGAAGTAAATGAGTCTGTACTTATCCTAAGATCAATATAAAAAATGTTCCATAACTCGTTTTATTGAATACTTTGTACCTACACAATATGACTATGTTACGACTATAGACGTAACAATAATCAATCGATGTATAGACCCTAAGTAATCAATACGCACTAGAATGCAAAGGGGGAAAGGTTGTAGATCCTATTCCAGGCTCAGGTTTAAAAATTATTACCAGTCAAAATGAAAATTTCAAAACACACAGTGGTCGCTAATGATTAAGATGCTGATATAACTTAAATACACTAGATAAAAGGTTGATAAGACAAATCTATTGTCAGTATTTATGGATGTTAAGAAAAGCAAGCGGTGGTAGCTGGTTAGTTTATTGTAATGAAGTGATACTTTGTTAATCTTTTGAGTGGCATCGATTGTTATAACACAGACGATTACATTCATAGGTCATAGGGTTGTTTTTAAGCGGAAAGTACAGTAAAACTTCCCTCGTTTCTGTTACTTTTTCTTTATTTACTACTATTGAAAGAATACTAGCTGTTTCAGATAATGTTCCTTGAGTATACATGCAAATCCCTAAGGAACAAGAGTAAATACAATCACCCCAGGCACAGTTCTAAATGCTCATGCATTTTTAATACTGTAACAGGTCGCTTAGCTTCCACAGGCTCCGTTGAAATTTTTTTATCATTGGAAATCATGTTTTAATAACAAATGTTTTAATTTTTTTCGTTGTGATCTGATTTTGAAGATGATGTAGAATTCACTAAAAATATTTTGGCTTATTTCTGCTATCGATTAAGATTACCACACTAAACAAAAGGTTTGTATTTTCTAGGTACGCATATTTGTGTTTTAAATTTGTATACAATCACTTTCGTTTCTTTGAGAGCTAAATTTTCCAATATAACTATTTTTACGTAATTATTAATAAGTCAACTGACATCAAACAAAACTGAACGTTAATTAATATTTTTAGCTTAAGACCAAACATGAGTTGAAAGGATGATAAAAACGAGACGCCTGGGTTGGGGTAGATAAAAACAGCTTACGAAGGGACACCTGGGAAAAAATTAAGTCTTTATCCAGTATTGAATAAAGAAAGGGTAAATAAGAAAAAAATGTTAACTGAAAGATTCAATATTGTTTTTATAACTAATCTTTTAATTCAAATTATTAATCTAAATATGTTAGATATAATTACTGTGACACTTATCCCTAAGGTCCGTTTCGTTATCTGGGTAAATTAAATAATTAACACACTAAAGTTTAAAATTACAAGTATTTATTACCACTAAAAAATTGCAGTTAAATAAGTGACTTAAATCTACATTGTACATTACAATTAAATCACTTAATAAATGGCAAATTAATTATAATCAACTAATACAAAAAATAACTTAACCAATTTACATTCTGCTGTCTTTAAGCTTATGTTTCAAGAAATAACTACAAGATTCAAAGACCATATAAGTGTGTAGATAAAAAATTTACTAACAGCTAAAGGTTGTAGCTGTGGAATCATTTGCTGATTAGAACTCCTTTACAAAATGAACAACACGTCTTCTTTATTATTTTTACAAAGCTTACGCTATTTATAAAACTCAAAAAATTGTTTCAAAATCTCAAAAATTTCAAATCTGTCATTTATACCGTCTCTAAAAGTGTTGTAGAAAGCATGTCAAGTTTAAATAATAAAGAACTGATAATTCAAGAAATAATTAGGATTTTTGTGTCAAATACAAAAATTGAATTTTTATGGACACGTTGGTAGGCCCTATAGCAGGAACCGATAACACATATAAAAACGTGCAATAAATGGATATTTAATGATCGTGCTGTCTCACGTGTTGATTTCTCAAAATTTCCACCCAAGAATACATAAGAAATGTGGAACCATAAATGGAAAGGATATCAAAGCAAACTAACACAACTTCACAGAAAACATAGATGACTTATTAATATCACAAAGTAACAGACGAGATCAAGCAAGCTACTTATAACACATCTACGAGTCGGGCATTCTAGACCCACACACGAATACAATTCAAAAGACGGATGCACCGACCTATTATTTGTTATTTTTGTAACGATAATACGTGGAGGATAAAACAATACTCACATAATGCCCAGGTTATGTAATAATAGAGACACAACATAACAGAAAATACTAACCTTATGCTAACAAACACCAAGAGTAGCCTATCTATAATAACGTGTTTATGTACTTTAAAGACTTAAAGCTACACAAGTTGTGTAATTGTGCTCGCTAATGACTTTATCATTAATGCGACTTTTAATAAATAAATAAACTTAAAAAATATACACAAATAATGTAAATAGGCCTACGTAAGCAATCTAAAAAAAAAAAAATTACTTAACACACTTGTGTAAAAAATTGAACTCACGGGATTTACATTTTTTAATTTATTTAAATATTTCTTGGCTTTAATCAATAGCAGGATAACCTATTTAATCTTTTTACTCTTTATTGCTATACTATAATTTGAAGTACGAGTAATGATGAAATTAAATTGGCTTTTTTATACTTTACTTAACTAATATTACACCTAATATTTATATACAGACACTAAAGAAAATTAGATACGTCTTCATGTACGAGAATAACAGTGTTCCAGAAAGGTACCGTTATCATTTCCATAAACCCACTCTATATTCTTTAAATATTCAACAAATTTTATAGCAGAGAAAGAAATAATTAGATTCGTTATTGCAAAATAACATTTACCTTCATAATATCATTTGCACTAGTTTTTTTAGTTTTAAAACTTTTTATAAAAAATATGTATCTTCTATTTCACATTTTTAATATTTGTTCTAAATTCTATTTCATATTTATCTATAATTATCTCTATCTTTAATATTTATTTTTAATATTATTTGAGTAATAGATCCCAGCAATTTAAAATAGGTACAACTATTAGTGATCTTTATACAATTCCGAATGGTATTCCACAAGGTACAGTGTTAAGTCCAGTGTTATTTAACATATATCTTAATAATTTGTGTAACTTAGATATTAAAGGAAGAAATTGTTGAGGCTGGATTGGCCATAGAAGTGAAACGAAATACATAAGAAGGTCGAAGGGTGTTTGATTATATGGCACCAAAATTTGTTAACTGCTTGCCTTCTAATTCACGTAAATTATTTTTTACTGTATCGATTGGCGGCATTTAATGTAGACTTAAAAAGTACTTGGTGGGTCTGGTACTTGATCGAGCCCATCCATGGATCGGTTGGTTTAGATTTGCCTTCTTCATTGTAGTTAAGTAATAACTAATGCAGTAAATTACTTTATAATTTAAAAAAACATTGTGTAATTTAGAGTAATCAAGAATATTGTAATTATATATTTTAATTAATTCATAAGTATTGAAAATTTTTGAAAACTAACTTATTATTGTTACTATATTACAATTATATTTCCATGTTAGCAGAGGAAGTCTGTGAGCTGGCATACTCACTAAAAAAAAGCCTAATACACTCCCGGGTTTCGTAATTTATACGAACAAAATTACAAAAACCAAGCTTTAAAACGAATCGTACCAGAAATGTTTGTCTTTCTTACTTTATGAGATATGCGGTTTCAAACACAGGCTTCTTCTTTCATTTTAAGTACTATAGTTAAAAATTAGTGACACAAAGAGCAGCTAGACATGCCGGAGAATAAAACACTAAACATAATATGAAAAACAGAGGTGCTGACCACTACACTAGACCAATTTTGTACTTATGTGATATATTTTACCCAACTCATTAGAAGTTGACAAATTGTTTTTAGGCGTAATTACCTCAGTGGTAATTGCATGAGTACACAAAGGTTTTTTTAATTAGTTTATCTTATGCTGTTTATTTATAAACAATATACACTTAAAGCAGTTGTAGGCATATATTATTTTAAATGTTTATAATATGATAACAGGGTAATGAATCCTTCAACCCTTTACAAAAGTCTAAATTTTGTACATTTAGTAAACCAACCAACCACGAATATAAATTATATGTATTTTGTAAACTTGCCTTATCATTTAGTGGTAGCTACACATTGAAATAAATTATTGTAAACAAGATACGAGTATCCGTACGGTCCGAATATTTAAGTATAGAATTTCTTCATTATTAATATATTATTAATACTTTATTACCACATTGGATCACTTTAGTTAATTACTTCTTGGGTTGTTTTGGAGTTTATTTTCCCAACAGGTTTTCACCCTGTCAGAAATTTGTTTCCTTACCTGGTCCGAAACCACTCATCTTTTACTTGATCGCTTATTTATTTTTACTTCTTATACAGTCTGTTTATCTTTTTTTTTTATTTTGAATCTTTAACTGTAGGTACTATAAGGAACAACTAAAAGATGAGAGAACATTGATATTACATTTAAAAAACAAGCACGAATACAAATTTTGTAATGTTGTATTTAAAATACAACATTTAGCAATGTTAAATTGGGAAACATGTTTATCTTTTAAAATCGTTTATTTGTCCATTTTATATTTCAGATCGTCTAGTGTAATTCATAGTTTTTCCATATTTTGTTAACATCAGTAATCCATATAATGCTAATTTTATTATTCTGATTTTTCCTAATTGAGGAGTTTGATGAAAAAAGGAACCTAAAATACTATAGGCCCCTTTTCCGGTCAAAGTGTTTATTGAATCCGTTATGATCTTCTCTGTATTTGTACAAAGTTTCATATCTCTATGTTTTTTCTAAAAAAATCGACTACGATATATAGAATGTCATGTCAAGGCAGAACTCGTAGGCAGTCAACGATGTTACGTTGTAAACTAATTAAATTGTTGTAATTGAGGAGTTTATTAGAAAAAGAGCGTAATTCAGAAACTGAGATTTTGAGAAAACAAACGTTCAAGTTTTTAATTAGCTATTAAATATTGACTTTCTTTTCAAAATACTTGAAAATAAGCTGTACTGTAATTCAGTTTTTCCTGGTTTGAACAAAATTTTAATTTTTAGAAATACCTATATCTGCAGTTAATATATAATCTAATATTAATTATATATTTGTATCCGCCCATATTCCATTCACCAGGTTAATACTGACCTACGTCCATTTAACAACCAATGAATGGAAAAAGAGCATTTCTATTATGCTACATTTGTGTGTACGAGGTGTGGCTATTAAACTACGAGACTGTCGTTGTAAAAAACTTTGTACACTTTTTGTACACAAATTTTATGTTTTAATAGCCACACCTCGTATGTACTGTAAGCTTTACAACAATAGTAACAGCCTGAATGAAATGATTTAAAACAAAAATAATTATGTATAACCTAATCAAAATGATGTATTTTTAATATTTACTTTTTCAAATATTTAATTTTTAAGATTAAATGTAGTTTTTATAGTAAAATAGCAAAATATAACCATATAACACAACAAAACGTAAGAACATCACAGAGCTATGGCGCTTAAAATCAGCTGTCAATGCCTCAGAAAAAGGAATGCCTCCACCACAAGGAACAAGATATCGAAATGAAAATTTTCAGGTGTACCAAATGAACTACGTAGATTCTAAGAATGCGTTAAACAGAAAAGGGCAGAACATGGGTTACGCCCGTATTCCATAAAGCTCCTCAATTTACCTAATTCAAGTAGCAAGTAGTTTAAAATTTCTGTTGTGTATTCTGTATTATAATTTTGTGTAGTTTCTCAGTAGTAAAATATTTAAATTTTATATAGACATACATCTGTCCGCCTACTTCTATTGCAATGAATCACAATATTTATAAAAAAATGATTAAAGTTTTGTTTTCTCAATATGTTGTTTTTGTAGGTAGGCCCTTTTTCCATTAAACTCCTCAATTGTTTTATTTTTCGGACTTGTGATTAAATACCCTAAGAAAGATATTCTTTATATTTTACAAATTCGTCAATAAAATTATTTCAAACAATAAACGATTAACTTATATTTTTTTAATATTTCTTTGGGTTTACTAATTGGTTTTACGAAATTTTATTGATTTGTGAAAGTGTAGGCCTACTCCGAAGTTTTATTCAAACTATTATGTTTATTCTGAAATAACGAAATAGTCTTTAATATCTAATATGTAATAAATCTTTAATATTTACTACAAAAATTATTTATTTAACTACAAAATCACAAATAAATTTGTTAAGAAAGAAGGAAATGATATGCAGTAGATCAGACACGCAATGGTGTATGTTTTAGTGTAAAAATCTTATTATAAGAGTGATAGTAAGATAATGTGAACAATGAAAAACGAATAAGAAAAGAACAATTACTTCCGATTATACTGTGACACTATCTAAAAGGAATGTGTGTTCGAGAATTTTCGAGGAGGACCGAGATTTTTAAAATGTTAACGAAAATAATAAAAGTGATAAATAGGGCTTCCAAGTAATAGTTATAGCACAGGTAGGCCTGCTTATTGATGTACGGGTATTTTGAAAGAGACGGATACCTATTTAGATAATTGGTCTTTTTGTAACACTTTCTATTCAATTTTAATTTTTTACAAGTTTTTAAGATTTATACAGAAGCCGTCAAAAGAATTTTGTATTTTTATTGTTATATAATAAATATCTGTCCTCAAAATCTCCATAGCTCATCTATATGAGGGGACACGCGCGTTTTCAGTAAGTTTCGATATGTCTGTGATTCAGTGAGCGAATTGCGTAGTGCACAACAGTGCGTTAGAAAAGCTTAACGTTATTGTGAATTGCTGTCTACTGTTTAACGTTTATTAATTCTAGATCATTTTTTAAGTAGTATTCAGTAAAGTGGTTAAGTTTATTTACTGTTTTTAGTTAATTATAATTAGTTTTTTGTTTATTATTAGTAATTTACTTGCAATTTTTTGTTGTACTAATAAATATTTGACTTTTAAACTATAGTGTGTTAATTATTTAATTTACCCAGATCCCGAAACAGACCTAAGAGGTAAATGTCACAAAATGTTTTATCAATTATTTCTACTATTATTTATGTATATCACGGCAGGTCTCTATTTAGCAATCTCTAAAAATTTAATTTTGCAATTTGTCGTAATAACTCGTTAGGATAGTCGGTTAACCTGTTGTAGAATGATGGATGTAGTTTCAGTGTATTTCGTTTTGAATAAAAAGAATTTTGACTTGATCGTGAAAAGTTTTGTTGTTCGCGAAATATAATAATTTATTGAAATTGTTAACATAAAATTTATCTACGCCACGATTTTCAAAGTCTTTGTAAATTTGTAAATTTTTATTATTACAATTTTATTATTGTCCCTACCCTATAAGTAAAGCAGACTAATTAACAAAACGAACCTTCGTATTTTAAACTTTAAGGAAATAGAATGATAAAAACTGACTAACATTTTGAATCAGAATAGTTTTGAATTCCTAATATTTATTGATAATGACAGCACAACATCGAATAGTAATATTACGGACAATTACACATACATTTACTGTATGTGTTCTTTCCAATATTTTTTATTTTTATTTCATTTTAGCTGGAAGATAAATTAAAAAAATATTTCAATAACGAAAACTGACATAATTTTCTACACAAGAAGAAAACAAAAATATTGTGACACTTATCTTTTAGGTCCATTTCGGGATCTGGATAAAATAAATAATTTACACAATAAAGTTTAAAATTTCAAGTATTTATTACAACTAAAAATTACAATTAATAAAGTGTCTTAAATCTACTAGTAAATTACAATTAATATAAATTAATTAATTCTTACAATAAATTATGAAAATAAATAAACTTAACTCGCACTTAAATTTAATTAAATACTACTTACAAATGATACTAAACATTAGACAATAATTGACACTAACGTTGACGTTCTCTAACGCACTGTTACGCACTACGAAATTCGCTCACTGAATTACATACAAATTGAGGCTGACTCCAAAACGCGCGTGCTTCCTTGTGTAGATGAGCTATGAAGATTTCGATTCAGAGATTTTCAATATAATAATAAAAATACAACATCCTTCTGACGGCTTTTGGATAAATCTTAACAACAGTAAACAAATATTAGGATTGAATAAAAGGTGTGTCAGAAAGACAAATTATCTAAATAAATATATCTACTTTTTGGAAACCCTATTTATCACTCTTATTATTTACCTTAACATTTTTAAAATTTTGGTCCTTCTCGAAAATTATCGAATACACATTCCGTTTAGATATTGTCACAATAATATTTTAATTTGTATTACTTTATAAAATGGAGAATGTAATATAATAAAATGAATCATTAAATCCATCCTTAGTTTATTTATTTATTTTTTTTTACTAATTCCTAATTAATTCTTTTGCTATTTGTTTATAAATTTAAATACAAACTTCAAGCAAAAAGAATAAAAGTCTTAATTACAACATTTTTGAATGAAGAATCAACACTCAGTGGAGTGTTTCAAAAAAATTAACTCTGAACAAAAGTTATCAAAACTATTGACTCTTAACTGAATAATTGTCTTGAAACATGAAGTTGGTGAACCTGAAGATGGCTACTACGACCATTATGAAAATGATAATGATTCAAATTATGGGATGACAATGGTTTGTAGTAGAATCGGCGGTTCTTTTCCATTTTCTGTATGCCACTATCAAATCCGAATTCCCTGAAGGTTGCACAAGTGTTCCTTTCTCCAACTCCCTTCCTAACTGAATACTCATACTGAGACAGACACAATCACGCAAGCGTACACACGTCCTTACCAGTCACAGTATTTATAGTACTATGTTACAAGTTCTGTTGTTTTTTCTTATTTTGAGTTTTTTATTATTTTATATTTTTTACTTAAAGGTTACTTATAACTAAATTATGCTTATTACTAAACATTATTCATATTATTTACATTATATTTTACATTTAATTATTATTACAGTAGGTACTATTTTATTTAATATAATATATGTATATTACGATCTAGTCTTAAGACTAATGAGTAATTTTATTCTAACTTAATTTACTATTGACAATATTACTACAGAGACGCTCAACAGAATCTCGGTAATTATTGTATTATAACACATCAGATACACTACACTTATATTGTTCACTTAAATTTAACACTAATCCTAATCCTGCACTAACACTGCTCAGCTTTTAACACTGACACTACACAAGCTTAAATGGTTTCTTTCTTTTCAGCCTTCGCACCAGATTATCGTTGCCAAGCAAGTGGATTGCTTCAACGTTGTCATGGCGGTGAAGTCTACCCTCATGCTTCTGTCTGAACCTCTGGATTTCGTTGGAGATGAAATCCATTCGTATCTCTGTGGAGGTCAATGTTTCTTATGAAACAGGGTGCGTCGGCTATGTTTCTCAGCACCCTGTTTTGTAAACGTTGAATGATGTTTATATTACTTTGTTTGGTACATATCCAAAGTTGCATACCATACGTCCAGACAGGTTTTATCGTCTGTTTATAGAGCAGAATTCTGTTGTAGACTGATAATGAGGATCTCCTTCCTTGTAGCCAGTACAATTTCTTAAATCTTAGCCCGAGTTCCTATCTCTTCTTTCTAACGTGGGCTTTCCAGTGAAGCTTCGCGCTGAGTGTCATACCAAGGTATTTGGCAGTGTTCGCGTGCAGTACAGTTACATTACTATTACCTTATGTTTTTGAATTATTGACATTGGGAGAGAAAAATCGTCTGAGTATTTTGTACAGACTTTTTTAGTTGTCACATCTTTTGAGATCATGCAATAATCCCTTCTCCTGAAGGAACTCAACAGCATCTTCTTCCATCCGAATATTATTAAGTAAGTGTACAAAATTCATATTAGACTGAGTATGTAGATTGTATAGTAACTAACTATGAAATGGGAGTGGAGTTGACAATACGCAAGAATATTGCTGATCAGATTGGCGTGCTAGACTCAGGAGTGAGAGAAGTGTGCAACCCTTCAGGGAATTCTGATTTGATAGGGGCATATATAAAAATGGAAAAGACCAAAGTCGGTAAAACATAATATTAGTTAAGACTATTAACAAAATCGTGGAGGTGAGTTTTAACACGTTTCAGTTCGTGAATATCTTCGCTGCTGTAGAGGAGGTTAATTGCAAAAAATTTTGATTTCTCTTAGAAAATTAAGTCACCTAATTGAATAGTGTGTCAAGGGAGAAAAGTGTAAGACAGGGTGTGGTCTTGTAATTTCTGATATAAATTAAGTACATAATTTTTGAAGAAACATATTAGTTTGTTTAAATATATATTTTAAAGCTCTTTCAATTAATCAGCTTAACAATTTAATAAAGGTTTACATCAGTTTGTTTAAATTGGCTGGTAAGAAATGAGAACCTATATATTATTATTGCCATACGGACCAAGCACAATTAAGTTCAGTAATTTTATTGAATTACCTGTCGAAACTTTCAGTCATTAACTACAGTACTTCAATAAATACGTGAAGCTAAAGATCTGATTTAAGCTCAATATTTCAGCTGTTCATTGAATGTGGAGGAAACTTGGAAGCATGCCGAACATCAGTCGGTTCTGTATTTAATTTAATATAACGCTACTTATGTACTTGAACATTTTTCTATGCTCTTTTGTAATACCTATAGTACTATACCTAATATTATATTTTGCCTAAGAACTTGCTTAATTTAATTTAATTTAATATAATGCTTCGTATGAACTCAAACAAATTCTTTATACTTTTTAATATATATGACTGATGAAATATTTTCATCCAGGAATTTTCCGTAACATTTATTACTATCGATTTTCAGATTATTACTTTACGTACTGTAACATACGTTAAAATACGTACCCTGTATATCAAAGATTTTGTAACAATATTTTGAGGTAAATATAAAAATGGAGAAAAAGGCAGAAATTTCAAAAATAGAGTCGGGAATGAAACCAAACTAATATTCTATAACGTAATGGCCGTCCCAGTAATACGTATGGACTTGAGATATAGACAATTACGAAGTCGCATGAATGGAAAATCGAGACAGTAGAAATAAGGTTCTTGTGTAAGATGAAAGGGTGGATTCGGTTGGATAGAATAAGAATATAAGGTTGTGATAAGTAATCTTTAACTTGAATGAAAAAATAAAAGAATATCGTGAAAATTGGATACTACACATGCAAAGTACTTCCGCTCAACAATTACATCTGCAAGTCGGTGGTATGCTCCGATTGGGGAAAAAGAAACATTGGTAGATATTAGAAGATGTATGGGAATATAGTATTTAATTTCCGAACAGGCGTATCCCAAGCCTTATTTGAGAGAAAAAAAATATTTCCTTGTGTGAATGTTTTCCACTCGTGAGTAACGAATTTTAATATAATTGGGTTCTCGAATTTCACTAAAACGACAAATTTTCACGTACAGAACATAAAGCTTGTACAGTCTAATTAGTAGGTAAGAAAAGAGAAGAATATCTTCCTTTGTCAAAGAAATTAAAGCTATATCGTTACTCTCTGAAACCAATCTAAATATTGTTTCACATTTATGGAACTGTTAAACCGAGTAATATTATATCTTCATTACAGTCCTGCCACTCCAGAGCACTTCGAATTATAACAGACTGTATTTAATACGTAAATTATGAGACTATTTACACACAATGACTTACAAGTTCCTTGCTTATTCGACACATAAAACAGTACTGCTAACGTTCCCAAAAAAATTAGCAAGACATAAATAAGAACAACTAATTGAGACGAATACACAAGATTAGCTCAGTTACTTTACGGGACAGCCTTCCGAGAAGGGTAAAGAGAGCTTGAAACTGAAACTTGTTTCTCTGTTAAAAATTTAAATGTATTAAAATACAACTACATAGTGATTTTTTAGTCCTATTACCCAATGGTAATGTTTGGTAATTTTTTTCTTAGAAAGGGAAATTTTGTTTTGCGACACGAAGCTGTTAGCCCTACTCAACCAGTATAGATACCACAATAAAGACAATAACTCTGCAAACACCCAACAATAACGAATGAAATAAACCTTTTCTAATTTCATAAATCTCAACGAAAACAGTAAACTATTAAAACACATTAAAACAGTGCTAATTTATTTATTTATTTACAGTATTTGTGAATCGATTTGACTATGGAAAACACCTTCATACATCTTATTGTATTTTGTAAACGTTTATACTATAGTAATGTTTATAATTACTAAGTTTGATTGATTAGGTTGTTATAAAGTCAATTTAGTTGCTTTAATTTCATTTAATTAGTAAATAATTAAAGAATAAGATTCGTAATAATAATTTATTTTAATATCTTTTCACGGTAATTAGGGAAAATGTCTCCTATGATTACTAATAATAGGGTTCGTAACACGACCTGAAACGGCACAAAATTTTGCACAGCTCAAGGAGAGCCAACTCACACTGCCGTATCTATACCGATTGAGTAGGGCTACCAACTTCATGTCACAAAACAAAATTTCCCTTTCTTAGAAAAAATTACCAGACATTAACAATTGGGTAATATGACTAAAAAAATTACTGTATAATCAAAAATGTGAAATTAAGAAAATCAAAAACATAGAAGCTCCATCGATGGTTTGAATGCTATCTGGCATCATTTTACATGTCATCGTCAACATCAGCTCTTTTGTAAGTGTAACAGTACAGATCTATTAGGAAACAAATTACTGAATTCAATAGAACAAAAGTTCCTCCATTATTACCTAGTAAGTTTAGACTATGGAAAACACCTTCATACATCCTATTGTATTTTGAAAATTTTTGTTTATCATATTCTGACAAAGTATCAAAAATATTTTACCTTACAAGAAAATATCTCCAAGACTCTCAACACGTTTCCAGTCTTTAATGCATCGACATCTTATAACACTGCCCTAATTAAACATGAATTTACTGTTATGTTTCAAAAACAGTAAACTCATAAAGTCTATAACAAAAAACAATTGAAAGTACAGTAAAATTAAATCATAATCGATTTGATAGAAGATTTATTTTTGTAGAATTTTTAACTCGTTGAACGAATTAAAAAGAAAATCTCAAATTTTATTCATGATTACTAAGTTTGATTGAATTTACTCATAATTTAAAAATAAATCTTTATAAATTTATCCTGCAGCTTGAAATTAATTCTATTTTATTATATATTATAAATTTCACTAACCCTCTCAGCTACCTCGATCCTTATCTTATTACATGTGTTTCCGTGGATGTACATCATCAGAGTATATAAAATATATGAAATTTAAAACATTTTTTAAAACCTACAGAAGATGTTGCTTCTTCAGTCATCTATATATATAAAATTCTTAATTAATACCTAATAAAATATTAAATTTTTATACAAATTTTTGTGAATTTTGTTATTATTAAATTCATTTATTTCTAATTATTGTTTTTTGGAAAAATAAATTTTTATTTAAATGAAAATATTAAGCACAAATAAAGAGCTTATTAGATGTTTTTGAAGGCATCGAAATAGTACACTGATTAGAATTTGTAATTAAAACAAATATTACAATGGGAGAATATCATATTTATTTTACGTAGGTCCTATTAAATAGAATTTCAAATACTGCAATATTAAATGGAAAAATGTCATCTAAATAAATTTTAAATATTTTATATAAAGGTTATATTGTCAGTGCAGGCAATCTACTGTCACGAACATTAGTTATTCAAATAATATAAATTTTAAATAAATGTAACGATAAAAAGAATAGGATTCTAGATAAGAATTTAATTTATCACTATCTAATTATTTCATCAGAATTTATTTATTTTTTGGGACAGTTTAGATACTGAATTAAATTTATATTAAACACAATTTTATTTGCAGGATAAAATAAAAAAACCGTTCTATATAAACACTTTTCCAACATTGCTTTCATTGTAGTACTTAAATGTGTTTTTATATAACTTTCCAATGCATTGATTAAAATATTTATAACATTTTAATATATTTATTTACATCTTGCTATCATTACGGCGACTTTTCACAAACCCTACAATACGGCAGCCACCAGAAATAACAGAGTATATTAAGATTTTAAAGTGAATTCATTAGAAGGTGTCTATGTCGGATATTAAATTAGTTTTTTAAAAAAATCATAAATACGGGAGTTTATTTTGATGACCATTCCTATATTAGTATGGCAGCCTTTCACTTTGCTATCATTGTGAACGCCACCATATACACATTCATTTTGATATCAATATGAAGACCACGGTGTATATTAAATTCACCTTGATATCAATAGCGAAACCAGCCACGTTGCCAGTTTTCCCGCACAAGAAATGCATTTCGGCGACCCAAAGTATATACATGCGTACACTCTTTTAGCCTTCTCTGAATCATTTCACTACGACGGCTCACACGTATACATTTTGTAACACACAAGCGCGCGCGCCTATAGACGGAATGGCAATATAATTTTACAGTACAGTAGCTCTGCATTAAAACAAAGTGACTGGTAGTACTTAGTGATGTTATAAAATTTTGAATGCCATTAACAATAAATAAATGAACTGAATTGTCATGTAAAATAATTTATACATTATCTATATGACAAGTCAAAAAATATAATCAAATAAGATATTGTAAGAGTAATAATTTTAAAAATTTGGTGTGGAACACTCACACAACTTTCTCTTGCCAATGCAAATAATTAACAATAAACCTAATATTAGTAATAAAACATTAGAAATAAACAAAAAACCAACCTCAATAAAAATAACCTTATTTTAATCATGAGTGAAAAACACAAAATTAAAATCAGTTTGGCTTAAAAATACGGAAAATCACTCTTTCACGCTAAACTAGGGTCTGTAGAGATAACATCCTCTAATTAAAGTTGTAGATCTTTTAATTTCCTATAAATCTGATCACATACACTTTTGTGGTAAAATGCAAACTAAGGCCGAAATTTAAAATAAAACGATTTTTTACACGTTTTCAAGAGAAAGAAACCATAAAATCGCTAATTACCGTAACTAAGCGTTACCAAAAAATTTTCTTAAAGAAACGTTTTAGGATTTTTAATTCTCTACAACTTTTATTATATAAATTTTTGCGCTGAAATGCACATTAAAGCTGAAATCTTAAAAAAAATAATTTTTTTACGTGAGAACAGCCTTATTAAGAATTTCAGCAAACATGGCGCCTACCCTACTTGTAGAGCATAAAACATTTAGTAAACCAGGCGATTTTTAAAAACAATCGTAGGACCAGTTTTTGAGAAAATCGCAAAAAAGTGAAAAATTACACGAATAAACTACTACTTCCGGTTGACCGATTTTGATGAAAATGTTCGTGTCGCGTTTGGTAGTAGTATCTAACTCAAGTTTCTAGTTCGTACGATGTTCTGTTCTTGAGATATTCTGTTCTCACACAACACACACACACACACGCACGTGCACGCACACACACACACACTCACACACACACACACAGACCAATCGCTAAAACATGTTTTTTTGGGGTCAGGGGGTCTGAAACGTGTAGATCCGGTGTAAACTCGATTTCGAAAAATTGACATGAAAACAATAATTTCCTTCCTATATGTTCTTATAGGCAAGAGAAAGTAAAAATATTATTATGCATAAGATAATTATGACAATTCAAAATGTTTGGGATATATGTAAACCGTGTACAATGTCCATTACAGTCCAATATTATGAATTATTATCACGCATTAAATAGTTAGCTGTTTACTTAACTAAATTCAGCAGATAAAATAAATTATATGACAGAATAATTTGAACATAATTTGATGTAGGCCTATATATATTAAAAATATTTTTGAAAAAGTTTAACTTTTACTGAATTCGGTTTAGAAAGAATGGGTAATAAGATCCGCAACACGGTTTTATAATAATGATAAGTTAATTTAAAAATCCAAAAAAAACCCAGGGAAAACTGTCTCGAAATAGATTAAAGCAGAAAGTAAATGAGATGACATTATTCATTATATCAATAAACATGTTATTAAATAAATAAATACGGAAATATTATCAATAACCCATTGTCCATTGTTAATGTATTTAACTCATATTTTCTGGAATTATCGAACACTTTTGTATATTTTCAAACGAAAGAATAGACAGAAAACTTTTATATCCAATTTCAATTTATTTAAAAACCGTTCATGTATTAGAAGTTAATGGATAGTTAACAATTAAGGAGACTGAGTTGGTCTGGTTAAAATTTTCGCTTCTATTTTAAAATATGTCGTAGCAAGTTAACTGAAATACATAGTTAACGAATTTTTTATAACCAACAATATTCCTATTTTCCTAAACAAATAAGAACCCCACATCATAAAAACAAATAATGAAAGGACATTCAAACTTATAGACCTATATGTACTTTGTCCATTTTTTACTTTCTCTTGCCTATATGAATATATAGGAAGGAAAGTATTGTTTTCATGTCGATTTTTCGAAATCGAGTTTTCACCGGATCTACACATTTTCAGACCCCTGAATCCAAAAAACATATTTTTAGCGATTGGTCTGTGTATGTGTGTGTGAACAGAATATCTCAAGAACGGAACATCGTACGAACTTGAAACTTAAGTTGCATACCACTACCGGACCCGACACGAACATTTTCATCAAAATCGGTCAAGCGGAAGTATCAGTTTATTCGGGTAATTTTTCACTTTTTGCGATTTTCTCAAAAACTGGTCTCACGATTTTTTTAAAAATCGCCTGGTTTACTAAATTTTTTATGCTTTGCAAGATAGGATAGGCGCCATTTTGCTTTAAATTTTGGTAAGGCTGTTTTCACGTAAAAAAATTGTTTTTTTAAGGTTGCGGCTTTAATATTAATTTTAGCGCAAAAAATTATATTAACAAAAAATGTAGAGAATTTAAAATCCCAGAACTTTTATTGCAAACATTGTTTTATATAACGCTTAGTTTAGCGGTAATTAGCGATTTTCTTTTTTTTTCTCAAGAAAACGTGTGTAAAAATATGTGTGTATAAAAAGAGTAAAAAATATGTATAAAATTATGTTTTAATTATTCTATCACAATTATTTTTCGTGTTGTATTTTTACTTTCTCTTGCCTATATCAATATATAGGAAGGAAAGTGTTGTTTTCATGTCGATTTTTGGAAATCGAGTTTTCACCGGATCTACACGTTTTCAGACCCCTGAACGCAAAAAACATGTTTTTAGCGATTGGTCTGTGTGTTTGTGTGTGTGTGTGTGTGAACAGAGTATCTCAAGAACGGAACATCGTACGAACTTAAGTTAGACACCACTACCGAACCCGACACGAACATTTTCATCAAAATCGGTCAACCGGAAGTAGTAGTTTATTCGTGTAATTTTTCACTTTTTTACGAATTTCTCAAAAACTGGTCATACGATTTTTTTAAATCGCCTGGTTTACTAAATTTTTTATGCTCTACAAGATAAGGTAGGCGCCATGTTTGCTGAAATTCTTGGTGAGGCTGTTTTCACTTAACGAATTAGTTGTTTTAGTATTACGGCTTTTATATGCATTTTGGCGCAAAAATTTATAGTATAATATAAAAGTAGAGAATTTAAAATTCTACAACTTTTATTTCAAACACTTTTTTGTATAACGCTTAGTTTATAGCGGTAATTAGCGATTTTCTGTTTTTTTCTCACGAAAACGTGTGAAAAATCTATTATTTTAAGATTTCAGTATTAGTATGCATTTTACGACAAAAGTATGTAAGCAAATTTATAGAAAATTAAAAGATATACAACTTTTAATTAGAGGATTTTTATCTGCAGAGCCTAGTTTAGCGTTAAAGAGTGATTTTCCGTATTTTTAAGCCAAGCTGCTGTCGATTTTAATTTTGCCTCTTTCACTCATGATTAAAATAAGATTATGTTTTTTGAAGTAAGTTTTTTGTTTATTTCTAATATTAGGTTATATTGGTCATTATTTGCATTGGCAAGAGAAAGCGTGTGAGTGTTTCACACCAGATTTTTTTGTATTTGATTTTGATGTTCTTATACTAAAAATACAGACAGCAGGCCTACAGTTTTTGATGCCCATTCTTGATCCTTTTTTATGAAGTAGAGTTATGATTGATTTTTTTAGGCAAGTAGGACATTTTTCGGTAAAGAAAGATTAATTTATTAAATATGTCAGTGGACGTAAAACTTACGATGAAACACTGATTACAACCTTTGCGAGGCATAGTAAGAAATCACGGTTCTGAAATAGAAGTGCAAAGAATAATGCAACACCTGTAGACAGTAAAATAAGGAAGACTTGCTGACGAACTATGGGAACTATGAATAGCCAAAGAGACAATGCCAAGCCAGTCACAATAGACCAGCTGTGTTGCCAAGCTTATGGCTGCCCTATTGTTAGCAAAGTGCTAAAAATATACATAGTGTGAATACACACAACTGACGGTGTCACTCCTAGCGGAATAATCATGAACTGTAATATACAATTTCTATTCACTCTGCTATATTTATGGGCACCAGCAAGATTTTATAAAATATTTTTTTGCAAATCTAGGAATCTTCCTGAACCAAAATTGATGCAATACACGAACAGAAGGGTTCGTTTCCAACACCAGGGTATAGTTAAATTTTTTTTACCTAACACGGACGAAAATAACAAGGGTTGCAATGTGGCAGCCATATATGGCTGCCATATGCACCCGGCTGCCACTTTACATACCAAATGCGAAATGTACGGTCTCCGTATTGATAGCAAGATGTTTATATATATATACTATATATATCACTTTTCGTTGGTGTAAATCTCATTAAAAATCATGTAACAATGTCTGGAATGAATAACAGTGTCAGTGAACTTGTATTTAATTTACTATCCTAAAATTATTGCATGTATTTCATTTAATTAAAACAGTTGTCGTTCTATTTTATTCGAAAAAACATAAAACTTTTTGTGAAAGTAATTTTCAAAACAATTTATTTAATTCACGAACGTTTGGGCTTATTAAAACTCATTTTATTTTGTTCAAATAACTAGCCCTATATTTACTCAGAATTAGTTTGGTTTTGGACATAACAAACTGTATTAAGCTTTTTTAAATTTTGTTTTAATAATTAACGACGGCTTTTTATTATTTTTAGCTTTGCTTGGCATAAAAAGTTATGTAATTGAATCTACTATCGTTTTCATAATCATAGACACCCGAGTTTGAACCCTTGCATCTCCAAAACTATGAGTCGGATTTCAACATATTTTACATCGAAATTTAACTCATTTTATTTTACGGTGACATAAATAATAGTCCAATATTTTTAATGATGTTTTAAAATAGCCATATCGAGTTTTGGAAGACAAAAAGACCCGGTGTTTTGCTGCCGCAAGAAATTTCATACATATAAAGGCATGTAACTTGATAATTATTTGACAGATAAGTTTGAAATTTTAACACAACATAGACAATTATATTCTTACAGCGTGTACGAATGTTGAAGTAGAATTTTTAAAATTTAAAAAAATAAACTCGGTAATGCGGGGTGGGCACTACTATCCATGTTGTCTGAATCTAACTGTCTACCTGAAGTGACAATGCAGTCTGTCAATTATTCAGGTCCAACAGGATATCACGTACTCAACCTGGTAAATGGATAGTAGCGCCCACCCCGCATTACCCAGTCTATTTTTCAAAATTTTAAAAATTCTACCACAACATAACTGAATTAATAATTGAATCGGTGAGTGGAAAAAGGGTAATATTCCAAAATCCTTATTTTCGAGAAATTAAAAAAAAAACGGTTTTGTGACTTTGTTTTTGGTTTAATGGTAAAATGTTCAATTGGTCATTTGTAGTTCTTTATTAAAGCTTTTTAATGGTGACTTTAGAATTATTTGTTTTACAATAATCATGGAATTGATTTGTTATTATTAATATGTTGACTATTCACCTTTTTCTAGATTTAGTACAAGTGAATGGGAAAAATTAAGTTGAAAAAACAATATAATGTGCCAATATGCTACAAAACTTTATTTTAATTTTAAAATAATTTAGTTACATTTTGAAAATAATAACACAGAAACCAGTGGTCCAACAGCTGCTCGCTATTGAATGGAAGAAGGGTAATATTCCTGGAATATTATCCTTTTTCCACTCTACTAAATTTTTAATGTAGCTTAGCTGCTTTTAGATACAAGGAATATTTCCCTTTTATCAACAAATACATGCGCCGAAGTAAACTTAACAAAACTGCTATCATCGTTCAATTTCGCATTTTTTGGAATATTACCGTTTTTCCACTCACCGATCCAATTCATGATATTAACATATTTGTAGTCAGTTTAATATGCTGAACAAAACGATAGTTTGCCCGTGCCGAACGATCGAGCGGTTACCGAGATAGCAAGCGTTCAGAATATTGTTAATAAATCGAAATTTAAAGAACGTGCGAATTTGAAAATTTGTACACGCTGCAATAATACAATTGTGTATGTTGTGTTTAAATTTTAAACTTTTCGGTCTAATAAGAGTTCGGAATTTGAGTTACATGCCTCTAAAAAGCATGAAATTTGTTGCGGTAGAAAAAAAGCCGGGTCTTTTTATCTTCCAACCTCGATATGGCTATTTTAAAACATCATTAAAAATATAGGACTATTATATGTCACCGTAAAATGAAATGAGCTAAATTTTTTATGTAAAATATGTTGAAATCTGATCATAGTTTTGGAGATGCAAGGGTTCAAACTCGAGAGTCTATGGTTATGAAATCGATAGTAGTGGTGTAAGACACTGCTTGACTGTCGCCCATTCAGCGATTAGATGCATTCGCCAAGCTAGTTGAAAGTCCAATACAACTTTTGCTTGGCTGTCTGACCGGGTTCTTAAAAAGGCCGTACGGTTTTACCGTTGTATGAGTACAATTACACAGAAAATGGAAGTTATGATTATTCCTAATTACCGTAGCTTCCATTAATAAAGTAAAAACCCTTTAAATAATGCCTGGGAAAACCCACATTGTTAAAATAAGTTATGTTAGAATAGTAGTAAGACAATAAGTTGTAAATGTAGCCAATCATCTGATACGGTTAGTGTTCTTTAGACGGGCGTACTTTCCGCTCTGTGTTTCTGGTGCTTTCTTTCTCCTGCCAACTTGCAGCCAGTCATTGGATGGTTCTCCTTCATTTGGCACTCAAGGTTGGTTGAACGAGGTTGGAAGGACCAAAGGTTTTCTGATTTCGGGTAAAGGAGACCGAAATCAGTTCCCTTAGGACTTAAATTTGGAATAATAGTTTAAAAAAGAAGAGGTATTTGAAGAGTAACCAGGAGAACGAGGAGAAGAAGAAGAGGAAAGAGGAAAAATTTTTAATTGGAGGTAAATACATTTGTATGTTAATTAAGTATTTGTTAAGTTTTGTTTTTGTATTAAAGTCGCGGCAGAAAAAAGGTTGGCTATATTTTAGATAGCTTGAGAATATTTTGTTAGTAGTGTCGTATTAGTATTCATTAAGTACAACTTAGTACACAAGTTTAGTATTCATTAAATATTTCGTTTAAACCATAGAAAAATAGTTTTCTTTATTTATTTTTCTTATGCTCTACTAATAGAGCTAGCACCCAATACTTTCTTTTTCATTCGTTGTTTTAAGTCCGTAATAAAGTATTTACCCACCAGTATAGTTGAAGGTGGTGCACGGTATAAGACAATACGTATTATGGCTTACAATGTATCTCACTGAACACCTCTGTCACTCAATCAGTTATGAGCTCAAGTTTTCCAAATTTTCCGAGAAAATTTGTTAGGATACCCAAAATTAATTTTAAGCAAAATAATTTAATGTAGTAACTTAAAGAAGAGTTGAAATATAAATAATAAAGAGTTACAATAAATAAAAGTACAATAATAAAGAATTGAAGCACATACAAATAATTACACAATAATAATCTTGAATACATACAAATGTACGTACATGTTAATTTTATAGTTATTTGCTGAGTAATATAGTTCGATTAAATTTTAATCTAACAATCCAGGACACTTCAAATTATGACGGACTCTATTGTAAATTAGAAAAAAACTAGAGAAACTTCATCGATGGGAGATCTTCTACCTCATGGCCATCAAGTTTTTATTATTATCATCGTCACTATCAGCTTATTTCTAATTGTAAAGCAATTTGAAGGTAAATATGTAGAATTGTGTAATAAAATTTAAAAAAAGTTCTTTTAATCATTGATGATTTAAATTTCAAGGTTTTTAAATTGTAATTTCTCTATTATAGCCTTCAGCGTAACACCATTCGATGTACTATATACGAGAAAAATGTTTTTACGAAAAATTGTAGAAAGGGGCGATTTATAATACTTTAGGGAACTTCATACGGCATATATTTTTTTAATAAAAAAATTAAATTCTCATTAGCTGTTAAAACTTTAAATGTCATTCACAGCAAAAGAGAAACTGAAATGTGTAAATAAAACTTCTTTTTGTTTTAAAGTAAAATAATTTAAATGCCAGAGAATTTAAAATAAGTAAGTGCTTTCTCCATCCTTTAGTGTTTGATTACAAAGTCGAGGTTTCTGGTTTATATTGACATTAGGATTTGAACATTTTTATAAGTTTAAATCCTTCATAATTGTTTCAGACATCTCTGTATTCAGTAATGACCAGAGTTGTGACACAATTCATTAGTCTTCCTTATTACGCAACTAACTTAAAATATTTTTTTTATCCAACTCAAATTATTTCTGAGGTTTACATATGACTTCAATAACAAAATTTCTCAAAGAAATTTAATTTGATATCATTCTTACAGTCTAATCATGTCCTACTTTGAAGAAAGTCGCTGATTTATTCTATTCAAAACTTTATTTTTCAGGGATTGCCAAACATTTCTTAATATAAATTCCTTCTAATAAAATAATAAGGTCACAGTGTTTCTAAAAATAATGTAAAATCCGATTATGAAATTACTGGAATAAATTGAACTTTCCTTTCTAATTATATAAAAATGTCATCCTTTTCATTTCCAATTTATTTACTTCTAAAAATTTTTACAGTAGCAGATGTATCTTAGTTTTACTGCGTGTATAACAATTTTTCCTGGTTAGTAAAGTTTTATATTTTTTATCTATGAGTATAAATACTCATACTAAGCCGTATTATAATATTTACTTATGATATTTCGAGTTTCTTTTAATTTAATAGTTATTATTAAGTTGTACGTCAGAACCAGCTACGACGAAAATTTTTCTTATGCTCTACTAATAGAGCTAGCACCCAATACTTTCTTTTTCATTCGTTGTTTTAAGTCCGTAATAAAGTATTTACCCACCAGTATAGTTGAAGGTGGTGCACGGTATAAGACAATACGTATTATGGCTTACAATGTATCTCACTGAACACCTCTGTCACTCAATCAGTTATGAGCTCAAGTTTTCCAAATTTTCCGAGAAAATTTGTTAGGATACCCAAAATTAATTTTAAGCAAAATAATTTAATGTAGTAACTTAAAGAAGAGTTGAAATATAAATAATAAAGAGTTACAATAAATAAAAGTACAATAATAAAGAATTGAAGCACATACAAATAATTACACAATAATAATCTTGAATACATACAAATGTACGTACATGTTAATTTTATAGTTATTTGCTGAGTAATATAGTTCGATTAAATTTTAATCTAACAATCCAGGACACTTCAAATTATGACGGACTCTATTGTAAATTAGAAAAAAACTAGAGAAACTTCATCGATGGGAGATCTTCTACCTCATGGCCATCAAGTTTTTATTATTATCATCGTCACTATCAGCTTATTTCTAATTGTAAAGCAATTTGAAGGTAAATATGTAGAATTGTGTAATAAAATTTAAAAAAAGTTCTTTTAATCATTGATGATTTAAATTTCAAGGTTTTTAAATTGTAATTTCTCTATTATAGCCTTCAGCGTAACACCATTCGATGTACTATATACGAGAAAAATGTTTTTACGAAAAATTGTAGAAAGGGGCGATTTATAATACTTTAGGGAACTTCATACGGCATATATTTTTTTAATAAAAAAATTAAATTCTCATTAGCTGTTAAAACTTTAAATGTCATTCACAGCAAAAGAGAAACTGAAATGTGTAAATAAAACTTCTTTTTGTTTTAAAGTAAAATAATTTAAATGCCAGAGAATTTAAAATAAGTAAGTGCTTTCTCCATCCTTTAGTGTTTGATTACAAAGTCGAGGTTTCTGGTTTATATTGACATTAGGATTTGAACATTTTTATAAGTTTAAATCCTTCATAATTGTTTCAGACATCTCTGTATTCAGTAATGACCAGAGTTGTGACACAATTCATTAGTCTTCCTTATTACGCAACTAACTTAAAATATTTTTTTTATCCAACTCAAATTATTTCTGAGGTTTACATATGACTTCAATAACAAAATTTCTCAAAGAAATTTAATTTGATATCATTCTTACAGTCTAATCATGTCCTACTTTGAAGAAAGTCGCTGATTTATTCTATTCAAAACTTTATTTTTCAGGGATTGCCAAACATTTCTTAATATAAATTCCTTCTAATAAAATAATAAGGTCACAGTGTTTCTAAAAATAATGTAAAATCCGATTATGAAATTACTGGAATAAATTGAACTTTCCTTTCTAATTATATAAAAATGTCATCCTTTTCATTTCCAATTTATTTACTTCTAAAAATTTTTACAGTAGCAGATGTATCTTAGTTTTACTGCGTGTATAACAATTTTTCCTGGTTAGTAAAGTTTTATATTTTTTATCTATGAGTATAAATACTCATACTAAGCCGTATTATAATATTTACTTATGATATTTCGAGTTTCTTTTAATTTAATAGTTATTATTAAGTTGTACGTCAGAACCAGCTACGACGAAAATATGTTTACAACTATACTTATTACAATAATGGTACGTTAATTTAATATACTAACATAATTTTACACTACGTTATCAAAATTGTTCACACATATATTTTAACAATGTACTAGTTTCACATACATTCCCAACTAAATATATCTCGTATTACACCTAAACATGCGCCGAAATTGAAGAACACCCATTCACTAGATACGTAACTCTTTAGGGTGTGTTGTTTAGGTTATCAACAGAAAGGCTGGTTTAAACCTTTAGAAACTTTACTAAGCAAAAAAATGTAGTGAAGTGGTTTACGATGCCTTCCTCACTGAGTGGAAACTTATGCTTTTCAGCATGCCCGATGCTCTGAAAACCTCTACTTTCCAACATGCAAATGACACCTTTACTTCTTTCACCACAGTATCTGCCTTTATAATGAATCATTACTCTGAAAGGAGATAACTTTGACTACTGTCTTTTACACCTTTACCTCTTCTGTTCCTTAATGCTTCAGTCATATAGTTGGCTGACCATTTGTTAAGAAACCGAACTATTTTTTGTAGCCCTCGAACTAGTTGATTGTAGAATATCAGTCTACGATCCGGCATATCACTGATCTAAGGTCAAGCTCAATAAGTCAATTGTTAAATAATTCAAAGAAATAATTTTAAATAATCACTATTAGTCATCAAAATAAATAATTTCTAATTATATTTTAAATATTCTTAATCAAAATTAAATATATATCAAGCAAAATTGTAAAAAGAAAAAGAAAAATTATGAATAATTATTCAAGTAGTCAAAGATTAAATTTTTATTACAGATGAAGCAATAAAACAACAGAAAATATAATATTTTAAATAAGTAATTTGAACCAATTAACTAATAATTAAAAGAAAATAGAAGAACATCAAGATTTATTTTAATAATGAAGAAACTGGAACAATATGATGATTTAAAGTAAGTAGATTAAAATATAAAAGAATTTGTTGAATACTATAAAACCGATGGCAACAATGCATCGATGCCCCATTTGATTCCCAATCGATGGATGTACAAGAAGCCAACAAGAAGACTGCAAGAAATCAAGAATAAAATCGTAACTATAAACTTTTAACTTATAATTGAGCTCATTAAACATTATTAATCAATTAAAATATTTTCAGGTCAACAATATATTGCAATATTTTAAACAATTAAAGTCATTAACGTAATTAGAATTATATTTACAGTGTCATCAATATCTATAAAACTATTTTAAGAAAATCAATTTAATTTATGAAGAATCAATTAGGTTTAGTTAATTTAAAAGTTTTCGTTTTATAAAAAATTACATTTATTCACTTTTCCAATTCTTTCTTTTATTTCATTACAATTTTACAAAATCGAGTCCACATAATTTAACACTGTGTACGCCCGTTACGGACAATTCTTTAAGATATCAACCCTTTTAATTTCCTGTGGTGTAACGTCACAGCAGTTTGATTCAGTGCCATAAAAATAATTAATTAGATATCACAAATCTGAACAACAAAATACTTTATTTAACTTTTCAAAACAATTTCTCGGAAAAAACCTCGTCGTGAATTGGCTGGTGCATAACTAATAATAGATTTCTAAGCCAGCAATCTAGAAAGTTTGAAACAGAAATTTCCTAACAGTTAACACAATACAAACAGAAACACAAACATTAAAGTGTAAGAGTGCTGTTACGTTTATAAAAAACGACATGCATCGGTTCAAATGGTCTAAATGCAAATACTTAATTTTTTTTCTACTGAATCACAAAAAAAAACTGATGTACTGAACGCCAACTATAGGCCTACTATTTTTCAGGGCTGATGAGCTCTGAACGTACCCACTGCCTTCTACCCACTTAATAGCTAGTCATTGACTTGCCAGCAACGTTGCCAACACTTGATCTCGTATCTCTGTTATATTATTTTTTCAGCCACTTTGTTGGGTTTTAAATAACATTATTATAACCTTTGGCTATATTGCTTGAGTCCCAGCTCTGTGTAGCTGGAAGGAATGCAGTGCGTTGTTACAGGGAGATGAATGAGTTAGTAGTGTTTCACAGCTGATGCATTTGTAGTGGTAGCGTGTACTAACTAGACTAAAAAATGTTCTTATCATCCGGCGCATTAGTTTAAAAAATACCTACCGAGTTATTAACTTGGTCGGATTCATAATATATAACTTACCAATTTATATCAAAATATATAAATAAATAAATGTAATAAATACAAACAAATACGTTAAATACGGAAAGTTTGAAAACGAATGTTTTGTATCAGAGCAATACAACAATCGTTCGCCCAGCAAGCGTCACTCATTCATTATACCTCACCCGTACTCTTCATCCCGCAACTACATGGAGCTTGGAACCGCACAATACAATCAGCTGATTATATTATAAAGTATTGCATGTTGACGCGCTATTTATTCGATCTGTTGCTTACGAGATCTGTTTCCTGCTCGCCTTTCATCATGTGGTCTTGGGTTCGAATCCCATTCAGGCACGGCATATTTTCATACGTTACAAAAAATAATTTCATCCTTCACCGTCTGCATTAGCAGTAATTGCACAACAGTCGGACGTTAAAACAAACAAAAAATCCTTACGAGATACAAGATACGAGTGAACTACTGCGGCTCTTATACCCTTTTCATCAACCGTGAAAATCATTGTAGGTTATGCGAAAGCCGTAGAATTAGGGCTGAGTGACTTAATAATCTCACAACCAATAAGAGCTTTCACATTTATGTTATATTGTGTAATTTTTTTTTTTTTTTTTTTTTTTTTTGCTACTTGCATCCTGGAGACTCCAAAGGGAGTATAGGACATGTCAAGGTAAATTTGATGAACTGAAAGTTTATCACCAATGTGATAAATTTACTACTTACCACCAAAATTTGTTTTTGCTACTGCTTACTTCAGTATGCTTGTCATGAACCGTATTAAATTAAATATCACACACAATAAATAATAAAAATAAATCAAACACAATGATAAATTCAACACTTACCAATAATTTCACCCTACTACTGCTCAACTCAGCAGGCTTGTCAAGAACCCCTTTGTATCAAATTGTACACAATATTTGTTTAATTAAAGTTAAATACCAAAACTATTTAGAAAGGAATTCGTGCACACTGTAAAATGTTTCATCAATCAAATATTGTTTTAGCTTTTTTTTAAAATGACTTAAATTGTCACAACTTTTTAAACCTTGAGGCAATTTATTGATGTATTTTCTACCTGCATAAGTTGGTTTTTGTTCAAACAATTTAGTGTTGTGATTAGCAACATAATAATCGATTCTGTTTCTTGTGTAGTGGTTGTGAACATCTAAATTCTGTAAAAAGGTATTTTTCTTTACGTACATTATCACTTCAAAAATGTACAAAGAAGGAACCGTGAGCAATTGCAGCTCTTTAAATAGTGATCTGCATGAGGTAAGGTGGTTGACTCCCATCATACACCTAATAGCTTTTTTCTGTATTTTAAAAACTCTTTCCATGTTACCCTGTGATGAATTACCCCATACTAATATGGCATACCTGATATGAGATAAAATTAAACCATGATAAGCTGCTATAAGCAATTTTTTATCATTTAATCTGGCAACTTGTTTTAATGCAAATACCCCAGATGATATTTTACTACAAATTTGATCGGTGTAATAATCCCACGATAGGGTCCTATCTAGTGACACTCCTAGAAACTTCACTGTTTGCACATGATCTAGGATATTATTTTGTATCAAGACATCCACTTCTCTGTTTTCCCTTACGTTGTGTTTGTTTTTGAACTGTAAGAACTGACACTTTTTCCCATTAACTGTTAACATTAATTCATTCAGAAATTGGACTACAGATTCTACGCTAATCTGTGTGTTCACTTCGAGACTATCTACCAGTAAACTTTTGTTTATGATTGAAGTATCATCAGCAAACAATAAAGCTTTACTGTTGGGTAAGATATCTGGTAATCTATTTATATACA
Source organism: Catonia carolina (assembly GCA_035578175.1). NCBI lineage: Eukaryota > Metazoa > Arthropoda > Insecta > Hemiptera > Achilidae > Catonia > Catonia carolina. The sequence continues at coordinate 377,932,902 of JAQMRL010000001.1, forward strand.
ACAAAAACAAAATGGGACCTAAAATTGACCCCTGTGGAACACCAGCTTTGACATCAAGCTTTTCAGACAAAATTTTTGTAAGTTTCCCCCTAACTACTCTAGTTATTTCTACACACTGTACTCTACCTACCAGATAAGACTGAAACCATTTAAGTTCTACGTCCCTAATACCTAATGACTCTAACATTTTCAACAAAACTTCATGATCAACACAGTCGAAAGCTTTACTGAGATCTAAAAACACAGCTAAGGCTTTCTCTCCTGCATCCAATATATCAACTATCTGCTCAAAAAGTGAGACAATAGCAGTTTTGGTTGACTTACCCTTTTGGAAACCATGCTGATCTTTTGAGATGATAAGGTTTTCAGTCAAAAAATTGATTAACCTAATGAACACTACCTTTTCAAAAATTTTGCTAATAGTGTTTAATATACTTATGGGCCTATAATTTTCAACTACTTGGGTATTGCCATTCTTAAACACAGGCAATATTTTACCTTCCTTCAGTTGTTTTGGAAATACACCTCTTTCCAGGGAGAAGTTAATTAGATGAAGGAGAGGTGTTAATAAAAACTTTTTACATTTTTTAACAACAATACTTGAGATCCCATCTAACCCTACTGTTTTCTTACTTTTTAAGCTATCGATAACTGATTCTAGTTCCTCATATGAAACTGAGCTAAATACAAAATTATCTACAACTCTATCCCCCCTAACTTCATAATATCCCTCAGTTTCCATAATCTGCTGTTTAAGCTTTGAAGCTACTTCCTGATAATACTTATTAAAATAATTACTAATTTCTGATCCATTCTCTATAACTTCATTATTACTATTGACAATTTTTGGTATATCTGTGTATCCCCTATTACTAACTACATTCCGATTCCTATTTATTGTTTCCCATATTGCTGAGTTTAAATTAGTTGATTTACGAAGGACTTCAGCAGTTTTTTTGCATTTGGCACTCTGAACTTTTTTAGCATAATATTTTTTAATTTGTTTGTATCTTTGCTCATTCAATTCATTTTTATCTGATTTGAACTCAGAGTAGACATCTCTGACTTCAGATTTCAGTTTCAAAATATCCCCTGTAATCCATTGGTCTATTTCACTAATTCTCTTTGTTAAAACTACCCTTTTTACTGGACAGCTACTATTATAGTGAAATTTTAAAGTTTCAATAAAATAATGATATTTTTGATTAATTTCGGAAGCATTGATAACAGTCTTCCAATCCTCTTTGGATAAACTGTGCAATAAACAATTTATATTACCCTTGTCCTCTTGCCTAGTTTCTTTATTAACTTTTTGATTCAGGGCCTGACCACCTAAATGCTGAATTTCTATTACTTGGTACCCGTGATCAGAGAATTCTGAACCCCCTAACCTAACCTGACAACTAACAATATTTGCTAGAATATTATCTATTATCGTTTGAGAATGGCTAGTAATCCTTGTATAATCACTAACTTTTATATCCAGATTGTTCATGTTCACGATATCCCTGAACTCTTCGGACATTTTACTCTGAATAGCAAGATTTACATTATAATCACCCATAACAACAACTCTTAAGTACCGTTCAGTCAAACTCTCCAGCAATGCACTGAACAATTTACAGAACTGGTCCCAATCACCATTTGGAGACCTATAAACACCAACGACAGCCATCCTTTCCTGTACCCCCAACCTAACTTCTAATCCTACTACTTCCATATTCATTTCCTGAGAAAACCTATCTACAAAAGGTAAGTTACGTGTATGTATGTTCCTACTAATATTAGTCAGTATACAGACTCCTCCACTTTTATGAAATTTCCTGCAGTAAGAAGCATTAATAGAAAACCCCGGAAAGCTAATCATAGGAATCTCATTACTTTTTAACCCATGTTCGGTGAATAATACCATATCTGGGTTCTCAGACCTTAAAAATATTTCAACCCTATCTATTTTATTACTTAAATATTGAATATTTTGGTGCAAAATAGAGAAGTGAGATGTATTCCTAACCTGAACTTGATTGATGAAATCATTTTGTGCACCTACCTGTTTATTTCCTATAATTTCTGCATCTGTTGGTAGTGGATGCACTAACCTATCATCCGGATTTAAACCTAACCTGTCATTACCTATTTGTAGCACCTGTGATTGCTTAATGTGAGGTTGGGTTGTCCTAACATAACCTACCCTTCTTTTTCTTAACTTTTTTCCCCCTTTTTTAGCCATTTCATTAAAAAAGTATCCTTAGATTTTAATTTATCTGGGAGTTTACATGTAACGAGTGAAGCTAATCTATCACACAGTATGTTTTTGCCAGTTAAATTTAAATGTAACCCATGTTTAGTATAGTTATCACGATTTAACCTTTCATTGATAAAGTTGATTTTTACCCTTTCAATTGATTTATTTTTTAGGCTGTTAATTCTTTTATGCATTTCGTGGTTTGTTTTACTTATAACTTTGTTTACTTCTGGCTTGTCATACCGAAATGGAATAGCGTTTATTATTAAATTAGTTTTATTACTTAGTGGAACCAATTCTTCGAATGTTTTTAAGATTTGAGGAGTGTTTTTAAGTTGTTTTGATTCTATGTCATTGGTTCCTCCAAGAATTATTAAATGGTCATTTATACCTAAGGTTTTTACATCGTCTTTAGATGACTTAACAACTTCTTTTAGAGGAGCATTCGGCTTAAACACTACTTTTACTTCAAATTCAGAATTTAGTTTTTTATCTAACAATTCCCAACATTCACGGCCATGACTATCCGCCAATACTAGGACTTTGTTTTTCCTATTATTATTATTATTACTTTTGGTAGACGGTTTAGTCCCTACAGCTTCACTATACAAAAGATTCTTAGGACCGTTTTTATTTGTAATTTTAGTATCATTTTTAGTGCCGTTTATTTTTTTACTATTTTTATTGTCATTAGTTTTTGCAGCATTTAACTCATTTAGAAGTTTTAAATTGACTACTTTTATTTCATTTTCTAAGGCACGGTTTGCTTCCAATAATTTAGCGATTTCAGTTTTGTGGTCCATATCATTTATTCTTATTATTTCTTTTAGCGAAGCTATTTCCTGCTCTAATTTATTTCTAAGTTCCTCGTTTATTTTGTTACTACTTATTATTGCATCCCTAATGTTTTTTTGATCTTCATTCAATTTAGCTACCTTTTTTTCTAAACTAATCGGAGATTTAAAATTTACATGGGACCGCGTAACGGGAGGAGAAGACTTAATTTGTTTACCTAAACTTGAATTTTTAGTGGCCATTCCTAACAATTAATAAACTTTAACTAATTATCTTAAACAATTTAAACTTTGTATTTACTTTAAGTCACAGACTATTTTAGAACTACCGGCGAACTTCCTAACCTCAAAACTATCGACAAACTAATTTGATACAATACTTAAACTTATTGGAAAGAAAAAGAAAAACTTATACGTACAATCTGAAACTAACTGTTTAAATAACTTATTAAACAAAAATTATACTTATAGGAAGTGAATCTATTTCAAAATCTTCTAAAAATTCGGGAGCTAACTTCACAGCTGTGTTGACACTAGAATCCAATATGGCGGACCCCGATTTTTGGCGGACCCCGGCGAAATTGAACCTCGATGGTTGGTCTTTTAAAAATTCAAGCATTATTTTACTTAAAATTTAAATTGATTAAAACATTACATATTACTGACGTAAAAATACAAAACATACACATAAAAGATCTTAATTTTTTGGTACAACATTAAAATTGATTTATTCGAAGAAAATTTAACTCCATAGGAAAAAATATTGCAGACCGTTCTAGAAAATTAAACTGACACAGTGTTAATCTAGACACTGTTCTATTCTATAACTTATAAACAGATCATATAAGAATAAATTTTAATACCTTAGAAATCCTAACATTCTCTGAGACTGAATTTAAGAGAGTTTTGTTATGACTGTTGCAATTCTTGAACCATCTTATTTTATGATGTAATTCTGAACAATGATGAGATTTATTTCTTTTTGTTTCGCGTCCAACTAATGCAAATTATGCCTGGTGCACTAAAGGGTGATTAAAAAATAACAGACCAGATTAGAAATCGAACCTGGGATCTCAAGCATAGAAGTTAATCGTACTGACTAAGTAAGAGTTCTTTAAATGAGTAAACAATTATTTTTCAAGTCTTTTGCTGATAAAAATTTGAATGAGAATGCTAGTTTAATTTGACAGTTACGAATTTCTTCAAGTACACAATTATTATTGGTAAACGGTTTTTGTACAAGTACTTTAATAATTAAAAACTGTCACCTCTTCAGGATAAGTGACAGCAGATTAACCAAAAGAATATTTGACTTTCTGTATAAAAAGAAGAATAAAAATGATTGGTTAAAGGGGGTGATGAGAGATATGGAGGAGATTGGAATCGACGAAGAAGGAATGTTGAATAGAGCTACGTTTAGAGAGGCTGTCAGAGCTTTTGCTGGTTTTCGGGAGCGCGTTTCTTTGAGGAGGACGGTGGAGTGGTCTGAGGAGAGGAGAGAGGCTGCAAGGGTGAGGCTGAAGAAGTACTGGGACGACATCAAAGCCGGTAGAAGGAAAAGGAAATCCTAATGCTGATCGTTTCTCGTGGTCCACAGATGGCCGAAACGAAAAGAAGAAGAAGAAGAATTAAAAACTGTCAGTGTTATACCACTGAATAACTTTTTTACCGTAGATTTTTGTAAAACCTTCAGCTTAATCTGAGATAGAGTTTGTTAACGCATTTATTTAGGGTACTTACAATACATCAGGTTGGTCTATTGATAAACTTGTCGCCACGAGTCAGCTGTTTAACAGCTGTTTTTCAGATAGGAAGGTTCTGTAGCTCAAATCCTAGTAAAGGTAGTTACTTTTGTGCGGATTTGAATACAAGATATCGGTTACCAATATAACCACTAGAAGTTGGGAGTTCAATTGACCATACTCTTTCATAAATGGCCACCTCTTACAACATCAACCTCATCTCATTAGGTCGTAGGGTAGCTTATTGTTCTTAAATTTTAAAGATTTCAACTGTCACCGTCGTCAATTGGGTATTGTGCTGCCGACTATCATAGCTTCCAATTAGCGACAGAGGGAATCGCTAATAGTTCCGAAAGGGGCGGTAGGCCTGTAGCGATGTACCGATAGAGACGTTTTTCGCCAAGGCCAAGACCAATAACCGCCCTCAACCACAGCGCTCTCGGCGACTATATAAAGAACGCTCCACTGAACCAAAGAGATTTGATTCCACGCCAGTCTACAGCATCGCCGAGACTTCTTACATCGTCACACAGTTACCGGACTCCAGCGAAGACTCATCGTCGACCCCGCAACAGAGAAGATGATGCTTCTTCTCGCCGACGCGACACCGTAAGCCGTCGACCGGGACTGTCATCGTCCGCTGCCGTGAGCGATGACCACAGCAGCCCCTCAACCGAGCGTAACGCCCACCGGATCCGACGAAGCAGCCATCGACGCACTACTGCGAGGTAAGAAGATGACGTCTTTGCTGGATGATGACTGTCGTGTAGCCCAGCTCCCCGACCGCCACGACGACTACGACCGACGCTTTGCCAAGACGACCACCGTTTAAACGGCCGTTTTCAGGGGCATCAAAAAGTAAAGGTTTCAACTTGCCACTTATGTCGCCACCCGGTGATACAGCGTATGTACACACATTAGGAATGAAAAAAATTACTTACCTTATAGTAGTAAGTTTACTTTGAATTCCATTGTCAATAAACACGTATTCAATAACAAGTATCCAATAATCAACAGAATTTAGGCATAATATTATGGTCTAATTCATGAACAGACCTTTTTGTTTTCGTATAAAATGATGGGCAAGTACATTAACAGGTATATTATTTTTTTATTTTTTTATTTATTTAACGTCGCATCAACTACAATGGTTGCGAAAAAGTTAGAATAGTTACATGAAGGATGAGAGATTTTTGTACCGTATGAAAATATGCCGTGCCTGAACGGGATTCGAACCCACAACCGCATAATGAAAGGCGAGCACGTTACCAACTACGCCAATGTGACTGGCAAAAAGTATATTGTTCATAGTTTACAGGAATATTAATTAAGTACAACTAATAAAAAACAAGACTTAAACAACTAGAGACTTGAACAGAATATTAATTATGAACGACATTCCCTTACCTCGTATTAGATAATTGCTCTACTAACAACTCCGTACTAGAGTAAATAATACAATGATCAACGTTGTGTGTCCTATCTTGCACGTTAATGAACTGGGTGATTATTTGTGATTAAATGGTTAATGAGAGAAGACCGCAAAATCCACGGCCCTCATTTAGTAACCTATATCTCTCACTAACCACAGCTCCCATGACTATGATACTTGCGAGAATGAGAATTAATTTCTTGCACCTTAAGTTATTATTGGCATTATTAGTTTTGTAATGTGTGGTACAATTAACCATATGAAAATTTTACTGGAAAATACTTACCGTAATTTCATGTCATTTTAATAAATAACGGTGAATTATATTACAGAGTTTTTGAGAAATTTTACTTTTAAACTTTGCTTCTTAAAAAAATTAATAAAGAACAAAGATGTACTCGGTATGAGAGTGGATACGCTTTTGTGTCACTCAATTATTAAGGTTTTTTAAAGAAAAAGTTGTTTAAGACTGTACAATTTGTAAAAGCACTTTTGTACTGTATAATCATAATATACTATAGTTTTTGTTTAAATTAATAATATATAACTTTTCAGTTTACTTCTTTTTTCAGTTTTTCTTACTTCATCAACATTTTATAATATTCAATACTAGGAACTAGTGAAAAAGATGATATAGTCTACATGAAAATAATTTGTATTACGTTTCGAAAGAAATCTCTACTCAATAGTACAAAAAATAGTAAAATTAATATTGCTAAATGGAAGGCATGTTGTTGCAACGACTGGAAGAGCATATAATTTCCATTGGGGTATTCTTGGGCCAGCGTCCGCGCTTTGGTCTTCATCGAGGGTTGTCTACAGTAGACACCATTAAAGAGACACTAAAAATGGTGAAGAAAGCCAGGAAGAAAGGCGAAGTGAGGAAGAGTTTCTGTGCAATGAGAGCAATAAATAAAGAACGCCTTCAACTCCCTCAAATGGCCAGATGTGTTGGAGGCTTTAAGCAGGAAGAACGTTCCAGAATACCTGTGGAACATCATAGAAGATTACCTTCACTTAAGGCAGATACTCTATGAAGGTGATTGATGGTTCTTCCGGAAGATTATGACAAGAGGTGTTGCACTGGGTTCTCGTCTGGGGCCGTTCTTCTGGAAGTTGGTGTATGACGACCTGTTGAAAATCCAATTACTGGAAGGAGTGAAAGTCGTGGGATTCATCAATGATAGCATCATAATTGTCGAAGCTTTGAAAGAGCATGTCTTGGAAGTCAGGATGCAGGATAGCATTGCCATAGTATAGAGGTAGCTGACTAGCAGAGGGCTAGAGATGGCAGTCAACAAGACGGAGGTGGTACTGGTGACAGAAAATATTGCACAGGACCCAATATTGGTTATAGATGGTGTGCGGATTGACTCAAATAAGCAGCTGACGAACCTTGGAGTTGAAGTGGACAGGGGTCTCACTTTTGAACCTCAAGTGATGAAGGTGTCAAAGAAGACCGCCGTGATGGCAGGGAAACTATCACGGTTAATGCCTAATGTTGGTGAACCCAGAGATAAGAAAAGAAGGTTGTGGGCGATTTGTCCATTCAATACCACTCTATGCAGTGCCAGCCTGCATAAAAAAATTGCTAAATAATTCAAACACACTTCAGAATCCCTTTCCGGTTATACCCAAACACCAGAATCTGATATAGCGTGATGACATAGTTTAAACTCATTTTCCTACTGAACTATTCAATATTTTCTAACGGGTTAACTTTCACTAGACAGAAAATCGCCTTCTGTTTAATATTATGTATGCTGCTTATTTGTACGACGAAAATTGGCTACGTAGTATTGGGAAAGAAAAGATAAATATTTTTGACTTCTTGAAGCTAATTTTTATAGAGTGTCTGACATAACAGTTTTAGAGAACGCCAATCGTTATGCCGTTGATTATATTAATTTCTTTGTTTCATTCTCTTGATTTTTCATGTCACATTGTTTGGTGACTAATTTATGGTTCTCAAACAAAATAAATAAAGTTGTCTCAAGCCCTCCCACATACTCTAAGTTAAAACCTTATAACTTATGTCAAAACAAACTACAACAAACTTTTGTATATGCTATCCTTTTCATGTATTGATAGAAAGACGAGATATTTCGTAGTAAGCAAATAAAATAGAACCGAAAGGGACCTAGTGTGACTGAACGCTTGGAAAGTGTGATCAAATTTCAATATCAAACTTGTAAATATTCACAATAATTTAATTTTTATATAAATAGCCTAATAACATATTTTCTATGGATTTAGCAGGACTATTTTCGTTTCTAGATTAATACTTCTAAAATAAAAATTAAAGTGTTTGTTTTGGTCGTAAATGAAAACGAAAAAATTTGGCTCGAAAGTGGTTCTATTCAGAAATTTGTTATAAATAATAGTTTTTGAAAATTTTTAGGAGTTAAATTAAATGCAAAAAAAGAGTTTATAGAATGGCATTAAAGGTCAGTCCGGGTGATCGTTAAAATTATGGTAGTAACAGGGTTAATACGCACAACATAATTTTCTCGATCTATCAAGAATTACACAAAGATGACTCAAATGTCGATGGAGTAGAGACGTGGTAAATTAACGCGACAATAAAAGTACAAATTTAATAAATAATTGAATGCAATTAATTTTAATTCTCAGGAACACCACCAGTGGGTATTGTCTTTCCCTAATCCGTTAACACTGTTTTTCTATTTAATAGTACTTTCTGATCGATAGTTTCTCTCTCTTAATAGTTCCAAATCAATTAAAGAAGTCAAATTTCTTTGTGGTAATAATGCAAAATTAGTAACCGGTAATAAAACCTAGAATTTTTGTACATCAATTTTCTTAATAAAATTTCGACGGTAATTTTATAAATTTTAACAAGTTCAGCAATACTTCGACGTAATTATTTTTATAGGAATCATCGTACAGGATTTCAGAAAATAATCTCGTGTTTTAAAACTCATGAACTTTGGCAAAAACATATTTCTTATTTTCAGTTATATTGCAAGCTACGAATTCAAATTGTACTACGCAACCACTTTTCCAAATTTAATTCACTCATATTGTAATTGAATGCTGAGGTTACTTCAAGACACAACAAAAACACATGTTTCATTTAAGGAGGTACTTTAATTTAACTAAAATATAAAAACCTGTTCTGTTAATGGCTATTCTACAAATTTTTTCATAATTTGTTAAACAATATTATAACCATGCTACCACTTTATTTTTATTAAAGTTCATAACTCAAAAAAATAATGTGAAAATTTTTGGCAAAGTCTCTGGTAAGATTTGTATGACTTCACTTAATAATGAATGTTTTTACGTGATTTTCTATATTAAAAAAATACAATTTATATCTAACATAGGTAAATTCTTTTTAAGAAGTAATCTCAGATTAACTAAACAACTGCCCTATTATTTCCACCATTGAAATAAATTATTTATGTAATTAAAATATTTTGTAGACCATTTCCATGGCGTATTGGTCAGCTTAATACGTTTTAAAACTGTACGTTTCGGGTTCGATTTTTAGTAACGGTGATGAATTTATTACGTTTTCAACTCCACCAATATTTTAAAAAAAACCTATTGGAATATTTATTATTATTGGAATATATAATATTATTACAATATATTCCATAACTCACCGTATTTTTTTTGTAAAATCAAAGCTGTTAATAAGATTTTTAAAAGATTGTTAGAAAAAAAATGCAAAATTAATTTTTATGAATTATTAGATAGACCTACTTTTGTAATTGACAATAGCTAAATTCATTTAATTCAGTCAAGTATTTTTAATAGTTGGTATGCAGAACAGTGAAGATATTTTAGTAAACAATTTTAATACAAATTTTTTAAATTTTTATACCGCTTGTTTAAAATCCATATTTCTCTTTCATCTGTTAAAGACAGGTGAAAGATAATTTTAATTGCATATGTCAATATCTCCCACAAGAGTAGGACTGAACATCATTCAGTGGATGAGATTCAATCTCATCCCTCTGTCGCATGAATACAGTCCAACTTGATCGATAAATATGATGGATATAGTAGCTTACTATTCCTTTACGATTGTACTCATTGCAGATGTTTTTACTTTGTAAACAAAGTAATAGTAAACTGCCATTTTGGCAGGAGATTGGAAATACAGTCAATGTGAATTTACCTTTAATATTTCTTTGATAATTTCTAAAAAAAACTGAACAAAAGCAAATTATAAAATGTACGTAAAGAAGAAACAGAGGGTTAATTAATTTTTATTTATTCGTTTCTTATTACCAAAAACTTTCCTACATTTTTCATAACGTAAGCTAATGACATTAAAAATTAAACAGTTATATGTAAAATAATTACAGTGATATTTATGATAATTACATGTGATTTTCGACTGGAAAAGATGGATACCATAAAAGGAGGTTCTAGTGGCTCTGCTTGGGTCACCGATTTCTCCCGAAAACTCGGAAATTTCATGATTGTAGAAGAGGAAAGCTGGAAAGCCATTGAAGAGTTCATCCAGAAAGTTATTTAGAGCAGAGAAGCCCAGCTGCGTTAGTCTCAAAAGAAGTCACTCAAAAAAGGGGGAAAAGTGGGTGGGAAGAAGAGGAATCACGCTGAAATAAAGATCAGCTAATAAAGATCCACCGACTTGTTGTGAAGTTATGCCTAACGGTGATCTTTCGGCAAGTCAGGCTGGGATAGAAATAAACTGAAGAATAGAAGTTTTGGCAGATAGTTGGTTTCGACAGAGCTCCGCATACCCCAGAGAAGGTTCACCTACCAACCTGGTTACCGGTAAATTTGGTTTCCTCTCGTTAAAAAAAATAATAATAAAAATTATTAAAAAATTAAATAATTAAATTAAATAATTTAAAATTATAAAAATAATATTTATAGTGAAATTTAGATATGAAAACGGCTTCATACTGCATTTAAATGTGTTATTAAGTAAAATTTGGTTCACCATAGTTTAAAATAATCTGAAAAAATGTGTTTTTAATTTTTGACCTCCATATTGAATGAAACTGTTATAAATTTACACGTTAAAAAATTATTGTAAAAAACTTTCATACCAATTAGTTTTACTGCACTTATAACTCCATCAAAGCTGCATGAAAATTCCACCAAGAAATACAAAGTATATTTACAAGATTAAATTGATTTTTGTCGAACTAGACGACGTGATGGTACTGAATTTCCCTAATGTAATTTGTATTTCCTAGTATAATACAAAATTCATAAAATAAGTTATTGTATTCAAGCTAACTAGAGTATCATAAGAAATACCTTACAACATTTTACTTAAGTAAAATTTAAATTATGCTTGAGATGATAACTAACATAATGATGTAATATCTCGTTTTATCATCTATAAAACTGGAATTAATTCACTAAGATTTTCATAGAAATCGTGTTATGAAGCGGTTTCATTGCATCTACATAAAGAATATAATCAGTTCAGAACTATGAAAGATATTCATGATTTTACGTTAGGTACAACAATCTTTGTAATAATATTAAATTATTATCGTACTATTTACTATTTTATATTTTACAAAAACGATGTATGTACTCGTGCATAAATCAAAAAATTCGTGTAATATTTTCGATAATATCTTAAGGATATAAGTTAACTAGATTTTCAACATCCTTTTAGTAAAATGTTCATCAAATTTTCAGTAAAGTTTAACGTAGGTTTAACCACTGATAATTAACTTCAAAAATGACAATGAGCTACAAAATAGTTTTTTATCAAAAATTTAATTCATTTTTGAAAAATACTGTTTGAAAAATACTGAAAAGTGGGTGGAAAGAAGAGGAATCACGCTGAAATAAAGATCAGCTAATAAAGATCATCTCATAAAAATCTAAGTTAGTAATACAAAATTAATATCTTATCACGGCCTCTTACTAATGAGTTGATACTCTCTGGCCTTACAACTAATAACCTCAATCGAAGTAATTAAAACATCATTCCGTTCTGTCCTAACTACAAACGAACAGGGATTAAATGGTTCTAATGTCACATTTATGGAATTTAATTTCAAGGATTTATGTTATCAATCATAACGAAAACCTTAAATCTATAGGCTACTTAAATGCATTTACGTGACAGTCAGTCCGCAGATATTGTGGTGTCAATCACAATATGGTATAAACGTAATTTGCCTAATATGTATTTAACCTTAATTTTTAAACAGCATTTGTATTCAAGCACTTTTTAAACGTACATTGTATTTTTTAAAAAACATTTTGTTACCAAATGAATGAAATACACATTGATTGTGCTGAAAAACGGCCGCACACTTGCACTTTCACATACGCATAAAAGAGCCGCCATTATAAAATGCACACACGCACACTCTTCTTTTGATATTCTATGAAGTACCACGTTAATAATTTTTTCCCACGAGTGGTCGGTTGGTAACCCCCAAGGCATCGCCTTCATCTAAACTTCAATACGGATTTGGATTCGGGAGAGCCACTCACTTTCCAGCCCCCAACCAGGAAAGAACACCAGAAGAAAAAGAAGAAGAAGAAGAAGAACAGCTCAGCCGAGACCGGACGCAGCCATCCCTGGTCGACGCTACCGGTGGCGGAAGTCACATTCCCGCACCGGTCAGCCGAAAAAGCCCGTGCGTGCCTGTTGGCACGCACGTTTATACCATATTGTGATTGACACCACACTATCTGCGGACTGACTGTCACGTAAATGCATTTAAGTAGCCTATAGATTTAAGGTTTTCCTTATGATTGATAACGCACGGTGAAGAGTAAGTCCAGCGCAGGTCCGGAGGGAACCGCCTCGGCCGGATTGTCGGCTGACGGCCTACGCCAACCCGACACTGCGTAGCTCTGGGGTCCACCACTGCCACGCTGCAGTGGGACCCAACTGCCACGCTGCAGTGGGACCCAACTGCCGCTGAGGGAGGGCTAGACCTGAACCCGGTAGCCGAGCCGTCACCCTTTGGGCACCGCGCTGTACATGTCGACTCGACGCGTCCGGCCACCTACAATGGCCCTTTTAGGGTCACCACCAACAGCAACACCGTTTATAGAGTAAACGGCCCTTTTCAGGGCCACCCATTTTGCAAGGCGAAAGTTTGGCCACGTGTCGTCGGCCCCGGTCGGCGACAATAGCATGTACCAACGCTTTTATATTGTAAATAATTTTTATTTGCTTTGTGCTTACTTTCTCTTGTCTACGAGTATATAAATACATAGGAAGGAAAGTATTGTTTTCACGTCGATTTTTCGAAATCGAGTTTGCACCGGATCTACATGTTTTCAGACCTCCTGAACCCAAAAAACAAGTCTGTCTCTCTCTCTCTCTCTGTGTGTGTGTGTGTGTGTGTGTGTGTGTGTGTGTGTGTGTGTGTGTGTGTGTGTGTGTGTGTGTGTGTGTGTGTGCGTGTCTGTGTGTGTTTGCGTGTGTGCGTGTGTGTGTGTGTGTGTGTGTGTGTGTGCGTAAACAAAACATCTCGAGAAAGAAACATCGTAAGAACTTGAAACTTAAAATTTAAGTTAAGTTTACTAGAAGCCCTGATACAAACATTTTCGTCAAAATCTGTCAACCGGAAGTAGTACCAAGTTTATTCGTGTCATTTTTCACTTTTTTGCGTTTTTCGCAAAAACAGCTCGTACGATTTCTTTAAAGTCCCCTTATTTACCACATTTTTTATGCTCTATACGATAGGGTAGGTGCCATGTCTTCTGAAATCCTTGAAATGCGATTTTCTCGTAAAATATTGTTTTTTTTAAGATTGCGACTTTAATATGCATTTCAGCGCAAAAATCTGTAATAAAATTTGTAGAAAATTATTTTAAAATCCTATAACTTGTATTGCTAACATTTTTTTACAATGCTTAGTTTAGCGGTAATTATCAATTTTCTGTTTTCTTTTTCACGAAAATGTCTAAAAAGATCAATTTTTTAAAATATCAATCTTAGTATGCATTTTCCGACAAAAGTGTATAGTAAAATTTATAGGAAATAAAAAAGATTTACAACTTTTACTTAGCGCATTTTTCTCTACAGTGCTCTCTAGTGTAATGTGAAAGAGTGATTTTCTATATTTTTAAGCCAAACTGAAATTTATTTTCATTTCGTATCATTCACTCACGATTAAAAATAATGTTATGTTTTTGGTTTATTTCTAACATTTTATTACTAATACGGTATAAGGTTATATTGTTCATTATTTGCATATAAAAGAGAAAGTTGTGTGAGTGTTTCACACCATAATTTTTTAAATATTATCAGATGCCAATGGATGGATGGTCACCACTTACTAAACATTTATTATTAGAGTGCCAACTCATTGTTTATACGTGAAGAGGTAGCAATGATACTATCTCTTTAAAAAATTAATATAAATACAATTTTAAGAGTAATAAAGAATTTTTTCTTAAAAAATAACTTACCACATTTTAAAAATAATCAGAGAACAAAAAAAACAAAAATTGGTATGGATAATAGTGAAGAAGAAAATTTAATTTACACAATGAAGAAAGTATAGAAAATTTACTTCATAATAATTTTTATTCAAAGGTTAATATTTATGTAGTGATATTTCCCAGTGAATAGACACCTCTGATTTTCAATAAAAAAGCGTAGATACATGTGTACAGCCATTCACTTGACTGCACGAGCCGCTCGGCTGTTACACCAGTTATTTACTTTCCTACAACCATTTTCATTTTTACTTTCTCTAGCCTATATGAATATTATAGGAAGGAAAGTATTGTTTTCATGTTGATTTTTCGAAATCGAGTTTTCACCGGATCTACACGTTTTCAGACCGTCTGAACCCAAAAAACTTGTTTTTAGCGATTGGTCTGTGTGTGTGTGAACAAAATATCTCAAGAACGGAAACTCGTACGAACTTGAAACATGCAACTTAAGTTAGACACCACTACCGGACTCGACACGATCATTAGAAAAAATGGGTCCTACGATTTTTTTAAAAATCGCCCTTTTACTAAATTTTTTATGCTTTTCAAGATAAGGTAGGCGTCATGTCTCCTGTAATTCTTGGAGAGGCTGTTTTCACGTAAAAATTGGTTTTTTAAAGATTGCGGCTTTGATATGCATTTTAGCGCAAAAACGTAACAATAAAAGCTGTAAAAAAATTAAAATTTTACAACTTTCATTTAAAATATTTTTTGTATAACGCTTAGTTAAGCGGTAATTAACAAATTTCTGGTTTTTTCTCACGAAATAGTGTAAAAAAATCGATTTTTTAAGATTTCACCCTTAGTATGCATTTTACGACAAAAGAGAATTAATTCAAATTTATAGAAAATTAAAAGATCTACAACTTTTATTTAGAAAACTTTCCCTACAGAGCCTAGTTAAGCGTGAAAGAGTGATATTCCGTATTTTTAAGCCAAACTGAAGTTGATTTTAATTTTGCATCTTTCACTCATGATTAAAATTAGGTTATGTTTATTGAGGTTAGATTTTTGTTTAAATCTAATGTTTTATTACTAATGTTAGGCTATACTATTCATAATTTGCATTGGCAAGAGAAAGTTGTGTGAGTGTTTCACACTAGATTTTTTATTTGTACGTAATATCCATGTTATAAAAATACACAGGAAACTTGGAATACAAATTGTGTAGTAGCAAACATAATTACTACTTATATTAGAAGATTGAAAGCATTATCAAAAACCTAAAAAAATTGGTACTTATGATATTCAATGAATCTATGCTATCTGAATGTCAAAAAATACATAATTCACAAAAGTTATTCAAAATTTTAAATTTTATAGGGAAATATTTGGTAAAGCAGTTAAGAACACCACCAAGTTTTGGAATTTCAAAAATTATTAAATTTAATAAAAAAAACGTAAGCGCCTACTTTTGTTTATGTAATTTTTATTTTCGTTGAATGCAAATAAAACTTTATCCTGTTGTGTTTTCGTCCTCTACTGATCTAGGTATGTTTTTATTTTATGCATTATCGATATAAATGTAGGGTAATCTTAAAACATGGTCGCTAATGTAGAAGTCGATGTCACATTGGAGCTAGAAGTGCAGAAAAACAAATTGATTTTCTGCACTTCTAGCTCCAGTTAATGTGACGTAATAATCCTAGTTGCGATAATAACTGAATGTATGTAATAGAAAAGAATAGCTATTTCTTAAAAAATAGTACAATCTCTTTGATTTTTGGAAGGTGTACGTAAATTTCTAAGCAGAAATTGAATATGTTATTTCTAGCTGTCTCGTAAATAGTTTTTAAAAACCTGCTGTGAAACCTCACACGACCTTCTCTTGCCAATGCAAATAATGAACAATACAACCTAAGTATTAAAACATTATAAATAAACAAAAAAATAACCTCAAAAAACCTAAACTTATTTTAATTATGAGTGAAAAGCGCAAAATAAAAATCAACCTTAGTTCGGCTTAAAAATACGGAAAATCACTCTTTCACGCTAAACTAGGCTTGTAGAAAAAAATGCTCAAAATAAAAGTGGTAAATCTTTTAATTTCCTACAAATTTTTTTAAACATTTTTGTCATAAAATGAATTAAAGACTAAAAAACAAATTTTTACACGTTTTCGTGAGAAAAAAACAGAAAATCGCTAATTACTGCTAAACTAAGCGTTATCCAAAAAAAGTTTGAAATAGTTTGAATAGAAAAGTTGTAGGATTTTTAGTTATCTACAACTTTTATTACATACATTTTTGCGCTAAAATGCATATTAAAGTTCACATGTTAATAAAACAATTTTTTTACGTAAAAACAGCCTTCCCAAGAATTTAAGCAATTTCGTATTAACGTCACATTACCCTACCTTGTAGAGTATAAAAAGTTTAGTAAATGAGGCGATTTTTAAAAAAAATAGTAGGAGCCGTTTTTGAGAAAATCGCAAAAAAAGTGAAATACTATTACAATGAAATTAATTTTAAATTGATTTTTACGAAATTATGTACAAACTCTGTAGGGAAGTTATATAATTTTTAATTTTTAAAGGTAAGTCTTAACATTAATCGGTAAGGAAGAATAAAAAAAATGTGATGAAGAATTTAATTTAGAACAATGAGGTTATCAGTAGCCTATATGTACTAAATGGCAATAACTCCATAAAAGAAATGTCATGAATTGTATACTCTCGATACATGAAAACCATGTTACTTTCAAATTTTACCACTAGAACGTTGACATCAGTTAATTTATAACCCCGATGAAATTGTAAAAATACAAATAAACTAAATTCACAACTAGATTAGAGAATAAAAATTACAGTACATGATATTCTTTGTTTAACGTACCACTAAAATGTGAAACACTCTTGTTTAAAACCGAACAAGATACTTCAACATTGTTCTACTTTGAATACTCAATTTTGAATTCGATCACTAAATTCATCCTCTTAATACTATTACAGTAGATAGGGAACATCAAGCCGTGTTTTAGAACAAAGCGCAACGATAACGCCCTATTGCAATTTCAATGCAGTATTTGTCAGACTGCAGTAATTTGTTATTCGGTTACTATTATTAGAACGCGCTATTAATCATGAATAGATTTATCAGATTATTGGTTGACTTCATGCAGGTTACAGTCACTTTAACACCATTCAATTCTAAAAAGAACAAAAATAAAAAAAACTTCCTATATTGAGAATATAACATGATACTAACCTGACAAAACATTTCCGCATGGAAACTTCATTATAATTATCTTGACAGTAATTTTATATTGGTGAACAACACCAAATAACTTTACGCATTCTAGCCTGCAACAAAAAAGTTCTTCATTAAAAATACTCATAGTGTATAAAAATATTTTAGTAAATATTTGCTACCATAAGGCGGTCTGTTTAATTTATTTTTTTTATTTATTTAACGTCGCATCAACTACAACGGTTACTAGCGACGACGTTGGGTTGTAACTGTATGAAAATGAAATGATTTTTTGTAACGTATGAAAATATGCCGTACCTGAGTGGGGTTTGAACCCACGACCGCATGATGAGACACGAGCACGTTATTAACTACGCCAATGTGATCGGTTAAAATTTCTGACGGTCTAAATATACTGCATTATTTCGTTTAAAAATATTAAATTCTTGCAACAAAAAATAAATATGGAAAAGTGGTTTAAATGTCAGTTAAAATTTTAATAAATTCTTTTCGAAAAATATAATTTTTTGTATAACTCTGGCCTACATATCAGAGGAATAAATCTCAAAGCTTTAAGATAAGTTCAGTAGAAATTTCTTTTAAGTCAAATAATGTCGGTATTGAGAAAAACTTGATATTGTAGGGTAAGGAAATACAAGAATGCATAATCCTTTCAGCGCGAGATCAAATTGTTAAGTCAAAAACGGAATTTTATGACCTAGATATAAAATATTCCTACGCTTTTACATCATAATACCAACAGAAAATAATAAAAATGGTATTTATTAAAGCCTACGTAATGTAGGTATACCAGTGTATACTGATTTTGGTATTCATATGTATATTTAAAAGGTTTTATAATCAATCATTTAATTTTTCTAAAAGTGTATGAAAAACCAAAGAAAAACTTGACAGGTACGTAGTCTACTTGATCAAACCTTTAGCATTCGGTTTCCATTGACTCTAAATAATAAACTAGGAATTGATACTTACATTTTTTAAATTAATAGCACGTATCACATTCAGTCAAATTTATGGAAGAGTGCAATAAAATATTTCTCTAATATATATAAATTTACACAAAAAAATACAAATTTATTTTAATAATACACCTAAAAAATCTGGTGTGAAACGCTCACAGAACTTTCTCTTGCCAATAAAAATACAGTAAAACCTCGCTAATTCGACCTAATGCGGACCACGGTCGGTGCGAATTAGCGAAAATTCCGAATTATGGAATACTTCTAAAATCACGGGTAATCCTGACTTTTACGGACATTGTGTATTTAGTTCAGATAAAGTTCAAAGCATAAGTGTATGTAATAATTTAAGTCGGTGAATTCAGTAATAAATAAGACGTATAAAAATGAAAAATTTCAATTACTGTATGTCTAATTTCAATAAAAATTGACTCCGAATGTATACTACTCACTAATTTACTAGGCCTATACAAATTAAATATTATGTACGGTTAAAAGAACTAAAACAGCACTGTGCTTACACACGTATATGTTAATTACGATACCTAATTTTTGAAGCATTCTTAAAATAACATACACAGTTCTGTTTTAAGAAGTAGCCTATAGAAAAACACAGTACGTAATTTCATTTGAAAAATTCTGAAATTTGTTTTTTAGTATTGTTTTTGGATTTCTTTTAACACAGTGTGCTGCTTCATTTCGTTTAACATGAAGAAATATTTATTAAATTCACTGTTTGCATTACACAACCTTAATAATGAATCAACGTGATTTTTAGCGTCAGTTTATTTTTACAGTCTCTTCTTGGATTTCTTCGTAGTTGTCTTCCATCTCCATCAGAAGATTCTTGTAGCAAGCCCCAACTAAATGTTCATTTACGGCAGCCACTATTTCTTCTTCCGTCTGGACAGCGTACCCAAATTCATCTTCATCACCATTTAACCAGTCCCATACGTTTGCCATCGTACATTCTTCACCAGCGTTTTGTAAAAAATCAGTTTGATGATTAAGTCGCCAAAATATTTATATAATCACTCGTGGATACTACAAGGAGTGAGAAATCTCCTGTAATACACTTACAATAGAAAAATGATGCAAAAACTAAATATGAATCCACCGGGATGTTCTAGCGGTAAGGTTATTACCACAATTCAGCCGTTTAACAGTTTGATTTACGAAGACGAAGGTTCCGTGGTTCAAACCCTAATAAAGGTAGTTACGTTTATACGGATTTTAATAGTAGGCAGTAGTTACGGATTTATTTTAATGGTTTGAGTTCAATTAATCGTATTCACTTGGCTGTCCTGAGTCTGTACAAAACTACAACTCATTTATACGTCATAAATATCATCCTTATCTCATTTGATTATGGGGTTCCCTATTGGTCTTAATTGAACAGCTTGTAACGTACACCTTTTATAAAAAAAACAAATAATAAAATATGATGCTTACGGTGTTTGTGCAAACAGTGAAGGGTGAACCTGACCAAGAATCAAACCTGGGGCTCTTGGAATAAAATTTAGTTGCGCTGATCAAGGCACCAATGTATTATTATTATTCTTATTATTATTATGTAATACTTTACATAATACTTTACATAAGAAAAGATATAAAGAAACGAATATTTTCAGCAATAGTGGAAGGTACGGTGACATATGGGGCAGAAGTGTGGACCATTACGCAAAACATGAAAAATAGAATCAGTACAGTGGAGAACAGATACTGGAGAAGATGTTGCAGATTGACGTTACGAGATAGGGTAACGAATGTAAGAGTAAGAGAGATAATGGGCATTGAAGACTCAATAATAGACCATATTGAGAGAAAACAACGCACTGGTATGGTCACATGCGAAGAATGAGCAACGTACGAATCCCACTGAAGGCATGGAACTGGAGACCGCAGCGAAATAGAAAAAGAGGAAGACCGAGAGGGAGATGGATGGAGGGTATTGACAGAGCCATGGAGAGAAGAAACATGGAGGAGTCATGGCAAGACAGGCAAAAATGGCGTTTTGACTGCGACAAACGACCCATAGTGTTGTAAATAGTCGCCACTGTATATTCTATCCCTTTCTATCCCTTTATTATATAAAGCCCCAGCCACTGATGACTCACTGATGGAAATTCACGCCTATTAGGAGGTCTCTAGAAGCAAAATCCCTGAGAACCTTTTTTGTTGGGCGTCGGCTGAAACCCCCGGGAAAAATGCGAAATTTAAAGTATCTCTTTTCGAAAGCTCAGGGGAGGCGCGCGAATATTTCGAACTTTTTAACGAAGTCTCGTAGCCTAAAGCCCACTGCGACCATTTTTGTTCCGCTCCCGAAGTACGTTAAGACCATATATATAAAGTTGCCCTTAACGCGCCGGTTCGCTGGAAAAACTCAATAAACAAAAATTCGGCTTTTTCGGGGTTGCAGTTTTTAGGTTTTTCTTTGTAACACCACGAAGACGGGTTTCATTGACAAAATTTTATTAGGACCACATTACACTAACTCCCGGAATCACGGGTGACTTTTCAAATTTTAGATCAAGGTCCTACGGGGTTTGGTACCCTTATTTAAAAATTATGAAATTTTTAAATTTTCAGTATACAAAAAATTTGATGACGGCATGTTGTTTGGCGTTAAAAACTACATAAAAAAGTGATAATTCGAAAATTTTAAAGTTGCACCCTCTTTTTTGCAGTAGGGTTTGTATTTTTTTATCTTCTTAACGGTGCATCGTAAAAGTAAATTGTATAGAATATTTTTTGTACCCCTTTTAATGTACTTCAAAACCATATAGCTTTCGTTGTTCTCAACTTGCCGGTTCGGTGAGAAAACTCAAAAAACAAAATTTCGGCTTTTTTGGGGTTGCAATTTTCAAGTTTTCTTTTGTAACACCATCAAAACGGGTTTCTTTGGCAAACTTTTGCTAGCAACACATTACACGTACCCCCCTCATTACGGAAAATTTTTCAAATTTTAGATCGGGATCCTACAGGGGTTCCTACCCTTATCTAAACATAATGAAAATTTTAAATTTTTAGAATACAAAAAATTTGTTAATGGCATGATGTTTGCCATTAAAAATTACACAAATATTTGATAACCCGAAAATGTTTAATTAGCACCCTCTAGCCTGCGGTAGGGGTTGTATTTTTTTATCTCCTAAACGGTGCATCGTAGCGAAAAATTGTATAGAATCTTTTTTGTACCCGTTGCAAAGCACTTTAAAACCATAAAGTTATCGTTGCCCTCAACTTGCCGGTTCGGTGTGAAAATTCAAAAAACAAAATTTTGGCTTTTTGGGGTTTGCCGTTTGCATGTTGTTCTTTCTTTACACCTTCAAAATGGGTTATTTCGTCAAATTTTTATTTTTAAACAGTTACGCGTACCCGAAGCATCACGGGTAATTTTTAAAATTTTAAATCGGGGTCCTACGGGGGTCGCTACCCTTATCCAAAAGATATGAAATATTTATATTTTTAGAATACAAAAAGTCTTTTGACGGCATGTTGTTTGGCGTAAAAATTACACAAAAATTTTATAACCCGAAAATTTTAAATTAGCACCCCCTAGCCTGTGGTAGGGGTTGTATTTCCTTATCTCCTTAACAGTGAATAATAGGGACAAAATGCATGAACCTGTTTTGTGCCCCACAAAAAGTACTTCAAGATTATATAACTAAAGTTGCCCTTAACCGACCGGTCCTCTGAGTAAACTACAAAAACCAAATTTCGGTTTTTTGGGGTTTACCGTATTCAGTTTTCTTACCTTTACACCTTCAAAACGGTTTTTTATGCAAATTTTTATTAGCAAAACGTCACAGGTACTTATAGCATCACAGGTAATTTTTTAAATTTTAAAAAGCGATCCAATGGGGGTTGCTATCCCTATCCAAAATTATGAAATTTCTAAATTTTTAGAATACAAAATTTATTTTAACGCATGTTTTTGACGTTAAAAGTTAAATAAAAATTTGGTAACGCAAAAACTTTCAGGTTCCACCCCCTTACCGTTGGTAGGGGGTTGTATTTTATTACCTCCTGAACGGTGCTTCGTAGAGAAAAATTGTATAGAATATTTTTTGTGCCTCTCCCAAAGTACTTCAAGGCCATGTAACTAAAGTTTTCCTTAACCTACCTCTTCGCTAAGAAAACTCAAAACACTAGCATTCCGGCTTTTAGGGCTTGCCGTTTTCACGTTATTCTTTCTTTACACCTTCACAACGGCTTTTTGTAAACGTTTATTAACAAAACGTTACACATACTCCTAGAGTCACGAAGAATTTATTAAATTTTAGGTCGGGGTCCTATGGTGATTACTACCCCAACAAAAATTTAAAAATTTTCGGAATACAAATATTTTTTTAACAATATGTTATTTAGCGAAGAAAATTACATAAAAATTTGGTAAGCCGAAAATTTTTAGGTCGCATGAGAAAACGAAAAACTCAAAGTATCATACATTCAAACCACAACATTTAAAGTTGAAATTTTGAAACTTTAAACATTAACCTAAAATTGTAAAACCTTCAAATTTTGAAACTTTAAACTTTCATATCTTGAAATTTCTAAATATTGTGATCCACCCAGCCCCTTTGGCGGCCGAACTTCACCTTGTGGCAAATGGTTCTGATCCACTTATGAATTCTGATCCACCTACCCCTTTGAGGTCGAGACACTGAAGCGGCGCGAAGCGCCGCTGGAGTGGCGAGTATAATATATGTAATACTTTCATAAATTAGTATTTTACACCAGCGTGAAAACGAAATATATTATAGTTTATTAAAATCGCACAAGATCTAGGGTTAAAAATTTAAGTCAAATTCACGTTAATTTATTTGTCTGGCACAACGTAGCCATCACCTAAATACCTACATTGTATTTTTATCTTGTAGTGGTTTGAATTACAGAACAGGAGGCAGGTACAAATGTAATCCGATTAACTGCTGTTTTTGTTAAAAACCTACAGTGTGATTCAATGAAAGAGAACGATAATATTAATAGGAAGTAGTCATTCTTTTGTGATAAAAATAAATACATGATAGAGAGCTAAGCAGTTTACAAGATTAAGCATAGACAAACGTTTGTTATTTTATCGCCCTCTTTCAACTGACTGACCTTCGGCGGAATTCCAACCACGATTCCTCTTAGGAAAATTCGATTCCCTAAGCTAGACTTCTTTAATGGTTAAAAGAAAAAGCAACAAAATAAGACAAATGTTTCATTAAGCTAAATTCTTTAAATATAGTATATTCCAAGAATTATTTACACATTTTTTAATGTAATAACTTAACGTATTTTTGAAAGCATTAACAATAGCAGTTTTTTCATTGTTTATCAAATATTTCTACATTGTACAAAACATTTTTAATTACCCAAGTTAATTAAATATAGTTTTTATTCATTGATTTTAAAATCGGTGTCTGTTAAAAAAGTTACGCTAAAGGATATTAAAGAACAATTATGCATTATGATGATGAGGTAAATTATCGATAATTAATAAAATGTATTGTTCCATTTTATAGATGAATGAACAAAAAGTAGTAAATTACTTGAAAGTTCACTATATAAAGAATCTTTTGTTAATAATGCGGGTTTGTTTAGGATAAAATTTTGAACAAAATACAATAAAGTTATAATTAGAAGGCGAGGCTATAATTGACTTTTGAAACAAGAAAAAAAACCAATTCAAAAATTTATTATATTTTATTCTTAGAAATACATTTCCATATGTTTATTAATTTGTTCACAAAAAACAATTAATTTTTAATTAAATTTGAAATTTAATTATCAATCGTTGTAACATATTAATTATTTTTGTCTCCGATGAACTCTGCTTTTAATGTACAGTATATTACACGTATAGTGAAAATTAAAATAAAATTTTATGTAGTTTATACACAGCAAACCTAACAACAGTAATAAATTGTTATTAACTTCACTACATTAGCAACAATGAAACACAACTGTACAATCAACATGCAACGACCCAATCATGCCAACACAACACATACACAACCACTTAAACGAAATACAAGAGTGGTAGAAAAAATTACATGAAATCCCACGACCCCAAAAATTTCAAGTCATCTTACAAAGAAAAAGGCGTCTTCCAGCTACACTACATAATACACAGATGTTAAAAGTAAATTCAGTCATGTACCTTGAATTACACCTTGATCGCGATTAGCATGGTAAAAACACATATGACTGAAGCGTAAACATAAATTTCACATTTGTACTAGATCTGTTTTTACTTTATTTCGTTAACTTGGAATCAGTAATAAAAAAAAATCGAAAATTTAAATTGGAAGAATTATTTACTTACATAGACTTGTTGGTACAAACACTTCTGCAGTACCCAATCAAGCTCCTCCGAAGAAGATCTCTTGGTCATCGGCGCTTGAGCCTTCTTCCGCTGATTATCCTAATAGTGTAACGAATACATCTGCTGTATTTATGGATTTGTGGGCATTTAAAATTGAATTTAAAACAATTTTTAACGGTCTTTTGCTAGGTGACGTATGATTAAAATATGCCGTTGGTAATGTAGTGGGAACATTGTGTCATTGTACATTGTACGTAGTAGGCCTATTTGTTGTAAAATTTAATATAGTACTAAATGCTTAACTAAAGGTTTCAAAATACCTATGAAAAATAAGTTGTTATTATTATCACATTCTCATCTGTTTGGATACATAGGATTTAGTTATACGGAATAGCAAATACCAGCAATTAAAATTCTACCCAAATTCCAGTCAATTTTTTTACGTACAACCACAGACAATTTTTATTGTTTAAAACAAACAACACTCTGTGCAAACTACTCGAGAATAACAATTCTCAGCATTCTTTACATAAATCTTATCCTATTGACCATTCAAAAGGGGTAGACAATTTCAATTTTCATCGATATCCGTAGAATTATTATTGACTCCTTTTGATTCATAACCAATAACGTAACTCCCCATGACTTACATAGACACACTGTTTTATATGTAATATGACAACGAAACGAAAAATAGCAAGATAAGACTTGAACGTCATCAAAATACTTTGACAGTTATCCTTTTAGATTATAGTTACCATGACCACAAACTTAAACGTTTTAACATTTTTTACTTACCGTACTAACAAAATTAAAAATGAATAGTGCTAACACTATCACCGATATTTTAATCAGACGACAATAATTTCTAATCTTTGTTTTTACAAAAATCCCATTTATGAGACGACGCGTCTCATGATGGCTGGTGGCAATTTTTAAAAAGGCTTACCTTTGATTTGTGGCAAATACCATTAATCAGTTTTGTATTTACTACTTAATGGAATCAAATGGCACTATTTTCGCTCCCAAATTCCAACTTTGCTTTCTTGAATTCCGGTTTTGGGCCACTTCCCGTTAAAACTGGAACTTCAAACCTAATTTTTTTTTTGTTTAACGTCCGAACGGCAACGAATTGACTTTTCAAACCTAATGATTTTTGTATCTTCTTTTTAAAAGGAATCGATGGAAGGTATTTTTATTTCCAAATTCCGACTTTGTTTTTTTAATTTCCGGTTTTGGACCGCTTTCGGTCGAAACCGGAACTTCAAACCTGATTTAACCCATAAAGGTTATGAGTAGATTAGGAATCCGTAAACAGTTTGTTGTTTTTGTAGTTTCTGACATCTGGGACGGACGGACGGACAAAGAAAAATTTATGATGGCAATTTAAAACATTACCACTAATAAACAGATTGAAAATTAATTCGATTTTTCCAGTAGGCGTAATCTCCATCAAAATTTATGTTCTAACGTTTTAATGTTCTATTTATTTACTTTTAGTTAAATATTTTAACTGATTATGAATAGCATTCACAGAAATTTTAAAAAATATTCCTTTTTCTTTATAGGTCTTTGGTAAGTAGTTGTATACTTACCAAAGACAATTGATTTTATTTAAGAATAAGCTATGTAGTTGAACCTTATTAACATTTTATATTTTTATAGATGTTTTCTGGTAAGTAGGCTATCCACGTTTTGAAATTTGCGAGCAGCGATCATTTGCTTCGTGAGTTGCACGAATGTGGTAAGGATTCATAACAGCGTAAGCTACCGTGTAGTTTTGTCGTTAATTTTGTACAGTGCTTAGAAAATTCGAGTTGTTTTACAGGAAAATAAGCATTCATGCTAATATAAAGTTGAGATAAGTTATTCTACACATTTTTTTTGTATAGGACTACAAATTGTTTTAATAAACATTACATTACGCTGAACATTATGATTCCCATTTCAATAAACTTTCCTTGGTAAGTATACTTACCAAAGCTTAACATAAACAAAAGAAATATATTACTGTTCTGGCACTAGAAATAGCCTACATTATTCAAGTCCACCATGTTTATATTTTCTCCGTATTACTGCCCTATAAAGGGTTAACACTGTTTATTATGAGATATTATTTTCCTATTTAACCATGTTTTGTAACCGTATAGTTTAGGCAAGAAGGGCATTTTTTTCACAATGCAAAACTTTCATAAAAAGTTTCCAAAAAAAGGATTAATATCGCTACTTTCTTTAGGTGTAAATTAGTAGGTACTTAACATTTTACTGATAGACTAATTTTATTGTTCTCATTGGCTTTTAAAATAGTATGACTTTGTATAATCATTGTAATTCTGAAATATTATTTTCCTTATATATATCAACTGCTATACGAGGTGTATTATCCTGGGATGCTTCATAAAAATTGTTATATCCGCAACTCATGCGGTTTAACCTTTGCAGACATGATTTCCAGTGATTTTTGTGACGTAAATGAAGAAAAAGGGAAGAATAAAGACCTTTTCTACTGAAGAAGAGGGGATTTAATTTTTATAATATATATTTTTTGTTTATTTATTTCTCTTGTTTTTTTTTATTTTATATAAATATTTTTTACTATGTGTCATTTGTTAAATTTAATGCAACTTTTAATTTGGGAAATAAAGTTAAATTTCAAATTTCAAATTTAGAACTTTCATTTTATTAAGTGTTAAAAGTCTTTTTAATAAAATCATTTTAAAAGTAAGTTATAACAAACAAGTTCATCATTATAACTTTATACAGGGTCCATAAAAATAAAAACAATGTAAATATGGAGTAAAAGTAACTCATACCGCCCACGAATGAACATGTATTTCTACTTATGTACGAGTATAGCATTAACCGTAGACCTACTAAAACCTTAAAAATATCTTATCAGAACTGCAAACATTGTAAGTCAACAAAAATATTTTTGCGTTACACCCACATGCTTTAACAAAAATAACAACCATTTAAAAAAAATAAAGGTAAAACTTAGGCTAATGCAATATGTAAAATATGTTGTTGTTGTTGTTGTTGTAGTTTAGGTCATCAGCCGAAAAGCTGGTTTGAACCTGTAGAAGTTTTGCTAAGTAAAACGAGGAGTGAGGTGGTTTACCATTGCCTTCCTCATTGAATAGAAAAGTACGCTTATCAGCATGCCAGGCCCTCTGAAAAGCACAATGTAAAATATATAGCCTTTAAAACCAAATATGTTGCTTTTTAATAGCAGTGCTGAAGCTTATAATTATTCAGATATGATTTAAATAAAAAACTCTATTTTACTAATGTTAACTTCAATTTTCGTTAATAAAAGTGTTTAAAAATTGTAGAAAAATGTCTCGAAGCTGATGTAAAGCTAAAAATATAAATGGTTAAACAAAAATATGTCTGAGAACGTCATTAGGGAATTATGATCGGCGGAAAAATGTTGCCATAACATTTTTTTAATAACAATAAAATTAAAATAGAAAATTGTTTCTACACGAGTAAATAAAAATTAATTATAATGTACAAAGCATTTAAAAAAATGATTTTCGCTAAACTTAGATATGATATGTGCGAGACTATATTTTTAGTTCATTCCAGTTTCTCCAAAACTACAGCACATTAACACATGGAAAATGGCCTTGTGAGTTTCTTCGTATTTGTAGGTGTAGAAATAGCTCCGAAAATAGTGTTGTATAATTTGTGAAACACTCTGTAAATCCTAATGTCTGTTTAAGAAAACGATGAAAATATTTATAAAAGTAGTTGTAAAAGGAGTAATAAATTCACTGTATACAAGGTGTTTGTAAAAGTTAAGCCAAACTCTAAAAAGTGATTTTAAGGTAGAAATAATAAAAAAATGTCCATACTATAAATAAATGTAGCTCGGAGTTACACAGTAACGGGTAGCGAAAATTTTGACTGGAATTCAGTTACCTCGAGGAAACGAGGTCACACTGAAATTTTTACGACTTTAATTTAGTAGCTTCTCATGATGTGTAACCTGAAAAATTCAATTAATAGGTCTCGAAACTGTATCTCTTGCAAAACTGGATTTATAACTGACTCAAAAACTTAATTTAAACACAAAAATTATTGGTTGAAAAGAAAACTTTTATAGGTTTAATAAAAAATAACTTTATTACATACTTTGTAATTAAGTTAATTTTTTAATTTAAATGAAATGCTTAATAATTTTTTTGTTAAATTCAATAAGTTTTTCTTAATCCCTAATGTGTGTAGGCCTACGCTGCAATCTGTTCAATTCAGCACAATAAGCAACCCCATGACCCAATGAGATGAGGATGATATGTATGACGTGTAAATGAGGTGTAGTCTTGTACAGACTCAGGCCGACCATTCCTGAGAGAAAATGGTTAATTGAACCCCAACCATCAAAGTACACCGGTAACCACTGTCTAGCATTTAAATCGCTATAAAAGTAACTACCTTTACTAGGACTTAAACCAGGAACCTTCGTCTCCGAAAATCAGCTGTTAAAGAGCTGATTTTGGCAATGATTTTACCTCTAGACCAACCCGGTGGGTCAAAATTCAATAAGTAAAAATTTAATTATAAGAAAATTGATGGAAGTTAAGCAAGAAAAAAAATTAATACAAAATATCGCAATTTGACATAAAATAAACAAAGCCAGACTATATTGTTACTACAAAAATCAAGACTACACTAGGTATATCTTGTGTAGCCAAAAATATAAATATAAAATAGTGTTGACAAAAATACTGTTCTTCACCAAGATAAGGTAACGTTTTTGTAGAACTCATAAGTAGCTTATAAACTATTTGTTTTATTTTTTTAAACATTGAACAGTGAAATAGAAAGCATAAAGATGTGTTTATTACCTACAAAGTTAACCAAAATGGGCTCCGTCTTGTTTAATGGATAATTTCACTCGACGAAGCCATTCTTTGTAGTTATAACAAATTACAACAGCAAGAGTAGCCTATTATTGATAGTTTCTGCAGACTCTATTATTCGATACCTTAGATTGCCTTGTGTATTAATCTGTATTGAATAAACAAATATTAACGTCATTCATCCCCAGAGGAAGTCAACCTAACCTCACAATCTCAAATGTCAAATGCCCTCACGATCTCCTGACTTCACACCATTAGACTTTTTTCGGTCGATGTTTAATCTATTTTAAATAAATAATTGACAATCAACCCCCACTTAAAAAAAGTCTCTCTTTACGGAGCATACTATCGCACTTTAAGAAGTATAATTTGAGCTGATATCCTTTTCACGTGCAGTCTTCAACCTTCACGATATTTTTAATCTTCTCATTCAAGTTGAAGATTTACCAATCCCAACCGTAAATTTCTATTTCTTATCCTACTCAACTGAGTACATCCTTTCGTTCATCACAAAAATCTCATCTCTGCTCTTTGGATTTTCTGGTCATGTGACTTCGTAGGTGACTATGACTTACTTCCATATACAATAACTGACTTTTCTATTACTTTACAGAACTTAATTTTTATTTATTTCTGTTTCCTTAAGTTCTGATTATGGACCCACATCCTTTAAAACTTATTCAGTTTTCCTCTCCATCTGAATCAGAGCCACATCCGACATCACATCCTAAGTAATAAAAGGAAGAGACTTGTTCCAGAATGATATTTTCTACCGTTATCTTTGATTGATAACCTTTAAATTACCTTTAATTTAATCGATTTTTTTGATTGATTTACCTTTAAATTTTAAGTCAAAACAAAATCATTACATGTTTTATACTGTTCAAGGACAGCTCGCTGAAGGTATCTTTCTTGTACAATATTTAACATAATTTTGTTAATTAATTTATGACAGATGAAACGTTCTACTTCTAAAATTGATATTTATAATTTTAATTTTTTTCCACTACATATTTTTACAGAGAGAAAAACGAATCATATTGATTTTCAAATATATTTATACTCAGACTGCATAAAGAAGTTAAAATTTATTTCACTAGTTATATGCTCATCTTATTTCCTTCCTATATTTTTCTGTTGAAAAATAATAGTTATTTTTATTGTATTTATTATTTATTGAGCTGTCGGTCTACTTCCTTTCAAATTTGTTATACGCATTTACTTCAGGGTGAACAATATCCTTGAAAGGATAAAAGTGTGTCTACTTTTGAATCAGGCAATAATTTTATGGGTTAGTTATTTTTCATCGTTTGTTTAAATGACAGAAGTTTTTCATATCCTTTTCTGTTATTGTGCGTAAGCTAAGACTTCTGGAGTTGAAAAGAAAGTTTGTGTATAAAATGTTGATGGATAGTAGTCTATAGAAATTCAAAGAATTTAATAAAAGAAAACTCACAGAATCGTCCAGTTTACTTCTTTAAAAATTTCACTTCTAATCAAACGGTTGTGAGTCATAATAATAGTACAGATCAAGTGAACAATATAAAAAAAACATTTTTTACATCGTTTTCTTGAAAACAGACATCTCAAATTCTTCTAACAAGAATAGAACCGAAAATAAAACCGTTTTCTTCCGTGGCATTCACAACTTTATTGTATTCTTATTTATGGAATATGAATTTCGTTTTGTATTATCTTAGATATTTACGAGACAATATTTTTCATTCATTAATTAATTTTGGATGCCGGAAAATTATTTATGGGAACAAAGAAATACTATCTGTTTCAAAAAGACATACTCTTACTCGAAGGACAAAGTATTCAACATTATTAAATTTCAATTTCATTACACTTAGGCCTAGAGTATTTACAATTTCTTAAACGTATGCAAATTTGCACCATATTCACCTCATTGAGGGACATTTGTCGACGTACCCTCTTACGTTTAAAACACTACTTTAATAACATCAAAATTCTTCTGGTAACAGACGTTTTCATTCAACTTCATCAAAACTTCCATAACAGACTTTTTGTTCAACAAATCGATCTAATATTATAAATATCTTCCCATAATTTACGAAACAACTTTCAAAGTCAATTAACGTGAACGTATAGCAGAGATCTACTGTTTTAGAAACTAAATATCACTAATAAATACATTAATTAACTAATAAAAAAAAATTAAATGACTGGTACTTGTCGTGGATGTTGCTCTCCATTTACGTCACTTATAGTATTCATTATTTCACTCACCGTCATGTTCATTGGTTGTTTATTTGTAACATTTGTGGGTTTTACAAATAAATTTATAAAAATATTTCACTTAGGAGAACTATGGTTAAAAAAATTTATTTAATTTTTATTACGTAGTAGGAAATTGTGTTGCATACTACACAACGACGTTCTTCTACTGTATGCCATGGACTTAGCAAAAGACTTTTATAATTAATTTCACATTTCATTTCAAACTTACATAAATCCGTTCATACAACAAAAATTCATTCGCGACAAATACTAAGAATGAGTTAGTAACATATACATATAGGCCTATATCTTGATTAGCGGAATCTCCGATCAGTGCGTATACTCTTGATGAATAATTTTTCGTACTTCGTTAATGAATTTTTAAAATGTCCGTTGGAAGTTTTCTCTTGATCTTTTCAGTGTAAAAGACATTAATCTTAACTAATTAGATCAGAGTTATCTTCTCTGAAAGTAATGAATTTCATCATACAGCCAGACATTGTGGTGAATTAAGTGAAGGTGTCTTTTGCAGAGTGGAAAATATGTGCTTTCCAGAGGGCTCGGCATGTTAATAAGCATAATTTTCCACTAATAAGCATTTATTTTTCTTTGAGGAAGGCAATCACCAACAACCTTACGCCTCGTTTTACTTAGTAAAACCTCTATAGGTTAAAGCCAGGCTTTCGGCTGATGACCTAAACAACATTCATTAGTACCTTTCTGAAAAACAAATTCCTGGATGCATAGTAAGTTCCGTATTGATAAAAGTGCGGTTTTTTCCCCTAATATGTGTACGTTGCAATCTGTTCATTTCAGAACAATAAGCAACCCCGTGACCCAATGAAATGAGGATGATGTATATATGACGTGTAAAAGAGGTGTAGTCTAGTACAGACCCAGGCCGACCATTCCTGAAAGAGTATGGTTAATTGAACCTCAACCATCAAAGTACACCGGTAACCCCTGTCTAGTATCCAAATCCGTATAAAAGTAACTACCTTTACTAGGATATGAACCAGGAGCCTTCGTCTCCGAAAATCAGCTGTTAAAGAAGTGACTCACGGCGATGAATGGGTCGTTTATAAATTAAACATCTTAAAACTTATACCCCATTAATAAATTCCTTATCATCAAACGACTATTCAAATTGTAAAGTAACTTAGAATGGGGTTTTTTGTAAATGAAATAATTAATCGCAATTGTTGTTAGTTTAAGACGTTTAATGAAAAATAATAAAATAATAAAAATAAATATTAATTGTAAAGTTACAAAATGTTAGCTATGTTTCTAAATTTTTCTCAGGGTTTTAAAAATAAATAATTGTTTATTGTTATTGCTTAAATTAAAATAGCTACCTGTAAAAAAAACAACAACAAATTGAAAAGCTACAATGAAACACAAATGAAAATCGACTCACGGCTAATAAAATTTTACTTACTGGCTTTGAATTTATAAATGTATTTTTTTTTTTTTATTTAACGTCGCATCAACTGCAAGGTCATTAGCGACGACGTTGGGGTGTAACTGTGTGTAATGAGGATGAAATGAATTTTTGTAACGTATGAAAATATGCCGTGCCTGAGTGGGATTCGAACCCAGGAAATGTATTGTTATTTAAAAAATTTAAATAAATGTATTGTTATTTAAAAAATTTGGAAAATAAGATTTTGAAAAAGTGAATTTAAAAGTTATCTCAGCTGTATTTATAAAATTGTTAATAATTTTACCGGTTTTTCTTTCATGAATCCTGGTCTTTTCTTTTCATGGAGGTCGGCGTATCGCGATGGTTCTTGATTTGGTTATTAAAATTGAAGCTATTAATTAATGTCACGGATTACCGATTCGGTTTCATAGTTAACGATGAGTTTAAACTTTCATGGTCAAAAACATATATATTTTTTATCGTATTAATTAATTTTTAATATTGAAATCGCAAAATTTCTTAGAGCGTCTATTGACGATGTGAACTGACCGGCTGCCGGAAAACACAGCTCCTCGAGTCAATGGTTCAACCAACTGTATTGATATTAAATTTGATTTAATAAATATAAGAATATTCTTAAAATTCGGACCACTGTTTCAAATGATATATTATGTATTAACTTAATTATTGATGTTCTTAATTTGTTTTTCTGTTTTGGTTTCGATTTTTAATTCCTCTTTTAATAAATATTCATTTAGATGCTAACTTCAACAACGTAGTACGAACTTGAAATCATCTACGTTCACGGGTTAAATACAGCGTAATTTTACTGAGATTACCTGAGATTATATTAATACAATGATTATAAATGTTTATTTTTCCAGTTTCTACCATTTACAATGTTAATAACTCTATATAAAAGTTTTTACACACATTAATAGCCAGCATCTACCTAGTTCATATTTTCGTGTTAAAAACTAGGTAGTGGTACACCTGTTCGACCGTGTCCAGTAAACTAATATAATTTAACAGATTCAAATTTCTTTTTTGAAATCTGATGCAGTCTAATCTGTAACATGACCTAAACCAGCTAGTATTACATAGGTTATGTTTCTACAAAATTTTAAAAAGTGTAGGCCTATTTAATTTTTTTGTGAATTACATTGTACACTTTAAATACTTACTTGTAAATCTTAGAACGTATCATTTCATTAAAGATTATTTAATTTTCAATGGAAAGATCTTAGATATAAAGAAACGATTATGTTGGTATTTTGCCTTGAAAATATCTACAGGATTTTATTTTTTGAAATATGACACAATGCTTCCAAAGCTGTCATGGCTTCATCGTATTACGAAGTAACGGTTCCTAATAATGTGCATCTCATACCATCTCATATGTTCTTATCCTATAATAATGATTTCCAATATATTTCAGGTTCCCCTGTCGTTCATATAAAATATGTTTCTCCATTTTATTACAATATCAGCTTCGTTACCTCAAGGTAAATTATAAAATCACTGTTCTTCTAAAAAAATTTATCCATTACTTTCATGTCCATGATTAGATAGTAGACCTTAGTAGTTTCTTGTAAAATTTTGGAATATCTTTTTATTCTGTTTGTACATGACTTGTTTACAAGTTTTAACATTAACATACTCTCACGACAAAATATCACCAAAGAGGGAAGCTCCGCAAATTTCGACATACGTTGGATATGCCAAACCACAGAATACTGAAATATTCAGTGTTAGAAATTTATAAGCATCATTACATTTTGCTGATAATAAAAAGAGATTATAGAATAGACTTATTCGGGTGGGGTGTGTGGTTGTTATGGCTATACTACCGTTAAAAAAGTAGCTCTAAACCTAAGTTATAGCTATTTTATGTATTTTAATTTTTTATGTTGTATATTTTTTACGATATAATACATCCTCAAGATACAAAATGGTGAAAACATAATTTTTCATCAACAGAGATAAACTCCTACGAGTTTTATGGATTAAGACCAACTAATATATAACAAAAATGTGGTTTGGTGTGTAAAATATTTTACGAAAACGATTTCAATCATTCATAAAAAAAATATTTTAACTGTTTTTATGGTGTTTACTGGTAAACATATCTAAAGTTTAAAGAGTTGATTCACCTCTTTTTTATGATCACTGCAAAATTTTAAAAACTTGTAATAATTATTTAAAAAGAAAACTATTTTTCAATTCAAACATCAAATTTTTGAAACAGAAATATTTTGCGTGTTTCAGCTAAATTTTTATTTTACATCAAATAATATTATTGCAAATTATGATTATTAATTGGCTACGAAGAATAAAAAGAAGAAAACTTTAATTTAAGTATACCAAATAACATGGATTATTGTTTAGCTTTAACAAGATATTATTACGATACAAATAAGGTTTATTCCGTGTTCATGTTGTCATGCACAACAATACAGCTGATACCTGACTAAGATAAGATATCACTTTAATTAAATTCCCAACAGTTACAGAGGTCGGATCGTGAATATTATAACAATATGTTATAATTAGAGAAAATTAGGTTTGCACATCGTTATTTTAGTAATTAAATAAATTACTATCGAACTGACCCAACAAATTGGCGTTTTCAATGTAATTTATAGGCCTAAATTACTGATATATAATATTACACAACTACAATATTGTTGTGAATGCAATACAAACCTATTAACTTGATGTTTCCTGTGAGTTTTGGCAATAGTATACCATTTTAAAAGTTTTTTGGTTCATACCATGTATTTTTTACTAACTTTATTTATAGAAATAACTACAAATTAAATCACAACTGCAAAAATATCTATATTAAGTTGAGAGGGAAAAAACCTGTTTTTGCCGTGGGTGAGGAAATCACAAGGTTGCAAACCTTATGTAGCCTATTATATAAATAATATTTTTATACCTGTATTACATTAATTTTTTTTTCTTGTTGTTGGTTTAGTTTTCATAACGACTAAACCTTTGAACCCATGTAATTTTTTTGATTTTGGCGAAAAGAAGATTTTATGGTGAAGTATACTACGTCTAAACTAGTTTATTTATACATGTTTGGTAGAATCAGTTAGTAGTAAAGACAGCATGTAACTAAAAGAAAAAAATCTGGTATGAAACACTCACAAAACTTTCTCTTGCCAATTCAAATAATTAACAATATAACCTAGCATAAGTAATAAAACTTTAGAAATAAACAAAAACTTGCCTCAATAAACATAACCTAATTTTAATCATGAGTGAATGATGCAAAATGAAAACCAACCTCAGTTTAGCTTAATAATACGAAAAATCACTTTTTCACGCTAAACTATGCTCTGCAGAGAAAATGGTTCAAATAAAAGTTGTAGATCTTTTAATTCCCCTATAAATTTGATTTTATGTATTTTATCGTAAAATGGATACAACGGCCGAAATCTTAAAAAATCGATTTTTTACAAGTTTTCATAAAAAAAAACAGAAATCCCAAAATTAACACTATACTAAGCGATATACAAAACCATGTTTGAAATAAAAGTTGTAGATTTCTAAATTGTCAACAATTTTTTATATAGTCTTTTGCCCTAAAATGCATATTAAGGCAGTAACCTTAAAAAAATTTTGTTTACAAGAAAACAGCCTCCACAGCTGAATTTCAGCAGATATGGGGTCTACACTATCTTGTAGAGCATAAAATCTTTAGTAAACAAGGCGATTTTTAAATAAATCGTAGAAGCCGTTTTTAAGAAACTCGCAAAAAGTGAAAAAGACACGATTAAACTCCTACTTCAGGTTGACTAATTTTGATGAAATGTTCAGTTGGTTCCTCTAGAGGTACCTAAGTACCACTAAGTTTAACGTTTCAACTTCGTACGATGTTCTGTTCTTGAATACTCTGTTCATACATTCACACACACACAC
The DNA here is from genome assembly GCA_035578175.1 of Catonia carolina. Classification (NCBI taxonomy): domain Eukaryota; kingdom Metazoa; phylum Arthropoda; class Insecta; order Hemiptera; family Achilidae; genus Catonia; species Catonia carolina. The sequence continues at coordinate 377,970,497 of JAQMRL010000001.1, forward strand.
ACACACACACACACGCACACACACCAATCGCTAAAACCATGTTTGTTTGTGTTCGGGGGGGGGGCAGAAAACTTTTATATCCGGTGAAAACTCAATTTCAAAAATCGACATGAAAAAATACTTTTCTTTCTATATGCATATAGACAAGAGAAAGTAAAAATGAAATTAAAAATTAAAAAAACATTTATTTTCAATATTATTTTAAATTGGTACAGATATTAACTATATAGCAAAGGAAAATAACTTAATACTAATGATTTCAGTGCTACGAGAATAATACACTCTCTCACAGTGCTACTCTCTCACACTATGTGACTTTTCATACATCTTAATTTATCATTCCACATTATTGAAATACTAGACTGCAACAGCGTACTTATATACTATTTGTACTGTAATAGCTATGGTATGCTTACTAGCTAGTAAGCTTCAGTAAAGTTATTCAATCATTTTAGCTAAATAACTCTACTAAGAATACTATTTTCTATGAACTTTGAAATTGTTTGTATGTAACGTAAGTTATCTAATAATAATTATTTAATTAATTAATCAATTAGTTAATTATTAAGAGTAAATAAATTATATTCCACGTTACAAACTAATAGAGTACCGTTACATTATCTGCTGATTCTAGTGCTACGAGAATAATAATCTCTCAAACCTTGACAAATAAATTACTGGAATGACGTCTACGGTCAGAACAATTAGAGGTAAACTTGACAGTAATCGGATTAGTATGTTTGGACTCGTTTGAATGTCATGCATTTTTTAGGAAGCCAAAATATTGAAGAATTAAATGTCGGTTTTCATTGCATTGCAGAAAATTGAATGTAAGAGTCCAGGTTTAATGATAAGCAATGGTTATTTTCCGCCTAATGATAAAAACAATGGTAAAATTTTTCGCTTTCTACTTTGCTGAATAAAATCTTTGTAAAGTTCTGACAAAATATTTTAACTGTAGATTTAATAACAAAAAATAAAATATATTTTAACTAAAGAAATGTAAATTTTATATAAGCAGCTTGACAGAAAACGAAGCGTTTTTCAAATAAATGTATCTTTTTAACATATATTTTTGTATTTTTATTATTTGACGTCCAAATGTGAAAGGTTTTAGATAAAACTCTGTGATAAAGGTATCGTAAACCTGACCAGGAATCAAACCCGGGATTGTTAGCATATAAGCCAGTTGCGTCGATAACTACAACTAACCAGCCACTTAATTTTTGTGTAGAAAACTAGTACCTGAAACTCTTTCACACGCTTAAGGGACAGTCTTTATAAATTAAATGTAGATACAATTTTACCATAGAAAATGTAAATATGAATATATTTCTTAAATTTAGATTTAGATTTGCTTCAATGTGTTAGTCAATGGCAACCACTAACGTTTTGAAATTTAAATTTCTTAAAATACAATGTATTTGCAAATTTACAATGTAGCACACAAAGGATAGTAATGTATGATTTAAAAACCTGGCCAAAATTTCAAAATCGTAAAAATTCTATGAAATGTAAACAGACAATTCATAAATTGAAATGAACACTCGGCTGGATATTAGAATTTTTCGTACTGTAATACAATTATGTAATATATGTAGTAATTAGCTGTTATTAGTTTTAGTTTTCAGTCAATAGGACTGAATATTAATAAGAAAACAAATTCAATATTATGCGATAAAGAAGAGAAGCTGTGTTTCGCAAATCTCCACTACTATCTACACAATGTATAAAATAAAACATATTTAAAAAGAGATCCCGCATATCTGTATTTCATTTCTTTCATTTCACAACACTCTTTCATGACCTCATTTTTTCATGTTTGAGGCTGTGCAAAATTACTAAACAATAAATAATAAATGTGCTAGGTATAGAGAGAGAGACAATAAAAATAAAGTAAAACGTGGATTCAGGTTAGATATCATCGCATTTTTATTAAAATTTTTGAAATTTTCTATTAAATAATAGAAAATAGTGATATAAAATAGTTCTACCATGTCAGTAGGCCTACTCAATTACTGTAAATATGAGGTATAAAATACTATGATAACAAAAAAGATTTGATTATTAACAAAAATGTTAGTGTTGTTGTAAAATTTATAATTGAAATTAAATCATACAGATAACAGAATTCTTTACAAATTTAATTTTGTATTCTGTTTATCGTGAATTATCAACATTCAGTGACAGTAATTTATCGATCGGTGATATGCTATCCTATTTTTTAATATATTATTCTGTATTGTGTTTCCATAATGAACTTAGAGATCTTTATAAAAACTACTATACTACATGTAATTTCAACAGTAGCTTGCACTGTACACGTTCCCTCTACTTGCCTCCTCAATCTTATTCCAAGTAGTCAATATGAGTACTGGTTGTTAGAAAAGTATGTCTCTAAATTTTTACCAGTGTGTAATACTTTCGTATGAATTTATTTTTTGTAAAGTTATTGTGGTTAATTGTATAATCCTTGTTGTTTCCAAACAGAAACAATATGGACTTAAATTACGACAACTATATTGGCTTGTTGGGAGGCGATCACAGTTGTCTTTGGAAAATAAAGTTACTCTGTACAAGGTGATGATAAAATCAGTTTGGAGTTATGGAATTGAACTCTGGGGCACAGCAAGTACGTCTAATGTAGATATATTACAGAGATTCCAATCGAAGTTCCTTCGACTAATATGCCGTGCATCTTGGTATGTACCTAATGAAGTACTCCACCATGACCTGGGTATACCTATGGTGAGAGAAGAAATTAGAAGTCGGAGTAAAAAGTATTTTAACCAAGTTAGACACTCATTCTAATCATTTGGCTATAAATCTTCTCGACGATAATATTAAAAATCATAGACTCAAGATTGCGAGAATATTAGATCTTCCATTCCGTTTCACCTGATAAAAATAGTTTAACCAACCTTTCAAGATAAAAAGCAGAAAATTATTTTACGAATGGTCAACTCTTATTTATCAATAAACTAAATCTTGATAACACTCATTAATCTAAAATTAATCAACAAATATATATTTAATCATCAGTTACACAGATCATCAGTATCACGTCTTCATTCTCTACTTTTCACACCTTCATTCACTTCATCCGTATAAATAAATGTTGTACGTCACCAGGACCCAAGAAGAAACCCTTTATCACTGATATCCAAATGATCACACCGAAGAAATGCTACTAAGTGCTGTCTTCTTCGAAGTTATATTCGAAAATTGTTACACATTTGTTGTTAAAGTTACACATTTGTTGTTACACGAATTGTTAAACATTTACTGAAAGTTTTTGTTAAACTGTTTGTAAATAATTCTAACTGGTAAAAAAACTGTATAATCCTATTTTAGTTTAATACCACATTCATTGTTAACCGGTACTGCAGTACGCGTTAATCTCTTGTGCACTGGACGGAAACCCAAACTGAACTGGTGAATTTCTTTGTACTATAAAATAAAAAGCCTTACATTTTGTGTTGACAATTATAAAATCGAAAACTTCAAATTATAATACTGTTACAACTCGTTGTAGTAAAGTAAAATTGTAAACTTTTATTTAATTAATTCACATATAATTATTTAACACAATTATTTGACAAGAAATAAAAACTAACCTTTACAAACGACAACAGTGAATATGAGTTTATGAAAATAAGTTATTAAACATTGAAAATAATACAGTTCACGCAATTAATTAACAATAAAATAAAATAAACAATATCCCTTACCAAATTAAACATTAAATAACAATATCTGCTGACAAAATAACAAACTTCACCGTAACGAAGAATCCCGTACAATTTGGACCACTAACACGTCAGCCATTCAAACCTCGGCCGCGTCCCAACAATGGAAACCTTCGTTTTTATATTTAACCGGTCAGCTGTTTATAAGAAGCTGATTTTATTTGACCAGCTGATTTTATTTTCGCCACTTCATTATAACAATACAAACTAATTAATCAACTAAAAGTAATTGGACTATTCTGATATAAAGTATTTATTTCGATATTAAGATAATATATCAATAAAAGCAAAAATAGTTAGTGATTCATATTATGCCTATTCCTCATTTGATTATAATCAAGAGTACGGGTGTAGTAGTACACTATACAAACTGCTCCAACCACTTTACCAGCGTGGGAGTGCAAACACGTATTACGGAAGCTTATATTAATATTACATTTTGGTATAGTAGTTTAAATAAGAAAATCAGTTTTACTATTAGGTGGTACTTTAAAGCGCAATTTATATTAAATTTCATGAAATACTAATACGTAATACGGTTACTGTAATTGTGTAAGCGTACTAATATAATAGTAAAGTTTTTATATCGATTGTTATCCAACCATATGGAGTAATAAGTTATGATAAAAGAATAATTTTTACTTTCTCTTACCTATATGAATATTATAAGAAGGGAAGTATTGTTTTCACATCGATTTTTCGAAATCGAGTTTTCACCAAATCTATACGTTTTCAGACACCCTGAACCCAGAAAACATGTTTTTAGCGATTGGTCTGCGTGTGAACAGAATATCTCTAGTACGTAACATCATACGAACTTAAAACTTGAAACTTAAGTTAGATATCACTAGAGGATCCGACACGAACATTTTCATCAAAATCAGTCAACCGGAAGTAATAGATTATTCGTGTCATTTTTCACTTTTTTGCGGTTTTCTCAAAAAGGGCTCCTACGATTTTTTTAAAAATCGCCTCATTTACTTAACTTTTTATGCTTTACATGATAGGGTAGGCGCCATGTCTGCTGAAATCCTTGGAGAGGCCTGTTTTCACGTGAAAAATTGATTTTTAAGATTGCGGCTTTAATATACATTTTAGCGTAAAAATGTATACGACAAAAGTCGTATATTTTACGACAAAAGTGTATAATCATGTTTATAGAACATTAAAAGATCTACAATTTTTATTTAGAAAATTTTTCTCTACAGAGCCCAGTTTAGCGTGAAGGAGTGTATTTCCGTATTTTTAAGCCTAACAGTTTGATTTTCATTTTGGGTTTTTCACTCATGATTAAAATTAGGTTATGTTGTTTGAGCTTTTTTAAATTAAAAAAATTGGTATTAGGATTGAATATTGAACGTTTACCAAAGATTAAATTGAGCTGCTTAAACGTTGCGTTTAGCTGTTTCTTTTTGTTCTTTATGTGTAATTTAATTCAATCGTTTGTCAAGATATTTACCAAGGTATCTAGCGGAGTCTGCTTTAGATATTTGTGGGATGTTTATGTAAATTGTTCGGCATGTTTCCTTAATGTAAATGTTACGTAATTTATGTATGTTAATTTAATTTGTTTAAATAAAAAGCAAACGGGGCAGTTATATGTAACTAAAAATGGGGAAATACACTGCCAGTATTTAACCTATATTCAGATATTAATTGCAGTTCTTAGTTGTATATCTCCTTTACAATAACATATACGCCTTTAAAATAACATTTATACGCTAGAATATTAATTTGTTTTCAAAGATCAATAAATGCCTTTAAAAAAAAAGTACTTACGATGGAAGGAGTAATATCAATGATAAAGCAATAGATTATTTGAAAAACATAAATTTATGTCATCAATTTAACTTCTATTAAAGAACCTACACGCCACGTTAAAATTGTCAATTTATTTAAGTCTTGCTACCTATCTTAAGATACAGAGTACAAATCTACGGACCAGTATAGTATACCAATGTAAATTTGCTCAAGCACTGTAGTCTTAATTTCAGGTTAACAACGACTACACCAAAGTATGTCAACAATAAAACTTCAAATTCCCTTGGTTTAAGATTTCTTCTCAAATTATTATTCAAAATTATTTTTTAACCTTGAAAATTATTCTAAATCTCCTGTTCAAGGCTGTCAATTCGCGGATACAAAAGACTTCATCACTCTTCGAACGGAGGTGTACTAATCTGATATATTTTTTAATTTTTGTTTACTATAATCAGTCATCATCATCATCGACATCATCATCATCATCATCATTACCATCACCATTATCATTATTATTTTTAATTTATATTTTCACTTTTCTTTAATTCACGTAATATGGACTTAAAATCAGAAAAAGTTTCTTAAATAGAGATTTTAATTCTATTTATTTTCCTAACTTTTAAGAAGGCATACCATTGGGCCTTCTTTTCTTCTTTCCAAGCACAAGTTATTGTTACTAGTTTATTTACAATTTTTAGTGGTTGTTCATATTTTAAAGAGTTACGAATAAAGAATTAATGAGAAAAAATTACAAAATTATAATAATTAAATAATCATCTTTGTACATATTAAACAACATGCTACCTAATGATTTAAACATTTTTCAACAATTTAACAAGAATTTTACACATTCAGTACAAAGTACCAAAGAAGATTTAAACTACACGCAAATCATCTCAATCTTAAATAATTCAAAGGACACTCTTCAATTTAAAACTAAGAAATCCTATAGACTTATTTTAAACAGTTAAAATAATACATAGAATACGTCAACGAAATTCGTTTGTGTGGAAGTTTTCTTCGGTCGTATAAAGTAAACAGGAATCCTATTATGCTACATAAAAACAGATTAGAGATTCTACTGTATTTAAAAAGTCATCAATTTAGTTCAAATTTTATCAAATACATAGTCCTTACTGTCTGCAAATGAGCTTAAAGAAAGTAAATTGTTTTCTCATCATTTCAATATTTCTCGGACATTTAAAATTTCATTTTTTGTGAATTCTAGTTTAACTGACATGCAAGGTTAAATGATTCGATCCAGGCAAACTTTAAATTTTAAACTAAATGGAAAGATTTTTGGAGGAAATTTCTATATTTAAACATGGGGTTTATGCCAAACTGATGAAAGTCTTGGAATATTTAATTGTTTTCAAGTTTATTAGGCCTAAACGGATTTAATTTATGCAACACTCAAAATCCCCTAATTTATGCACAATCAGTAAAAAAAACTAAAAGCTAACAGTAATTTAATTACCACTGCATAATCAGTTTTCTTCTTTAGCGTACGTATTTTTTAGTTGATGAAAAGAATTAATTTTTTGTTAAGTAAGCTTCGCAATACGATTATTTTTATTGAAAGCAAAAATATTATTACATAAAATTAAAAAATGTTTAATTTGAAAAGCCAAAATATACGGACTTCTACTTACTTTTCTTTGAAAATAACATTCGTCTTTGACAGATACATTATTAAATGAGAATGCCTATTTAATTATTTTTTCCTTAGAAAAATTATATTTAGTAAAACCCGAAAGATGCTTCAAGCAAATCGTAATTATACTTCTGCGTCCTGATAATATGTCATTATTTAACTTCTAAAGATAATTAATATAAAATTTGTTGTAAGTTAATATGGTTGTAAATAATAATATTATGAACTAATTATTTTTCAGAGAATTTTTTAAAAAACTCTGTTCATTTTCTGGTTACCCTAATAAAATTGTTAAAAACTTTCAACCGTTATTTTTTTATAACAAACCCCAAAGCTACTCAATCTATCGTCGCCTTTTGTAGTGTACTTTTCTATATTAATCCCTTATTTTTAACGAAATTTTATCAAATTTATTTGTATTTATTATATCATTTCTTTTAACTCAACATTCCCGATAATAATAATGTTAATGGTTAAATAAATTGCTTAACCATATAGGTCCATGGACAAAAAATCTGGTATGAAACACTCACACGACTTTCTCTTGCCAATGCCAATAATGAACAATATAATTTAACATTAGTAATAAAACATTACAACAAAGAAAAAAATTTAACCTAAAATAACATAACCTTATTTTAATCATGAGTGAATGATGCAAAATGAAAATCAACATTTGTTTGGCTTAATAAAGAAAACCACTTTTTGACACCAAACTAGGCTTTGTAGAGAAACATGTTTTAAATTAAAGTTGTAGATCTTTAAATTTCCTATAATATTGATTATAATGCATTTTTATCGTTAAATTGACACTACAGCGAAAATATTAACAAAATCGTTTTTTCTACAGATTTTCATGAAGAAAAAACAGAAAATCACCAATTACCACTAAACTAAGCGTTATGAAAAATTGTTTCAAATAAACGTTGTAGTTTGTTAAATTCTCTGCAACTTTATCTGCATATTAAGGTTGAAATATTAAAAAAACTATTTCTTCTACGAGAGAACAGCCTCTCCAAGAATTTCAGCAGACATGGGGCCTACCCTATCTTGCAAAAAATAAAAATTGTAGTAAGTGAGGCGATTTAAAAACAAAATTGTAGAAGTTGTTTTTAAGAAAATTGCAAAACAGTGAAAAATATCACGAATAAACTACTACTTCCGGTTAACCGATTTTGATGAAAATGTTCGTGTCGGGTCCGGTTATAATATCTAACTTAAGTTTCTAGTTTCAACTTCGTACGATGTTCCGTTCTTGAGATATTTAGTTCACACACGCACACACACAGATACACAAACTCACACGTACACGCACGCGCGCACACACACGCATACACCAAACGCTAAAAACATGGTTTTTTTGGGTTCAGGGGGTCTGAAAACGTGTAGAACCGGTGAAAACTCGATTTTGAAAAATCGCCATGAAAACAATACTTTCCTTCCATATTTATAAAGGTAAGAGAAAATAAAAATACAAACTATTTATTATAAAGTACATACCAATAAAATGGTAATTAAACTTATTATAGTTCATACTCTATGTCTCGTAAATCAAGAAAAAGTATGAGGTGGATTAATTTAATTAACTACTTGTTCGTAAAACTAGTAGAATTTAATTCACATGGTAATCAGTAAGCACTTCTGTTCATGGTGATGAATTAGAACCGAATTCCTGAAATAATTCTGTTAGCTTGAAAGCAACGAAGAAACTACTACCCCACTAATAATATCAATTTTGTAATCTCAAAATTCCACAGTTTAGTTTAAACATAGAATTAAACCACTTTCTAATCTCATACGAACCGGCCAATAAAATCACACATTGTTGAGTTTAGGATGGAAATGTTGTTTGCATCCCAAAGACTGAAAATTATTGATTTAATGCCTAAAGCTTGCAACTTGGAAGTAAATATTGTTAAATTTAAAACAAAAACAGATTTCATCTCAATATTATGTTAATATTTTTAGTTATCTGTTTCAATATCCCAGCAATTTACAAATTTTTCTGTGCTTCCAGTTATATTAAATAATATGGAACATTTTTGTAGAAATGTTCACTCAGGAGGTTTAAATGAAACATACAGACTAATTCAGCAAAAACAACGAATGTACAGTGTTGTTTTTTAGGTCAACAGCCGAAAGGCGGTTTGAACCTCTGAAGAGGTTTTACTAAGTAAAATGAAGAGTGAAGTGGTTTACTATACCTTCCTCATTGAGTTGAAAGAGTATGCTTACCAGCATGCTAGGCTCTCCTAAAAGCATCTAATTTCCACCCTGCAAATGACACCTTCACTTCTTTCACCACAGGATCTGGCTGTATAGCGAAATTCATTACTCTCAGAGGAGATAACTCTGACTAGTGTCTCTTACATCTCTACCTTTTCTGTTTTTAAATGGTTCACTCATATGATCGGCTGACTATGTGATAAGAAACAGAACTATTTTTTGTAGCCCTGGAACCAACAGATAGAGTGCAATTATAACACTATCTGCGTAATAACCATCATAGTGAAGTCTCATTAAGAAATTTGAAGTTAGTGTTAAAAAAGAAATTTTTAAATGTTATAAACCATTGTCAAGTGAGTCAATCAACTGTTTAAAAGTCACATGGCATTTTTACAATTACACGAACAACCACCGTTACTTGTTGCTGTTAATCCCAACACAAGTGTACCAAAATATCAGCTGTCAGACTGAATTGTTACTTTGCTAAACTGAGATATTTTTTACAAGTAGAAAGACGTATCATTTTCCATAAATACATTTTTCATTTGTTTAAAAATTTTTAAATTAATAGATTCTTCCTGAAAAAAAATATTTTTTTGTAAAATTTATGATTAAAACTGCCTTGACATATCCAATTCCTGCTTTTTGCAACGAAATTAAACATAAATCGTTGTACCTTGTTATTTGATTATAGTTTAAGAGACTGCCTGTATATTGCTTAGTAGGAAACAGAGTTAATTAAATAAGCAGTCAAGATCCACATACACTTCCCAAGCCTTAGAATTGAATAATTAGATTATTTAATGAAAATTGAGAAATTCATTTATATTCTCGATGAGCATTTCTCGTTTTTTTTCTTGTAAGCATATTTGACAAAGATTAAAATGGTAATTTAAATTTATAATGTAGTAATATTAGATAATGTTGTATATTAAGGTCCTCGAATCAGAAACGTTGCAGTTGTGAATATGAGTTACCAATTTGTTAGATTGCAAGTAGTGTGTATTCGATTAGAATTGTTTAATGAGTTCTTGAAAAATGTACAGTCAAGAAAAAGTAGCTACAGTTCAATTCAAATAGGTATGAATGCGTGAGGAATGCGGTCTAGTCCTGCCCCTCTTCTACCCATCTGTTGACAGTAGTATCAAACCGGGTGTATAAAAACATTAATAGTCATTGTTTATGCCTCTCTTATAATTTTCCCGCTTCTATTTTTACCAGGTATTGAAATGCTTGTTATTGGGGCAGGATCAACTTTATTTCTTTCTTTCTTTTCTGATATTTGAAATTGTATGTTTTGATGAATTCGTGCAAAATGCCTTTTTTCTGTGAATTTCGCTACTGGCTAGCGCAGTTTTTTGTCTAAGGCCTGTTCATTAGATACCTTAATAACTTCATTCACCATTTTTGGTGCTTCGCTGTGTATAATTTTACCTTTACGACGTTTATTGAAACTCTTCATGTTTACGTCGTATTCTTACGCACAGATTTTGTTGGACTATTTTACTGATATGTACCGTAACTGAAATCAAACAAACATTTAATCTAAATATCACTTAAACATAAGTATTGTTAAATAGTGAACGTATGAAGTGGTTAAAGAGGAAATTATTTGTTATCACTGTACTGCATGCGTTATCGCCACAGGAAATTTTTTATAATTTTCTTAATTACCATGTCAGGCGTTTAAAATAGTAATCGATTTATTTGTATCACGTGTTACAAGAATTTGTAGTTACCATTGTGATTGTGGTATATATTTACCGTGAAGAGAAACAGAGGGATATTTTTCTCGTCGTTAAGTGAAAGTAGTAAAAAGGTATGAATTGCTAAAAACGTTTTAAGAACGTTATTATCAAAACTGTAGAATAAAAGAACATCTGATTTTAATACAGCTTATTTTAAATTTTTCCAAATTATTTTTAATTCTCTCATTTAATATTTATTGTACTCATCAGAGATTCTTTTTTATCTGCTAATTGAACTCGTAAGCTTCTTAACAAAACCTGGCAAAATAAAACTTTTATCTGTGAGATTTATAAACCAAACTGGGTGGCTATCACATTTTATATTTTTGTAGAGTACAGTTCATAAATTCCAACCTAAATATTTGGAAAAAAATATAAAATATTTCGTGTGAAACACTCAAAACTTTTCTTATCAATGTAAATGAACGAGGTAACCTAACGTAAGTAAAAAAAACGAAAAAATGGCCGCCTCAGTGACGTAATGGATAGCGCTCTAGCCCATTAAGTGGAGGTCCCGGGTTCGAATCCCTGCTAGGATCTGAAAAACTATTACGTACCAAAAACTTCCCAACAGTTACTTAAGGGAAGATGGCACGGTGGTTTTAATTCAAATTTCGATTTTTGATTATTTATGTTTTTCAATAGTTTAAGCCTAGATTTACCAGAAAAACATTAAACTACGCCAAAAAAATAATTTTTTTATGAAAATATTAAGTTTAATTCACGTTTACACGGGAAAATTATGCTTCCGAGAACGAATACTGCTCGTTTTAGTGCAAAGATAATTTTAGTTTTTAAAATATCTGCATTACTGTTTTTTGTATTCTCAGCTGTTGGTTCAGCTTTCTAAACTGTTGATGGGACATTTACTTGTTTGTGTACAGTTTGTTTTTGATTTGTGCCGCCTTGTTTCTTGCGTTCTCCCGTAAATTTTTAACACTAGGTACATTTTTCTCAGAAACCAATTAACCCACCAGGCTGAAATTTTTACCAATTAATTATCTTGTATATCCACATATACCGACATTATTATGACTTTCTCAGGTGGTCCAAAAATTAGTAATATGCAAGAAACGTAGAAAATAATTTGTAAAAATTTTATGTTATTCGTAATTTTTTAATAAAAATGGTATGGTCCAAAGATTAAATTGAAAAATGTCTGTAGCTTGAGAAGAAACCCAATACCTATGGTGTGTAAAGTTTAATTTCCCTATCTATTACTAATCCTATGAAAAATGTACCTAAAAATAGCATATTTAACATTGGCGGGATACAAAGTACAGTCTCCCCTTAACACACTGTAGTCACTTATGATCAAGCTGTTCATGCGACTTTAAAGAAATTGAATATATATACTTTTCCCCTATAATACATATTATATTAAGCCCAAAATCTTAAAAAATAAACTTTTTTTTTACGAGAAAACCGTCTCCACAAGAATTTCAGCAGACATGGCGCTTACCCTATCTCGTAGAGCATACAAAATTTAGTAAATGAGAGGATTTTTAAAAAAAGTTGTAGGAGCCGTTTTTGAGAAAATCGCAAAAACGTGAAAAATTACACGAATAAACTACTACTTCCGATTTATTGATTTTGATGAAAAAGTTTGTGTCGGGTCCTCTAGTGGTACCTTACTTAAGTTCCAAGTTTCAACTTCTTACAATTTTCTGTTTCTGAGATATTTTGTTCACACGCGCGCGCACACATATACAAACAGACCAATCGCTAAAAGCATGTTTTTCTTGGGTTCAAAAGATTTAAAAACGTGAATATTCGGTGAAAACTCGATTTCAAGAAATTGACATGACAACAATACTTTCCTTCAGCCAATATGTTCATATAGGACAAGAGAAAGTAAAAAAGGTTAAATTTGTAAAATAAATTGGGCATCTAAATATTTAGTTCTACGGATTTATAGTCGACTTCTTTGAGCAAAAACATACAAATCGCAAAATAATTGTTTACAACATTCACAATCAACCACGCCACTCATCTATAAAATATTTGAAAATATCTACCCTATAAAATGACAAAAAAAATTTTCAGATTCGATAACCAGAGTAAAAGAATAAATTAGATTATCATCCTAGATTATCTAGATAAATTAGATTATCATCATAGATTAGAATTAGATTATCATCCTTATCGACGTTGTCGTCCTCTTCCGTGTAATTATTATTATTATTTAAATAATAAATTTATTTTTAGCTTTGTACAGAAAATTGATATGATTAAACAAATTTTAAAATTAGATTTAACTTAAATAAAAGTTACGGAAAAAAGTGAATAATAAGGACTTAAATAGATATTTTGTCTTTGATCTCCTAGTTATTTGATTACAAATAATTTTAAAAATTCTTCAGAAAACTATTTTTACAATTGATATTACACTATTCAAATTAAAACAGAATTCTCTTTTTAAATGAATTTAAGTACTGACGAATTTTTTAAATTCTTTAACTATTATTCTTTTGTAACATTAAACTTCTTTTGAAATGTAATTTTCTTTATTTAGAACTGTAAGAAAATTAGTTTACAACTACTAAATGTTTTGACAAACACCGAACAAAAGAAAAATAAACTTCTTGATTAAAACTAGAGTTCTTTGACAAAGTTATGTTGTTAACGAAACGAGACAGAAACGACGATTAATGTTATTTAAAAGTACACTTATAAAACTATATACACAAAAAGTTTGACTATGAACGTTCTTTATATTAAAATACATGAACATTATAAAATTTAAAAACTGATTTCTTTAAAAGTCTTATTTGCCGATTTACACTCCATCTTTTTTTTAATCTTTAAAGAACTAATCTTAATTTAAATATGTAGTGAATTAAGAGATTTTGATGTAGGGCTAATATGTTATAGAATGTTTTGCTTGAACATTTACCAGACCGTTATGTAAAATTTAGTTTGAGTCATAACACGGTCCCTTAGTAATTTAGCTACAGCATTTGGACTGGAAGGTTAAAACTTTTATTCAATTTTTTTTTTGCTCAGCCAAGAAGGTGTAAACTCGATTTATGAAAGCTACATGTAAACGATAAACAATACTTTCGTTCTCTGTTTTTTCAAGCAGAGCAAAAAGAAAGTTAAAATATGATCTTAAAAGTTAAAAGAATAACTGTTGCAAAATGAGTGGCGCTAAAAAATACTCTCATTTATTAACAGAAAACAAATGAAAGAACAACTTAGTAAAGTTGTATTAAAAACAAATAAGTAAAGTTAGTATAACAATAAAAGATTTTAGAAAAGAATTCCACTAACTATTATTACTGTTAAACATTGTTTTTCAGAACACTACGATGAATAAAAGTGAAAACAAAGTGAAATTGAAAGTTATTAAAAAACAAGTAACGAAAATACGAATTTTGTTATAAGTAGTCAAAGTTCAATCAAAATTATAAGGGCCTTTTCTGCCAATAACAAAGGTGAAGAGTTAAATTATTTGAACTCAATCTGTTAGTTCCAGGGCTACAAAAAATAGTTTTGTTTCTTATAACATGGTCAGCCAATTAAATGACTGAATTATTTAAAAACAGAAGAGGTAGAAGTGTAAAGACACTAATCGGAGTTATCTCCTCTGAAAGTATTGAATTTTATGATACAGCCAGACCCTGTGATGAATGAAGTGAAAGTGTCATTGGCAGTTTGGAAAGTATAAGTGCTTTTTAGAATGCCCCTAACATGCTGATAAGAATACTTTTCAACTCCTAAGGAAGGCATAGTACTGCCTCCTTCCTCGTTTTACTTAAAAAAACCTCTACAGATTTAAACCAGCCTTTCTGCTGATGACCTAAACTAAGGGCTCTTATTTAAGAAATTTAAATGTGCTTTTAAATTTCATTCTTTTATCTTGTTTTTAAAATAACATGTTTGATATTTTTCACTGGTTGCCAATGATTAATTTAAAAATATATTTAACAAATTGATATAATAGTAGGCTATGTAATGTATATATATCGTTTCAATTTCACATTTACTTTTACGTTTTAATAAATGGATGTTCGAAGTTTTTCCCCAAGGTTTAAAAGAAGCTAATGTATTTGAATTATTTGACAAAATTGTTCAATTTGACAATATTCAATTAATTAGTAACAATATTTCTAGATGATTGAACCAAAACGACAATGCCTTACTGCTTTGTTCTTTCAATTATTCTTTAATTACACCCCAACGGACTACTGTACTGTTAATTTAATTTCTCTCAATTTTAACTAATTTGTCAATGCTACATAATAGATACTGGATGTAGCAAAACTAGGGATCAGTTATTTGAATATATTTTTTGTTTGGAAAAAAAATAAGCCTTTACTTATTCCATTTAACAAAACTACTGTTTTCCAAAAGTAATATTTTCAAAATGTATTTTTTTCTTTGTTTATTTAACGTCGCATCAACTACAGTAGTCATTACCAACGACGTTGAGTTGTAACCGTGAAGGATGAAATTTTCTTTACTAACGTATGAAAATATGCCGTGACTGAGTGGGATTCGAACCTAAGATTGCATGGTGAGAGGCGATCACGTTACCAACTACGCCAATGCGGCAGGCAAAATGTACTTTGCTGGCCGCAAAATACATTCATTTGTTACAAACACATGTTATTTGTTATTATAACATAACTTATATTTAGATATTTTGTGATGTTATAGTGCATGAATATAAAATGTATTTTATTTCACTACTTCCGTTCCTTCAGAATTTTAAGTTGCTTTTTGGGGATATAATTTTTTTAAATTTGGTAGCTTTACTGCTTTTGAATTTGATTTTTGATGAGCTAAATGGTTATGTAGAAAAATTTTAACAACTAGTTTTTAAGTTTTTAACAACATATGTTTTAAAATGAAAACATAATTATGTGTTCTGAAAAATTACACAATTGCTTACGAGTATTATAAACTTTATTTACCTAGTTACACCAAAAAAATATTTTTAACTGAAGTAGGCCTATTGTCCGTGTATTTTGTTGGACACTACTGAAAAGAATATTAAAGATTTCGTAATTGGGATTTTCACAAATATTTTGCAAATTTTTTGCAATAAGTTAAACGTGTCACTAACAATGAAGTCTATCGGAGAACGAGTTACCACCATGAGCTGTTCTTGACAATTCCTTAAGATTGTATCAATGTAAAGTAGGAACAGTTGAGAACTAGTATTAGAAACATTTCCTGTCTCACTGCGATAAGTGGTTTCGTGTTACGTAATATGGAACACTTTTAGGTAGTAGCTGATAAAGTATGAATCGCAAACGTCCGGACCGAAAGAAGAAAAAAGAAGACGGAATCGGTTGGGATTTATTCTAATATTGTGTATTTTTTAGATATCTCTCGTCCATATTGTAGCATTCAGCTACAACCAATAATAGTAATAAAAATTTTAACAACTAGTTTTTAAGTTTTTAACAACATATGTTTTAAAATGAAAACATAATTATGTGTTCTGAAAAATTACACAATTGCTTACGAGTATTATAAACTTTATTTACCTAGTTACACCAAAAAAATATTTTTAACTGAAGTATTGTCCGTGTATTTTGTTGGACACTACTGAAAAGAATATTAAAGATTTCGAAATTGGGATTTTCACAAATATTTTGCAAATTTATGTAATATGGAACACTTTTCCGTATCCCTCTTATCCGTATTGTTTAAATATTTTTTCATATGTTATAACATATACAGTATTTTAAGTTATAATGTGATGTTATAGTCCATGGTCTTACTTTTTCCTAGTTCATGCACCAAATGATTATTTAACAATGCATAAAATATTCTTATTATTTTAATGTAAAATTAATTTCGTTTTATAGATTTCAAATAAGAAACATTTGTTTTAATTTTAAGATTAAATAATACTTTTGAAACATCCTTTAGCTACGTTTTTAAATAAAATAAAATTTATAATTTTAATAGGCTATTTAAAAATTTTTTTTACATTATCCATTATGTGATCTAATCCCCTACATTGTGTCATGTACGTAACGTTCTTTGTAGTATAAAATAGTTTTCATATTATGATACAATCCCTTTTTAAATCTTTATAACATAAGAAGTAGATACGGTTGAGATTTGGTAAAAGAGGTTATAATTTTTTCTCTCTACCACGTGAGAATGAATACGGTTAGAAATCATCTATTTCAGCTATAACCGTGTGGTTAAATTAGTTACATGTAGTAATAATATACTAGATATCTTGTAAGACATTTCATGGGAGGAATGTACGTATATTCATTTACAACAGTCTAACTATTAAAAAGCATACTTCTGAGTATTAAGTAAAAAATCTGGTGTGAAAAACTCACACAACTTTCTCTCGCCAATGCAAATAATGAATAATATAATCTAATACTAGTAATTGTTATGTTTGCTCTGGAACTCCTCAATCTCCTGACACCTTTCATTCATCCACTTTTCTTTAGCTACTCTTATTTCAGAACGTATCCCTCTCTGCAATGCAATATACCTTCCTCGATCTTGTCCCTTGCTTTCTCTTCTTTGATCCATTAGATCAAGAATTTCCTTTGTCATCCATACTTTATGTCGAGTTTTCTTGTCTGCTTCCAGTTGCTTTTTTGTTGTTAAGAGTGTCTCCTTTATCACTAACCACTGAGAGTCAATCTCTGCATTCTCGTCCATCTTCCTAAATCCCCTAATCAATTCCTGGCAAACACTCTCTCTGAGATTAACCTGTTTCAACTTAGTCACATCTATCCTAGTTTTCACTGAATGCTTTTGCACTGCATGCAATCTGACTCTCAGGTTTCCCACTAGTGGATTGTGGTCTGATGCTATGTCAGCACCTGGATAAGTCCGGACAGAAACAATGCTGTTTCTGAAACGCTTATTTACTAAGACATAATCTATTTGGTTTCGAACTATATTATCAGCCTTATCCTGAGGTGATTTCCATGTGTATAACCTTCTACGTGGTAATTTGAAACACGTATTCATGACAACCAGATTGTTTTCCTGGCAAAACTCCACCAGTTTGTTGCCTCGCTCATTCCGTTTTCCTAGACCAAACCCACCTACCACTCCCTCTACTCTCCCTTGACCAATCTTGGCATTGAAGTCGCCCATTATGATATTGATGTCATGAGCTTTAGTTGATCTCAGGGCCAAAGCAACTTCCTCATAGAATGTCTCTATGCTTGCCTCATCAGCATCTGTTGTTGGTGCATAAACTTGAATTATGTTTATGTCGATTGGTTTAGCATGTATCTGGAGCAGCATTACTCGGTCTGAAAGGGGGATGAAATTTTTGATGGCAATGTTCACTTTCTTTGACACAATTACACCTACTCCATGGCGATGTTGCACCTCTTCGTTTCCAGAGTAGTACACGGTGTGGTGGCCACTGTTGCCTGGCCAGCGCATCTCACTGACCCCCAGAATGTCCACTCCCATCCTATCCATCTCTCTCGTGGCATTTACTAATTTTCCTGCTTCAAACATGCTTCTAACGTTCCATGTTGCAAACTTCACTTCAGTATTTCTCCTCATAAAAACGTTGAAGGCTGTCCCCCCCGGAGATCCGATTGGGGGACTTGACACTCCGGAATATTTAGAATCAAACGTCTCCATGATGACTATACTAGGGATCGATAATGCGGTGGTTTCCCGGGGCCTTCCGCATCCATATGCCGTTGATCCATTCTGGATTCCTCCGCCTTCAGGACCTATTTCCCGGTCCTCGGACAAATGAGTGCCCTTCCACTTATAAGTTCTTCCGCCCGAAGCCGTTGACTTTTAAGTGGATGGATTACCTATACCGGCAATCATTCGGTTGGATCATTATATCTAACTACCCTCACTTGGTTTAGTCTGTAGGCCAATACAGTTTACCAGGGTGTGGCGCTTGGAGCCAGCAAGTGAGTTGGGTGCCTTGTGAGGACCAGTTACTCCGAACCTCCACCAGTCTATGAGTTGTAGAGTGACCGTCCTTAGTAAAAGGTACTACCTCTCCAACGCAACCTCATACACCCCCAGAGCAAACATTACAATTTCAATCTGCACAGGAAAATTGATGAATTGGCGAACAGACGACCTAAGAGGAACACTGGTGTTTTGCTGGATGAAGACGGTAACTTGATCTCCTCTACCTCTGATCAACTGAAAATTTGGGAGAGATACTTGGTAGGACTCTTTGAAGATAACCGTACAGAAGAGCATGGTGTTACCACAACAGATACAGGTCCAAGTATCCTTAGAAAGGAGGTGAAAAATGTCATTAACAAAATGAAGCCTGGAAAGGCTCCAGGACCAGATGAAGTTAATGCAGAACTTCTGAAAACCTTGGATGAGGAGGAGCTTGGAACTCTGACATCTTTGTTCAACAGGATATATCAGACTGGTATCATTCCCAAGGACTGGCTTAAATCGACATTCATTCCACTGCCAAAGAAAACAAATGCCAAACGTTGTGAAGAGTATCGCACAATTAGTTTGATGAGTCTCATACTTAAGCTTTTCTTAAAGATAATATATGATCGGGTTTTTCGAAAATGTGAGGAGGTTATGACTGAGACTCAATTTGGATTTCGTGGAGGACTTGGTACTAGAGATGCACTGTTTGCTATACAGGTTCTCACTCAGAGGTGTCAGGATGTCGACAGAGATGTATTCATGTGCTTCATTGATTATGAGAAGGCGTTTGACCGGGTGCAGCATGCTAAAATGTTGGAAATCTTGCAGCGGGTGGGTCTTGATGGACGTGACATTCGAGTAATTGCAAATTTATATTGGAGTCAACGTGCAAACATAAAAATTGGCGATGACGGGTCGGAGGAGATCCTAATTCGGCGGGGAGTTCGTCAGGGGTGTGTATTGTCTCCAATGCTCTTCAACCTTTATTCGGAGGCCATCTTGTCAGAGGCCCTGGAGGGATGTGGACGTGGCATCAGGGTAAATGGTTTGGAAATCAACAACCTGCGATATGCAGATGACACAGTCCTGATGGCTGGAAGTGCTGAGGATCTGCTGACATTGTTGGGCCATGTGAATTTAGTCAGCAACGCTTATGGTTTGAGAATAAATATCCACAAGATAAAGTTCCTGGTTGTCAGTAGACATGAAGTAAATGCTGTCCTTTTGGTTGATGGTAGTGTGGTTGAGCGAGTCAAGTTCTATAAGTATCTTGGGTGTCTCCTGAATGAAAGATGGGACTTTAGTCAGGAGATCAGGGCCCGGATTGAACAGGCAAGAGCTGTATTCATAAAAATGAAAAATTTGCTTTGCAATAGAGAACTCAACCTCAATACAAGACTTCGCATACTCAGATGTTATGTAATTCCTGTACTCATTTACGGTCATGAGGGATGGATATTGACTAAGTCCTTGGAAAGGAAATTGGAGGCGTTTGAGATGTGGACTTACCGGCGGATGCTCCGCATCTCATGGAAGGATAAAATTAAAAATGGGGAAGTTCTAAGCCGTTTGAACAAAAATACAGAACTTCTTTTCAATATCAAAAGATCGAAACTCGAATATTTTGGCCATATAGTACGGAATAAGAAATACCACCTACTGCAGTGCATCATGGAGGGCAAAATTGAAGGTAAACGAAGACCGGGGAGAAGGAGAATTTCTTGGATGGGGAACCTGCGGGGGTGGTTTGGGACCACCTCAGTTCAACTCTTCAGAGCGGCTGGTTTCAAGGTTAGAATCATGATGATGATCGCCAATCTCCGACGCGGAGCAGGCATATAGAAGAAGAAGAAGAAGAATACTAGTAATAAAACATTAGAAATAAACAATAAATAACTAACCTCAAAAACATAACCTTATTTTAATTGTGAATGAATGATGCAAAATGAAAACCAACCTCAGTTTGGCTTAATACGAAACATTTGACGCTAAACTGGGCTCTGCAGAGAAAAGTTATTTAAGTAAAAGTTGTAGATCTTTTAGTTTCCTATAAATTAGATTATATGCATTTTCGTCGTAAAATGGATACTACGGCCGAAATCGTAAAAAAAATATTTTTTAAGATTTTCATGAAAAACCGAAAATCACTAATTACCGCTAAAATAAGCGTTATACAAAAAAATGTTTGAAATAAAAGTTGTAGACTGTTTGATTATCTACAACTTTTGTTATATACACTTTTGCGCAAAAATGCACATTAAAGCTGCAATCTTGAAAAAAAAACATTTTTATTTACGAGAGGACAGCTTTCCCAGGAATTTCAGCAGGTGCCTACCCTATCTTGTAGAGCATAAAAATGGTAGTAAATGAGGCGATTAAAAAAAATCGTAGAAGCCATTTTTGAGAAAATCGCGAAAAGTGAAAAGTGACACGAATAAACTACTACTTCCGGTTGGCCGATTTTGATGAAAATGTTCCTGTCGGGTCCGGTAGTAGACTACCTTAAATTTCAAGTTTCAACTTGGTACGTTGATCTGTTCTTGAGATGTTTTTTTCACATTCACACACACACACACACACACACACACACAGACCAATCGCTAAAAACATATTTTTTGGTTTAGGTGGACTGAAAACGTGTATATCCGGTGAAAACTCGATTTCAAAAAATCGACATGAAAACAATACTTTCCTTCTTATATTCATATAGGCAAGAGAACGTAAAAATGGTCTTTTGAAAAGCGGTCGTTAGACAGGATAGAAACCAAAACAGTGATAAATTACATATTCATGCATTACCTCTGTCGTATTTTTGAATGGAAAGTGTGTTAGTGCTTGCAGAATAGAAATACATTTCCTAGTTAGAAAATATTCGCTGAATGTAAATTTGTTAAAACTGATTAAATTTAGAAAAATCATGTGTTAATGCTTACGGAGATGAAGCAATTTGATTGAATTAAAAAAGTTATTTGCTATCTCCATGGCGCTTTATTAAATTATTAGACAATGCAGTACCAAAGATCGCTGGTTAGATTGAAGGCTTGGTGTTGCGAAAATTTTAGCTTTGATCAAAACTCTTAATTATTTGCCGAAGAAAAACTGGTAGCAACGAAAAATGGAATTTTTTCAAATATTGAAAAGATACTAACTGAATATAAAAAAGCAAGTAGTACTCCAATTAAAACAATACCAGGCGTTTTAGTCTAAAAACAGTACAATTCTCGTAGTTGTCCCGAAGCGACTTCTTCAGTTATAAAAAGTTATTTTTAATGAAATCTCAAGGAATAACCTGCAAACATACAAAAAAATGCATTTCAATGCATGCCACTATAAAACAGTTGTTCTCCCAGAGGCGCTTTACTCCGGTGAAACTATTTTCCAAATTAAGAATAAAGCTAAAACTGACCAACTTCTTAAAACAGAACGCAGAATTATCAGAACCTGCTTTAACAAAATTTATATTATAAAAATGGGGTATGACGAATTCCTTCTATTGAAACTGTTCATAAGGAAAAGATGCGATTATTGGCGTGATGAAGAAAATGAGGATTTCCTACTTTTTACATATTTTAAGAATCCCGAATGATAGAATATTGAAATAACTGATCCCCTCTGTAACTTGAACAGGAAAATAACGGGAAGATACATTGAAGAGGTTAAGAGGGATCTTAATAAAATTGGATTGGCAATTGAAGACGCGTTTGACAAGGAAAAAATAAGTAGTGCTATCAAATCACACAGATTTTATTGAGGAAATGCATAAAGACGCACGGTGGAGATTACAGATGAGATACGGAAACAAAGATCGGACCGTCTCAAAATGTAATAGGAAAACCGAAAGGCCAGACGAATACGTTATCCGAAGAACACTAGATATTGATTGTCTATTGGTCTAATGTGACCTAAAAAAAAAGAAATCTCAAAGGAAAATAACGAATACGTGGCTTTGTTATTTTTTACACAACTTTATAATTTAGAAAGTAATCAAAGTTGGAACCTTTGATTAATTTAGTTTTCTTAAAGTAAATGACGGAATGCCCAAGGCTTTTTATAGGACACTTGTTGATTTAATTGTCCAGTTAAGGGTAATATCATGACGGAAAGAGTACAGTAATTTTTCTACCGTGGTGTAATATTTGCTTCTATTTATATACAATTTTTTTTTTTTTTTTTTAACTTTAATTTTTATTTAGAAACTATACAGTACAGTATAACCATCCAAAAGCTTAACTAAATTTTGAAAAAAACAAATGACTTGATAAATAAACAGAAATATTTTTTTAAAGAATACATCCCAGTGGATAATTCAAAAGTATAGTGGATTTCAAAAAAATAAGTTAATAAAAATATAGAACAATTATATCAATAGATCTCTACTCCATTTTCTTCGTAGGCGTCGGTGTGGTAAGTTTCGTCTTGACATTTGCTGTATTAGGGGATTGATGTGATCTGTTAATTTTCTGTTAAATTTGGAATATTTTATTTTAGCAGTTTCTGTTACAAAAGGGATTTTCAAATCGGAATGCAATGTTAAATTTGTTACGTAATATGGGGCGTTCGTTATCATCCGAAGTATTTTTGACTGATGAGTTTGAATTTTTTGAATGTGAGTTTTCTTTGCGGTCCCAAAAATTTCAATACCGTAATTCCATATCGGTCGTAAATAGGCTTTGTATGTTAATAATTTAAATTTTAATGATAGAGTTGATTTTCTGTTGATGAATTTTGAAAGTAATTTTGTACGGTTATTTAGTTGCAAACGTTTTGTTTTGATATGATATCCCCAAGTCAGTCTACGGTCTAAATGGAGGCCCAGATATCGAACTTTATTTTCTTGCGGTATCTCATTGTTATCCAGGTAAACAGTTGGACAAGTTCTTCTTCTTAAAGTAAAAGTCACTTGCACAGATTTCAGCGGGTTAACTTTCATTCTCCAGTTTTTGAGCCATGTAGATACCTCATACAAGTGATTTTGGATGTTCATCGAAGTTTCTTCTGGAGATTCACTGCTGCATAACAGAACGGTATCATCTGCGTACGCTGCTACTGTCGTGAAGTCATTTTCCGGGAAGTCAGACGTAAATATGGAGTACAAAGCAGGAGATAATATGGACCCTTGAGGAACTCCTGCTTCGATATGCCAGATATTAGAATATTCCAAACCTTGGCGCACAACAAAATATCTATCCTCTAAAAATGATCTCAGAATTCCATAATATGTATCAGAAAATTGATTTTAATTTATACAAAAGCCCGGGATGCCAAACCTTATCGAACGCCGAACTAATATCCAGAAATACAGCCGATGTGTATAACTTTTGTTCTAACCCTACAGAAATTAAATCAACCACTCTGTGCAGCTGATGAGTTGTTGAATGCTGCCTTCTGAATCCAAACTGATAATTTGGAGTTGTAGCTTCAATTATCGGCGAAAGTCGATCTAACAAAATTCGTTCAAAAAGTTTAGACACGACTGAAAGAAGGCTAATGGGCCGGTAAGAGCTTACACAGTGAGATGGTTTTTCCGGCTTCTGAAATAAAACAATAGTTGACAATTTCCATTGTAAAGGAAAATGCGCAGTTCTGAGAATAGCATTAAATATGTTTCGTATAAAAATTATCCCTCTTTCTGGTAACTCCTTTAATATCTCTGCAGTTATCAAATCCAGACCTGGTGACTTGTGCAATGGAAGACGTTTAATAATACTCTTGACCTCGTTTAAACTCACAGGTTTAGGCGGCAACGATAGCGTAGTTGGGCACGTTATGAATTCCTGTACATCCCTGTCAAACTCAATGTCTCCTGTTTGCACATGAGGTTTAAATACGTTGCTGAGATGTTCTCCAAATAAATCAGCTTTTTCTTGGTCAGACTTGGCCCAGGTTTGGTTCTCACGCCGAAGAGGAGTCGAAACTGGAACTTGCTTTAGAAGTCGCTTTGTTGCTCTCCATAACGAACCGTCTTCTGTGTCCAGGGAATTCAAGCGGCTTTCAAAGCGGTCGAGTTTAACTGCCCAGATTTCCTTTTTAAGTCTGTTGGATAGCCGATTGACAGTAGATTTATCATCCGGAAGTCTTGTACGATGCCATCGACGACGTGCTGCCCGTTTTTGAGTAATTAATTCCCGTATGGATCTGGGATAATGAGGTCCATTGCGTTCATTTTTTGAAACAGTTATTGCAGAATCCCATGCAGCAGATTGAATGATAGAGGTAAAATCGTCTATGGCGCATTCTAAATCGTGAGCAGTTTTTAAAGGGACGTGAACATTTAAATTGTTATTTACAAGATTTTGAAATTTGACCCAATCCATCTTACCGGTTGGCGTTAGCGATGGTAGTTGCTGTTTATAAAGAGGAGTAGCACTTATAGTTAACAGAACCGGAGAATGGTCGGATCTAAAATCGTCTAAATTTTCAACCGCATGGTGAAGTCGACTTATACCTCGTGTTATAAATATATCTAGTATATCAGGTAGCTTTGTGACGGCAGAAGGCCAATATGTCGGCATCCTGGGCGTTATTACTTCAAATCGATTGTAGTCAACTACATTTAGCAGTTGCCTGCCTCGTGGTGTATTGACTCTACATCCCCACTGAGTGTTCTTCGCATTATAATCACCACCTGCAATAAATGCTGGTCCCAACTCATCGAAAAAATTTTGAAACTCCTCCTCAGTTACTCGAAATCGTGGCGGACAATAAACTGATGCTACATTAAATTTTAACTGGTTTAGGTATAAAGAAAGTACAGTTGCCTGAAGAAAATTTGTTGGAGGTTCAGTGAAAAGGAAGTCATGTTTTAAAGTCGCCTTGATGATAATTGCCGTGCCCCCTTGGCTCCGGTCGGCCGGGTGATCAGTCCGGTAAACGATGTAACCGGGAACGTAAAAACGAGAACGTGAAGTCAAGTGAGACTCCGAAATGAGGGCGATGTCTATTCTTTTCTCATGTAGCACATATTCTAGCTCATTGAAATGTTGTGAAATACCATTAGCATTCCACAACAAGACGACAAGGGAATTAGATGTCATATTATTTGGCATTATTTTTAGACATTAAGGCTTGTATAAG
Source organism: Catonia carolina (assembly GCA_035578175.1). Classification (NCBI taxonomy): domain Eukaryota; kingdom Metazoa; phylum Arthropoda; class Insecta; order Hemiptera; family Achilidae; genus Catonia; species Catonia carolina. The sequence continues at coordinate 377,996,587 of JAQMRL010000001.1, forward strand.
TTGAGTCATTAACGAAATCATTGGAAACAATAGAGTTTTCATTTCCGACAAAAAAAGTATTAATTTGACTTGACGGCCCCAACGCAGCATTATATTCCGCAATTTGGGCAGATGAAAATATGGAAGGTGAATGTACCTGTAATAATGGAGTTTGTCCTGCTTGAATTTTATTTCCGGTGGATTTTGAAGGCAACGGTGGAAAAGATGAAGAATTAATGTCAGGTACTGGGTGCCTTTGATTTTTTGAATTTTCACTTGTTTTATGAAGGGGTGCCCGACGTTTCTGGATTTCCTTGTATATAGCACACCCTTTGTAGTTAGCCGGGTGAGACTGGGAACAGAGCGCACACGTGGCTGGCGTATCGCGTGGTTTGGTACAACTGGAAGACTCATGATCCCCTGCACAACGCACGCATTTAGGAGCGTGATTACAATAACGTCTTGTATGTGAATATTGTTGGCACCTTAGACATTGAACTATATGGCGTTTCGGACGCGGCGGCTCAACTTTTATTTTAGAAAAAAATAAAGACGTTACATCAAATATTTGTTGATTATTTTCTGCCTTCTCTAGGTCTACAAACAACAGCGGCAAATACTGTTTTGTGCGATGGGACATAACATTCGATACACTGCGTACTGTATGACCTTTCTCCTTCAGTTCTGAAATTATCAGGCTATGATCCATCGACTGGTGCAACCCACGTATGACTACACTGAATGGTTTATCTTCAGAAAGCTGATAGCAGTGAAAGTCAGCATTATTTTCTCTCAAATATTTGACACACTTTCTGTAATCATCACCATTGGAAAGGTAAATAGTGATACCTTGAGTTGTCGAAGAACATTTGAAACTGTCTCCGACTAACTGTTTTAAAATGTTGCATAACGGAACGTAATTTACGTTTGACTTTAAGAAAATCGGCGGGGGCCGTTGAATGTTCAACTTAGTTTTATCGCTTTCTGAGTTGTCGTTCGAAATATCAGAAAGTAAGGAATATTTATTACTGACAGGAGTTTTGTTTTCATATAAAATTGAATTTTTCGACCGTGGATCATTCGGATGTATTTTTTTAATAGCATTTTCATCAATAGAAACGTCAGTAATTTTACGTTTGTTTATTACTTGCCTCCATTCCGTGTTATTGGAGCCGTAATTATCTGAATTACTATTTTTGGTTACGTTATCCAAACTCAAACTAGTTTGGATAGTTTGGACAGTCTCCATAGTAGGACACGGGCCGTAACCAACGTTGTTACTCGGTTGCATAGCAACATAACCTTAAACGAACAAATTTATGGTGTTCGTTGTAATTTTCTTGGAACAGTTTTCAATACAAAGTAAATTAATTCTGAAAAACACTTACAATGAAACTGAAGACCAGACGATATTATTTTTACAAAAATGTTCAATAATTCAGTACATTTAACATAAAAAATGACCAGCACAAAAACACAACAAACATCAGCTCATTTATATACAATAACTTTATAATAACCTATAATTTATTAACCTGTACTTAACTGCTGATTTATTGAATGTGTCTACCAATATTTTGTTCAAATAACATTAAACAGATAATTTAGTAATTTAAAGGGTTAGGTACTCTAAACAGATGATTATTAGACATATTATTGACATTAGAGTAACAGTAACAGCACGCAATGAAAATACATTTAGTTATAATACATATTACATTATTTATATTTTAATAAATTATACATTAAAAGGAGTATTACTAATTTACCGACGACATAGCTACTCAGGCAGTACACGAAAATCCACGAATTGCATCACAGCAACACTTAGACAGCGCACAAAATTGACATTTTGATATCGTACATACTAATCTGATAATTCCTTGAGAGTTCCCCAGAACTTTCAACTATAAGTTTTGAAGTTCTGAGTTTGTTCTTTCATTTCGATCGTTTCTTTTCTTGTCGTATCATGAGTAGTACGAGAACAGCTTGGATAAAAGCTTATTTATTGTAGATTCTGATGTTAAAAAGGATGCTTTTAAGGATAGTTAAAAAAGGAGTATTCTGATGTTTTATTTCTGAATTTTGAAAAGGAAGAAAAGAGAAACTATTAAAAAAAAGAAAAATACTAAAACATTAAGAGTTAAACGTCACATCAAGGTCAATTGCGTAAAACATAAAACACAGTACACTAGGGTTGATCTTCACTAGGCTACTAATTTTACACAGGGAATCAACCTTTGAGTTTTGCCCGCATCTCTCCGCACCCATGTAACTGAATCATTTAGTGGATAGTTTTATCTCTAACGTACTCTCGTTTTGCGTTTTTTTTTTCTCAGTCAACACTATAGTTTACGTTATAAAGTAGTTGAAAGGTACAGGGGAAGAAGGAGGAATATCAATTTCATAAAAATTCTCAGGAAATAAATTTTAAGATTTGAATAATAGTAAACATGATTTTATTAAGCTGTTTGGACATAGTTTTACGTTAACATAGTAATCATAGTTTTTTGACATATTACCAACGAGTCAATGTTATTATAATAATCACTTTTATATTATTATTATAATAATTTTTTTTAATTAAAAAGTTAATCCTAAGTACCTCACTTACCGGACTAGAAAGAGAAATGTCAGCTGCATCCACTTTCTTGATTAAACTAATGGTATAGGTAGATATTTGTTAATAAAATAGATAATTACATTATTCATAAAAAAGATTTGTATTCTATTGACACCTTTACTACAGTTGTAGTTCCACGGCTACAAAAACATAGTTCTGTTTCTTGTGACGTGGTCAGCCAATTATACTGAACTATTTAGGAAAAGAAGAGGTAGAAGTGTAAAAGACAATAGTCAAAATTATCACATCAAAAAGTAATGAATTTCACTATACAGCCAGACCCTGTGGTGAATGAAGTGAAAATGTCATTTGCAGGGTGCAAAGTAGATGCTTTTTGTATGGCTTGCTATGCTGATAAGCATGAAATACTTTTGTACTCAGTGATGAAGCCAATGGTAAACCACCTTACCCATAGTCTTACTTAGTTAAACCTCTAGAGGTTCAAACCAGCCTTTCGGCTGTTGACCTAAAAATCAACACTACAGTATTGTACAATATATCGTTTTTCGAGTACCCGAATGAAATGTTAAATTCAATAGAAAACATTTTCCTATAGGTTTTATACGATACAGACATGTTTTTGCACTTCTTAGTATATAAACCATACATTTTTGTAATGTTAAGTAAATAGAAAACAGTCGGGAATAGAAACAAACAATGGGTACTTATCATGTGTGACACTATGACTATCCCCCTTGTTAACCTGTGACGCATGGACATCCCTCTTTCTTTACCTGTATAGAAAATCTCTGTTACTGTTTATTTCATGACTATTCTCCTTATTGACTGTTATGAGTACTGCATATAGTTCCTAATGTCAGCTACCTGAAGGTGTTATAAACGAATTTTTAATATTTTTTTTGCCATTTCTCCTTCTTCTCCTGTACTCTTCAATTGTGATCGACAACAGGGTTGTAAATTTAATTTCAATTTACCTATGACTAAATAATAAATACATCTCACAATGAAAGTTGCGATTATTATAATTTTAATTGACCTGTAAAATTTATATTAGATATTTCATATTATAATCGTCTAATCACAATGCATCATTTGCTTCCCTCAACTGTACATAGTTATAGAGAAAAATAAAATATATCCTTGTAAAATCTTTTTGAACTCTCAAAATGAAGTTACAAGTAACCAATTTATGACGTTTACTTTTCAGATAATTCGACTGAAGTCAAAATAATCATTTGAATAGTGAATGTCTTCCTACACTTGGAGTTAAATTAGATATATTAATGGGAAGGAATGCGTAGATTGAAATCGGAGGACATAATTAATAAACTTTAATTCAAAATTTAAGGTAGAAACGTCAATTTATTATGTGCAAACTGTACCCTCAACCAACTGTTAATACCAGACTTATAATTCAACTACCTACCGATACCTTTTATGTATCAAGTCGTATCAAAATGATTCATTCTATTCATTTGTATCGCTCTGTCTAAATTTGTTGTGGTGATAGATGATGATAGATTTATAATGATAAATTAGATCTTTACGAGAGAGTTACGGAGTTATGAATTAATAAATTTAACTAATGTGGTGGATGGGCAAAATTCCAATTTTTGCCGTTTCTGTAGACAATTTTTCTTTTTACATTGATAATGGATATAAATAACTAACAGCTATTACTTTACCTATTTCACTTTCAGTAAATCATTACCATCATAAATTTAAACAGGTATTCTGATTTTAATTCATAGTTGCTCTAGATACATTTAAAAAAATCACCTTAGAAATAAAATGTAATTTTAGTGTTTGCTAAACAATCTTGAAGGACGCTATGATTCAAATTGTAACAAGAAAATCTACCTTAAAAAATAATTTAAAAAAATATTTTTTGAAGCAAATTATTCCAAAATGTTACATTTATTTTATTTTTAAGCCTAATTTATTTTAATGAAATCGACAACAATGTCAGAAAAATCTAAATTTTTTATGAATTTCCGAGTAATTGACAACGGTATCTAGCGCTATAATTTAAATATTAGACCTATATTATTACGGTTTTTTAAATTTAAGATTTCACGTTATATCGATACATTCTAATGAGTCAATAAGGTATAGGAGTAGTATTATAGATGATACATTACTTAAATAATATAAATAATCTTTATTTTTTGTGTTTTTAGTTTATTTAAAGGCGCATCAACAGCTCGGTTGTTAGCGAAGACGGTGGATTTTAACCTGTGAAAAGATCCAGACTTTAGCCAGAAATCAAACCCAGGACCTCCAAGTTGTAGGCTAGCGCGTTACCACTACGCAATTATTATTATACTCATTATTTTCTGAAAATTTTAGTTTTAAAAAATTTACAATTTTTAAGGGTATCGTGAATATTTTTCTCAACAATTTCTAAGAAAAATTTTTAAATTATTTCGAATTTTATTCTCTAAGGTCCATGTATGTAAAAAGAAAACTATGTTTTGAATATTTTCAAGTAATATTTTTAAGTGTTTGTCAAGATTTTTGCTGTTTGTAGCTACTAAAAAATAACTAAATATAAAGGGATTACTACAACCATTTTCTTGAAATTTCTCGTATACTTTGATAAAATATAACGATTTCTAAAACCAATGGCTGTTTTCCAGTTCCCACTTTGAATTTCAACGATTGAGGGTAATGAAATAATTTTTACTCAGAATTTATTAGAAAGAATCTTATTTAGTAGAACGAATTAATTTGTTCCTATTAAAGAAACAAAAATATTTTTATTAGATTGTAATATAAAAACAGTTTTTGAAGGTAAACTTCCTCCCTAAAGTAACTAATTAAAAGACTAAAACACCTTCAATATTTTATCTTTTTTTTATCGGTGATGTTACGTTTTGAAAAACTACTTACTTTGCTGTGTGACTTTTCAAGATTTCAAATATGGAGAATTAAACATCCATCATTATGCGTTGGTTGTTATTAGCTTCACCTTTCCTATTTTCCAACTGCATATCAAATACTCATTAAGATTGTTGCTGACGGTGAAAACTGATATAATTGATTTTCATCATAAATTGAAAATAAGTTATGAAAACATGCCAGGCTTATCCTGAAATCAATTCCGGTACTTCTGGCATAAAATCCAGTTGCGCTGAGTATTACACAAGTGGGCCGGCCGCTGACTGAAACAGGTAACTTCTTGTAGAACACCTACCCAACTAGAATAGCCCACAGGTCTTTTTAGTTTAATGAAGAAAACACAATAGCTTTTATTGTTACCAACCGAAGACTTGTACGAGAACGATAGTAGCACTTGCTTTAATCTACTGTTAAATTACTTTCTCTCTTATCTCTAAGCACAAAAATGGTCAGTTCCAATTTGTTAGCTATCTGAGAAACCTTTCTAACCGTATAAAATAATGGAATGACCAAAAGCTATTGAACAATTTTATAAACCACTAAGTCGTGCTTGTATCATTGACCAATAAATCATTCTAAATAATTCTAAATTCTTAAAAATATTTTAAGTTGAGTTTTATATTTTGTTATTATTAAAATGTGAAACAGAATTAAATATTTATTTTTGCGTTACTGTGAATTTACGATCAAAGCTTGCAGAACAACAAGTAGATGTATAAGTTTGAATCATAAGTGAGTAATATCCTCTGGTAATACTCTATAAATTAAAAAAATCTTTTGTACTTCTTGACGTGAAAGTGTTAAATAAGTTTGTATGATGTCTTCTTTCCATTTTTCTTTGTGTTTTACTGTTGTTTCGGAGATTTTTAGCTTCTGAGTTCCAAAGGTTTTCAAGTCATGTTTGGTTAATGGCGCAAAACTTCTGAATTTCATCGTGTACTGTGAGAGTGTTTTTGTGTCTCTGTGTATTGATTCTGAAGTCGCGAGATTGCCTTTTTCGTATCGATGGGCTGTGAGGAAGGGAAGTGAAAATTTTCAAGTGCTGCCAACCTAAACAGTAAGACACTACTCATACATTTCACTACCGTACAGTTTCCACATACATTTTGTAAGCGGTGGTTTATTCCGAAAAAATGTGTTCTTCATAAACCTTATAAGAAATAAATGTGACCTGTAATATTGCTATAGCTTAATTACATCACTAGAAGTGTTTGATTCACTGTAAGTACCAGCTTCCTGATTCCATTGGAACAAAATTTTCTACGAATGAATTCCCTTATGTTACTATCGCTGTCACCGGCGTTTTCACTATAAGTCTCACTAATATCTACCTAACCGTTTCCTTTTTTTACCAGTTGTCAACAAAACTGTTGAAGAATAGGTTCTTCACATCTTTACTTTCCTTCTTTATTTTTCGAATTGTGGAAAAAGAAACATTACAGTAATTAGCCACTCTCTCATAGTGTTTTTTAAGAGGCAGGGAAAGGCATTTTTGTTTAGCTTCAACTTCACAGCATTTTATTACTCTGCATTTATTAGATTTCGTTCAGTACTGTGAATAGTCTCCCCACGTTTTCGAGAAACTAATATTTCTGTTTACGGTATCAAAAAGTTATGTCCCAGAGGTTCGTAAATAAAAATCCAAAAAGTTTCAAGATCTCGAAATTCAACGTTTCTTTATTTGAAAATTCTTAATAAATTTTTAAAATATTTAAAATGATTAAAATCTTAAAATCCTTTAAAATTTGTTAAAATTGTTGAATTTCTTTATAGTTAAATCTTCTAAAATTAAATCTTCTAAAATTATTGAATTGATTCTTAATAAAATAATATTAATAAATATTCAAAATCCTTTTTATCTTAAAATTGTAGAGTATGTCTTGTTTCTTAAAAGATTTAAAATGGAATGAATTAACAATCCATTTTATTATTTTAAGAAAATTTTCTTTTTATTTTTTTTTTTTTTATTATTCTCATTACTCATCATCTGTAGGTGGTAAATCATCTGGTATTTATGTTGATTGTGTAAATTTGTATGTTTATGTTTATGTGTGAGTGGGGTTAATTTTTGTATGAATTTACGTACGGTCTGTTGTTTGTATGTATAAGTGTCTCATATTACAATCTTCCCCCCCCCCCCCGGGGAGTATGCATAAGCAAAAAAGGATAAGAGGTGGGTGCTTAAATGTTAAAAAAAGAAGGTGAGTACGTAGCAGTTGACGGCTTGAGACGGTAAAATCCGTTCATTCGGGGCCCCTTTCAATAATACATTCATACAGCATGCAAACAGCATTTTTTTTTGTTTTGTTACAATCATCTCAAGCTCGAGTATCGCGACAGACATCACCTAAAAAGTATTTTGTTTTTTTTTTTTGAGCAAATTATGTAACCTTTTTAAGGTTAGAAATGTGTTCTTTGGTTATTTCTCCCCCAACGGTCTTACGGAGTAAGGCTGTAACTGGAGTGGAGAAGCCGATGATATAAAATGGTTCAGACCATCGGTATGCCATTTTTGCACAAATATTTTTCCGTTTCGAACTTACGGGGTGAGTTTTAAGCAAAACTTTATCTCCCACCGAAAACGGATTGGGGTGGCGCATAGCATTATATCGGCGTGCCATATCATGATGAGATTTAATTAGTTTTTTTCTAATGTCACACATCATGTTACTTGAACGTACAGGATTTCTATGAAGGATATCTTGGATATTCCATGCCCTATCCAACGGTGTTTGAGCTGGAAAAGTATGCAATATATCAAATGGACATTCCCCATGCGCGTTATGTTGAGTCATATTGAAGGCTAATTGAAACCAAAATAGAGATTTATCCCAGGTTGTTTGAGTAGTTGCATGGTATGCAATAAGAATAGACCGAAGATTTCGGTTTAATGGTTCGGCGTGAGATGGTTGTGGATGGTAGGGGGAGAGAGTGGTTCGTTTTATGCCTAGATTGAAACAAAAGTTTTTAAAAATTATTGAATTAAAATTTTTGGCATTATCTGTGACGATTAACCTCGGGATGGAGTAATTTTGAAAAATACGTTTTAATTCCTCTATAATGGAGGATGTATTAGTGTTTTTTAATGGAGCTAACCATGTAAATTTTGAAAAACTGTCTACCACCACTAGAATATATTTGTACCCTTGGTTGGTTTTTGGTAGGCTGCCTACCGTATCAATAAACAGTGTATCAAACGGTGTTGTTGGAACTCTGGAACTGAGATTTCCCCATTTATAATTCATTCCAGGTTTGCTGCGTTGGCAGGTTGTACAAGCATTCACTTTTAAAGGAATTTCTTGATATACGGCCGGCCAATAAAAATACCGTGTAATTTTGTGTATAGTTTTAGCGACACCTAAATGCCCACCGATTTCCGAATGATGAAAATATTTAAATACTAAATCTTTTAAGGAATTGGGGAGAACGATTTTGGTCGGATTATTGTTTTTATCTTTTAGACATAGGACTCCTTTGGATAAACAGAATTTATTATCCATGTGTTGTTTTTGTTGAAGGATAAAGGTATCCTGTTCCTGATGCTGTCTTATATCTGTAAAAGATAGGGGGAACTGTGATAATAAAGTATTAATATAAGAAATATCTTTTGAGATATCTTCATTATTTAAATCGTACATCCTCGATAATGCGTCCGCCACATTATTATCCGAACCACGGATGTGATTAATTTTAAATTTAAAAACACATAACCGAAGTAACCATCTAGCCAATCTACCCAACTGTTTTGGTCTGGAAAGAAGCCAGGCTAAGGCTTGATTATCGGTTTCTAAAAGAAATTCACGATGTGCTAAATAGGTCCTGAAATGATCTGTTGCAAAAACAACTGCAAGACACTCCCTTTCATACGCAGAAAACTTCCTTTCGGCCGTCGTTAACGTCTTAGAAGCGTACGCTATGGGTCGTCTAGACCCTTCTTGTTCCTGAAGCAGTACAGCTCCTAGACCTGTATCCGACGCATCTGTTTGTAAGATAAAAGTTTTAGAGAAGTCTGGTATTGCCAGTACTGGAGGATTGGCAATTGCCTGTTTAAGATCTTCAAACGCTATTTTCTGTGATTCTCCCCAGAAAAATTGAGTATTTTTACGACGCAATTTATTCAGGGGTTCGATTCTATCAGCATAATTTTTGATAAATTTAGAAAAATAATTAATCATACCACAGTATCGATGTACTTGTTTCACTGACGTAGGTTGCGGGTACTCCAATATTTTTTGTGTCCTAGTTGAGTCTATAGAGACCCCTTTGTACGATAATGTGTGTCCAAGAAACGGTATTTCATTTACGGCAAATGTTACCTTATCAGGATTAACTGTAATGCCAGCTTTCCGCAGAATTGACAATACTATTTTAATGTGCTTCAAATGTTCTGTAAAACTTTTGGAATATAATAATATATCATCCATGTAATTAAATACAAATTTATATTTAATGTTTTTGAATATTGTATTCATAAGACGTGTTAAAACTTGTGCGCCGGTCGACAAACCAAAAGGTAATCTCTCATATTCATATAAGCCATCCGGGGTACAGAACGCGGTGATTTGACGAGATTTTTCTGTCAATGGTATTTGATGGTACGCTTGCGCTAAATCTAATGTACTGAACCATCGTGCATTGGAAAACCATTGAAAAGCATGATTTATATTCGGTAAGGGTTGGGCGTCTGAATCAATTATTAAGTTGACTGAGCGATAGTCTACGACTAAACGACTCGTGCCATTTGGTTTTGGAATCAAAAACGCTGGAGAGGAATAAGGCGAAACACTTTCTCTAATTACTTTATCTTTTAATAATTTATCAATTTGTTGTTTCATTTGAAGTGTTTTTATTGGATTTAATGGATAGGGTCTAGATTTTATAATTTCACTATTTTTAAGTTAAAATCATATTTTAATACGTGGGTACAGCCTAATTTAGTAGTGAGTACGTCAGGAAATTCCTTACATAAATTATTAATTTTATTTTTAATATACTCACCTTGTTCCACATTATTAATCTGATCTGGGTATAAATCTATTAAATGAAATTTTTGATTTTTCAACCAGTCAAAAGTTATCACAGACCTTGTGGCGTTAAATATTGCACGTGTTTTTTGTAGAAAGTGCATTCCAAGTATTATTTTGTGCTGTATTTTTGTTAATACTTTAAAATTTATTTTCCATGATATTTATTTTGTAGAGTAATTTTAATCCAGACCTGCTTATTAATTTCTAGAGGAAACCTATCAGCTGTAAGACAAATGGCTTTAATATATTCCTCTTTTATAATCGCCTTCTCGGTCTTTAAAAGTTTATACATTTGTTGATTAATAATGTTGTGTGTGGAACCAGAATCAATAAGGGCATTAAATATATCATTTTTGATTTTTATTGATAAAGCTTTCAAAGTATAATTACTGTTTAACCCTTGTTCTCTTATCTTTAAATGTTCACATGTGTTATGTTTACAAATACGCATCATATGACTATGTTTTGCGCATTTGTAAACATTCAGTTTTTTGGAACATGGTTATTTCCTTTTTGCTGTAAAAGTTTACAATTTCTTTTGATATGACCTAATTTATGACAATAAAAACACTTCAAGGTTGTTGCTGACATTTGTGATCTGATTTTATTGCATGCTGTATCTTTTAATGTGTTTTGTTTACCTAGAGTAGGTACTGTGTTATTTTCAGTGTTTATGACGCCTGTATTATTCATTTTTGATAAACCGATGTCATTAAGAGTTCTAGCATAAACTCTTTCATAGACATAGGCATCTAATTTATTAAAATCTTGTAAGTTATTGGGTTTGCCGATTATACCTATGTGTGTGGCATATATTTCATTTAAACCCGTTAAAATTATATTAATTAACTCACCTTCTGTTAAATCTAGTCTTAATACATCATGATTTTCTAAAATTTCTCTCATGTATTCCGCAAGAGTCTCCGTTTGTGACTGGTTTCGGTATAATAATTTTAATTTTAATATTTCTTTCATTTTTGGTGTGATTAATTTATTTACTAAATCTCTATGAAATTGATCAAAATTATGATTATTTCTAATAGAATTTTCAAAAATTTGTTCTGTGAAGCCGGTCATTAACGGAGTTAACAACACCAAAGGTAAATCAACTGCATAACGTTTCTGTATCTGTTTAATAATTTTGATATTTCGTACTAACGTGTCAATGTCACGTCCATCAGTAATAGTTAATTGTTTTAATTCGTTTTCTATTGGATTTGCAATTTTTGTCCAATTAAAATTTAATTCACGTTGGAAACACAAAGGATTATTGTTACCTACGGCATTTGGTATTAATATGTCAGGGGCTTCGTTTCTAAAAACGGGATTTTGCATTTCTGGGTGATGCATAAGATTAATTTGATCATAATTAAGATTTCTTTGTTGTTGATCAGGTAAGAAATTATTCCCTAAATGTGCCTCTTCAGGATTTAAGTTTTGCTCGAAATTAGGTCCAATTTCGAAATTATGCAACCCATTAGCCTTCCAAATATCAAATCCCTCTCGTAAATTTTGAAAGCCTACGACTTTATCTGGTTTGTTGGGTAATATAAATGTTAATATTTTGTTAAGCCGATCATCAAAAATTTCGGCATTATACTTTTCTAATTCATTTAAATTTTCTATGTTTCTTAACCTTACTAAATAGTTTTGACACTCTGTCAGTTGTTTATCCATGTCAAATCTATGTAATGTAGTTAAATCGATTTGTCGCCCGTTATCTAAGAGTTTTTGTAATCTTTGCCTTTTTTGTCTTACGTTTCCTGTTGTTGTGCTTTTCCGTATTCTAAGTTGGAAGTTAAGGTTTGTTTCGTCTAGTTTAGTGGAATCAAGAATCGGTGCTACCTGTCCGTTCATGTTTCTATTTGTTTTGTTTGTTGATGATGATTATTTATGTGTATGTAATAGATGACTTACCAGTCGACGTCGGTATACCTGTCAGATGTGAGTTCTTTATAATTTGTTTTTTGTAAATTTTAGAAGATTTATATTTTATTTTGGATTTCTCTCTCTTGACGTATTTTATTGGATGTTGTTTGATGAATTTTCGCTGGTTAGTCCTTTTTTATTGTTTTGATATCCTTCCCAATTTTATTGTTGAACTTATTTGTTGAAATCTTCTATTGAAATTTTTCTATTGAAATTATCCTGGTCACGGCACCATTTTTGTCCTAGAGGTTCGTAAATAAAAATCCAAAAAGTTTCAAGATCTCGAAATTCAACGTTTCTTTATTTGAAAATTCTTAATAAATTTTTAAAATATTTAAAATGATTAAAATCTTAAAATCCTTTAAAATTTGTTAAAATTGTTGAATTTCTTTATAGTTAAATCTTCTAAAATTAAATCTTCTAAAATTATTGAATTGATTCTTAATAAAATAATATTAATAAATATTCAAAATCCTTTTTATCTTAAAATTGTAGAGTATGTCTTGTTTCTTAAAAGATTTAAAATGGAATGAATTAACAATCCATTTTATTATTTTAAGAAAATTTTCTTTTTATTTTTTTTTTTTTTATTATTCTCATTACTCATCATCTGTAGGTGGTAAATCATCTGGTATTTATGTTGATTGTGTAAATTTGTATGTTTATGTTTATGTGTGAGTGGGGTTAATTTTTGTATGAATTTACGTACGGTCTGTTGTTTGTATGTATAAGTGTCTCATATTACAGTTATATTCGTACAGTTAGCCTACAAAAAATCCGCGATTAACAGTATATGCTCTGGGTATAGTTTAAGTTGTTGTGTTTGTTGTACTGAAATTAAAGCTGTCGTGCATGCGCACTCCGTTGCAGATGCTTTTCTCCGTTTACCTCTCGTTGCAAAGGCAAACTCGTGACTAACTAAGTAACTTTATTATAGATTGGATATGTACCAATGTTTGTAGGTGATGTTTTGAAGTATTTTTACTGAAACCTTTGAATTATTTTCAACGTTACTGTGACTTGTTGTTTGCCAGAGTTACATCCCGTACGTTGACGTAGGTTTAAGTATGCTGTTTTAAAAATTAATAGTTTATTTTGGGCCGACAAATTTATTTTCCGTTAAATGTCAAATACCGCTGTTTGTATTTGAGATTTAGCTGCTTTTGTTTGCTCCATGTATGAATCCTGTACGTTAGACACCTTTCCAGGTGAACGCAAAAATATTTGCTGTATCGCATTGTGAAATGTATACGTTGTTTAAAAACACTGAGAGACGTGTTTCCTATTTTTGGGTAAATGTGATGTACAGACTCTGTTGGTTATTTCTTTTCATTTATGTTGTTGTTTAGGGCATCAGCTGAAAGGCTGGTTTGAACCTCTAAAGATTTTACTAAGCAAAACAAAGAGGGAGGTGGTTTACTACTGCCTTCCTCACTGAGTGGAAAAATATGCTTATCAGCATGCCGGGACCTTTAAAAAGCAACTACTTTCCACCCTGCAAATAACCCCTGGTAACTAAGCTTACCAAGGAACTTTTATTGAATTGAGAGTCACATAATGTTTAATGGTAAGAATGCTTATTAAAACAGCTTGTAGTACTATAAAACAAAAATATGTGTAGAATAACTTATCCTAACTTTATATTAGAATAAATGCTTGCTTTCCAGTGAAAAACTCGATTTTTCTAACCACTGTACAAAAATAACAACAAAACAGCACGGTTGCGTGCGCTGGTATGAATCCCTACCACATTCGTGTAACTCATGAAGTAAATGGCCGCTGCGTATTAATTTTAAAATGTGGATAGCCAGCTTACCAGTGAACATCTATAAAACCAAAAAATGCCCATAGGGTTCAACTGCATTGTTTATACTTAAAATCGACCTTATTGCCAGTGGTACGAAAGAACTATTAAGGGTTAAGAAAACAACCTTGATGAAACACTTCCATTTTAAATAATTGGTTTGAACTGAGGGTTCGAGTTTTGAATCTGTACAACACATTCAACTTACTTCGTTTCAAGTAGAACTTTAACACCCAGATTACAATAAATGTAATTTGTTTCTTAAAATTAAGTTAAAATATAGAATATATTATTTTATGCCACAATGTATTTCAGCCATTTATTTATTATTTGAAGATAGACAAGAGATATATGAGATGTAACTTAAACCAAAAATTTATATTACATTCGTATTAATTAATGATTAATCTCAATTATTATCAAGAAAGAGAGACAATTTTATTAAAGAACTAAAAACAACAGGATGTAAAATATTATAGTAAAATTAGCTTATTATAAAAATATGTTTTATTAACTTTAAAAGCTAAAAAATTAGCTAGTGAAATTGTAGAAATAAAAAATCAAATGTATGTTTTTAAAGAACAAATACTTAAATCAATGGGCCTACCTAAAACCTCTAAAATAAATAAAAAAGAGAAAGAATTTTTCTTTGCGCTATTGTTGTAATCTTGTCGTTACAAAATCGACTAGCATTTCAAAAGTTTGTTGCCGTACTGAGTAACTTACCTGTCTATCTACCTTGTTAATTAGGACTATTGTTAAATGGCCGATTACCAATTGTGTATTTCTCGAACCCTGTTATTGTACTCACGAAACACCACCTGTGGTGGTGAATAACGTTCACATCCCCTAGGCGAGAGTCGTGTGACAATTGGCTGTTGGCTTGACAGGCGGTTAACGTAGAAGCATCATCTACGTACAAAACGTTTATTACTTAACCGCCGCCAGAAGCTACTCTTCTGTTTAGTTAACCCTCGATCAGAATTGAACATCCATTCCCACATTTGAATATACAAAACCATTTGTGACCAATCTATACTTATGGTGTCCAGGTCTTTGGAGCAGTGGAGAATAGTAACTTAAAGTCGATCCAGGTCTTTTAACCAAAATTCTTAAGACTTGTTTCTGGGGCTTCGTTTTACATGAGCAATTAAACCCTCCACGAATATTTCAGAATTCCAACTGTAAAAGAAACTAACCGCGTCTACCTGTAGTGAACCTCCTGTATTAACTTTTTACAGTAAATTTCGATAATGACTAGATGGCCATTCCAACCAACCAGCCCATGACCTAAGTTCAAGGAACTTCCCAATTATACGATGTGTAAAGTGAAAATGGAGCAAAGATCTCTTAGTCTGAATAGTGGATAATACTTGTAGTTCTTCGTTGTTGACAACGATAAATATTTATCATGATATCCTGGAGAGTGTAAGCACCTAAGCTGCGGAAGTGTGGGTATTTACAAAAAGACTGAAGGATCACCTAAAAGTGGTGGAGATGGATTTCTGGTAGTGGAGCTGTGGTATGTCCCGGATCAATCGAATTCCGAATTCTGGAATTAGGAGAAAAATCGGTGTTCAAGGAAATACCATACATACCATATCCTGGAAGCAGTTAACATGGTTTGGCCGTTTGGAGAGGAAGGAGGATGGTAGGTGGCTAAAGAGAGTATGGAAGTGGACACCAGCCGGTAGAAGAAGGAGGGGTAGGCCAGAAGTGAAATGGTTGGATGATGTGCAGGAGGCAATGTCTTTGCGGCGGCTCTCTGATGGGGACTGACGAGAAAAAAGAGGTGGTGCTTAGGAAGCGAGATACTGTATCTAGATACTGGCTGGGGCTGTAAATCCTCGCATGAATGTATACTTGTAGTTCTAAACAAAAGATGTACCACGTGGTACCTTTTCTTCTGAAAGTAAAATAATTACAATCACCCATAATAAAATCGATTTTAATAATCTCTCGAAGAACATACAAGTTTCTTACTAATATTCGCGACGATAAAACTATACTATCAACGTTTCCTAAAAAAAATAGTTTGACATAACAACGAATTAATTAAGGTAATTGGTTCAGTTAGTTTACTTGACAATTTTTCTAGAAGGTTAAATGTAGTTTGGAACAAAGATTTGTTGTTATTCTAATAAAATAATAAAAATAAAATGCAGATAACTATAATCTTGTATACGCATGAATACAAAATTATTACATTAGTAAAATAAAAGTAGAAGCTCCATCGATAAGCAGTCGGCTTCCTCATGTCGTTAATATTATCATGGTATTCAGCACATTTGTAATTGCAATTCACTATACAGATACAAATAAATAATATATTAAAAAAAATCTATTAACCAGTGTTATTATCTCCCACACGAATATCAGTTCAATTCACGAATTATTGTTTCTACTTTTCCTAAAATAATCGTTTTTTTCACTGTAAGTGAAAAACGATAGATTACTTGATTAAGTTAGTAAAGAAACAGAACACTTTTTAAAAAAATTTGCTCCCAAGTTTCTGTACGTTTCATATTTACAAAATTGTAGATTGTAATTACCATTTTCAATTAAAAATTTTGTATGTATTAATTTTTTTATTTCCAAATTAAACTGTTTCATTATTAATAAATGAATATCATGGTAACTTTATTTAAATTTTATAAATAGGTATGGTGTATGATAAAAGGGTTTAAGCTACAAGATTATTTAATAAAATTATTTGTGTAAATATTGATTCTAACAAAACTACAGGATGGTTTAAAATTTTATAATTATAAATAACGTAGTTAATGGTTGAATACCCTCACAAATATTGCGTTGGTATATCATAAAAAAATTAATGGCTAAAATTATCATATATATCACGAAAAATTTATAAGAAAACGTTATATTATACGTTTAAAGCAGTGTTTATTAGCAGCTTTAAAAATCTATAACCTCGAGTTCTGTAATTTTCATTACTGTCTACGAAATATTATCGTTTAATTTAATACTATAGTTCAATAAATCAGAGGTGATGATAATGCACTTGGCCATAATTACATACAGCATACTTTATGGGTTGAATTACGTCACTGTAATAATCTACATGTGAACTGTTTTGCTGACAGTCAGTGAATAATAAACAACATTTACTGGCTAAAACAGTTGTTCACACATCTATTTACTTTTAACACTCAATAATTATAATAATATTGTAATTGACTGCCAGCAAAACAGTTCACATGTAGAATATTACAGCGACGTAATTCAACATTAATATTATTAATGTAAGTAAAAATTGTAATCGTTAATATTATATGATCAACCGGGTAGGTCTTAAGGTAAAGTTGTCGACGCGAGTCAGCTTTTTGACACCTAATTTTCGAAGATGAAAGTTCCTGGTTCAAATCCTTGTAAAGGTTACTAGGATTATAATATATTACTTTTTATATGGATTTGAATACTAGCCAGTTATTATCCGTGTACTTCGATGGTTGGGGTTAAATTAACCATTCTCTCTCAGGAACGATAGGCGGATTAAACAAACAAATATGAAAGAAAACATATTTTCACAATTTTGTTTTTAATTATTTTCTGGACAGCAAATTTAAAATATGTTATTAAATTCATTAACAAGAACAACACGAGCAATAGAGTTAATGCAAAGAACACAAAATAAAGTATTATCATCCATTAATATGAATATTACAGATAAAATGGAAAAAATTGAAAGATTTTTGAACAAAATACAATTTTGTGATAAAACTTCAAGGTTAACTATGATGAAATCTACTACTAAAGTCAAACTCATCGTATTTTAAAAGTCTTGTGAAAGTATAGTCGTTGGTGTCCAGTAAGTGTATCGTGAAACAACTCGAATGTCGGTCCAGATATTGTTCGTATGTTTAGGTGAATCGTGTAATTTCCTGTCTTAGGGAAGCGCACAGTGAACGCTGGTCGCAGGTTGCTGGTTGATGGTAGCTTACAAGCGGGAGCCTGCTAGTAGGAATAGGCCATTATATTATTTTAATCGGACGTCTCACAGTAAACGCTGGTGGAGAAGGTGGGAAAAGCTGCGCACTGGTCATCTGCGCATATCAGCTCACTGATTTGTTTTATAAAAACCTGCCTGCTGCTTGCTAGCAGGTTGCTAAGTGTACTTGGCGTCGTATAATACGTATTCATAAATAATAACAACTTGTATAACATAAAAACTTAATTATAACATAGGTTTATAAAAATAACTTAAAAGCATATTACTGGCAAAACAATGTTTTATAATATTGAATATCGGTAGTCAAAATGTTCAAAATACGCATTTCAAAGTAATCACAAGTCTTTCTTCCGGTAATATTGGTTGTATATGCAAGTTATACCATTGTTTTTGAAAACGAGTTCTACTTTAGACAATATAAAATTAAACGTTTTTAGAGTCATTTTCATGCATTTAAAACCCTGTCTCTATCTTTTTTTAATTGCGGAAAAAGATGATTATGACGAACAATTTTCTGTCCTTATTAATGTCACTAATGGTATCGTCTTTAAAAGATAACAATTTTGTATAGGAATTTTCCATTAGGAATAATTTATCAGCACTGCTGCTACTGGAAGTCACGTTGAATACCGAAAACTGAATGAAGGTTAAGCGCGTAGTAACATGCTCCCACTATGCGCGTTCGCCACCGTGAATCAGTACCTGCGACCAGCGACCAGCGACCTGCGACCAGCAACCTGCGACCAGCGTTCACTGTGCGCTTACTCTTACAAAGTCAAGTACTATGTTCTTATAGATGTATCTATTTTGTAATCGTTTTTCATTCGTTTTCAAACGGGTGAGGTATAATGAATGAGTGACGCATGCTGGGAGAACAATTGTTGTATTACCATGATACAAAAAATTCGTTTTCAAACTTTCGGTTTTAACTTATTTATTTGTATTTTTACATCCATTTATCTACATATTTTGATATGAATCGGTAAGTTAAATATTATGAATCCGACCAAGCTAATAACCCTGTAGGTATTTGTTAAATTAATGCGCCGGATGAAGAATATTTTTTTGGTCTAATTAGTACACGCTACTATTCTCCCACTACTATAACAATGCACTGCATTCCTTCCAACTACATGGAACTGGGACTCAAGCAATACTTTAGTTTGCGGTTGAGATGAAGCCACAATAATTTAAATGAGTGAAAAATTATTAATCAAATACGCTCGTACTGTTGTTACCTTGAGTAAATTAATAAATAATTCAAGTAAGCAATATTATTGTAGTTTAAGAAAGTAATTTTAGAAGCTCCATGGAGTAGAGACTTCTTGGTCTGAATAACGGAAGATACCCAAAGTTTTAAACGTAGAATGTATCACTGTGTACCTCTCCTCCCTAAAGAAAATTCCCCACTGCCATTTTAATATCAAATACGGAAGTTGTCCAGCTCAATGTACAGTACCGTAATAAAAATTTAAGACAACAAAAAGAAGCTCCATCGGTCTGTAGTCTGCTTCTTCATGCTATTATGTTTATGATCACAATAACATAATTTGTTATTATATAAATATAACGCGCATTTAGAACAAAGTCAATACAAAACACAACATTTTGTAAAGTTTAAAATAATTGTACGACATAATTTCTTCAAGAGGCAGTTCATTGACAAAATAAGATTCACTACAATATACGTTCTACAAAGGAGACATACAGTAAACTAACTTTGAGAAGTTCCACTCACGAATCAAAAGATACATCAACAAAGTACCTATGGGACAGGATTTCTTTTGAGATTTGTTATGGTGCGGACGTAATACTGACTTCAATAAAACTAGTACTGCCTGGTAAATTGTGAGAGATATTAAATTTTGTTGTTTTTTATAAAAACATTTATTGTTAGCGATCAAGTTTTCTTTTTGAAAAAGTAACTGTAGAATTAAAGAACCCTCAAATATTTCACACCCTAGATGAATTTTATAATGTAATTCTTGGGAGAGTCAGTTATTAGTCGCTTACGTAACTAATTTAACTGATGATATATGGACACTTAACAAAAAACAGAAAACAGAATGGTTTCAATCAAATAGGAAAAGATATTGATTTATTTACTACTGGGATATTTCTCCCAATCTGTCAAACTATTTGAAAGTGTACAATAAACAATAAACATTTATTCAAAATGTCAAGTTTCTAATGAAATGTTGTTATTCAGGTCTTCACCCGAAAGGCTGGTTTGAACCTGTAGAGGTTTTACTAAATAAAATGAGGTTTGGTGTGGTTTACGGATGCCTTCCTCACTGAGTGGAAAAGTACGTTCATCATCACGCCAGGCCCTCTGAAAAGCACATATTTTCCGCTCTGCAAGTGACACCTTCACTTCATTCACTACAGGTTTGGCTGTATAATGAAATTCATTACTTTTAGAGAAGATAACTCTGATTAGTGTCTTTTACACTTCTATATCTTCTGTTTTTAAATGATTTAGTCATTTAATTGGCGGACCATGTCATAAGAAACAGAAATAATTATTTTAGCCCTGCAATGAACAGATCAAGTGTAAATAATTTGACACTCCACCTGTCTGTTATGGACAGAATGAAACGTATCAATAGTTAAAATTATTTTTTATATATCGCGTATGTGATTCTTAACCGTTTCGTTAATTAACCGTTAATTAACGTTAATTAATTAAATTAATTTCTCGTTAATTATAGCTAAGGATGAAAATTCCATTATCAACTTCTTTTGTTAAAAGAACAATATTGCAGAACTTAAATGCCATAAAATATGATAAAGGATCCCAATATTATTTTTGATAACTTCTCCAACTAGAAAAAACCATTCTTATCTTGAGAGTTGTTCAATTAACTTCCATCGGTTTCAGCAGAAGTTTCACCAGATTTAGTGGTAAATGGGTTGAATCGTGATAGAGTTCTATTACTCAATATTAGTACGGCTTCAATAAAAGTTTGGAACATTGGTTGTTTAAAGTAATATAAATTCGGTAACCTTGGAACTGCTATCGATGTTAGCCAGCTTAAAGGAATGTTATATTAAAAGTGAGTTTGTTGTTAATTGCATTAATTAAGCAGAGAAATAATTAGTAATAATTTTGTATTTTTATCGAAATTATATTACAATTAAACCGTTTTGTTTTAATAACAGTTATTAGCAGTTATGTACGCTTATATTGTTACATGACAGGAACACGAGATATAACTAACTTACAATTCAGCATATAATTGATCTAAAATTTAATTAAGCTTTAAAGCCATGTACATACACGTGCGCTTACTGTCATCTGCACATAGTTCACTTATAACCAGATGTAATGCTTTTTGAAAAGTAAACATTCTATTGTTGGTGATATATAAGAGGAATTGCATTTGTTTGGTTTTTGTGTGCGTTCTCATTTATTTATTCTTTACAAATAGCGTTTCTTCGAAATTGGCCTGTCGAATATGATAGAATTTTCCTGTATGAGTAAATTGACTTAACAATAAAATGGACAAGTTCAAACATTTTTATTCATATCAAACCATAAATGGTCAGTCATTATTTATTTTAATTAACTATATTTTATTCTGATATAGTAATTCTTATGTATTAAGTAAATAATATTCTAATATTTTAGCCTAAATAAATATCAATTCTGTTACAGAAAGTAAACATTTTTTTGAAAGATCTGTTGAAACGTATTTTACATATTTATTTACATTTTTATCGACAATCATTAATTGTTCAGTGCATCACACAATCACAGGACTAGATAACATTATATTACTTACTGGGTTCGATTCCCGGTAATTTTTTGTTTATTTTATAGTTATTTTAGCTCTCTACTTTTGGTAAACAATGATGAGATTAGACGTATAAAACTATATCATTGTGTGGATCTAAGTAACAGATTGTAACTGAACGTTTGAAATAAAATATAGGCCAGCCTTTTATTAATCTCTCTTAGCTATATTAATATATAGGAAGGAAAGTATTGTTTCATGTCGATTTTTTGAAATCGAATTTTTACCGGATATACACGGTTTTAGACCCCCTGAGCCACAAAAAACATGTTCTTAGCGATTGGTGTGTGTGAACGAAATATATCAACAACTGAACATTGTACAAAGTTGAAACTTTAAACTTAAGTTAGCTACTGCTAGTGGTAATTAGTGAATTTCTGGGTTTTTTTTCATGAAATTCTGTAAAACAATCGATTTTTTTAAGATTTCGGTCGTAGCTCAATTTTACGACAAAAATGTATATTATTAAATTTATAGGTAATTAAAAGATCTACAACTTTTATTTAAAGCATTTTCTCTATAGAGCCTAGTTTAGGAAGTGATTTGCCGTATTATTTAGCCAAACTCGGGTCTTCTAGTAGTAGTTACCTAAGTTTTAAGTTTAAATTTTGTACGATGTTTTGTTCTTGAGATATTACACACACACGCGCGCACACACAGACACCCACGCACCAATCGCTAAAAACATGTGTTTTGGACTGAGGAGGTCTGAAAACGTGTAGATCTGGTGAAAACTCGAATTTGAAAAATCCACATCACAAAAGAACAGTACTTTTCTTCCTATAATATTCGTATAGTTAAGAGAAAGTAAAAATATATAAATTATCAAAATATTTTAATAAAACAACTTTATGGAATTAATCTGTTCTCAGGCGTCCAAATATACTTGAATATACCTGAATAGGGCCTACACTTATATAGGCCTATACTTATGCTCGTACTTTATTACTGTCAATAAAAAAAAGTTTGTTTTAATCTTCGAAATATATTACAGCTTTTCCAAAACCTTAAAAAATTTGCCAAATTTTTATATATTTTAATAAGAAATTATATATTATTTAATACATTTTCGAAAACATCGTAAATTTAGTTAATATTTAACAAAAATCTACAAAGAAACCTGATACAAAATTAGTTGTAAACCATTTTGAGAGGAATATTTAGACTGTCAATTTGTCTTTGTTATTTACGTTGAAATTGGATATTACCAGCTTAATAATATGCATGGTATTCTAATTTATATTGCACTAAATTGAAAATGTAATCTGTTCTGTTAAGTCAATTATTACGACTTATTGAAAGTAATATTGTGATAATAAATTCACAATTTATTTTATGTTAAAACTTAATAAATACCTATAAAATTTTGTTCTAGGCTATAAAATATAACTTTTTGATATTTTTTTTATAAAAAAATCATGTGTTTGTATTCTGTTTTTAGTAATTTCGATACATCGTCAGTAATAAATTCTGTACCAGCCAAAAGTGCAATTTTACAAAATATAGAAACTTTTAATGTAGAATACAATAAAAAATAATACGCATTAAACAAGGCCGCTTTTATAAGATATAATATAAATCTCTTCAAAATATTTTTAGTCCCAGTATTAAAGTTGCGCCAACTTTTTCAATGTTCCCAGTACCTTACAATTTACTCATTCCTTCAGTTCCTTCCCTATTTTTGAAAAATCCTTTTGTAGAGTTTCATTATTCTATTTCTTTCTCTGCTGTTGATATGTTCTACCCACGCTTTATTTTATCTGCACGTCGACAGTCCACGTCGTTCCTTGTTCTTTTATTGGCTTTCTCTTTTTTACAACTCGGCCTCTCCAATTTTATTTAAATATTTTATCTTTCTGATTTCAACGAGTACGCTGGTTTGTTGTCTTTTACATTTGCACGTTTTCCAATTTCGTTTGAAACTTTGGTTTACAAGTTTATACAAATAAAGGATTAGGCTTACTCTTTTTTTAAAAGTTTCTTGTTCAAAAATTTCGTCTCATTTTTAAAGGATGATTTTGTTCATGAGTGTTGACACAAAAATTGAAAGTGATTCTTCTACGTTTTTATTATGCTATTATATTGATGTGCTATTCTTCCTTAAAAAAATTAGATCCTTCTCATGTTTTACGCATTGAAATAAATTCTATCTATTAATTCATGCTTCGAAAAACAAAATTAGCAACCACTTACGAAGCCTAATCTAAAATGAATTTTTTATAGTTTCAATAAACATTTATTTGAATAAATTATAAACATATTTCTTAAGGTACCTTAAATAAAATTTTATATTTTAAAATCGAATTAAAGGCCAATTATTACAAATTAGTTTAAATATATGTTCGCATAGTTACAAATCGTCGCTTGCATCACAAATTGAGGTACCTCAAGAAATTCGAAATTTTTGTTAGGTCGCCTTGAATGTGTCTGGGTGTACTCTAGACCATCACGAAGTGACTTATCTATATCTTCGTTAGTAACAAAGATACGAGCAATAATGTTTCTGCGTAACTCACAAAAAGTTGAGGATTGTAAATCACGTACTGTCGATGTTGAAATACGTTACTTTGTAAAACTTGAATTGTGATTCCTAACTCTGACGTATCTGTAGATCCGTCAGTTTGTGATGCGGTCGCTAACCTAATGAAACCGAAACTGTATGTGACGTGTATGAATACGTACGCTTACATAATTAAATAAAACTAAATAATAAAATTGGCATATAGGTATCTCCTTGATAGTGTTAGGTAGCAATCGTCAGGTTATATCACGATATCCATATTTCCATGCACAAAATAAATATATGTATCGCATTTCGTATAGCATTGTCTGTATTAATGTAGAATTTATGAAAAAACAGTAATCATCATGTATTTGTTAGTATTCATTTTTGATGAGTATACTTTAATATGTAGATATACGTCATTTGTTATATTACATAATATGTTCCCGTAAATCACGTACTGTCGTAACTCGACAATTTATACATTATTGAAAAAAATCAAACACTTACATTAGTATCATATCAATATTAAAGAAATATTGTATTTTTTTGTTACTTAAGTCAATGATTACGGTTTTATTGTAAGGAATTGCTAAGATGTGGGATCGAGAACTTAACGGAAAACTTCAAACGGCTCTCTCCCGACGAAATATACTATTTTTGGAATACTTTGAAATTTATATTCTTCTAACCTCAATTTTGTTATTACTAATAATAAATATCACAAACATTGCAGACTACCACATCAGTAAAACCGCGATAGAAACAAAAAATTTCACACTTATTCACTTCACTAGACCACACACATATAGATAAATTGCTTTTTAAAAAACCAATAAAATGTTCGTATATTCACGGAGACAAAAAAACCTGTTCTCATTGGTTCATATACAGGCTGCCAACCAAATTTATATTTTTATTTTGCGTAAATGTGTATCACTCAAAACATGATACATAAAATCATTTTTTTAAATGTACTGCTGCTAATATTTTTCTTTTACTTATTTAATTAAATTTTTCAAACGTGCAAAGATAAATAGAAAAAACTTATTGGAATGTGTATTTAAATTAAGTAAATGTCATTTATAGCTCCAAAGAGAGTGCTCTAGAAAATGCAAATTGTGTTACTTTAAAAATTTACTATTAGTGTTGTGTTGATGTATCATGTATTTACTCCAATGACTTTAAGTCATCTTAATACGACTCCTGAAAGATTGGGAAAATTTATGTTACGTATTAAGAGATTATTATGATTTTAAAGTCTTTGATTCTTCAATTTAATTTTATAAATAATATAACATAGGTAATATAATTTATAACATAAACCAGTTGTACATTTAATAATTTGCGCAATAGATTTTATTTATAAATTTTAGAAATAAAATCTATTGCGCAAATTATAAAATGTACAACTCGTTTATGTTATAAATTATATTACCTATGTTATTATGCTTATTTAATAAGGATCAACATTATGACATGACTTTTTATGAATAACTGCACATAGACACTTTAATGACTTCATTGTGTTAAATGTTAGGAATGTGTGGAACATTCTTTTTGGAACTTTCTGGAAGGTTACCTTAGGAACATATAAATATGTGTACACCGGTGAAGCTAGTATCAGTTTTTCTTTTTGAGAACTTATGTAAAAAAGTTGAATAAAGATTTTTTATCTTCAATTTTATGATATATTATTATTTTATAATAACGCATCGAACTTCTGTGACACTAATTGATACCGTTATGATTCCTATAATAATCATTTATATTTTTCAATAAAATAACGTTCTTAATATAAAAACGTACGAGGTAGGTTTATCATATTCAACTATATTGTGACACTTATCTCTAAAGTCCGTTTCGGGATCTGGGTAAATTAAATAATTTACACATAAAAGTTTAAAATGACAAAGGTTTATTGCAACTAAAAAATTACAATTAATAAAATGACTAAAATCTGCAAATTAAATTACTTATAATAAAAATAATAAACTAACTATAATAAAAGTAAATAAACTTAACCAATTTAATAATACTACTACAAAAGATACACTAATACCGTTGAACTATACACAGTAACGCTGGCCTAATTCAAACGTAACGGTTAAGCACTACCCAATAACAATCGTTGAAGATAAAGCAAATGCTGACTCCAGGACCGAATTCGGGGTTCCATATAAATACCAGAAGAACAGACAGATCTTCGATATAACAATAAAAGTACAAAATCCTTCTGGCGGCTTCTGGATAAATCTTAACAAAATAGTATTGAATTAAAGGGAGACTCAATTAAAGGTGTTACAACAAGGCCTATTATCTAAATAGGTACCCACACTTTCACAAGACCCATTCAACACTAAGCAAACCTACCTGACTAGACAAGACCCTTTATAACTATTTCTTTGAAACTCTATGCGCTATTACTCTTATTATTTACGTTGACAGTTTTAAAACCTCGGCCTCCCTGGAACATTCTCGAACTCACAGTCGCTTTAGATATTGTCACAATATTTAAGCGACGACTCAATATTCACGTGCATAATACGGCTTCCCACCTAAGATACTTTTATCAAGTACAACATTGTATTTTAAAAGTATCGTTAGATACTACTTTATAAAATTACATATTCAAGTATATTAACCTGTATTGATTGATTAAAATTTGATGAAGAGATAGAGCATGCTTTTAATAACAACGAGCATGTCTTTTTAAAATACTACAACATAATGCTAGTAATTTTTGAAATAGTTCACTTAGTCATGTGTAAAAAAGCAATTAATGAAGGAGTACACATGTTTGTATAAATATAATTATATACGAGTAATTATCTGAACATAGAATTCTCAAAGTATACTATGAATTCGCATTGATGTATTTAATTTTGTAATATTCGTGAACCTACAATAGGATTTAAATTAAAAAATTTGTTTTCTACTACAGTTTTCAATAGCTATTTCAGTTATTTGGTCACTGATCCAGAACAATTATTTATATAAATGCTTTTGATGAAATCATGAAAAATTAGTCTTAGTGTTGTTAAATATGGGAAAATTTATGAACTGTCCCCTCACAATTTGCCACAAGATTGTATTTATTTATTTTAAGCATTTTGAAATACTTTTAACAAGTCAACTCCAATAATGGAAAAATATTTTTTGTGATGACTAGCGGATTTGGGTAAAATATCTAGATTTAAAAGAACGATTAAGCTAAGAGAATACCTAGAAATTTACATATAATGAATAGGCTATTACACTGTAGTGAGCCTAAATGATTTTTTTGTGTTACTTTTAACGCTTCTTTAAATGCAACAAATATAAAACAAAATATACGAGTATATACATTTTGGCTTATATTAAAAAGATCAATATCTTAAAAAATTATTTTAGACTTAAAAATATATGTTTTTTTTGTGTTGATATCCTTATCTTTTTATTTTTTAGCCAATCTCTGCCCACCAAAGCGACACGGAGGTATGGGAGGGCAGACAGGTCGAAAAGAGACGTACAGTAGAACTCCGAAACCTTAGCAAGCAGTATTACTTATTTATAGAATATACTTCTGAAAATAAAACTCTGGTTTAGATTTTTATCTTAACTCTAGTTCAGAATATATTAAAGCAAAACTCTAGTTTTGCTCTGAATAGAGGGCCTAACATGAATGTCAGTCGTACACCTTTTGTTGTTTTGTTTAAATATATTGATTAAAACTAGTCTGTAAGACCAGCAACTTTTTTTTACTTTAGAATTTATTTTTTAAAATCCTATACCTAGTTTATCTATCAATATATGATTACCTGACACTAAATAAAACTTACACCATAGTAAGCAGCGCAGAAAAACAAAATATATATACTCGTAATATAAATATATTTTGCGACAGAAATAAAAGAAATTTAACATTAACAGATTTAACATCCCTTCTAAATACACCTATAGTTAGAAAAAATTCAAACTATTGGTAAAACCATTGACAACAAAATGTGCAATGAGGTATTGAGCAACAGAACTTAATAATAACATTGGGTAAAACACATGTATAATTCAGATGGAGGAAAATTCTTAAATCGCAAGAGAAACTTTAATAAATATGATTAAAATAGTTATGAAAAACGTAATTAATTATGGTACAGAATTGGTTCATTTTATTATAAAATTTACTTTCAAAATAAGGTTTAAATACTATAAAAACGTGTATAGTATTCCAATGTGATTACATTTTACAAAAAATGAAAGCGTTTTATTAACAGATAATATTATTCACATAAAATGGTACAAATTAAAAAAAAAGGACTACAATTTTTATTAATAATTTTCTGCTTAATAAAATTTTTTTAATATTGTTATTTTTTACAGTGTTTAACTATGTAAAAAAATAATGACCGATCAAAAATATACACCACGTATTCACGTAAATTACCAGTTCAACGAAATTTTATCTTTCTAATTTCAAATGATAGGTACTAAATAATTATGATAAATAATGCCAATAAGCATTTTAAAAAGCATTTTAAGCATTTTGAAATACTTTTAACAAAATTCTTGTTTATCAGCATGCCAGGTTATTTTATTTGTTTATGAATTTTATGATTATTTAATTTATTTATTATTATTATAGCGGCTGTATAGCACTAGGCTACTTATTTCAACCCAAAATGTCATTCGTGTATATTGAACACGTCTTCATCCCTTAGTCCCCACATTTATTTTAACAAATCAAAAGACTTAAACATTCTTGTTGTGTTGTTTAGGTCATCAGCCGAAAGGCTGGTTTGAACCTGTAGAGGTTTTACTAAGTAAAACGAGGAGTGAGGTGGTTTACCATTGCCTTCCTCACTGAGTGGAAAAGTACGCTTATCAGCATGCCGGGCCTTCTGAAAAGCACATATTTTCCACTCTGTAAATGACACCTTCACTTCATTCACCACAGGGTCTGGCTGTATAATGAAATTCATTACTTTCAGAGGAGATAACTCTGATTAGTGTATTTTACACCTCTACCTCTTCTGTTCTTAAATGATTCAGTAATTTAATTGACTGACCATGTGATAAGAAACAGAACTATTTATTTTAGCCCTGCACTGAACAGATTGAGTGTAAATAATTTGACACTCCACCTGTCAGTTATGGGCAGATTCTTGTTGGTAATAATAATAAACTTATAAGAAGTATATAACTGATCCATAATTATGTAATAACGTATTTAACAATGCGGTTCATTATCGGTTTCACATACGGCTAAAAGTAAATTAAATTATAATGAAAATCCTTATGAAGACAGGCTCCAATACGCCATTTATAAGTTGCACACCATTTGCGCATAGTTTAGAATGAGAATATCGGCGCAAAAATCCAACGTAACGACGGGGGTTATTCAAGGGAAGATGGCCGGTTTGCTCAAAAATTATACTTGGCAACCGAACTGTAAAACAACTTCGAGATTTTAAATATTTAGGATGCAAGATTTCCTATGACAAAGGTGATGACGTGAGTGAACAACTGGCAAAATTCAGCGCTTTATGCAGTTCTATTCACAGGTCAAGCTAAAAGAAAACGAGAGAGGACATCCAAATGAATTTTATAGAGCAATGGCTGTACCACTCATGACATGTTGTTGTTAAGTCGACAGACGAAAGGCTGGTTTGAACCTCTAGAGGCTTTATTAAGTAAAAACGAGGAGTGAGGTAGTTTACTACGGTCTTCCTCACTGAGTTAAAAGAGTATGTTTATCAGCATGCCAGGCCCTACGAAAAGCACCCACTTTCCACCCTGCAAATGTCACCTTAACTTCATTCACCACAGGGTCTGGCTGTATAGTGAAATTCATTACTCTCAGAGGAAACAACTCTGATTAGTGTCTTTTACACATCTACCTTTTCTGTCCTTAAAAATTTCAGTCATATAATTGGTTGACTACTTGATCAGAAACAGAACTATTTCTTGTAGTTCTGGAACCAACAGATCGAGTGAAATTAATTTAACACTCCGCCTGCCTGTTATGGGCAAAACTCATAACATATGAGTGTGAAACATGGGTGTCGTTACTGAGAAATGAATCTCGGTTACTGTACTCGGTTACGAATATCCAGGTTACTGAAATGAGATTTTTATGGGGAGTCAAAGTTTGTACCCGGTTAGAGTACGGAACGAAGCTATCCGCGCCGAGTTAAATGTTCGGTCACTGTCGGAAACGTTAAGAATATATAAGAGAAACTGGTCCAACCATTTAATTCGCATGCCAACTCACAGACTTCCTCTGCAAGCATGGAAATATAAACCTAGGGGGGAGCGAGGCTTGGGAAGACCCAAAAAGAGATAGATGCCGGAACAGGCCATTGATCCTAATCCGTGACAGATGATGATGATGAAAATCCTCATTACCTATTCAATTAAATTTTTTTAGAACACGCATTTCCGTCAGAGAACATTGGTACGGAAATGAAGTTTAAGATATTCCTTCTAAAATGTTATTCATTCACCAGTTTGTTTATTGGTTAACGCAATCGGCTTCTACACCAGCAGTCCAGGGTTCGTTTCCTTGCTAGGTATTACATTCTTTCATCGCTAATTTTCATCTATCACATTTAACCGCCTGCAATAATCATAATGTGTATAACATTCAACAGCGTAAAAGGAGTAGAACAAAACATAACGTACACTCCACGTAACCAACTGTATCAGAAATTACTTGAAACATCAACAGATTTTAAGCACGTAAAGGCATTGATAAAGTAAATTATCATGAAAAAAAGTTTACATCTCAAGTTTATTTTAATGTGTAAAATATATTATAATTTTTAAAAACATTTTGGTTACATATTATTTAACGGTGTTTATCATAGAATGTTTGTTTAAATACTGTAACAAATAAATGGACAATGAGTTTTGACAAGTGTGATTGATTGTTCTCCGAGCTTCGTCAGTCGATGTATTTGTTGTATTGTTGTATTTCTAGACTAGAGTAGAAGGTATTTAACGGGACCAGTCATTGTTACTTTTTGTTCAGTTGTATTCTTTATTTCTATAGAATTCTAAGGTAGAATTTATAAAGTAGCTCTTTTGTCGGGCAGTTCAGTAGTAACCAGATTGTAAATTAAGTCAGTACGTAAACAGTTAGTGCATAGGTCAGTGGGTAGGAACCTACTATGTGTACGGTATTGAAATAGCATCTACCATACGGGCAAAAAGCGTGCAATTTTGTAACTGTAAATAATTATCTATTTGATAAAAAAGGTCTGATTAAAGTCTGAAGTTTCTAAACATTCTGTAATCATAAGTCTGGTTTTAATATTCTTGTTAATAACTGCAATATTTTAAAGTAAGAAGTAATTAGGTCTAATGTCTGTTATAAATAGGCTTATAAGGAAAGATTTGTTGTTTATTAACAACCAGATCCCAAAAGAACCCGGAGTAAACGCTACAATACTTCATGAAAAAATATATTATGTAACAACTGACTTGATTCAAGTTATGAGCTATTATTTTATGTAGCTTTCATGTCATCAGATCTAATCTGTTAAATGCGTGTTGTGTAAAATGGTTATGTGAAACTAGGACTGTAATAAAAATCCTTTTTCTTTCACGAATATTTCCACATTTAATCTTACTAATGCACTGATTCTTATTCAATATTAGTTTTTCTTTTTCTTACAATGATCATGAAAGCATTAAAAAAGAAAATAAAATCACAATGGAAGTCACTACTTTAGTTACAACTATTGTATATTTTCTTATTATTCGATTTTTACTTGTATAATTGTCTATTGGGCGTTTCTTTTCACTTAGCACTATATACTTTGTATTCTGTCATAGAAAAGTTAAAAAAGAGAAATTACTCGTTTAGAATTATTTAGACTTTATTACAAAAGTTATAATCTTTATTAATAAGTTAATTTTGTTCACAGTATTTTATACAATATATCTATACTCCATCCCATGGACCGTGCAGCACATCTAAACATAAATGTATTAAAATTGTGATAGAACTTAGCGCGGTCCATTTAAGTTACACAAAATGTTCTTCGCTTATCAGAAGCAAATTGCTATATACTAATTGAAACATAAACTAAATACACAGTACGATAGTACCAGTAGAAATAACTCATAGAGTAGGCCTATTAAAAAACATCCGGTCTGTCGCCGGTTGTTTCGACTGAAAGCGTTGGTAGAGTGAAACATGATTACCCATCCTTTTTATTGACTTTCGAACCGTAGTCTGTTTATATCTGCTGCACGATTCTGTGAGATATACCATAGATGTTTTATTTGATTTGAGTAGTGCTTTAAATTATTAATATTTATGTTAACAGTACTTTCAAAATTAACTTTTCTGATTGTATTGTACTTTGTATGGATAATGGATAAGGCGCTGATAATGGTGGGCCAGTCGGCGAAAGTATGTTAAGGATTGCATTAGTAATAGAGGTAGAGTACTAGGAATTGAAATCTTTATGTATTTTAAATGGATATGGTTTAGTGGAACTGTGATATATCCAAATTGGTTTAAAAATAATCTGATGATAAACGATTAGTTTTAAATAAATTGGTAATAATTTTGGACGCTGAGAAAGTTGAGAATAGAGTTGTTGACGTTGTTGATCTAAAATTATACATTTTGTGTCTACATGTGAGGCTAAGTAAATGATAAAATTTAAATAAATTTTCTTGTTGTTAAGGTTATCAGCCGAAAGGCTGAATTGAACCTGTAGAACTGTTACTCAGTAAAACGAGGAGTAAGGTGGTTTACCTTGCCTTCCCCACTGAGTTTAAAATTATGCTTATCAGCATACCAGGCCCTCTGGTAAGCACGTTTTTCTGTAAGTGACACGTTCACTTCAATCACCACAGGGTCTTGCTATATAATCAAACTCATTACTGTCAGAGGAGATAACTCTGATTAGTGTCTTCTACACCTCTACCTCTTCTTAAATGACTCAGTCATTTTATTGACTCACCATGATAAGAAACAGAACGGTTTTTGTTAGCCCTGCACCTAACAGTTGATTGCAAATAATTTTTTTCTTTAATTTTCTTACAAATAAAAATTCTCGATAAGATATAACCCACAAATTCAATCGCTAATCTCTATTTAGATAAATTACTTCATAAAATTAACGTACAAAATAATAAAATGTGATATATATTTAAAACGATATTATAATTTTTTATGAATTTAAAATTATTATTATTTTAAATATTATTGAGTTTATATAGGTTTTGAAACATTCTTGTATAACAATTTATTACAAAGACTGAATGTTTTTTACCATTAAATTTTTAAATACCCTGGAAATATCTCAGACTTTTAGTTATATGTATTGGTCTAAACAAAAAAGGAATGCTGATCTTAATAAATTCGCAAAGGGGTTAAAATAAATGTAACGGAATGAAGTTTAGCTAGGTCTGTAAACATTAAGGAGATTAGTTGGGTCACTTTTTTAGCTGCTTAAAATTGTATTTATGGTCTCTAAAAACTAACCAAAAAGTAAATTACAATACATTATACCTTTAAAAATGATACGTTTCCCAAAACATAAATCGATAATATGCCATCTACGATATTAAATAAATTTAGATTGTTTTTAAAGTATTTTCAATAATTATCTCCAATTAAATTCAAGTACTTACGATACGAATTCATGTTAAGAATATTAAATGTATTGTTATTCCGAGAAAACAACTCAAGGAGAATTTCTGTTCGTTTCCCACAGAAGTTATTCTATACTCTTGTGTGAAGTTATTTTATACTCTTATAATTTTATAAAAGTTGCTTGTACTGATACATTAAGTGGAGAAGGATAAAATATACGAAGGAATCATGTTGATTACAATCTCAACCTCAGTTATACGAAGCTAAAAAGGAAATGGAAAATGCCGTTTCCAATTATTTCATGCACTGTTTTATTAACAAAATAAAAATAAAATTACTATTGCCAAGAAAATATGTCTTTGAATTCACTTCATCCCGTCTTTCAACATATTCCGTTTCATTAAACTACTTAAACAAATAGTAAAAATCTCATTTTAATGTCTTCATTTGTTTACCACAAAGATTTAATTCTTAATTTTCATTTACTAGGAAATTTGTCTAATCAGATTAAAAGAAAATAACTTTTGAGAATTATGTAAAACATTTCTATTATTTTACAGTAGTAATTTTCTTGACCTTTAAATTGTAGTTTACATCTGTACATAAATGAGAAAGCAGAAAAATTGAAAGAAAGATGCTCCATATGATAATGAATGAAGATAGACGAAAAATAAAGGTTACAATGTCGAAAAAAATTGTGCAAGGAAAAGGAACGATTGATGAAAATGATTAAAAAAGGAAGACAAGACTTAAACGGACACCTGTATAAAATGGATGACAACCGGTTGTCAAAGATTTTCAAGACACTAAACAATAGACCTAAGGTGTTGGATAAATGGTTTCAAGAAGTCAGAAAGGATATCAAGAAAACTGGAATAAACTGAGAGAACTTAATAAATCAAACCAAATTCAGACAACTAATTACAGCCTTTAAGGGCTTTCTTGAAAAGGAAAAACAGAAACTGGGTGGACAGAAGAAAGACGAAAAGTACATATAAGTGAATGCTGAGAATGTGGGCTGCAAAAAGAGCTTCCAGGAACGTCTATTGTCACCTTTGTGGCCTAAAATTGGTTCTATACGCGGTGGACAGGCATGAGAAACCTTAACTGACTAACTTTGGGATTGAACAGAAAAAGTAATGTATTTCTGCTTCGACCACTGGCACCTAAAAAGTAAAAAGGGGAAGACAACTTGAGGCAATACATATTATTGCTAAACCATCAGTTTAACAGAGCTACAATTCTGGAAATTTACATGCATATTTTCTAAGTAATAATGTGGGAAAATAAAGTGTTCAAATTTCCACCGTTTAGTACTTAGTGCTGAAAATACCCTAAAGGATAAACATTACATACAATACATCCACGGTGTAAATTGTCCGTTTTTCTTGTAATTTAGCAACTGTTTGGTTCATCTGTTGTTTTTTTTGTGGATATCGAATCAAACATTAAAAACAGGTCTTACAATCAAGCGGATAACTTGATATTGGACAACCTCGGAAGATACAGGGTTCATACTTTTTACAAATTGGCCGACTACTAAGTTTGAAGTTAGAACAGGTCGACGAGACCGATCCGTATTGGTTTTGACTAGGATTTTCACAATTAGATAAAGTTTTACTACCTCCACATCAATTCGGATTCCGCACTCAACACTCCACTACACAACAACTCCACAGAGTGACTGTGTTCAGTATTACAATAAGTTCAAATACCCCGCGCGCCGTCGAATGTTCTAGAACAAATCTTTCCCGCTCGATTAAATCCTTAATATTGATTCCGTATTGATCACCATACTAATTAGCTCAGCGCATGTGCTATTCCTGTTCACGTGCCTCGCTCTCCGCCAATAGCAAAATTCTATTAATTTCACTCCCCGCCATATTCCTTTCTTTCCCGAATCTCACTCACTATAAGTTACGTTTTCGTTTTGATCGGACGCGTTTCGTTTCCAGTCCTGGGGACGCCGCCATGAGACGTCAGTAACGCGTAACGCCAGTCGCATTTCTCAAAGTGTTGTCGCCCTATTTAAGTATGCCTTTACGGCCCCGGTTAACGTGCAATTTAAAGCAACGGGCTTATTGCAATTAGCTATTCAAATACATTTAACGGGCTTACACTCAATTAACAAACTTAGCAATTCATGTGTGAACTTGTAGTGACATCCTACACTTTCCTAACGTGCCTTTCCTAGACTCTATCAATGTTAAAACTATTCGAACGATTTCAGTGCTAAAGTTATTTGTGTAAACTATTATGTGTGACTATTCAAGCAGGCCTGCAATCGTATTAAGTGTCAATTTCATCAGTGTGTGTAATAACGACTTCAGCAGCAATCTACGCACTCAAAACCTGTAAGTACCAAGTTAATACATGATAGAGTTTTCTTCCTTCTTATATTTTGTGTATTTAAACATCCTTACCATTTTACCTATAATTAACGAGCTAAGCTATACGCCTAATGTGCGCGTCGAAGCCACATCGCGTCTTTATGTGTACAAGCTGTATCAGATCCAGCTAATAACGTAACTAAGCATCGGGATACGGGAGTTGTACTACCATTCAGCTGCTGTATCCCACAGACTGATTACATAGCTTCGTCTATGGAACAAAAGATGTATGTGTCCGCAGGTTTCCTGGATGTCGCTCAAGCTTTTGACAGAGTTTGGCATACAGGTCTCTTACAGAAACTAAAAGAAATACTACCATTTACCTACTACCTTATCATAAATTCCTTCCTATCTGACAGATTCTTTAGAATTCGTTTAGGATCGTCCTACTCAAACTTCTTTCTTGTCTTAGCTGGCGTGCCTCAGAGCTCAATTTTAGCCCCACTTCTCCATTCTGTATATACTTCAGACCTACCGACCCTACCCAAGACCCTCACTGCTACCTACACTGACGACACAGCGATATTAGCCCGAGACCAAAACTCTGTACACGCTTCACTAACACTCTAACATCATCTCAACCTTTTACACGAATGGTGTAAAACATGGAAAATAAAACTTAATACGGCAAAATCTCTTCACGTGTCTTTCAGACTCCATCATGGTGATTGCCCACCAGTATACATAGACAATGAACCTCTCACAAAAACAGCTACGGTCAAGTATCTCGGTCTGACTTTTGATAAACGACTAATTTGGAGCACACATATCAAACGGAAACGTTTATTACTGAATTCCCGACTTAAACTTCTATATTTCCTACTTCACAAACGATCAAAATTACCAATGGCACAAAAATTACGCATATATTGTTCTCTTTTGAAACCTATGTGGACCTACGGGTCCCAAATTTACGGTTCAACCAAACCCTCTAACTTGCAACGAATTCAAGCATTCCAGTCAAACACATTACGCCTTACAGCAAATCCACTTCTTTACGTTAGCAACAAAATTTTACATACAGATTTGAAAACACCAATTGTACAAAATTCCATTGAATACTTATACAAACGCTTTCACGACAAGTCACACGAACACGAGAACCCCCTGATGCGTTCACTTTCCTCCTTCCATTTACCTGATAATCCCCCTAGACGCCTTACAAGACGCTGGCGTAGAGACCTGCTAATTTGATATACAACTTTTATTCTTGGGGAGGCACCAATGGGGTCCTACCCCTCTCATGCCTATCAGGTCATTTACATTATTGTCATAATCATCACATTTGCTTGTTGAATTAAAGAGAAAAAAAACATAAAGTTCTAAAAAACAGTATGTATTATTATTTTAATACTAAATGTTATTCACCTAGCGATATTTTCCACCCAATATTAATACAATTAATACAATTCCTCTTAGGCTAGCAATAATTGGTTGTTATCCATATATATTTAACTCAAAATTACTGGTTTTTAACAGATTTAAATTTGTGGCTTTTGGATTTATGTTCTTAGTTATTATTTCACACTACTCAAATTAGCTTCTAGGCTGACACTTAGACAGAACACTTACCTGGAACACAAATGTTACAAAATCAAAACACATTTTCTATTAACGGAAACAATTTATAGACATGCTGAATTAAACATTTCACACAAATTAACAATTTACAAGACAGTCATGAGACCAATCTGAACATATAGAGTCAACTTCGGGGATCTGCTAAACCTTCACACACGAAACGTATACAAGAGATGCAAAACAAATTATGCTACAAGGAATACTGTGAAAAACAACATGAAAACTGAAATTGTAAATTTTTTAGAAGTCATTTCTTTATTTTGAGAGGCGGTTCGTAAACGTATGTTCATCCTATATACACAGTATTGTGTCACCAAATTTTTTGAAATTTACAATAAAATATCATATTAGATGGATCTACGAGCAAGTACTTGAAAAATTTATCCAAGTTTTAAAATAACTGTCTAGTTTTATTTTCTTTTATGTAATATTTTTCTGTTTCTACGCTCAATTATTGAATAATTACTTATAAAATAAATATATCCAAATTTTATTTGTTTGAAATATATCGTAAAGTAGTTTTAGTTAAAAAAACAGTTTTCTTCTGTTTTTCTCATTATTGCAAATGTAGGGCCCTACACATTGTTAACGTTTTTTTTTTAATTTTTATTGTTAATGCAATTATTATTATTTTATAAGTTGATATTTAAAATTTTTTATTGTATTTACATTTACATTCGCTACTATTTTAAGAAAAATCTGTTTAACATAATTCTTGTATCCTTTTTAAATGTTTCAGTACTATATTAGTTATAAGAAATTTTTTTATAAAAACTGTGTTTTTAGTTTACTAGTTATAAGAAATTTTTTTTATAAAAACTGTGTTTTTAGTTTTTGCGTATAAGTATATTTAGTTAAAAGTTGTTTATAGATTTGTTTAGTAATAAACTGTAATTTATATTTGACTAAAAAAATAAATAAATATAAACAAGATTTTACATATCATAACGTAATGCTCCTTTTACTTGACAAACCTAATGTTACACAAAAACTTACGAATAACATACGTATCTGACGTCACGAAACAACAGCTAAAAATGGCGATGCATAAAAAATTTGAATTACATGACAACCTCCTCATACAAAACATGTATAACAGGGCGATAGCGTGCATATGTTATTATTTAATATCTACTAACTTTCAACACTCAAAAAAAACAAATAAAGAAAAATATAATCTAGGTGGCGCAAACTGTCCTAATTAAACGAGTTTACTTTCCAAATATTATTATTATTATTATTATTGTGTCTTAATTCCATTTAGAATTGCATCTATTCTGTTTGATGTCTCCTCACGGACAGAGCTTTAATTCTATTGTTTAAATTATTAAAATTTTTAATCAAAAATATTCTTTTACATCCTATTTATATTTTGAACTGATTAAAAAACATTAAATCAGCATATAGGTAATGAAAATTTTGATTAAATAAATTTAGAAAGTGTTTTTTACACTGAAAAAGAGTTGTATATGATTATAGAAACAACATTTTTCAAGAGCTTTTGTATTAGTTTTATAAAGATTGTAGAGAAAATAAAATGTTCAGCTTATTAATTCTACTTAATCTAGTAATTCAAAAATTATGTATGCTAATACATGGCATTCAGCACAGACGGTAAAAACGTCTCTGACCAAGGAATCTTTATGCCAATATAGAATAATTCTATAATTCTACAATTATTGTAGTAATGACTACAAGCTACAGCATATAATTAAGATATTCGAACCTTTAGCTTCCTATTTAGAAATTTATAATATCGTAATAACAGATAGTAAATTTGCAATTAAAACAAATATTATACAAAACGTATTTATGTATTTTTATTTTAAAAAAATGTACGATAAATGTCATGATTAAAAGTAAGTGTTACGAAGTTCTAAATTGAACTTATATTGAAAAGATTAAGAATTTTGGCGGTTCGAAGTCAATTTACGTAAGTAGCTAGAATATGAAAGTACCAGGACAACCTTGACCTTTGACCCTCCGGTCCGAGGACAAGCTTGAACTTTGACCTCGACTTTGTAAAAAAAAAAAAAAAAAAAAAAAAAAAAAAAAAAAAAAAAAAAATCCCGCCAAAATTTTTTCCCGCCAAATTTTCGAACTCAATTTTCTCCGCAACCGCTGGGCCGATTTTGATGCGGACGGCACCCACGTGACCGGGAGATCGAGATCTACAAGATAAGCCCTAAAACTCGTCGATCCGATAACCAGGTCACGTGTTACAAGCTATCTCAGGTTCCATAGGGGATGCGGCTACGGATTAGGGCTTATCTTGTAGATCTCGATCTCCTGGTCACGTGGGTACCGTCCGCGTCAAAATCGGCCCAGCGGTTGCGGAGAAAATCAGGTTTGAAAATTTAAAAAAATAAAAAAAAATGGCAAATTTTCAAACCCGATTTTCTCCGCAACCGCTGGACCGATTTTGATGTGGACGGTACCCACGTGACCAGGAGATCGAGATCTACAAGATAAGCCCTAAATCTCATCGATCTGATAACCAGGTCACGTGTTACAAACGATCTCAGGTTCCATCGGGGATACGGCTACAAATTAGGGCTTATCTTGTAGATCTCGATCTCCCGGTCACGTGGGTACCGCTCGCGTCAAAATCGGCATAGCGGTTGAGGAGAAAATCAAGTTTGAAAATTTAAAAAAAAAAAAAAAAAAAAAAAAAAAAAATTCTCGCCATTTTTTTTTTTTTTTTTTTTTTTTTTTTTTTTTTTTGGGTAAATTTTCAAACTCGATTTTCTCCTCAACCGTTGGTCCGATTTTGATGCGGGTGATATCCACGTGACCAGGAGATCGAGATCTACAAGATAAGCCCTAATTTGTAGCCGTATCCCCGATGGAACCTGAGATCGGTTGTAACACGTGACCTGGTTATCAGATCGATGAGATTTAGGGCTTATCTTGTAGATCTCGATCTCCTGGTCACGTGGGTACCGCCCACATCAAAATCGGTCCAGCGGTTGCGGAGAAAATCGGGTTTGAAAATTTGCCATTTTTTTTTTATTTTTTTAAATTTTCAAACCTGATTTTCTCCGCAACCGCTGGGTCGATTTTGACGCGGGCGGTACCCACGTGACCAGGAGATCGAGATCTACAAGATAAGCCCTAAACCTCATCGATCAGATAACCAGGTCACATGTTACAAGCTATCTCATGTTCCATCGGGGATACGGCTACAAATTAGGGCTTATCTTGTAGATCTCGATCTCCTGGTCACGTGGGTACCGCCCGCGTCAAAATCGGCCCAGCGGTTGCGGAGAAAATCGGGTTTGAAAATTTAAAAATATAAAAAAATGGCAAATTTTCAAACCCGATTTTCTCCGCAACCGCTGGACCGATTTTGATGTGGGCGGTACCCACGTGACCAGGAGATCGAGATCTACAAGATAAGCCCTAAATCTCATCGATCTGATAACCAGGTCACGTGTTACAAACGATCTTAGGTTACATCGGGGATACGGCTACAAATTAGGGCTTATCTTGTAGATCCCGATCTCCCGGTCACGGGGGTACCGCCCGCATCAAAATCGGCCCAGCGGTTGAGGAGAAAATCAAGTTTAAAAATTTGAAAAAAAAAAAAAAAAAAAAAAAAAAAAAAAAAAAAAATTCTCGCCATTTTTTTTTTTTTTTTGTTTTTTTTTTTTTTTGTTTTTTTTTTTCCAAATTTTCAAACTCGATTTTCTCCTCAACCGCTGGTCCGATTTTGATGCGGGCGGTATCCACGTGACCAGGAGATCGAGATCTACAAGATAAGCCCTAAACCTCATCGATCCGATAACCAGGTCACGTGTTACAAGCTATCTCAGGTTCCATCGGGGATACAGCTACGGATTAGGGCTTATCATGTAGATCTCGATCTCCTGGTCACGTGGGTACCGCCCGCATCAAAATCGGTTCAGCGGTTACGGAGAAAATCAAGTTTGAAAATTTAAAAAAATAAAAAAATGGCAAATTTTCAAACCCGATTTTCTCCGCAACCGCTAGGCCGATTTTGATGCGGGTGGCACCCACGTGACCAGGAGATCGAGATCTATAAGATAAGCCCTAAACCTTGTCGATCTGATAACCAGGTCACGTGTTACAAGCTATCTCAGGTTCAATCGGGGATACGGCTACGGATTAGGGCTTATCTTGTAGATCTCGAGCTCCTGGTCACGTGGATACCACCCGCATCAAAATCGGACCAGTGGTTGAGGAGAAAATCGAGTTTGAAAATTTACAAAAAAAAAAAAAAAAAAAAAAAAAAAAAAAAAATCCTTGCAATTTTTTTTTTTTTTTTTTTTTTTTTTTTTTTTTTGGCAAAGTTCCAAACTCAATTTTCTCCGCAACCGCTGGTCCGATTTTGATGCGGGTGGTATCCACGTGACCAGGAGATCGAGATCTACAAGATAAGCCCTAAACCTCATCGATCCGATAACCAGGTCACGTGTTACAAGCAATCTCAGGTTTCATCGGGGATACGGCTACGGATTAGGGCTTATCATGTAGATCTCGATCTCCTGGTCACGTGGGCGCCACCCGCATCAAAATCGGTCCAGCGGTTGCGGAGAAAATCGAGTTTGGAACTTTGCCAAAAAAAAAAAAAAAAAAAAAAAAAAAAAAAAAAATACTTTAGTTTTTATCATTGACGTCATTCGTTTTTTATCTTTGCACGTGAAAGACTATTGATTCAGATGATGCAACTTGTTTACTGCAAATTTAAATGTACAGTTAATTTTTATACACGAGTCGTCGAGTCAGCGATAAGTTGTTTGTTTCAATTTTAAAAACCAACAACGTTATACCGCATGTTATTATGAACCGAACTGCAGATTCAGCGTTTCCAATGCAGTAGCATAGGACAATTATGTATATAAAAGGTCACCGATTTTCCCACCGTATCATAACCACTGCTCTACACCGCTAGACACAGTTCTTCTTCTCACACCTGTTGCTACGCTGATAGATACAGTTCTTCTTCTCTTACCTGCTGCTACGCTGCTAGACACAGTTCTTCTTCTCTGCCTGCTGTTAATTGAAGGTGAGTTTTATTCTACTTTAAATATTTTTAAAATTTAAAAGACTAGCACTTTTATGAAATATCTCTTTGAATCTTTTATAAAACTATTACAAGTACGGAATAATAATTTACATACTAAAAATAAAGGGAGATTTGTTTTAACCGCATGTTTTTTAAATACGATATTTGTACTAACTACATATGATTAGTTTAGCATTGTATGTAATACTGAATATTATATCATACTAATAAATTTATTAAACAGTAATCGCTGCGGTGAAGCCACAGACA
This sequence comes from Catonia carolina, assembly GCA_035578175.1. Lineage (NCBI taxonomy): Eukaryota > Metazoa > Arthropoda > Insecta > Hemiptera > Achilidae > Catonia > Catonia carolina. Next base: position 378,039,943 of record JAQMRL010000001.1, read on the forward strand.
GAATGACGGGATGTGCATCCCATCATAGTATTATAGTTATATATTAATAATAGAATAAATGTATTAAACTGTTTATCATTGTTTTTATGTCAAAGTGCCATACTTTTTCCGTTAAACTAAAACATATGGTTTTGCAGGAAATATGGAAAGGCAAGCCAAACGAATGAGATTGGAACAAGCTGCAGAGCCTGGCAGTTTTCACGTCTTGGAAAATGCGTTCGGATGCAACCTCCGAACGTATTACTGCAAGAACGACAACAGCATCTTCAAGGACGTGACGGTGCTCCTGACACACCTGAGGGAAGAAATGAAGTCGTTGCTCAGCGAGATGGTGCGCTCCTTAGATGCGTTCAAGTTCAACATCCTAGTGGAGTGCACGTACGAGAAGGTGACGACGGGAGAGGTGCAAGATATAGGTTTTAAGACTGCCAACACCTGCGTCTTTCCCGGGTCGGATATAGGAGCGCTTGTAGACATGTGCGTCCAAAAGCTTGTAGATGAGGAGGTAGAGTTCTTGGGAAAGGGGAGCGGATGGTCTCTAGTATCGGTCGATGGCGTCCTCCTCAGAATCAACCGATATAGACCGCTCAGAGGCTCATCATACCTTCCCCTTCCACCTTTCTTAAAGAACCGCGAAGCGGTTATCAACGTCAAGAACCGCGACGCAAGGTGCTTCAAGTGGGCTATCCTGTGTAAACATGTGTCAGGTCCTCACAGGGAAAGAATCGATAGACGATACGACGCCTTGCTTGACAAGTATGACTTCAGCATGGTAGAGTTCCCCACACCTATCAACCAAGTAAAGGCCTTCGCCAAGGCCAACGGGGTGTCCGTCAACGTGTACGGGATAGCCGAAAAAGAGGCAATAGAACCTCTAGTCGTCGCTGATGTCGAAAAGGACGATCACTTCGATCTCCTCCTGGTCGCAGAGGGTGACGCTCAGCATTATTGTTACATCAACAATTTTAATCGGCTCATCAGTTCACAGCTGACGAAAAATGAACACAAAATCGACGTATGCAAGCGGTGTTTCACTTTCTATAACGACGATCCTAAGGGTAGGGAGAAGATGGCGGCCCACCGCGAGTACTGTATAGAGAACTCCCCATGCAGTTTCACGATGTCCAAACCTAATGATGACACTCCTCCGATGATGAAATTCGAAAACTACAATCACGTATTCTCCGTCCCAATGGACGAACCGCTCCGAGGTTCATCGTACCTACCTCTTCCGCCGTTCGTAAAGAACCGCAATGCGGTTATTAACGTTAAAAACCAAGACAATAGGTGTTTCAAGTGGGCCATCCTATGCAAACATGTGTCAGGCCCTCACAGGGATAGAATCGACAGACGTTACGATGCTCTGCTTAGCAAGTACGATTTCAGCATGGTAGAGTTCCCCACTTCCCTCAGTCAAGTAAAGGCCTTCGCCAAGGCCAACGGAGTGTCGGTGAACGTATATGGGATAGCAGATAAAGAGGTAATAGAACCTCTAGTCGTTACTAATGTCGAAAAGGACGATCACTTCGACCTCCTTCTAGTTACAAATGGCGATGTTCAGCATTATTGCCTCATCAACAATTTTAGTCGGTTAATCAGTCTACAGCTGACAAAACATAATGGTCAAATCGATGTATGCAAGAGGTGTTTCGCTTTCTACAACGTTGACGCTAAGGGTCGTGAGGCGATGACTGTTCACAGAGAGTACTGTGTGGACAATCCGCCATGCAGGATCACCCTACCCAAACCTAATGATGACGGTACTCCTCCAGTGATGAAATTCAAAAATTACCATCACATATTCCCAGTCCCAATAGTTGTGTATGCCGATTTTGAGTGTATACTGAAACCCACTGGAGGATACCTCCCCAAACCGACATCTTCTTTCACTATAGCCACGGAGCGCCACGTTCCTATGAGCTACGGGATGTATTTTGTAGTTGACCCGTCGCTTCCCGACGACATCGTCCAGTTAGTGCCGAAAACACCCTTGCTTTATAGAGGCCCTGACGCAACCGCCCATTTTATGCAGACCCTGAAAGAAATAGTCGAGCGGGTAGCCGCAGCGTCAGACCGTAACGTTCCTATGGTCTTTACGGCTCAGGACGAGCTTTCGTTCAAAGCTGCTACGAGTTGCCAGATGTGCGATGTAGCGTTCGGGCCGGAGGTGAGACCCACCAGGGACCATTGTCATCTTACTGGAAAGTATAGGACCGCTCTCTGTTCAAAATGCAACCTGTCGAGGCGGAACCAAAAGTTCTTACCCGTCTTCATCCACAACTCCTCCAATTACGATTCTCATTTCATAGTCAGACAGCTCGGCTATGACGAGAAGAGGATATCCGTCATACCTAATTCTACGGAGAAGTACGTTGCCTTCTCCAAAAACATAACCAAGACGCTAGCCGTGAGGTTTGTAGACACTTTTAGGTTCATGGCCAGCAGCCTGAGCGCTCTGGTAGGCAACCTCCCTCCCGAAGGCTTCGCCCATACCGAGTCTTTCTTTAACGGGACGCAGCTGCCCCTAGTGAAGAGGAAAGGCGTGTACCCTTACGAGTATACCGACTCATGGGAGAGACTCGATGAGACGGAATTACCTCCTCAGGAAGCATTCTATAGCAGCCTCACCGGGGAGCACATTTCAGACGATGACTATCGTCATGCTCTGAAAGTGTGGGACAGTTTTAACATCCGCACGCTGGGGGAGTACTCTGACTTGTACCTCAAGTGCGATGTCCTCCTGTTAGCCGACGTCTTTGAGAATTTCAGGTCTCTATGCAGGAAGGAATACGGGCTCGATTGCGCCCATTACTTTACTGTCCCAGGTTTTTCTTTCGACGCCATGCTCTACAAGACGCGAGTAGAACTGGAACTCATAACCGATTATGATATGTACATGTTTCTGGAGAGAGGGATCCGAGGAGGAATCTCTGTATGCGTCAAGAAACATGCCAAGGCCAACAACCCTTATGTGGAAGGTTTCGACCCCGAGCTACCCTCCAACTACCTCATGTATGTTCACGCGAACAACCTATACGGCTGGGCGATGAGCGGGAACCTCCCCTACAAGGACTTTTCCTGGGTTGAAGACGAGGAGAGAAAGATTGCGATAGGATCGAATGTAGGCATCATCCCTAACGACTCCCCGCTGGGCTTCTTCCTCGAGGTGGATGTGGAGTACCCTGCAGACGCGGAGACGCAGGACTCACACAACGACCTTCCGTTCATGGCGGGCAACGCGACCCCTCCCGGAGCCAGAAACCCTAAACTCCTGACCACCCTGCAAAACAAGACCAAGTACGTTTGCCACTACGCCCTCCTTAAGCAGGCTATCGCGCACGGACTAAAAGTCACCAAAGTACACAGGGTTCTACAGTTCCGACAGTCTGCATGGCTCAAACCCTATATAGACCTGAACACCCTTAACAGACAGTCGGCCTGCAATGCTTTCGAGAAGGACTTCTTCAAACTGCTGAACAATGCCGTCTTCGGCAAGTGCATGGAGAACGTCCGTAAACGCATGAACCTGGAGCTGGTTAGCAACTCGAAGAGGTTAATGAAGCTGGTCGCCAAGCCCTCCTTCAAAGACAGGATCATTTACGACGAGTCGCTATGCGCTGTCGAGCTGTCCAAGACCTCGGTCCGTTTAGATAAACCTATTTACGTAGGCGCTACAGTCCTGGACTCCAGTAAGACCTTAATGTATTCATTTCATTACGATGTCATGAAGAAGAGGTACGGGTCGAAAATCGACCTCCTGTACATGGATACAGACAGCTTCTTCTACGACATCGAGACTCCAGACTTTTACCGTGACATGAGGGACCCAGAATTCAAGACCTTCTTCGACACCTCCGACTATCCCCCGACACACCCGTGCCATTCCACTACCAACAAAAAAGTGCTCGGTAAGTTCAAAGACGAGTGCAACGGCATCCCCATCGCAGAGTTTATAGGGATGAGAGCAAAACTGTACACTTTCAGGACTGGCGAGGGTATTGTCAAGAAGAAGGCTAAAGGCGTCAAAAAGAATGTGGTCAAGAAAGACATCACGTTCGACGACTACAGAAAGTGTCTCGAAGATCCCTCGTTGTGGTTGTACAGGGACATGAAGCTATTTCAATCCCGCAAGCATGTAGTCAGCACTATATTGACGAGCAAGCTTGCGCTGTGCAACTACGATGATAAGCGCGTCGCCGTAGATGCCATCCACACCCTAGCATACGGACATAGGAACATTCCGCAGGAGCTCCAAGAAATTATAGGTTAGTCTCCTTCTAGCACACCCCGTTAGTCCCCGCATATGTCTACTAGCCGACTTTATCCGACCTCTAAACGTCGAACCGCACCAGTATTGGAGTTTCATCAGTATTATTAGTCGTAAGAACTTAAGAGCTCATCGCCATACATGTATTCATTTTCATCTTCATCATCATCTTATATCAATAAATGTTTTATTTTTTTATGAATCTGTCTTTTATTTCTTTTAACCTAAACCGTCTATAGTACCTAAAATACATGCAGGCAGGATCGGTGCTCGATTGCTAGGAGGGTCTGTCCCCGACAGATCCTCGCATCGTGCTGCGCTTTCGCTTCACGATCGATAAAAGCCCTCTGGCTTTAGCAATACTTATTTATCTAAGGTGAGAAGGATGATGAATAAAAACAAGTTCAAATAGAGTTAATACATATATTCTGAAATCAAAGTACTAGACTAATGTTACAAAAGTTCAGACTCTACAAGCAGCCGTACATGTGAGAGAAAAAAACGAATCGAGGTTACAGGACGCGGCTTTACTGGCTGACGCAACAGTTAAAACTGCATTGCATGCAGTGTTTTCTCTTCTTGGTAATGGTCCATTCGTCTTCGCCGTCATCGCTCTCCTGTTGAGCGTGTTCTTCGCAGGGCATCTCCAAGAGTAGTTCTTTATCATTCTTGAGGTATGACGGTAAGTCGTTGTATACGTTGGATATACAGTTGCTGTAATGGTCCAAGAGAAACTCCTTGGGTAAGTAGCGGAGGGCTTCAGGCCCAGGATTGTTGAAGCCCGAGTCCAACACCTTTTTTATGCACTCCCCTACTTTGTTTACCGTGTCGAAGACGACGCTCTTTTCTTTCCACCACGCCCTCATAGCCTCGGCCCTCTTGAGGGAGCAGTCCGAGTGGGAAAACGGACACTGGATGTCCGACCCGTGCGTATACATGAGGCGTTCGACCGAGGGACAGTCGTAGTCGTCGAGGTCTGAGATCTTTAGGTCGTCGCACATCAATAGCCGCTCTAATGTCTTCTTGTTCTCCTTTCCTTTGACAAATATCTTCCCGCCAGACACGGCTCCCGTCAGCAAGCGGTAGAGCTGTGCGTAGTCGACGAACCCGCTGTTCCACCGTATCCCTATTCTGTCTTGACCTTCCCAGATGCGCGCTTTCTTGGACGGTGTGAGTACACCGTAAAAGTCGTAAGGAGGCTTGAACAGATAATGATGCTTGACGCTACCTTCTACCGAGAGGACTACCAGCTCCTTGATGACCGTCTCGTAATCCGAAGGTCTGATGACCTGAAAATCTACAATGAAGGAAGGCATGTTGTTGCGCACGACGAGACCTAGCGCACACTGACTAATTTATCCTCCTGACGGCTCCTGTTAAAGGCGTGTACTGAAGGATGCAATCTGTGATTATCAAGCAGTAGGCGGAGGTATTGGCAGGGATGTTGTTTTTACACCCGATCTCGATCCTGATGTCTATGGCGCCGGTGTTCAGCGACTCGTTCTGCTTCGAGCAGTCGATAAAGAAGAGGGGGACTTTGGTCTTGAAGGTCGAGAAATCGATTAGGGGGTGGTTGACCTGTCCTCCGTAGTAGACCTTATGGAACCGCTTAAAGTTTTCGTAAAACATCGAGTACTCTCCCTTCGCGTTTTCGTACGGGTAGTACACGGAATTGAGGTAGAGTTTGATGTCCTGGAGCTCGCAGTGGTCGAAATGAGTTGATACTGCCGTCTTGGTCTTCTTGTCCGTCTGCAGTCCTACTATGACGTAGCGGGGCTTATCCGCCTGGGAGGAGGACTTGACGGTCCAAATCACGTCGGTGCTCTGCGGTAAGACGGGGTACTCGTACAGGTTCCATCTGCGGAAGGCCATCGATATGGGTGCGTCCTGATCCACCATCCTGAGCAACGGGAGTCTGTGCTGGTCGGAAAGCCTGACGTAAGGCATCTTCCACTCCACTTTGGAAAGAGTCAGATTGTAGTCCTTGCCTGCGGGGACCGCCACGGCGCGGTCGTCGGTAGCCGACCTTAGCAGGATAAGTTCCAGCTTGGCGTTGACTATTATGCGGCGGTAATCCTCGCAGAATCCCATGATCCTCTTCAGCGGGACGTGGGCCGTAAGCCTACCTGTGGTGCTGTTGGCGATAGCCGTTACGGCGTCCTTGTTCCACCCTTCGACGTCTATAGAGTGTTGTTCCCCGTACCTGAAGGACGGAATATTTCTCAAGGCCGTCGTTACGCCGACGTTTCGCACCCTGTCCACTTCGATACCGTTCATCTCCAGCCTTATCTCTTCAAACAGGAAAGCGGGCCAGTTGTCAGAAAGAGCCAGGGCAGCATCCAAAGTACCGTCGGACGCCGAAAGTTTCACGTCCACAAACAGCAGGCTGTCGCAAGGTAGGGTGTACACGTCCTGTTGGTTCACGGGTATCCTTATCTCGTCGTTGTTGTTGAAAGTCGACGACGCGTACGGAGTGTGAGTATGCATCTCCATGCCTATGATGGCGTCGTCCGCTACGGCGTTAGAGGATCCCACGTCTATTATATAGCTCATTTCTGCAGCACGATGAAACCCAACGATCTTAGAAAAGCAGCGTTATCTGAGGAGAGTCTCTTCTTTTTCACTTCACCAAGTGGCGGGTCGAGCTCTACAGGACGAATGTTCTTCGCTCCGTCCGGTACGGTTCTTTTATAACCCTCTTCCAGGTAGACTAACCCCATCGCGTACGTCTTTTAAGGTGAAGCCTGAGGCTGATGACTTCGTTCTGAAAGCTTATCGGTCTTCCGTCCTGATCCACCACAGAGACGGTCAGTCTTCCTATCCTCGAAGTGTTTACGGGTAGGTAGATGACGTTCTTGGGAACTTCGATTATCTTATAACCCCGTTCCACCTGCGGGAAGAACTCGTGCAGGGTATGTCCTTCGGCTCCGTTAGTGTACGAGCCCCGCACGATGTTGCAAGTCAACCGGATGGCGTTCACGGCCGTAATGTTGACAGGGCGCTGGGACGTGTACCATTTATTAGGTTCGAGGATCGCCGCATCGAACCCCAGCACCTCTCTGATGGTTCCGGGTACGGTAAAGTCTACCTTTTCTCCGCAGAATATCGAGCACTTTAGAGTGGTGGGGTCTACGACCATGTTAAGTCTTGGGAGCGGACGGCATTCCGTCTTTGATCCCTTTGACTTCTCCTTCTTCGCATCGCTTAAGGCTTTCGCTTTCGCTTCCTCCTCCGCCCTTTTCGCTTTAGCTTCCTCCTCCGCCCTTTTCGCGGCCCTTATTTTCGCCGCATTCTCCAATCTCTTAAGGACCTCATCGAGAGGGTCGGTACTGGATCTCTCTTTCCTTTTTCCCTTCTGTTCCTTTTTCCGCTCCTTCGAGAGCTTTTGGTACTTGAGGGATCCTGCGTCTTCAACATCGGTACGGTTATCGTCTTGCTCCGCGTCTCTGCTGCTGTCGCAGTTCACTCCGCCGTACATCTCCAACATCTCGTATTTGATCTTTGAGTGGATGTCGTCAATCTCGTACATGCCTTCAGGCAGCTCCACCTTCATCCCGTCGCCGAAGCAGAACAGGTTGTTCACCCCTTTCCGCACGTTGGGTATGTTGTTGTAGCTCATGAAATCTACCAGTCCTATCTCCCACTGGCCCTCTCCGAGGTCTATGGGAGGGAAGTAATCGACCTCGATCGTAGAGCTCTTACCGCTTAGGCACAACATTTTTACCCGATAGAAACTCTAGGCACAGATGTCCGCAGACGACTGAATCAAAGTCCTGCCTCCTGGCGTAATTATATCTTATGATGTTCGGTCCGTCTTCTCCGTTCTCGAGGTACCTTACCAGCTCTACGGGAGGCCTCAGGTTACCGTAGCTGTCAAAGTACTCTACGACCGCACCGGTCTTCCTGTAACATACCCAGTGGGTCCCTTCGTTCCTCGCGCTGTCCAAGTTGACGATGGCTGATTCGTTTTCGTAGGGTCTATGGGGGAGCGTGTCACGCATAAACACCCCTCTAAAGTTCGAGATTTCGAGTGCGTCGGCAGCCGCCATCAATTGACTATCGGACAGGGGTTTGTTCGGAAGTTTCAACGAAGTTTTTTTTTCCTTAGTCCGCATCCCGCGTGCTGCGTAGGGTACGGTTTCAAATACAGTCCCTCACCTCGTCGGGTAGTGCTACGGTTAGTCCTGCGGGTGGTGCGACGGGTAGTCTTGCTAGAGGTCTTACGAACGGTCTTCCTACGGGCAGTCTTCCTACGGGCGGTCTTCCCGGTCTGCCTTCGCTTGATCCACCCGCCGAACTTGCTTTTAGCTTTCATTATGTTGGTCACCGCCCAGGCGGCCGCTTTCTCCGCTATGCTGGAGTCGGACGCTCTCACCCTCTCCCAGGCTCTATCTGCTAACACGCGGTCTGCTTCGGCTCTGCCCGCCGAGTCTTTGCGGTTGTGGTAGGCTATGTCGTGCTGTTTGCACGCGGCGTCGAGAGGGTTGATGCCCGGGTCTCCTCTTCTCAATCTCTTCTGCAGGTCCGTCCCCGGTCCGCAGTACTGATAGCCCGGTATGTGGAGTTCCACGGGTAAAACGTCTATCGCTTTGTTCAATACGGTTCCTACGACGTTCTCTGCAGCTCCTAAGACTCCGCTCGCGATGCTCCCTACCAGTCCGGCTCCTGAATGCGATCTGCTGCGAAACGTGTTGCATCTCCCCATTTTAAGGTCGGAATGAAGCTAGAGGACCCGTGTTTCCTTATTTATGATGCGCTTTTTCCCTCCAGGCGTGACGATACGTCCTCAAACTCTTTGCGCAGCTTTTGGATCTCATCTTGCATTTTAAAAATTTCGTCGACTCGCTCGTCTTTGACGGGATCTGAAACTTTCATCTCTTCGGCGTAGGAGGATAGGTACTCTTTCAAGTACTTGAGGTTGACGGCGTCTTCTTCATCGATCGGGTCTCCTACTTGCACCATCCTGCGACCGTAAAGGTCGTAGTAAGGTTCGCCGCCGCCCTCTTCGTGAACTTCGAGGACTCCATAATCTTCGGCATAAGCTTGGATGAGTCTCATGCACTCGTTAACATTGACCGCGTCAGTATACGACTGGGCTACGCCTACTCGACAGATTCTCCGGCCTCTCATGTCCATATCTCCATCGGCGGTCACCCTGTAAGGGGTTAGAAAATGACGTACTGATCTTTCGGTGTCCATGGTGAGAATAAAAGTTATAGACGTAGATCTCCTCTTATAAGCCCCAGCTCTTTGAGTTCCTCGACTATTGAATTTATCTCGCTGTCGTGACCCGTATGGCCCGAGTCTTTAGAAGCTACGAGGAGTCTAAGCCTGTCGCAAAGCTCGTTGGGATCGTCGAAATATACGTACTCGGTCTTCCTGTTTCCGTTCAGCTCCATCATAGGCCCGGCTCGTATACCCTTACCGCGCTTCGGTCGGTCCGGCTTCGGAGGGAAAAGCCGGCTTATGATTGAGACGTACTTTTTCCCTGTGTTGGCCTTCACTTGACCTAGCGCCGAGTTGTTCCTTCTGTGGGCGCTTGTGGCTTCCAATAAGTTTTTGTACTCCTCCAAGTCTTCTTCCGAGTAGATGAACGGATCGGGTTTCCTTTTGAATATCAGCTCGTACAGACCGTGCGTGCCTGGGTACGATACGTCTCCGACGATTATCGAGTCGTCAGGCTTGAGTTGTACCGTAGAATCACCCATCACCAATTCGCTGCCTTCGAAGTGTACCCCGTATGTAGAATCCGTATTGTTGTCGGAGTCTGTGATGGCCTCATGCATGTACTGACGGGCCAGACGTCCGGGAAACGTGTTCTTGACCCATACGGAAGCTCGAACCTTACCTAGAGGCGTCGAAAGCATCTCCTCTATAGTGGTAGGCGTGCTAAACTCCTCCTCGCGAGGTAAAGTCCTCGCCGGGGTGGCGTGAGGTCTGGAAGCGTCCCTCATCTCAGCGGAATTCCCGACAGTTGCATCGTCCTCCGTGAACTCTACTGGGAGGCTGACGCTCGTATCCATCTCATCCATCCTATGGGGGTCTCCCGCATCCATCGGTTCGTCCGAGGTCTTCTTCTTAGTATGCCGAGGTCCGAACCCGTCGCTACTCCTCTTCAGATTGGAATACCTGTAGGGTCCGGTCATCAGATCCTTCCATGAGTCGTCGATACTTTTACCTGCGACTCTGTCTTCTTCGTCATCATCATCAACATCATCATCATCATCATCATCATCGTCAAGAGCTTTAACCCGGCTAAAAGGCCGCTTTTCAGGTTTCGTCCTAAAAGGCTTCAATGTATCCCTACGCTTTACTCCCTTCAACGGTTCGCTCGTTGAGGAAGGGTCGGTCTCGGCTTTCTTCTCGTTCAACAGCTTCGATAGTGGGTCGGTTAGCGGTTTGAGCTGCTTCTGTATCCTGAGATCTTCCTCAGTCAAGCCATGCTTCAGAACTAGTTGCTTCTCTCTTATCCTCCTGCGTAACTCTGCGATCTCCAGCACTAGATTCTCGTCGACCTGTCTCGAAGCCATCTCATCGTCTATTAACGCAGTACCTTTCCACTACCGTCAATATATACACGACCTGCGACTGTACAGCTTTTTCCAGCTTTTTCCTGCTTATTCCTGCTAGCTGCGCAGCTTTTTCCTGCTTATTCCTGCTAGCTGCGCAGCTTTTTCCTGCATATTCCTGCTAGCTGCGCAGCTTATTCCTGCTAGCTGCGCAGCTTTTTCCTGCTTATTCCTGCTAGCTGCGCAGCTTTTTCCTGCTTTTTCCTGCTAGCTGCGCAGCTTTTTCCTGCTTATTCCTGCTAGCTGCGCAGCTTTTTCCTGCTTATTCCTGCTAGCTGCGCAGCTTTTTCCAGCTTTTTCCTGCTAGCTGCGCAGCTTTTTCCTGCTTATTCCTGCTAGCTGCGCAGCTTTTTCCTGCTTATTCCTGCTAGCTGCGCAGCTTTTACCTGCTAGCTGCGCAGCTTTTTCCAGCTTATTCCTGCTAGCTGCGCAGCTTTTTCCAGCTTATTCCTGCTAGCTGCGCAGCTTTTTCCTGCTTATTCCTGCTAGCTGCGCAGCTTTTTCCTGCTTTTTCCTGCTAGCTGCGCAGCTTTTTCCTGCTTATTCCTGCTAGCTGCGCAGCTTTTTCCAGCTTATTCCTGCTAGCTGCGCAGCTTTTTCCAGCTTATTCCTGCTAGCTGCGCAGCTTTTTCCTGCTGTATGTCGGTCTAAACGGGTCGTAGTTCGGTGATGAACGTATCGTAATTAAATCTATAGCGGCCGCCGAGGGTTTTTCTCTCTTTGTCGACTACTAGAAACCCGTTCATGTTTCGAGACCACGCCTCACCGCACAGATTCTTGAACTCCCCAAAAGTCATATCAGGGACTACGTGATCGTTAAAGATATGGCGTAGGTTGCGCTCGTCCTGACGGAACACGAGTAAAAAATTTGCATTATCCCTAACGAGCTGTTTAGGCGCCTTACTATATGTCTGGCATAGGTAAAATACGTCCAGGTTGTTATGTCTCCCCATAGCAAAGTACTTTACCACGTTGTGTTGTTTCTCGCATACAACATCGTCAAACATCATCACGGAATTGGGCTCTACCTCTTCCGGAGGCGGGACTTGCGCATTGTCGCTGAATTCGTGATAGTCTACACCCTCCATATCATGAAACACCCGCTCCAAAAACCTATACTTGGGTTGGTGCAGTGATTTTGAAAATACGTACACATTGCAGAACCTCAGCCCGTTGGGGTCGAACAGTAGGTTGATTATTGCGTTTGTCTTACCGCAATTCGACGGTCCTACAGCCAAACATCTGATACTATTCGGCAGGAGGCGACCGTGTCTGTTTCTCATTTCGCCTATTTCTCCCGACTCGATAAGCACATCTAAGTTGACGACAGGGAGTTTCTCCTTCTGCTCCCTACACCTCATTTTGCTCTAGTAACCGATAAACCTACATTACAGCTCTTATATAAGGTCTTTCTTGTCGATCCATGAATCGTGACTCTTGTCATGTCCTAACCACCTGACCAGCAACCTGTCACCTTTTCTCCTCAATACCTTCTCGACGAGGAATACGTCACCGTATTTCGTCTTGCTCAGTTCTTGGGCGTAAAAACTACCCTTGATCACATGTCCTTTTTCGTCTTTGAGCGAGTATGTGACGGGACGGGTGTGCAAAATACGATCTACGGTAAACACCTCATTGGTCCAATTGGGTATGTAACCCTTGTCGAAAGTCTTTTTGTACTTGCTGATCCTGATCTTATCTCCCTGCTCAAACTTGACGGTTTGGGGAGCGCGTTTCTTACGAGTATTGTACAATATATTTCTTAGCACCTCACCTTCGTTCCTCTTATTTACATCTACAGGTTTGAAACCTATAGTCCTGTGAGACCTGTTATTGTACTGAGACAGGAGGTCGTCTAAAAGACCTATCCAAACGTAATTGCCCCGTTCTGTAAACTTTCTCCACATCATCTCCTTCAGCGTCCTGTTGAACCGCTCTACTATCGAGGCCTTCTTCGGAGAGTAAGTGGAGTAGTGGTTGATCCCGTGTTTGGACAGCAGAGACCTCACAAACGCGTTATACCACTCTTTACCCTCGTCGGTATGAAAATGACGCATCTTGTGTTTTTTCAGTATGGGGCCGAGAGCGCTAGCGACTTCTTCAGCCGTCTTGCTCTTGAGCGGTACGGCAATAGCAAATTTAGAAAAACAATTTATTACTGTCATTATGTATCTGTAGCCCTTATTGACTCTGGCGTATGGGATCATCTCGACCAGATCGGCCTGATACAAGTCGTCGATACCCTTCAGCTCTACGTTTCTGGTGGGATAGTTCCTGCGGGCTTGCTTGTGAAGCTCGCGCGCTATACCACTTCTCAAGCTCATCGTGCGTTGCACTGAGAGCGACACTGCTTATATCTAGGTTAAATAAGGATTTTGAAAGAAACAGACGTTATTTTTATATACATACATTTATTAATTAAATATTACAGCCTTCGAGTTTATTATTTAACAACTACCACCTTCGGTTTATTCTCTTGCGAGTTTTTCTTCTTCTATTTACTAACGGACAATATGGCGAAGCCTTCCTATGTTCGGTGTCTGGATCGTCGTCGACTCGCCATTGGTATAGCTCTACGCCGCATTCGATACATGCAGTGACGTCTAGTATACCCGTATAGTAGAACCCCGATTTTACGAGGTCGTCCACCCGAGGAGATTCATGAGGCCACTTCTGAAATGTTTCTTTAAAGATTATTTCGGAGACTTCTGCGACGTCTTGAAAAAATCTGTAACATTCCATTACTTCTTTGCCTAAACTGCATTCCGGACTCGAGTGGATGTGATTTTTACTCGCGTGTAGTAGAGTGGTATCGGAAGAGTTCCACCATCCGCATTCTTTACAAGTCGCGCGATTGGAGTCTGAGCAGTGGATCAGACCGCATCTTTCGAGGTCGGGTTTACCAGCATCCATCATCCTACGGCTCAGCAGTACCATTTTTACAAACATGGTCGATGTCGAACACAAGGCTGTCGACGTAGTCTTTGAGCGAATCTGTCAAGGTGAAGAACGAAATAGATGAAGGCAATTCTAGCATGAGCTCTAGCGGATCGAGGTAATGCACGAAGGCTTGTGGGAACGTCCCCTCGATTATCCCGTAGAATTCCTCCGAACACTCGATGTCGCCTAGTACGCAGCTTATCCGCCAGTTGTCGCTGTAAATGGCTCCTTCCGAGGAAGAATTCAGAGGGACATGCGTTCGAAGGTCTTCCGGGTCGAATAGACTAGAATTCTGTGCTGTAGTTCTAGCAGCTCTTTCCGAAACCGTATTAGTCTCCTGCGGTACTCTTCCTCCTTTCGTCGACGCCTGCAACAATGACAAAAACAAAAGATTACTAACGCCTATCGCAAAATTCGCACATCGCGTAGGCTAACAGTAGTACGTGTGAAGCTCTGTTGTTCCTCTCGTAGCAGGTCTGCAATCGGTATTGACTGTTGAACTTGCTTATGTCTTCATCGCAATGAGATCTTGGGGTCCTGTAATACCGCCTATCCATCTCTGCGCTGAAAGCGCAAGTCATATTGCCATTCTGTAACGACTATGAACAGTAACCTACTTACAGCTAATTTATACAATCTGTATATTTACATATGATTGGAGCTCTTCATCGCCATCCAATGGTAATTCGTCTAGGATCGCCCAGGAATACATGCACTCCTTGGTGATGTGATGCGTCCATAAGTGCGGCTCTATATAATGCTCCCTGTTAAATATACACTTTATACGGTCAGGCTTCCCGTTCTCCTTCCAACAGTGGACGGTGTGTCGTATCAGGTCCTTGGGTGTGAACAGGTGATGCCTGCTGAACGGACAATCAAGGTACCGGGTGCTGAATGCTGACATCCTGAAAATAAACCAAGATTTACGTCGTCAACTCTAACCTACAAATAATTATGGTGTTATAAATTTGGTTACAAGTTCTGTTTCCATCTTACCTTTCAATAGTTATCGACCGATCGATGCCTCTCCGGGTTTGACCTGTCACCTAAGCAGCGTAGAGCGGTATACGTTTGGCAGTAGAGTTATGGTACACTGGGAAAAACCACGGCCTTTTATACAAATAATTACCCAATGCTAATGCATTGGAAACGCTGAGTTTGCGGTATTACATCATTTAGAAAAATTAATTGCGATAAACAAGTTGTGAAACAAACAACTTATCGCTGACTCGACGACTCGTGATTTTAAATAATAATACGTTGCAACATTTAAAAAAATTAACTGTACATTTAAATTCGTAATAAACAAGTTGCATCATCTGAATCAATAGTCTGTCACGTGCATTTTTTTTTTTTTTTTTTTTTTTTTTTTTTTTTTTTTTTTTTTTTTTTTTTTTTTTCAAATTTTCAAACTTGATTTTCTCCTCAACCGCTAGGCCGATTTTGGTGCGGGCGGTACCCCCGTGACCGGGAGATCGGGATCTACAAGATAAGCCCTAATTTGTAGCCGTATCCCCGATGGAACCTGAGATCGTTTGTAACACGTGACCTGGTTATCAGATCGATGAGATTTAGGGCTTATCTTGAAGATCTCGATCTCCTGGTCACGTGGGTACCGCCCACATCAAAATCGGTCCAGCGGTTGCGGAGAAAATCGGGTTTGAAAATTTGCCATTTTTTTTATTTTTTTAAATTTTCAAACCTGATTTTCTCCGCAACCGCTGGGCCGATTTTGACGCGGACGGTACCCACGTGACCAGGAGATCGAGATCTACAAGATAAGCCCTAATCCGTAGCCGTATCCCATATGGAACCTGATATAGCTTGTAACACGTGACCTGGTTATCGGATCGACGAGTTTTAGGGCTTATGTTGTAGATCTCGATCTCCCGGTCACGTGGGTGCCGTCCGCATCAAAATCGGCCCAGCGGTTGCGGAGAAAATTGAGTTTGCAAATTTGGCGGGAAAAAAATTTTGGCGTGATTTTTTTTTTTTTTTTTTTTTTTTTTTTTTTTTTTTTTTTTTTTTTTTTACAAAGTCGAGGTCAAAGGTCAAGCTTGTCCTCGGACCGGAGGGTCAAAGGTCAAGGTTGTCCTGGTACTCTCATATTCTAGCTACTTACGTAAATTTGGTACATTTTATTTTTTTGAACTACGAACGTAATTTGAATTTTTACATTGAAAACGTTTTGCAGTTGTTTACTTTCTAAATTACATTTCAATTTCAATGGTAATTAATTTCTCTGTCTTGCAATTTACCTGTAAGGTAGGTTTAACTGCAATGAAAAGGAAAAGACATAGCTTCTGTTTGGGGCAGGTGGCTTTGTAATACAATTGTACCACTAGTAAATACTCTTTGATATAAACCTTAGAAGGGAATGTCTTGGTTGTATTCAATGGGCCTTTGCTCTTTTAATGATTTTGGAGAAAACCTTTTGCTTGAATTATTGTTTAGTTTATAAAACCTATACGTAATTTTTACTTTCCTTGCCTAAATGAATAAAGAAAGGAAAGTATTGTTTATATGTCAATTTTTTGAAATCGAGTTTTTATCGGATCTACACGTTTTCAGACCCCCTGAACCCAAAACACATGTTTTTAGCGATTGGTCTGTGTGTGTGTGTGTGTTTGTGTGTGTGTGTGTGTGTGTGTGTGTGTGCGTGTTTGTGTGTGTTTGGCAATAGGGCTATTGGGGGACATTGGTATTGATTTTCATTGACGTACTGAGGACTAAAAACGGACTGAGGACACACACATGGTCCTCGGAACGTAAAACGTTGAAATTCGGCTTCTACGGCCTCCTACGATTCAGAAAAGTATATATTTTTAAGAAAAAAAAATGTCTCCTGTTAGTATGGTGTGCAGGGACAGTTAGTTCCAAGTGTGTCTCCCACGTAGCGCTGACACTTGAGAGTCATACACACCAAACACACAAGTTCTTGTTCTAAACCGCATAACCGAGGACTCTCGAGCCATTCTCAAAGTTAACAAAAAATTCAAAATAAGTCCTCAGTTGAACCGTCTGTTACAACCGTACAATGTAGCCTTGTGTGTATTAGCAGTACACTGATGCCAAGTTTCATACACACATTGTATTGCCTTAAGTCGTATAAGTGAGGACTCACGAGCCATTCTCATAGTTAACAAAAAATTCAAAATAAGTCCTCAGTTGAACCGTCTGTTACAACCGTACAATGTAGCCTTGTGTGTATTAGCAGTACACTGATGCCAAGTTTCGTACAACACTGTTAGTCTGTAATGTATACAGGAGAAGCATAATGTTCTGTCTTTGCAAATCACTTCATTCAGAATAGTGGGAACTGTTGGCGCATTTGTATTTCCCTTTTGTTTTATCGGTATTATAATTGTAAACTTACCATATTGTTTATTGCTCTACCTATTGTTTTTTTTTTTGTGATTCAAACGATTCCTAAATTTGTGATTAAACTATTCTACGGCGTATAAGTACTAATCAAAGCGTACATAGTACGGATTTTAAAGTACTTTAATTAATTGTAGCACCCTAAATCGCTTTGATTAGTACTTACTAAAACATTGTTGCCTTATTTGGTTTTAATTTATAATTAATAAAACATAATGTAATTTAGCTTCTACAGAAAGGAAGTAAAATATACGGTTCGTTTAGAGTTTAGCGGATATTTACAGTTGTCCCATTGCGTAAGATCAGCTTATTTTCCTTCTGCAACCCACATTCTTAAATGATTAGAGACATTCTGTTTTGCCAAACTACAAAGTTTATTGTGAATTGAAATAAACTAAATAATATGGTACGTAAAGTTTAATATGAATTATGGTACAAAGACTTATTTTGAAGTGAAACGTAAAAGTTACATAATTTCTATACCAGTTCAATAGGTATAATAAAATTATTATTAAGAACCCTACAAATTATTAAATATTAATATTATTAACTAGCATACATACCCCGCGCGGCTTCGCACGGGAAACATGTTTAGGCCTAATGTACAATAACAAAATATAACTGTAAATAAAATAGCAATAATGTAAATAACAAATTGTAACAAAAATTAGCTGCTAGTCGACTGTATACTCCAAAAACACGCGCGCGCACGCACACACACACATATACAGGGCGTTCTGAAAAAGGTCCAAGAATTCAAGGCGTGATTCACCACAACAAAAGAAGAAAAAAGTTCAAATTAACGTAGGTCCAAAAATCATCAGTTACCGAGTTGAAAGATTTCGTCAGAATTTCAATTACCCTGTTGAAACGAAGCCCTATAGATATTTGTTGGGCGTTAAATTAGGCATAAATTTTACCGTATCGTATGTAAAACGAACAGAAAAATTGAACAAAACAGGTTTCAGACCTGTAGCTGCAGTAATTTTTAAGATATCTGATGAAATACGCAAAACTTGGTCCCGAAAAACAAGTTTCTTTTAGGTTTGAAGCAGATGAACTTTGTTAAATGGATAATAAACTCAAGAAATTCTTATACAAAACTTGTAGAGAATTTAAATCCGAAGAGAATGATGTAAATAAGTCAATAATAGACAAATGTTATTTTTAAAAAAATTATTTTTTAATTAAATAAAAAAAACGCATGATAAATAGACAAAATCTGTTGAACTCTCTACTAACTTAATTAATGTTGTCGAAATTGGCCATTGGGCTGGCTCCACTATCATAAACCTTTCATCTCATTCACTAGTTGTTAAGTTCTGTACAGTGTGAATAAAATTATATAAAAAAAAAAAAAACAAAAAAAATTTTAAGAAACGCTATTATTTAACAATGATTCAAATAAAAAATGAACTAAAAAGAAAAAATAAAAAAAATTACAAAAAAAATTACAGACATTACTGTTACAAATAAAAGCGTGGCGCATTTTATTGTAAAGTATTCGTTGTATAAAAATGCGCCACGCTTTTATTTGTAACAGTAATGTCTGTAATTTTTTTTGTAATTTTTTTTATTTTTTCTTTTTAGTTCATTTTTTATTTGAATCATTGTTAAATAATAGCGTTTCTTAAAATTTTTTTTGTTTTTTTTTTTTTTTTATAATTTTTTTTCTGTGATTTTTTTTGTTAATTTTTTTTGTAAATTTTTTTTATTTTTTTCTTTTTAGTTACTTTTTTTAAGTAATTGTTAAAGTAAAGCGTTTTTTAAATTTTTTTTGAAAAAAAATTTTTTCAAAAATTTTTTTGAAATTTTTTTGTAATTTTTTTTTACAAACACCTATTGTCATCGAAGATAAACAAGTGTGCAAAGTTTGATTCATATTGATACGGTAGAAGTATTAACATTTTAAGTTGCCAGATTTGATGGATCCAAGATAAGTTATTTTGTAATAAAAAAGCGTTTAAAAAAAATTTTTTTGTAAATTTTTTTTTATGACAGCGTATTGTCATCGAAGATAAACAAGTGTGCAAAGTTTGATTCATATTGATACGGTAGAAGTATTAAAATTTTAAGTTGCAAGATTTTATGGATCCATGAGTAAGTTAAATAAAAGCGTTTAATAAAGTTTAAAGTCAAAAAAAATTAATGTAATACTTAAAAGAAAACACTTGTATTAAAACATGATTTAAGAAAATAAATCATATGTTTTATTTAAAACATATGATATAACAAAAAATACATTGTTGTAAATAATCTAAATAAATATTACAAGCAGTTATTTTTCCATTCCTCATTAAATAAATATCTGTACTGTAATACAAGTTAGTGTGCTGTTGCAGTTAATTTTTGATGCAGAAAACATCTCATTCACCATGGCGGGTAATATGAATATTATTTACACTAAAAGTGAGATGGCAGATATGCATTTAATGTACGGTCCCGCACGTTGCAACAGTCTAGAGGCTAGACGCCTCTATCAGGAACATTTTCTTAATAGACAGTTACCGTCTCACAAAATATTTTCTTCCATTCATAGAAGGTTAAGAGAGACAGGAACCTTACAACCAAAAAAAGTTGGTAGATCAGGATGGCCACGTACAACGTGTACAGCCGAATTGGATGAAATAGAGAATCATCCTGGAAGAAGTAAGAGAGCTAGCTATGGATTTCGGTGTTAGTCATTAAATTGTCTGAAAGGTTTTGCATGAGCAGCAGTTGCATTCCTGTCACTATCAAAAGGTTCAGGCTCTTATGCCTAAAGATTACTTTCCCTGTGTTCAGCTATGCCAATGGCTTATCGAAAGGTGCACCAGTCCAAATTTCTTAAGCAACATTTTTTTTACTGATGAAGCAAAATTTTCAAGATTGGCTATTGTTAACATCCACAATACTCACATGTGGCCAATTGAAAACTCACGTGCTATTTCAGAGAACCGTCACCAATATCAGTTTTCTGTAAACGTATGGGCTGCTATTCTGGGTGACAAAATTTTTATCCATTTTTTACCTGCTACGCTCAATGGCGAAAATTATTTACATTTATTGATTAATAATCTGCACGAGTTACTCGAAGATGTGCCTCTAAACACACGCAACAAAATGAGGTTTATACAGGATGGGGCTCCGGCTCATTACATATTACGAGTTAAAGAATTTCTAAATGAAGCATACCCTAACAGATGGATTGGACGAGGAGCCAAGGTCACCTGACCTCAATCCTCTAGACTTTTCTCATGGGGACATTTAAAGTCGCTTGTCTACGACTCGCCTGTGGATACCAAAGAAGAGTTGCTCACAAGGATTATTAATGGGATTCAGAGGATACGTGAGACACCTGGGATCTTAGAAAGAGTTTACCAGTCCATGAGAAAACGGCTGGATGCTTGTATTTTGAACATCTATTGTGACGTGGTTATTTTTTATGGCAACTGTTACTTTTTTGATGTATGAAAATTTATAGTTGTTAAAAATGTTTCTTGATAAAAATAAACAGTAAGTAACTAATTAATTTATTTTAATACATGTATTTTCTTTTAAGTACATTAATTAAGTTAATAGAGAGTTTAACAGATTTTGTCTTTTAAATCTTGTGGTTCCTAGTTTTATGTCTTTTAAAAGATGTAACATGAAATGAAAATAAAATTCTGTAACGAAGGGCAAACATCAGAGGGCTATACACGAATGTAGTAGACTTATGTACGTTGGATGAAACACAGTCGCGAATGCTTGTATTAAAAAATTACAATTAAAATTCGCGGGAAGGTCATTACAAGGTCATCTTCTTTCTCTGATCGCTACCAAATGCCGATGTGTGGGTTGCTACAATTAAAGTAGGCCTACTCAAAACAATGGTGTAGAACTATGGTCCACGGTTTGTAGCCTGGAGGCAATTTTATAATGGCAATTTGCGTGTGTCCTCGGTGAGATGGAAGAAATACAAGGTCCTCAGATAGTGAATGAAAATTATTTTTAACAGATTTTCGGTGTGTGTCTTCACTTCGATGGCTAAATACTATGGTCCTCGGTTTGTAGCCGGGAATGCAATTCGTGTGTGTCCTCGGTGAGATGGAAGAAGTACAAGGTCCTCTAACAGTGAATGAAAATCATTTTAACGGTTTTTTGGTGTGTGTCCTCACTTCGATGGCTAAATACTATGGTCCTCAGATAGTGAATGAAAATCATTTTTAACGGTTTTTTGGTGTGTGTCCTCACTGCGATGGCTAAATACTATGGTCCTCAGATAGTGAATGAAAATCATTTTTAACGGTTTTTGGTGTGTGTCCTCACTTAGATGGCCAAATACTATGGTCCTCAGATAGTGAATGAAAATCATTTTTAACGGTTTTTTGGTGTGTGTCCTCACTTCGATGGCTAAATACTATGGTCCTCAAATAGTGAATGAAAATCATTTTTAACGGTTTTTTGTGTGTGTCCTCACTTCGATGACTAAATGTTATGGTCCTCAGATGGTATGGTAGTTTCAAAAAACTTAAAAAGTTGCGATAGCTCAAAATTTGACTATTCGGGACGCATAAAAAAATTTTTACAACACAGTGATGCATATATTTTCCAGAAAAACTGATTAATTAATGATGTCCTCGGAACGTGTGGTTCGGACTTTTGACCTCGGAACGTACCCGGGGAAAACCTGTGTGTGTGTGTGTGTGTGTGTGTGTGTGTGTGTGTGTGTGTGTGTGTGTGTGTGTGTGTGTGTGTGTGTGTGTGTGTGTGTGTGTGTGTGTGTGTGTGTGTGTGTGTGTGTGTGTGTGAATAAAATATCTCTAGAACAGAACATCGTACGAACTTGAAACTTGAAACTTAAGTTAGATATCACTAGAGAAATCGAAAGGAACATTTTAATTAAAATTCGTCAACCGGAATTGGTAGTTTATTCGCATCATTTTTCACTATTTGACGATTTTCTCAAAAACGACTCCTACGATTTTTGTTTAAATCGCCTCATTCACTATATTTTTTATGCTCTACAAGATAGGGTAGGCGCCATGTCTGCTTAAATTCTTGAAGAGATTGTTTTCTTGTAAAAAAAATTGTGTTTTTAAGATTGCGGCTTTAATATACATTTCAGCGAAAACATGTAGTAGGTATATAATAAAAATTGTCAAGACTTTTGTTTTTTGACTTTATTAGGAAAATTCACAACTGTACATAAAAACAACGAGTGAATGAGATGATTAAGAAATGGAATAAAATGCGCTTTAAGACTTAGAGGAGATCACTACTCAACAGTGGGCTCCAGCTGGAAATGTTCTGTGAACGGATTAGATAATTATTGTGTATACTATCGGAACTTACTTATTACAAAATGATATCCCTACTCCATCGTCGGTGTAGACGTCTGCGGGGGTTTCCGGGAAGGTATGGTAGGTATAGGTTGCGCACAAACGAACTTGTCGAGAATTCAAAAAATTACGACTTTGTTTACACAAGTTTTTTGTATAATGCTTAGTTTGGCGGTAGTTAGCATTTTTTGTTTTTTTTCTAAAGAAAAGTGTAAAAAATCGTTTTTTTAAGATTTCAGCCTTAGTTTGTATTTTACGACAAAAGTGTATATAATTAAATTCACAGGAAATTAAAAGATCTACAACTTTTATTTTAAGGATTTTTCTCTACAGAGCCTAGTTTAGCGTAAAAGAGTGATTTTTCGGATTTTCAAGCCAAACTCAGGTTGATTTTCATTTTGCGTCTTTCACTCATGATTAACATTAGGTTATTTTTATTGAGGTTAGTTTTTTTTATTTCTAATGTTTTATTACTAATGTTAGGTTTTATTGTTCATTGTTTGTATTGGCAAGAGAAAGTTGTGTGAGTGTTTCACACCAGATTTTTATATTATTTATAAATATTCAAAGATTATGAAAAGCAAAATATCAATTAAATGTTAAAATGCAATTTAGGGATTTATAATTTTTCTGGCTTCTACAATTTTTATGTGAATGAAATTATTCTGTATTAAAATAATGAGTAGAAGGGAAAACGACAAAATGTGGAAATTAAAAAATATACAGTTTTAAACCCATTTTATGAAACTAAAACTCGGGATGTAAAAGTTATTTGTTGAAAGTCTGGTCACAAAGCACCAAATATTGTACGTAATGCCTAAGCCAAGCAGTTAAAGGAAACTTGTCTCTCACAATAACTAAAACATTTTACAATGAGCAGAAAATAATTTCAATTTATAAGAAACTTCTGGAAACTCATTTTGCACGTATAATTTTAGCAAGGATTTTAATTAAAAATACCTTACTGAATATAAACCCATAGGATTTTAATAGGTTTTCAAAAATAAGTTAAACTTAATATGACAGATTTTTATTGTATATTTTGTCTGTAACATTTTTCATTATTATTTAGAATATGTTAATATATTTTTAACAATTACTAAATTTTTTGCATGTTTTAAAAATATATTTACTTGTTAGAGCTGATACTTATTTGATTTGACCTCCGTTCTAAATAAAATCAATTAGCCAAAGCCGTTTCAATTGTCTTCGCTGAGTACCCAATATTGCCGTAATAATCATGTATGGTATGAAAGGTTTGTGGGTGATTCAAATATGTCAATGCATTTTAATGGAAAAATTATAGTCCTAAGAATTCTATTCACAGAAGTGTGTCAATCACACTCTTTTATAACATCCTGGCTCTACAAATACTTTGGTTTGTACTTATTACCATCGCCAAGAGAATATTTACCGATTTATTATTTGTTTCAATGAGCTCTCTTATTATTTTTTAGATCAGTAGAATTCATTAAGATTTTCATTTATTTTGTAAAAATTTTACAATTTTATAACATTAAACCGATCTAATCAAACTAATTTTATACCAATGGATTTACATTTGAAAAATTTAGAGTTAATCTGTCAAAATACTCAAAAATGGTTTTGCATTTTTATATTTATACCAGATTTCTGTAAGTAAATGAAAGATTTTCGTCTGTCTTCGGTCTTTTTCTAAAATCTAATATTTCATTCCTTAATCTCTAAAAGGCATCAAATGACACTTTTCTGAAGGTTAAAATATGGAGATACGTATTTGAATAAGAAAAAATGATAAATTTTAATTTAAATGCGAACAGGTATATGGTTTCTGCAAAATTTATAACAACATGTGTAAAAATAAATAATTTCCCAATGCATCTACAACTGAAAATTTACCACTTCCACGGTCTTGAAACCTGGACTTTCATGTTAGTAGTGGATTACACAACAAAAAGCCACCAAGGTGAATTAAATTTATATGAATTTAAATTTAAAGTAAGTTTTCACAATGTAACGTATTCAACTGTCTCAGCTGTCTGTTTCGTTAAGTTGAGTGAAACGTAACGACTAGAATATTATTAAAATAGCTTTTAACGTAATACTTGTGATTAAATCACTCTTATTACTACACTGAAAACTAGTACTTATTATAAATTTTACCGAAACGTGGGTTAAAATTTAAATAATTAAACTAACTTGCTAATACAGAATTTCACTCAAAATGTGACAACAAAATCAATTATCCTGTATGTTTTTCATTGTACAAGATTATTCATTTATAATGGAATTGTTCACGTAATACAGAATTTTAAACCTCTATAAAATTCCGCGTTTTATTTTACTATATAAATAGAACTGTAAATTTTCTTCTGTCTGCCAATCTAATAAACCGTTAGTTAAACAAATTTCGTGTTTTCTTTTTTTTTTTGTAACAGTGTATTTATTTTACAATCAGTTTATAAATACAAAAACTTTAAGCAAAGACGAGAAAATCTGAGTAATGTCCTTAGAATTAAAGTAAAAACCACCCTCAGTAGTGTGATTCAACATGACTAAATTTGTAGAAAAAAAAAATTTTTATATATAGATATACAGTATATATATATATATATATATATATATATATATATATATATTTACAAAACCTAAACTTGATGAACTGTGAATCAACACCCCGAATCACAAAGCTGGTGAAACTGGAGATGATGACGATGATAGAGATGATAACGATGCCTATTATGAGATGACGATGATTAATAATTGAAGTGGAAAAAAATTAAAAGTTTCAATGATTAACAAAGTCGTAGAGGTAAGTCTAGTGTTTTAAAACGTTTCAGTCTTTGAGTATCTTCGCTGTTGTCTAGGAGGTTAATCGCTAATGGATTCTGATGGTCTTCTAATTTCTGTAAATGTTTATCGCTATGTAAATTAATATATTTTTTTATGAACGGCAAGTTTAGGTCATTGTGTTGTATTTCATTGGTTATGTACCATGTGGCTGCAGTCATTAGTCTCAGGCATTTCGATTGGAAGGGCTGCAGTATTTCTATATTTGAAGAACAAGCTGTTCCCCATAGCTATAACCCATAAGTCCAAACTGGTTTTAGTATTACTTTGTATACGACTACTTTATTTTCAAGGGAGAGTTGAGATTTACTGCCTAAGAGCCAGAACAATTGACGTAACTTCAGTCCAAGTTGCTTTCGTTTCGTCCATATATGACTTCTCCACGTGAGTCTTCGATCTAGATGCAAACTCAGATATTTAACTTTTTCCTTCTGTGGGATTCCTGTACCGTTTAAGCTAATCACTGGACATGTTGGTTTCTTTAATGTAAACGTTACGTGCGTTGACTTATCCTTATTAATCTTCACTTTCCATTTCTCACACCATTCGTGAAAGTTTTGTCAAGATGGGTTTGAACTTCTCCGAGGCAACTGTCGGAGAAGCGTCCGCCGCTAAAATCGCTGTGTCATTTGCGAACTTTCCCGTCAATACAGGTTCATGTTCTGGAAGGTCAGCTGTGTAAAGCGTAAACAAATATATAGAAAATGTTTTGGAATAAACAGAATTTTTTTTTTATAATTGGTTTACTATGGTCGCATCAACATTCCATGTTTTTAGCGACTCCATTACATAAAAAACACTAATTTTATAACATAAGGTTATAACACTGTAGGTTTACAATGATGTTTTTCAGTTAGAAAAAAAATTTTACACTTTAACAGATGTATCTTACACTTTTAAATTATACATTATTTTGTATGGATTGCACTTTTATTTGCACTAAAATTGTCTTTGAATATTTAAAAATTGTATAAAGTCCAGTGTCTTTGTGTACTGTGTGTGGTTAACGCAGTCTTTGTAATTGTCCGGTAAGTGAAATTGTTTCCGTATAGTGTTCAAGGTAGGACATTCCACAAGAATATGTTTGACAGTTAATTTAGTATTGCAGTGTCTGCAGTAAACAGAGTCTTGTTTCGTCATTAGGTGACTGTGTGTCAGTTTAGTGTGACCAATTCGTAGTCGTGTAAGAGTCACTTGGTCGAGTCTGTTTTTAAAAATTTCTGGTTGTAAGTCTCCAATGTCAGTCCGTACTGTGTGTAGGTTAGTCCTTAAAGTCTTCCACCACTCGTTCCAAATTATTTCAAATTTGTGTCTGAACATTTTCTGCAGATCTCGATGGGAAGACTTGTTTATTCTATTGGAGCATGTAGTGGCGCGTTTGGCTGCTCGATCGGCTGTCTCGTTCCCTTTGATACCTAGGTGGGAAGGAATCCACAGAAGAACTATTGTTTTGTCGTTGTTAGTTATTTTGTGGTTGACGTTAATGATCTCTTGAAGTAACGGTTCATCCTGTTCGATACCCCTAAGGGAATCTAAAACACTTCTTAAATCTGACAAGATCACAAATTTTTTACGATCAGATAAAGCTATGGCTTCAAATGCTTTTTTTATTGCATATGCCTCACAATAGAATACTGAGGAACAATCTTGTAATTTAAATAAAGACTCTTTATTTAATATTACCACGGCACACCCGCTTCCAGCAGACGTTTTTGAGCCATCAGTGTAAATTTTCTCAAAACTTTCAAATTTATTTATGTGTTCAAGACAGAGAGTATAAAAGATGGTAGGATTTGTTTCATGTTTCTTGTATTTTGTTAGGCTTAGATCTACAATAGGATTTTTCATCAGCCAAGGCGGGTCTTCATATAAAGTTGATGGGATGATAGTTGGCGGTAAAGAACGAATATTTGTGAAAACTTTTGATATTCTTACGCGCAGAGGCTTCGGCAAGGAATTGCGAGTTCGATATAAATTTGTGTACCGACCTGTAAAAACGTTATCCCTCGAAGGGTTATCTAAAGACGAGGCAATTTTGAGTACATAAGATAAACTCAGTTTTTCTCTTCTGAGATCAAGAGGCATCTCACCGGATTCTGCCAGAATACTTGTTACTGGGCTTGTACGGTATGCCCCTATAGCTAGTCTAAGACCGGCATAATGAACAGAGTCTAATAATTTGAGAGTACTGATCGTTGCTGAGTTATAAACCAGCGCACCATAGTCCAGTTTTGATCGTATTAGTGCCTGGTAAGTATTAAGCAAAGTCTTCTTATCTGATCCCCAGTTGCTAGACGCTATAGATTTTATTACATTCATTCTTTGCATGCAATCCACTTTAAGTTTGCGTATTTGTGGTCTCCATGTAAGCCTTTCGTCAAATATTAGACCCAGAATTTTTATTTCTTTGCATCGTTTTATTTGAAAAGAACCAATAGTCAAAGTTGAACTAAAGTGAGATCGCACATTTCTAGAGAACACTATGTACTTGCTCTTAGTCTTTGAAAAAGAGAAACCAGTAGAAGATGCGAGAGTGGTTAAATCATTTAAAGTCTGTTGCATTAATTTTTGTGTGGTCTGGATATTTTTGCCACTACAAAGTAAAGTGATATCATCAGCATAAGCCAGCGTGACTATAGGTTTCAAAATTGACAGAATTAAACCATTTATTGCAATTAAAAACAGAGTTACACTTAGAACAGATCCTTGTGGAACTCCATTTTCTATCTGTAATGTTTTTGAGAAGGTTTCGTTAGCCCTTACACAGATGTATCTAGTTTTAAGAAAATTGGCTATGAAGTTCAGCATTCGTCCATTGACGCCGATATCTAATAGAATACGAACAATTCTGTCTCGCCACACCATGTCGTACGCCTTTTCTATATCTAAACTGACTGCTATAAGATGTTCATTCTTCACAAAAGCATCACACACTTTAGCTTCAATATTAACTAGATGATCATTGGTAGAGCGATATTTTCTAAAAGCACTTTGATAAGGTGATAAAAAATTGATATGTTGTAGATACCAAAGAAGACGTTTATTGACTACCTTTTCTAAAATTTTACACATCGTACATGTAAGCGATATAGGTCTGTAACTATCCGCTTTACTACTGTCATTATTTGGTTTACGGATTGGAATAACAATTGCTTGCCTCCATTTTTCTGGAATATTACCTGAACACCAGACATTATTTATAATTTTTTTGAAGAGTTGTATTCCCCTTTCCGGCAAGTTCTTCAGAAAGGCATTATAAATTCCATCAGGGCCAGCACTAGAATTTTTAGTTTGTCGCAAAACAGACACAAGTTCATCATATGAAATAGAATCGTTCAAATCTGGATTTGAGGAAGTGTTCTGCTGCAAAATGAGATCCATCTTGATATCCGATTCTTCCTTAATTTTTTGAAAGATGGCACAATAGTTGGAGTCACAGGAATTACTAACAAATTTATCGGCGAGTATATCTGCTACTTTTAGTGGTTCATAAACAACATAGTCTACTGAATTTACTAAAATTATTTCATTCGATTGTTTCATTCCGTTGATTTTCTTAATTTTAGACCAAGCATCAGACGTTGTCTTATTAGATATCGACGATACAAAATTGATCCAAGATAATTTTTTATTTTCCTTGAATATTCTTCTGGCTTTCGCTCGTAATTTCTTAAAAATTAATTGGTTGTAGAATGTTGGTTGACGCTTGAAACGATTAAAAGCCGTTTTATATGCTTTTTGAGCTTCCTTGCACTGGCTATTCCACCATGGAACATGCCTAACTATGTTCCTGTTGTCTATTTTAGGCACCGCGCAATCAGCAGCGTCAAGTAAAATGTTCACAAATTCTTCAACTGTATGATTAACATCTTGACAATTTTGTAAGCAACTAATATGTCGGGTGCTATTTGATACTGACAATTTAAATTTCTCCCAGTCAGCCTTCAGAAAATTCCATCTTGGCTGATGGAAAAAAGATATTAAGTTATTTCGATGGTTAATATTGACATTAATATAAAAGTGGTCACTTCCATACAGATCTTCAGAAACTGACCAATCAAAAAGATGAATGACTTGAGTACTGAAAATAGTTAGATCTATTGAACTGTACGTATTATGTGCAACACTGAAATGGGTATGTTGAGGTTTATTTAAAATGCAGATGTTCGGGTCCTCAAGTAATTTTTCTATAATTATCCCCCTGCTATCTGTTTTGCTGGAACCCCATAACGTACTATGAGAATTAAAATCACCTAATATTATAAATGGTGGTGGAAGTTGGCCAATCAAATATTTTAACTCTAGAAGACAAAATTTA
This sequence comes from Catonia carolina, assembly GCA_035578175.1. Taxonomy (NCBI): domain Eukaryota; kingdom Metazoa; phylum Arthropoda; class Insecta; order Hemiptera; family Achilidae; genus Catonia; species Catonia carolina. Next base: position 378,069,550 of record JAQMRL010000001.1, read on the forward strand.
TAAGAATTTGGGAGATAGATATTACAGATAGTAATAAACCCGCTTGGCAAGGCGACAGATACAGCACAAGCTTCGACATCGGTTTGCAGGGGAATACTTTCACACGGATATTTATTGTTGACGTAAGTTGCTACACCACCACTAGCACGCTCAGTGTCCCTTCTGTTTTTGAAAAAATGTTTATAACGCTTTAATTTTGAACAATAGTCGTTTTTGAAATTAGTCTCTTGAAGACAGACAATAGCTGGTCTCAGATCATGTAATAGAATTTGTAAATTTTCCAATTGCGGTGAGAACCCATTAACATTCCACTGCAAAATACTCCCCATTAAGAAATACTTTGTGAGTCTTCTCCGTCAGTAAAACTGTCGCAATCACTTGGATTTGAGTTTCCAGCATCTTTGTCGTAAGTAAAAATTTGTAATTTTTTCTTGATTTTTGTAGTTCTTACTTTAATGGCTCTTTCAGAGAGAAAGGGATATATTGTAGTCAGTAGTCCAATAAGTCCTGGAACATCAGTAGAATATTCTTTTACAATGTCAATGATATTTGACACACCTTTTGTTCTTTCGAGAAGGCTTTTCAGTCTGATGTAGTCCAAGGGGAATTTATTATTAGTTTGCGACAAAAGCTCCTTAACAGGAGCAAGTTGTTCGTCAATAGATTTTTCATCTACAGTGTTCTTCTTGATTTTCTTCTTCTGGTGACTCACTTTCACTTCCGTCCAGGAATTTCTTTCATTGGGTATGTCATTGCTTTCAATTTGTGATTTTGTTGTCGGACTCGACGACGAGAAAGGACGCTTTTCAGTTTTGGATTGTACATATAAATTTGTCGGGCAGCCTGATTGGCTTCGCACCGGGACTGGAAGATCCTTGTTACTGTCATCGTTGGCATGTATAATCGTAATTTCAGCGTCATGCAGTGCCTGACCCTGATCGACTCTCACGCTGTCGTTTTCAGAATTATTTTCGTTGATTGGGTTTACTTCTTGAAGATTTTGTTCCGCTATAATTTCAATCATTACGTTATCAGTACGTGCGGCTTCCGTTTCAAGGACGATGTTGTTCTCAGCAGGATTTTCTGGGCATTACTTTACCACGTGTCCGTGGGATTTACATACAAAGCAGGATATTGAATCCGTAGATAGATAAAGCCAGTACGTTGTGCCATCGTAATCGATTTTTACACTCTCGGGTATTTTATCGGCATCTTCTGGATGAACGTAAACTTGTCGTCTGAAGCTCATAATGTGAGAAAAACCAGGGTCATTCATTCCAGCTCGTAAAAAGGTTATTTTAGAGCCTAACCTAACATTTAAATTTAGGAGCTCTTTTTCGAGAACTGAGTGTGGTATAATTGGACAAGCATTTGAAATGATAATTCGCTTGAACTTCGTTAGAAGTGGCCTGATAGTAAGCGTGTTGCTACCGATCGAGATGGTTGAGTTGTTTTCGGTGATTTGAGTTACTAGTTCCGCAGTGGTAAGATACATGCAAATTCTTTTTTTGGAGATACGTGAGACAAAACGGATTTTGGATGGGTTAATAATTTTGCTAATCGAAGTGACGTACTCTTTAACTGAAATACCGTCGATAGCGTCTATAATTATTGCTTGTTCCTTTGTTGGAAACAAGTCAGACTTCGTAGCATTCGCGTAACTTTTGATATTGGACTGAGAATTTGTGTTAGTAGTAGGTGAAGATGCCGTAAGGGTTGAACTAAACGTTGGATTCTGTGTGCCATGACAGTTCCTGTACTCAGAAGCCATCATGAAGGTTATGTAATTTCAGTGCAAAAATGCACCGAAATCCTTAAAAGCCCACAAAAGACAAATTTATGCCTAAAGAAATACAATAATAATAAACACAAAAACAATGATATCAACTCACCACGTGTTTAATCACTCGCAGTAAATTAATTAAATCTCTCCATCATTACAAAAATACGCGTTTGTAAACAAAGAGAAACAGCTCAAAACAGAATTATAAAGGTTATATTTCGTGTTTATTTCCCAACATAACAAAACACGGAACTCAATTATACCATTTTTTTTTTATTTATTAAGGAAAATAAACTATAACTGAGCAACAGTTTAACGCAACCAGCAGTTATAGTGTCAATAGATTTATATAATTGTCTTGATATCACTTGTGTGAGGTAGTCGCCAAGTGGCAACCCCTCAAGACGATTCACAAAAGATCTCTATTCCATTGTCTTTTCAGTCTTCTAAGTGAGTTGTGTGGTAGGTGAGGAGCGAACAATGAGTGAATTTGTAAATTTAAGTGATATTGTAGTTTCCTATGAAAACGTCTGTATAATTTATTTTCTGTTTCGTCTACCGTTTCGATGTTAAGTTTTCTATGAAATATTTTGTTACTAACAATGTTAGCATGCATTATGCTTTGTGATGATGCGTAAAAATTTGTTCTAGAATATCTGATTAAGTTTTATGTTAGATACTTTAGCTGATCCGTAGATCGCTGAACCGCAAGTCCAAATATGACGAAAAAGTACCTTGTAATAGTTAAGTTTCTGAGCAAATGGAAGGGGAGATTTATGATGAAAAAGATTGTAGAGATTTTTAACCGCGCGTTAAGAGATTGCTTTTTCAGTCAGTTATATGGATTCCATATCAGTCTTCTGTCTAGTTTCAGTCCAAGTCATCTGACAAATTGTATTTTTAGTTTTTCACTGAGGTTTATTATGGGAACGGTGTATTGGGTAAATAAACTGGGGGATTTTACTTTCGCTTGAACAATATGAAATGTAAATAACGAAAGTGGGTAAAGCTTTCTTGTCGATTATTCGAAATCGAGGTTTTACAGGAAATGCAAGTTTTCAGATCCTCTGAACCCAAAATAACCTGTTTTACTGATTGTTCTTTGTATTTGTGCTTTAAAATTCGTACGAAGTTGAAACTTAGAACTTAAATTAGATTCTATGAGACGATCCAACACAAATATTTTCATCAAAACCGGTCAACCTAAAGTAGTAGATTATTTATGTAATTATTCACAGTTTTATCTTTTTCTCAAAAACGGCTTCTAAGATTTTGGTTTAAATTGGCTGATTTACTACTGTTTTCGGGTCAGCTGACTTTAGTCATGTCATATAGTAAACTTCCCACGTAACAAACAAGTATTAATTTTTTTTTTGAAAGACAATTGTATGAAAATTGGTTGCTAACCTGCCAGACAACCAATAGGTTAAGCCATTTCTGTGTATGGTTACTTATTATTTTCAATGTAATGTTTTTTGTAAATAAAACAATTATTATTATTACTTACTACTTACTACTTTTCTTGTGCTCTATAAAATGGAGTAAGAAGCAAATCTGCTGAAATTCGTTGGAGATGTGCTCTCATAGTAGAAAATGGTTTGTTAAAGATTCCAACTTTAATATGTATTTTAAGGCAAGAGTGTACAAAGGTAAAGTTATAGAAAATTTACAAAAACTTCAACTTTCATTTAAGCATATTTAGTACAACAAAATTCTGGCTCATAGAAATTCATGTTAAACAGATTGATTTACATTTTTAGCGTCATACATACATAACATTAAAATTTGATTCTATTTTGTGGTTTTAAATTGTTTACTCATGATTCAACAAAGGTTATCGTGTCTATTATTTACATTGGCCCAAGAAAATCATGTGAGTATTTTACATATTTTTAAAATTATTAAGTTGCCTTTGTCTTTGTTTTTTTTTTTGTTTTACGTCTGACTGTTTTGCAATTCTGCTTATGCAGACGGTGGAGAATGATGATATATGAAAATGAGTGATGAAAAAATGCCAGACCTGACCAGGAATCAAATCCAGGACCCCAGTATAGAAGCCAGTTGCGCTAACCACTACGCAAATGGGCCGGCCTAACCGGTTGGTGTGAATTAGATTGCTTAGTGTGAATAATAAATTAGGAATGTAAAAAGTCTGGAACCGGTTAATTTTTTAGTCAAATAGCTTATTGCAAAAAAGAATAAGCAAAGAGAATCAGTAGAGATACAAAAGAATGTACTTTCTAAGTACCCGAATCGTACGTCAACCATTTTGGATTCCGCCATATTGAATTTACTTTTAGGAAGGAAGATTTATGGTACATGATTTCGATGTAAAATTTCAAGAGAAAAGCAATGGCGAAACCCTTTTAACAATACCTGCTCCCATTCTTTTGATATTAGCCATTGAAAATTCCAGATCGGGGAAAAATCGCTAACGCCAATCTGTGTCGACATTAATTATTTGCGGTAGAAAAACATAAATGACACATCAGTTAACATTATCTTTCTACGAAATAATCAATTCTAAAATCCATTTTAATAACATCTTTTCTCGTTAGTTGATAAAACAATAATTTTTTTTTTACATTTTTGAGAATTTTCAGTATTTTTATGCATTTTTTAAATTCTTTGAACATTCCAGACTTTTTACACACGCGGTAATTCCCTACTTTTTGCCTTCTGCTGTAAACTCAACTTTGTTCTCTCAATACCGCGTGGGTTTGTTATACTGCTGTAACTTTTTTCGTTTTTGATGTTTGTTGTTAAATAGTATTTTATACAATTTAGGTTAACAACGTAGGTATTTTTAACCCTTCCATTTGTAATCAGAAACTCTTTTAATTTAAACAACCTCCCAATGTGACATTGCTTTCTAGTTGTATTTTTGGAACGATAAAACCTGTAATTTTATTGAGAATGTATAGTAAAGGCAAACGGTAATTTCATTATGCTTCTCTATTAATTAATCACCCAAAAACACATATGCATTAAAACTTAACGTTGTTTTTACTACGTGCCTATAAGATTATATAAAAAGGAAAGTATCGTTTTCATTTTGATTTTTTGAAATCGAGTTTTTACCGGATATACACGTTTTCAAACCCCTTGATCCCAAAAAAAATGTTTCAAGCAATTGGTCTGTGAGTGTGTGTGTGTGTGTGTGTGTGTGTGTGCGCGCGCGCGCGCGTGGGTGTGTAAACAATATATCTTAAAAACGGAAAATTGTAGGAAGTTGAAACTCAAAGCTTAAGTTAGGTACCAATAGAAGACACCCGACACGAACATTTTTATCAAAATTGGTCAACCGGAAGTAGTAGTTTATTTGTGTAATTTTTTCATTTTTTTAGGTTTTCTCATAAATGTCTCATACGGTTATTTTACAAATCACCTCATTTACGATATTTTTTATGCTTTACATTAAAGAGCAGACGCCATGACAGCTGAAATTCTTGGAGAGGCTGTGCTCTTGTAGGAAAAGTATTTTTTATGATTGCGGTCTTAATATGCATTTTAGGACAAAATTGTATGTAATAAATGTTGTAGAAAAGTTTAAAAATCTGCATATTTCATTTTCAAATATTTTTTAGTATAACGCTTAGTTTAGCGATAATTAGTGATTTTCTGTTGTTTTATTCATAAGAATCAGTAGAGAATGGATTTTTTTTAAAGATTTCGGCCTTAATACGCATTTAAAGACATAAGTGTACAAAATTAAATATATAGGAAATTAAAAGGTCTACAACTTTTATTTGAAGTATTTTTCTATACAGAGCCTAGTACAGCGTGAAAGAGCGATTTTCCGTATTATTAAGTCAAATTAAGGTTGGTTTTCATTTTGCATCATTCACTCATGATAAAATTAGGTTGTTTTGTGAGGTTAGTTTTCTTTACTTATTTCTAATGTTTTATTACTAATGTTAGGTTATATTATTCATTATTTGCATTGGCAAGAGAAAGTTGTGTGAATATTTTACACCAGATTTTTTTAAAAGTGATGGTAGTATTTTTTATTTTTAGCAGAAAAACATAAATTAGCGTATAGGAGAGTCGCTTTGCATTATTTAATAAATTATTACTGAGGAATGAAGTAATTGAATATCCGCAAACCATGTAATATACGAAAGGGTATCTATCGCATAAATGCGCCGAAATAGATAAAATACAAATGTAACTACTTTACGAGATTCATGTTCAGCTATTAAAAGTGAAGTTTTCTGAGTCTGGCTACTACTCTTAACATCGGAATAACTTTTAAGTGAACGCAAGAACGACTTAAATATTTAAAATAAGTTATGTTAAACAACACTCGTAAATTTGATTTGCTTAATAAATACTCTTAGAGTTTAGATTGATGTAGCTTTCTCACTACATTTAACGTCGAGTTATACGAACCGAAATTAAATGATTTCATTTGAAATAGTGCAGAAATTAATAAATTTTACTTATTTAAGAGCATACAAAACTTTTATTTCAGCATAATTTTGAGGTTATACTTTGTTAGAAAAACTACATAATGCAAAAACCTCATTTTATTATATTTAGTTGATTTAGCAGTAGTAAATTAACGGGTCTAAGAAATGTCATGTAATCTGGCAATACAACAAAGTGGCTTGGTTTCTTATGGAAATAAAATATTAACTTCATATTTACATCATGTTCGTCCCATATCATTTTATTGACATATTTATTTTCAAAAAATGTTAAAGTCAAGTGACGTCACTGGGTTTCTATGCGTTTGTCATAAACTAACAGTGTCAATAAACTAGAGCAATACAGAGTGGCGTCTCGGGATATAACAGAGATACGAGGAGGTACCCAAAAATAACTGGTCTGAGAGCGCGCTGTCATTCGTAGATTAGTAGAGAGTTCTCCAGCTACATGTTCGGTGATAGACGGTGTCAGTTTTTAGGTTAACGTTTGATTGTAGTGTTTTGTTACTGTTGTCATGTTCCACCTGCGAAGTCATTAAGTGTCAAGCGAATCTTCCACTGGCTTGACGCTCGCTTGGTTTCTGGGTCATACACTTTACACAAACTCTTATCACCTGTAATGACTTGAGTCAAATTGTTTGGATCACTTTCAATTTCGTTTTTCAAATCCTGACTCAAATTCAATCGAATTTTTTGTTGACCTGTTTGAGAAGGCGAGGAACAAATTTAGTAACAACACGTCTCATTTGGAAATCCTCAGTCAAAATCCACTAGCACGAGATCCAATTCACGTCTTTCTCTTCAGAAATTTTGTTTAACGTGAAACGACGATCCTCGTTGAGTTTTTAGCAAATATTTTCAAGTTTTCATCGTTTCGAGATGTTGAAGGGCACCTAGAACGAACATGGCCTTCAACACTCATCTCACCACGTTTAAAGCGCCCAAACCATTCAAACACTTAAGTGCGGCTCATAGTATTTTCCTTGAAAACCTGTTGAAGCATTTGGTAAGCTTCCGTTGTGGATTTTTCTATCAGGAAGTACAATTTCAAACACAGTCTTTGTTCTTTTAAATCTGTCTTAACGACCTTGCAGACGGAACACGACAACAGTAATAGAAACACAACACTATAGTCGTAATCAAACGTTAACCTACAAACTGACGCTGTATGGGTAGTTGTTTGTATATGGTCTTTTCTAGCTTCATCTAGCGGGAGAATTCTCTACTAAGTCTACGAATGGCAGCGCACTTTCAGTCCGGTTTCTTTTGGGTACCCTCTTGTATATCAGCACTAATTTATATTGTGTAGACTAGCTTGTTGTAAAACAAACTTGCCAAGCAACTATAAACTGAATTACAATTCTACAAAATAAATCTTTCGTAAAAGATAACAACTTCTAAGCCTTCTGCCAAGTTTTCCTTATACCTTATTACTATAGCTGGAACAAATAAAATATCATTCCAACATCAGTCCTAATTTGAGAGTTAATTTTCTTGTGACCATTGAATTAATTCCCGGCCATGATATTTTAAACATTATGCTTTACTGTTTTTAAAATAATAGATATAATCATGTTACTGTTTTAATAAATTACTTAGTTTTAAGTAAACACATAAATTGCATTTTCAAACGTACTCGATAATATTTATATCAATACGGATTCCACATCGTTGATTTTGTTAGGTAACATGAAGAGACTAATGGAATATGAACTAACTAAACAGTTTATACATGCATGAACAACATTTTAAACTGAAGTTAAATAACATTCTCACAGGAATATCATTTTCAACTGCAGTTAAAATGCAGTTATTCCTGTGCATGTAATTACTGTTTAATTATCGATCTAATCAAATCGCCACGATGTAATCATGTCATAACGATAAACGCAGAAAATCAATAGTTTTTTCTGCCCTATAAACTGGTACTATATTTTAAAAGAGATTTATTTTTTGTGTTTAAGGGCCGGTTTATACCACGTTAATTACATTACCAAATTTCTGGAAGCTTTTCTTACAGCTAATTCTAAGCCTTTTCTTATATTCCGTCCTTCTGCTTTTGTTCTTTGTGGAAGCCTTTGTAGTCAGTATTCAATACTTTTCATTTGGTTTGGTCCATCATATGTTTTCGGTTTGTTCTTATTTCTTTTAAATTTTTTCTTATTATTTTAAACAAATTATCCAACACCTTAGGCACACTGTTTAGTTTTTTTGACTGTAAAAAATATTTTTATTTGCAACTGTATGTAATTTAATTAACAACAAGCAAATTTTATAATAAAAGAATACAGACATTGACAATTTTAAGACATTGTAGAGATCGCTGTCCATTGACAGTACTCCAATCGCAATCATGAAGTTAGTTCATTATTTTAAATTATTTAATTTTTTGTTCTTTAATTTTGAAGTCTCATGATATCCCTACTCCAGAGTCGTTACAGTCTTCATATAGGGGCAGTTGGTAAATCTGGTGTGTCTAGGTTAACGATGAGCTGGCTCGGGCTATTGTGTAATTTCTTTTTAAATTGTGTGTATGCGCAGGAGCACATCATTGATGTATGGGACGTTTACGTTTGTGCATAGTGTATCGTTCGTTACGTTAAAGAGAGCACGAGGTAGCTGTCAGTTTTGACTGAAAGCGTTGTATTTTCGAAATGACCGACGGTTGGGCACAACAGTAAATTTGGGTGCTATACATCCAAACGGGTCTAAGGTTACACTTATAAACTAGTAGTTTTAGATGAAGTAGGAGTTTAGAAGATCTGTAAATCAACGAATACAATTGGTTACGTCTAGCTTTCAAAGTTTTTCGCGTTTCGTTAACATGTTGGTTCCACGTTAGTCTTTTGTCGATGTAACGACCAAGATCCTTGATTCTGTCATTTCGAGGAAGTAGCGCACCATACAAATAGACTGGAGGACAAAGTTGTTTTTGTAAAGAAAATTTGACTTGTACAGCTTTAGCAGTGTTGATTTTAATCCTCCAGTTTTTAAACCACAATTCAAGATTATTCAAATGGTTTTGCAAGTTTAAAGAAACATTATCATGACTCTCAAAAGAAGATAAAATTACGATATCATCTGCGTAAGAGGCTATCGTCATCATTGTTCAAAGAGGTATGTCTGAAGTGTAGATATTATATAGAAGGGGAGCGAAAATGGACCCTTGTGAATGTTGTTTAATAAACTAAAAATCATTCGTTTATCAACTGTCTCTCATCCTTTATTTTATTATTTTTACTTAATACAGCCCTACATACCATTTTTGGCGGGTGGCATTGCTAAACTTGTACTATTGTAAATGTGCAATTGTACAAACAATGGAAGTTATGGTAATTCCTAATTACTATAACTTTCATTACTCAGTAACAATCCGTTGAATATGCCTGGAAAAAACCCCAATGGTTAGAGTAAGTTACATTAGAATAGTAGTTAGACAAGAGGTTATAAATATAGCCAACGGTCAACCATCTGATATCCATTAGGCCGGTGTATTTTTCCCTCTGTGTTTTTGGGCCTTTCTTCCACCTACCAACTTTCAACCAATCACTGGGGTAGTTCTCCTTCGCGTTGACCCTCCAGGTGAGTTAAACGGTTGGTGGGAGAGGGAGGCTTGTCAACCAGAGGTTTCCTGGTTTGAACACAAAAAATTTACAATCAGTTCCCTTGGGACTTAATAGTGGAACAGGAGTTTGTGAAGAAGGAGAAGAATTTGAAGAAGTGATAAGGAGAACAAGAAGAAAAAGAAGAAATGGGGAAACATATTTAATTTGAGGTAAATTTACTCGTATATTTGTTAAGGGTTTTTAATTTTGTTTTTGTATTAAAGTCGCAGCAGAAAAGTAGTTGGCTATATATCTAAAAAGGTTAAGGATTATTTTGTTAGTAGTTAGTCAATTTAGTTAGTAGTCGATTAATTAAATATTTAGTTTAAAGAAAGAATATATAGTTTTTTTATTTATTTTTCTCCTGCTCTGCTGACAGATTTGGCGCCCAACAATTTGTTTATTATTTTTTTATTTCATATTAAAGAATTTGCCCACCGGTCTAAGTTGAAGGATGGTGCAAAATTATAAATACATTTACAAAAGAGCAATTGGTCAGCGATAGTTATTATGGCCACCATTATATTTTACTATTTCATTTCTTATTACAGTAATTAATCAATAAAAATAAAGATACGACTAATTATTTTTATTAGTTAATCAGTAATTTTTCTCTATTTCAGACCTGACTAAAGTAAATGTTCTCACAGTTGAAAAATATTAGAGACTTAAAAAAATATGAGTACGCGCACTTTTATGAGGGTGGTTCATGACAGAAAGTGATTAATCGGAATTGTAGAAAATCTTCATTAATGGCGTGAGCACTCTAAGAAGAATATTATTTATGGCCAATAATAAAAAACTTTAAAAAATCTGAACGATTAATATTTTTTTTATTCTAAAATTTTTCGTGGAAAAATTAATGAATTACAATACACAAGAGTTGTTCGTAAGAATAAGCATGGAACAAGCATTGACAAGTTAAGTTTGAGCACAGTCTAAAAATGAAATTCAAAAAACTGAACAATAAAATTTGATATTTTAGAGATAGATGAATTAAGAAAATAATTACGAATACTGTACCGTAACAAGTTATAATTTTGTAATAAAACTTTCATGATGTTAACTTTTTAACAGCTTCGGTAATTTACAACGAATGTAATTTATTTTAATTATGCGTAAAAGTTAGTTAATAAAAATAATCAATTACTAAATAGAAATCCTTATAATTTAACAAAGTTAAATCTTTACCTTATATGAAAAATATCCTTGACTCCGAAAGAATTAAGATTTGATGTAAATGGATTTGCAATCTTTCTTAATACCAAACAATTCAATTCGACAAGATTATTATCGTAGATAGTACTTGGACGATTGATGTATACTCACGTTTCTACCGAACAAAAAACATTGAAAGAAAGACGATAAACTCAGATCATTACTTTCACGACAGTGTAGATAACCTATCAATCTAAAACTAAAATTTAGAAGGCATTTTTAGCACCTATCTGTTTGTATACCAGTCAAATAACTAAAACTTGCAAATTTTCAGTTTTTATTTTAAACAATACGTTTACATAAAATGCATTATCTTTTTGCAATTAAAGTTAGAATACTGACAAGATAATATTTTGATCGCTGGTTTACGCGTGCGCAGTTAACTTATTCACTCCATCTCCTTTAAAGTACGATCAGTATAACACACACAACTAAGCAAAAAGTTCTCATCATTATAAAGTCACACAGTCGCCGTATGTGTCTAGTTTGTCTTTGTTGTGTCTACTTCATGTATAATATGTGTTGTTTAGGTCAACAGCTGAGAGGCTGGTTTGAACCTCTAGAGGTTTTACTAAGTAAAAACGAGGATTGAGGTGGTTTACTATTGCCTTCCTTGCTAAGCTGAAAGAATATGTTTATCAACATGACAGGTCCTCCGTAAAGCACCCACTTTCCTTGCACCCAGCAAATGACACCTTCACTTCATTCACAACAGAGTTTCCATCTGCATTAACAGTAATTGCAAAACAGTCGGACGTTTAACCAAAAAATAATAATAATAATAATAATAAAAAACACAGGGTCTGGCTGTATAGTGAAGTTCATTACTCTTAGAGGAGACAACCCTGCATAGTGTCTTTTACACCTCTACCTCTTCTGTTCTAAAATAGTTCAGTCACATAATTGGCTGACTATGTGATAAGAAACATAACTTTTTTTTGTAGCCCTGGAACCAACAGATCGAGTGCAATTAATTTAACACTCCACTTGCCTGTTATGGGCAATGTATATAATATTTAGGAATAATTTTAAATTATAAATTGAAGGAAATGCACGATTGGTCAAATAAAATATTAAGTTTAGAAACCATAAATTAGCTATTATTAAAAAAAATTTGTTTATAAAACGACGAGGTCATGTTGTGATCAATTACAACAATATGCAAATTAGGCCAACGAACGAATGACCCAACTCAAACCAATTAGTCTCTGAGTTGCGCACACCGGCTGTCTGAGAATGAGCTATTTAGAAAGATATGTAAATAGCATTACGCGCTCGGTACAATCTGCTTGAAAATGTAAACTAAGTTTCGGAAAATATATTTTATTCGCGGCATTAACAACTAAACTACTTGGAAAATAAATACTATTAATATTTACTATAAATCAACATAACATTTAAGATGATATCGAACTAGAACTTATGACACTAAAAGTTAACTTCTTACGCTGAAGGAATATACTAAATAACATTGTTGCTGCTGAGAAATTCGGCTTGTAGTTGGAGTGCGGACTGTACCGGATGGCTCCACGGTCATTCAAGGTCAGACTTGACTACTGCGCATCCACCATTGAGAGGCGTTACACCATTGGCTTGACCATTGGCTTGAGTTGGGTTACAGACCAAATCGTACGGTAGAGTGGACGCCAAATAGCTTGCCGGTTTTTTGAAATGCGCAGAAGTTATATTTTGGTAATGATGTGTTTTGGTAATGACGTGGTCTCAACAAGTGGTGGGGGTCAGTTCTGTACTAGCTGTGATCAGAGTTACGTCGTTCTCGCAACGTTATATCAGCTAGCCTGAAAACATTAGTCTGTAATACGTTGTATGTGGTAGGCGAAAATGTTTGTATACAATGTTACAATTTAAGGTTTTTTTACTTCACTAATAGAAGATAATTTACGTCGTTTAGAACATGTGATTTAATAAACAATTCTGTACAAAGACACGAAATCTACCGACTGAATCCGAACTGTTCGCGCAGCTACACCGGCAAGCTTCTTTGGCGTCCGCTCTAGCGAGGAAGTATCGCTTACGGTACAAACAAGAAGTGGACTGTACAGCTGCACTTATATCCTCATTATCAGCGCTCAATTTATCGTGCCAGTATTCTACTTGCATAATTATCTACTACAGTATTAGTTCGCCAATCCAAACTTCTTTAATCCAAACCCTTCAGTAATCCGAACTATCAAAAAAAGTTTGTTTTTATGTAGTGATGTTTTGATGATGGTATGATTTTTGAATGTCTTAATACGGTAATCAGACACCAAAATCGTAAACACGACGCAGAATGGTGGTGATGACGATGACGAAAACCTACCGGAAAATAAAATAAACTATGATCTGGTAATCGCAAGTTTTAATAAGTGTATAGAGTGGGCTAAGGAAACCGATAAGCCGTTTCATTAAATATTATTGCTATTAACAAAATTGGAACCGAGACCTCAGCGTTGTAAACTAATGCACTACCACTATGCTACAGAAGCGCTTACATGATGTAACATTTTTTGTTTTTGTTTGATAAGATGATTCCAAAAATCTCTGAATGGATGTTCATGAGTAACCTTTTTATTTATTAATACATATTAAACCAAATCAGAAAAAAATATTAAATTCTGAATAATGCGCTAGCGCAAGCATACACAGATAGAGACTCTCATACACACACGCCATTCGAAAAATGTAATATTTTCATGGTATTGGTAACTAAACTGAAAAAAGAATCGATGAAATTAGGGTATCGAGTATTTTGTTCACGATTCCAGTTCTCTCTCACTTTTAGAGCTGAAAAAAGTGGAAGAAAATAAGGGTACTTAGAACAATAATTCAATTTTATTCCCTACCGCTATTTTTCGTCCGTTAAGTAAGTAGATTCTTCTTTTTAACTCTATCTCGTTACAGAAGGGTAGGAATTTCTTCTACTTACTCTACTGCAGCCATAACACTGACTTTCTTTTAAACTTGTTACATCACTCTGATTAAAGCTTACATTGTTTTAGATATAAAAAAGCAGTTTTAATTAATTCAGTGTTTTCCAGCGCAACCTTCCACAATATGATGATTAAACTAAAGATAAAACTTAAATGAAAATTAACAGACAATAATTTCATTATAATATTATAAAGAATTAACTCACAGTTTAAGAAACCGAAAATTATTACATTTTAAATATGCCTATGTTTATCATTAATTTTGCGTAAAAATTATATAAATTATCAATAAATAGGTTGGGTTTAGAATTCAAACCGGAATACCCCGAAGCTGACATTTTAACTGATAAAATACACGTTTTGGAAATTTAGATGACACCATAGAGGATTGCGCAACGAAAACGTAATTAGATTAGTTTCATTTCATGTTCTCGAACAGGAGTTCAATATTTTATTCACATGTATTACATAAAATTTCAAAATTATATTAAAACTGATTGGTATAAATTTATTTTTGCCGTAAAAAAAGTTGTGCTTCAAGGTACTTGTTCTTTTATTTTTATTTTTTTATTTATTGGGCTGTACTAGGTGGTCGACGTGAAACATACTCATCAGCTACTATTAATAATAAATAATCGCTAAATTAACTACAGAAACAGTCCAATATTCCTATTTTTCAAGAGATCCAAAATATAATTGGGTTCATGATTTCAAAATTTGAACGTACAATGCATATGTACTTATTACAAATCGGATGTAATCCTATATTAGCCAGATTTATGATGCATCAAAGCCGTTAGTCTTTTCACGAATTTATCGTTCCCATATTTATTTACTGCTAACAATTACTAATTTCCTAAGTTACATATCCAATAAGGATTGCGTTATTAAATTATATCTTCATAAATTATATTCTGGGTTCAAATGTCAACTTCAGAATCATCCGTCTCTTAGTATGTACAATTTTTGAAGTTGTTCTGATTTACTAAACATTCATTTATCAGAATTTTACCAATTTACTCACAAAGTTAACTAAACTGCCCACGAAATAAGTTCATGAAAAGTTATGATTATGTTAGTAATTAAAAGTTAAATTCAAAATTCTTAAATTCAAAATTTTGATTTTCTCTAAGTCCTCCAATGGAGGGTTATTCGCTCATAAAGTGTATAAAAGGAATACCTATCTGTTTATTATTCTATAAATATGAATAGATTGTAGATATTGCTGTAATAAAAAAGTATCGATATTTATTTGGATTTTATTCATAATAAAGACACATGAATTTTTCCATTTGATATCAATATCAAATCCTTTATAAATTTTAAAAAGGATTAAATTATTAAAAAGAAAAAGAAGAAAATTGAAATCACAAAATTCTCTCTAACTTTTTTTTTCTTGAAAATTGAATTAAATTTCATCATGGGGTAAGCCAACATTACATTTTTAAGATAAGCTCCCTGATGAAATGCCCTTGCACAAAAAGCCGGTAAAATTGATGTTGATAAAAATTCAACTGTATTTAACAAAATATTACAATCGATATTATTTATATGTTAAATTTATTTAAATGAGACTTCCTATAGATTTTGCTATGGGAATTACTTGTATAATCCATCTAAACTTGAATAAAATTTTCTTTATTGACTGCTGAAAAGTTAAAGCGCTCAGTAGCAGAAAACTGAATAACTATGGACTTATAAACGACGTTAGAATGGTTTAACGATAATTCAACAAGTCAAGCTGTTAATAGCAGAACTATCCCCATTTAAAACTTCTTACACTATAATAATTTTGAATTTGGCATATCTTCATCTTATTTCCATTTTTATTTTTCTTTCTAATAGCTCCAATGTCAATAAACAGATAGCTATAAACATATACAAGTTTCTATGAATTTTCTACAAACAAGTTAAAAATTTTCTACAGTGGTTTTTACAAAACTTATGGTTCTTAATGATATGCTTTCAATATTTTTATTTGTTTCATTTATTATCTTTTCTACTTATTCATAGTATTTATTATTTTATTGAAATTTTTTTTATTAATACTTTAATTTTAATTAAAAATAATGCCGGTGGGGGTACCTTTTAAAAACTTTGAATTGGGGTTATCGACAGACGGTCAGCTTTTGTTTGTACTCTTTTCGGTTCTCATTATGTACTTTTATTGTTATTTATTTTTATTTTTATCTTTTTATATTGTTTCATGTCTTTCATTTAGTCATTTGTCGGCTGGATTTATCTACCATCGTATCTTTTAGAATCTATTTTTCGATCTTCCTAGATTTCTTTTTATGTTAGGGCTTATATATATATATATATACGGACATCGTGAAAAAAATTAAATAGAGCCTGTTAATTTCAGTAATTTAAGACATCTAAGCAAAATAATATAGGATACTTTATATGTGACAATTAATAAGTTTGAGCGAGGATTGAACTACTGCAAGGTTTTTGCTACTTTAATAAAAAGAACTGTTTCACCTTTGCCCCTAGAGGAACCTAGGAAAACCTTGCAAATACATGGTTAAACACTTAAACAATACAATATACGTATTTTATATAGTTGATAAGTTTGTCTCTATGGGGTGAAGTGGAGGAATGAATCTTTTCCATGCTGCTATCATAGTACGTTAATTTGTTGTAGGAACCATGATTACTACTGTTCACAGCAAAACATTGTGAACATTATGACATAATAAAATTATAAAAAACATTTTTTAATCTCCTGCTCTGCCAGTTCATTACCGTGATCTGTTTGACTAGCATTTGTCTTGAAAAGCAATGTTTTTAGGTTTGGGAGTATAACGGGTATGGTAACCCCTCACCTACCGTTAATACTGTAAACACATTCTTTAAATTCCTTACAGAGAAAAAACAACGAACCGTATACTGTAATTTAAACGCATATCTTATTTAACATTTAGGCTTACTATAATATATTTCAAAGATGTTAATAATGTATTTTATACTACGTAATACAAAGGTTACCATTATCTAAAAATTTCACGTCGGCTTCAGTAACTAATCAACAGTTTTTCAGCTTTATAACGTAAAGACCAACTCTTCATTCTGGTACCTACTTTAAAAATTAATTAAAAAATACAAATGTAGACAACTAATTATTTCATTTGCACGTTAGATCTGAATTAAAAATTTTTACACCAATTTATAAATGCACAATGTTAACTTTCTACCATATACTTTTATTATTTACAAAGGGAATTCATAAGGTAACAGGCTTTTCAAAATACTGATACTAGTAAATTTCCAGTTAAATATTTATTTTATGCATAATTTTGCGTTGCAGTATCACCACTTGAAAAAACAACGCAAAAATAATAACTTGTATTCAAATTCGAGATTAAATTGGCTTTTGGATAAGCACTCAACAAAGATTTCCTCAGCGCAAAATTAGAAGCAGGAACTGAGTTATCATACATATTTCAACTCCATTTTAAATACAATTTTGGCAAGCGCCTATTCAAAAATGTATAATAACTTTAAAATTATTTTCATTTTACGATAATATAGATGTTACTAAACATTTTATTTCTTGTTAAACTGATTAATGATTAACAAAATCCTTTACCTTTCGATTATAGTCTTCGTTTTAGTATTTATAATAATCATATTTTAATTTTTAAAAGGATATCTCGTGTAATAATTTTTATGACAATAAAAAATAGCAAGCTTATTTCTACTGAAAAAGTGACCATCGCTGTTACGCAGTGTTTAGCTTGCTATACCAGAAAGCGGAAGGTTCCGGATTTAATTTCCGGTTATGATCCGGAAAAGTATTACGTTTTCAAACCCATCACTCTTGAACTCAGAGTAGTGCTAATACTCTAGCTATGGATACGACTTGATATAAACTGAAATAAATTTATATTTACGAAAGTGGAAGACAATAATACAAAAGTTAGCCTCAAAAGATCTTAGGTAATAAAGAAAGCTTGGGTAAAAAATGAGAAACCACTAAAACATAGTTGTAAAATTGAAGGATAAGAAGTTATTTGTTTTCGAGTAATCCTAGTGATTGAATTATCGACGGAATTTTTTCCATCAGAACACAGAAAATGTAAGTACTTGTTGAAGAATACTGATGTCGGTAATAGTATAGAAAATGAAGTTTTAGCTAATTTTATAAAGACAAAAACATTAGTATTACTACTACATTTTTTATTAGGGTATGGAATTATAGGACAGACGTCACAGATAAGGAACTTGACCGTAAACAACTAATTTAGGCTATAAGTTGGAATATAAAACTGGTAAGAAATTTCAACAGCTGTGAGAACGCACTTTAATTTTATGGACTTCAAAGTCTGAGCGCACGGTGTTTAAAATAAATTCAAATTTTATTAGGCGTATTAAATAAACTTCTTTACATGAACATTTACAACTTTCTAAATTCTCGGGTTGATATTCCAGCTATCTCAAAAATATTTTTGTGGGTGCTTAGCACGACTTTAAGAAATTTCAGATTGTTTGCTAGTGCCACAAGAAGTAAAGTAGCTCCAATTAACAGGTAGGTAGCAACAGAAAATGGTATAAACGAAGTGGTAGATTTGTTTCTCAGAGATTACTGAATTAAGGAGAAATTACAAAATACTGTAGAAGAAGGCTGTGAATATTACATGGTGTTTCTCTTATGTTATGTTTTTATGTTCTTCGTTTTCTGTGTGCTACGTAAGGGGATGACTGTTTGTGGTGAAAGAAAAAAGACAATGAAAAGAATATAATGGTGCAGTATATCAAGAGAATATTCCATCCCTGTTCTACTGTACCAACTCGCACCCTTGAATACAGCCATAGTAGTGGGTGGAGACGGTTGGGCGTAGGGAAGTTTTGAACCAAAGAAATTAAAATAAATAAATAAAATTATATTTTCTTATGAAGGTGGGTTTGAAGGGCTTCTCTTCATAACACTTGAAACTATATGATGTCAAGATGACCTAACAATTTATATATAAAATATTATTTGCTATCATGAAATTTAATGCGCTCTAAGATTGTTAAAACGAAGTTGTAAGATTCAAATTAATTGTACTGGAAACTTTGATTGCATCTCCAGGGGCTGTAAGGAATTAGTAAGTGGATCTTTAGTAGAGAAGACGTAAAACTTTTGCACAGTGATCAAGAATATTGTTTTCAAACGTTCCGTTCGTTGTTCCACTTCCACACAGATCAACATCATGATATTTTAAAGCTGATTTTAGTAAATAAGTAAAAAAAAACATCAGTCTGAACCTATCCTAAAAAAACTTTTTTTTCGTAGAAACACTAATAATACAAACTTTCATTAAAATATAGTGATATTTATACGGGTTTTGAAACTGTTCTTATAATAATAGCTGTAATATATTGATCTGAAAACAAAGAAAAATTCTAAGCCTGGCAGTTTACGATAGTTGAACATGATAAAAGACTTTGTTTCTTGAAGTTTCTGTCGTTTATTATTTTTAAGTTAAGATAAATAAAAAAAAAAACCTAAAAACATAAATCAAGTACAGTAGGTTGGTCTTTAGCCTTTTCATTTTAAAAACGTACAACACCATTAATAAAAACTTTATTGGCAAAAAAAATTTGCAAACACGTATTTTATCATTTAAACGTGTTGCACAATACAAAAATGTCATATGTTTTGTATGATAACATTCTAGGATAAATTTTATTATAACCATTCTATTTCACTAGTTCTATTTACTAAATAATGTTTATTCATAAAAGAATAAAATTAAAAAAAGTAATTATGGTCACCCAGGCCATCCCCTGACCTCTAAACCAGGTGTCCCGCGTTTGTTTCCCGGTCGGGTCTGAAATTTGTGTCATTCAATTTCATCTATCACCATTCACCATTTGACAAACAGTCAGGTGAAAAACTGAATGAGAAGACAATCCCCACCTCATTTAATACCTAGCCATTAGTAGGGTACAATGGTTGTAATACAAGTTACTCATTATGTTTTTTCGAACATTTTTAATATCTTAATACTATATACTTGGATAATTACTAAATTTGGTTGTCAATGGTTCCGAAACGTTATTTACTTGTTGGAGCTTCGACGGTACTAAAATCTAATAATTGGCTCTCCTCAAGAAGATACCTTCGCTAGAGGCAATTTAAACGGTCCGCTGCGTATCCAGTATCACTGGAGTATTTATAGATCTACATTTAATTTTTACTTTCTCTTACCTATATGAATATACAAGAAAGAAAAGTATTGTGTTCATGTCGATTTTCAAATCGAGTTTTCACCGGATCTACACATTTTCAGATCCCTTGAACCCAAAACCTAGTTTTTTGGGTCTCTCTCTCTCTATCTCTGTGTGTGTGTGTGTGTGTGTATGAACAAAAGATCTCAAGAATAGAACATCGTACGAAAATAAAACTTTAAAATTAAGTTAAATACTACAAAAGGATCCGACACGAACATTTTCATTAACATCGGTCAACCGAAAGTAGTAGTGTCACTTAAAAAAGTAGTAGGTAGTAGTGGAAGTACGAGTAGTAGTTTACTAGAAGTAGTAGCAATTTAGTAGTAGATTCGTGTCACTTTTTCGATTTTCTCAAAAACGGCTTACTTTTTTTTAAATCGCCTCATTTGCTACATTTGTTATACTCTACAAGATAGGTTACGCGCCATGTCTGCTGGAAATCTTGGAGAGGCTGTTCTCTCATAGAAAAATATGTTCTTTTTATGATTGCAGCCTCCATATGCATTTTAGCCAAAAAAAGTATAAGTAAAAGTTGTAGACAATTTAAAACCCTGCTAACTTTATTTCGAACATTTTTCTGTATAAAGCTTAGTTTAGCGTTAATTAGTGATTTTATGTTTTTTTCGTGAAAATCTGTGAAACAGATTGATTTTTAAGATTTAATATTTTGTATTAATAGGCCAAATTGAGATTGGTTTTCATTTTGCATCGTTCACTCATGATTAAAATAAGGTTATGTTTTTGGGGTTAATTTTATTGTTTATTTCTAATGTTTTTTTACTTATGTAAGGTTAAACTGGTAATTTTTTGCATTGGCAAGAGAAAGTTGTGATAGTGTTTTCATACCAGATTTTTTACGAGAGAATGAGCATAATTAGAATTTGTCATTTATCGACTTTTATAGTTGTTTCGCGATGTCAGTAACATATTATAGTATTCGTCTCTGTGTAGTAATAAGTTAGTAACATAAAAGAACATTTTATTATAGCCCGTAAAGTCTTGTTATGTATTACATTTATATTCGTTTTTCTGAAGGTTAACAGATCCCTATTTTTATTTTTAACTCCATACATCCAGATTCGTCTTATGATTTTCTTGTAAATGGTTAATTAATATGATATATTTTATTTTGAAAGTCTATCCAGTGGGTTTTTCATAAATATATTTTGAGTTTGTGAAGTCTATTAAATTTTTATTTGCAATTTATTAACGTGAAAAGCCATTAATAAACTAATGTTCAGAAATGTAAAAATTATATTTTACTAAATTATCAACGCTTTGTAAATAATTATTTGTGTAGCTTTCAAATTCAACAAGTGAAACAAAATATACTTAATAAGGCTACTTGTGAATAATTATTAGATTCGTACCAATAAACAATATTCATTTACGTAATTACATTAATATAAACCGATGACATTCATTTTACATCAATTAACAGTTAATTAAATGCAGTTTTACAAAAAATAGAATTATTGATGTGAAATTTACCTATGAAATTACTTCAGAGCTGAATATAAGCGACTATAAAGTTTTCTTTAAGTATTGAAGAAGTTGTATTTGGTTGTTTCTTCTTCTTCTTCAGATGCCATCTCCGCTTCGAAGGTTGGCAATCATCAGAGCGATTTTAATCTTTGATGTCACAGCCCTAAACAATTCGTTGTTGCTGCAACCATACCAATCTCTTAGGTTTTTCAGCCAGGATTTTCGTCTTCTTCCCAAGGATCTCTTTCCTTGGATTTTCCCCTGGACAATCACTTGTAATATTTTATATTTTTCTCCCCTCATGACATGTCCCATATACAATAATTTTCTTTTCTTCACTGTTAATAGTACTTCTCTTTCTTTATGCATACGTCTCAACACCTCACATTCGTCATCTTTTCCACCCATGAAATCCTCAGAATTCGCCGGTACAGCCACATTTCAAATGCATCCAGTCTTACTTTAGACGTCACTAAATAATTTATACGTTGCTTAAGGAAAGTAGTTTGATTAAGAATATTGTTTTCCAAAACGCACTTTCTATCTGAAAAAGAATTCAGTTATCTTTCCAGAAATATATTGACAATGTAACTGTTTTTTTTTAAATTTATACTCTGTTTTCACATTTTTTAAATACCATTGAAGTTTTTTTCTGTCTTAGTAGTTAGGTATCGTAAAACAATCTGAACTGCGCAAATTTCGTATCTGATATAAAATGTTATTTAACGAGCTGTGGGGACGGTTCTTTTCCAAAAAAAGTATGTTACTAAGTACTGGAAATATTCTTTGATAGTAGTTAGAGATGTTATTCATTATTTTTAGATTAAGAGATTTCAACTGAGTTCCTACTATAGACGTCACATGGTTATAATAGTTTCTTTGAGATAGATTACGGGTTAGGGTGTAATCTAGTCGAAAGTGAAGTCTACACTTTAAAAAAGTGGTTCTTTTACTGTTAGAATTGAAAAATTGTCTTGGAGTATTATATTGTATAGATAACAGCGAGCACTCAACAAAATTCTTATTAACTAAAATTATTTATTCGATAAAGTTTTTACTATTTATTTATAAATTGAAATGAAGCAGAATCTGCCAAACAAATGCAATTGAAGCTTACACTTTTGTCTGTGAAGTTACAACTCACCCAGTTACATTCTCAAGTAATGTTTTGTTAATTTCTTATTTTAGTTAATAATACTTATCTACGTAGACTTTGCCATAAATATGTAAGAGGAAAATGCGTGAGTTAGAGTATAGCATTTTGTTATTTACCCAAGAAATAATAAATTGAATTCTATTTAATTGTTTTTTTTTAATTTTATACCATATTTTCTAAAATTTAATGATTATGATTGTGTAGTGTACCCTTCTTATTTCCCAATACAGAACTAACAACTTTTAATTACAAAGAAAAATATAAAAAAATTAAACTATTTTTGAAATAAAATATTTCAATTTTGACATCCTAAACATATTTTTAACATACAAAATTAAACTAAATTTTTTTAAAAATTTCTAATATATTAAAAATAAACGGTATAAAAATAATATATATAATTTCAGTTACAAAGGACCTAGGCAATATACACACACACATGCCTGACATGTGATCACATCAAGTCTGAGAAATCACACCAATTCTCTACAAGGATTCTAATGTATCCTATAATTGAAATGAATGTAGTGGTAGTTAGCAGCCAATAGGGAAAAAGGAAGAAGATTCAAAAAGATTTCAAATGTTTTTGCTACTGGGTACGAGTAGAACCTTAGGATGAATGAAGAACACGTTTATGATACAAACGAGTGTATTAGGATGTGAGGACGACAATCATAGGAGTCG
The DNA here is from genome assembly GCA_035578175.1 of Catonia carolina. Classification (NCBI taxonomy): domain Eukaryota; kingdom Metazoa; phylum Arthropoda; class Insecta; order Hemiptera; family Achilidae; genus Catonia; species Catonia carolina. The sequence goes on from JAQMRL010000001.1 coordinate 378,093,066, forward strand.
TTATTAATGATTTAAATGATTGAATGATTTGTGTTGCTAATGATTTGATTGATATTGATGATGTTTAACTTTATTTACGGCGTCAGGATTTTTGTAATTGTTACAATCTTTTATAGTAAACTAAAGTATTTTAATTTTTAATAACGAATCAGTATTTTTAATTTAAAATTTTAATCAACTGGTATAGTCATTACTTACTACTTCTTATCGATCGGTGAGAAGTGTTACATATTTGAACAAAGTTAGATTGCAGAAGGGGAATCCCGAATCTTTTGTTGTAAATGTGGTGTACTCTATTATTAAATTCTTCCCAGATGCGATGTAGGAACGCTTCTGTTTTCACTGAAACTAAAAAAAATCTCTTAAAAAAATAATAAAACTTCGATATTATATTGTGTTTTTTTAATCAATTCACAAATAATTATAAATTTTCAAAGAATTCTATGCAATGAAGAAAATTTTAGGCTTATGAAAATTTTTAATTAAATTCCTTTATGCGTTCTAACGTGTAGTCTATAACATAACTTACATTTACGTTTGAACGAACTGAAATCAGTGCACCTATTGAAACATTTTAAAGTTCAAAATAATTGATTTATTCAATCGATTGAAGTGTACACTTACTTTCTGTTCACAACTTATTTCTTTGTACTTCGTACTTTGTGATTGTTGTAAAACTTCCACAATCTGAGTTTCTATTCACGGTGTCACGAACAGTCTCAATCCAATTATGAAAGGACGTATCGTAACTAAATTAAAAGAGCATTACTTCGTAATAATTTTCCAATCCTTTCCTCTTTCGATAACTTTCCTTTTCAAAGAACTTTTTTTTCTAAAAGCTTAACGATTTTGTATTATGAACAAAAACTTTCTAATAGTTTTAAAATAATTTTGTAAAACGTTATAAAATTTTGATAACAAAAGTGTTTTCTTACTCATTAGATTTAAGAAGGAACTTTTGATTCAAGGAAGAAAATACAGTGGGTATAGAAGAAGGCTTGTAGACATATTTTGCCATTATTAAAATTTCTATTGACTTTTAGTGGCATTTCGTATTAAACGATAAGATGGTTTCATACTAAATGAGAATTTACTTCATTCTTAATTGAAAATTAAAGCATTTTTCTAGAATTTTCTTTTGAGACCGCAGTGGTTCACTTAAGTCAACTTCTGGGCACTCTCTTCCGGTTCTTTTCTTTGATTTTCCTCCAGTAATCTTCCATTCTGGCAGATCTTCTTAGCCTTTCTTCTTCCGGAAAGATCACTTTCCAGCTTCCTCTTTCATCAACTTTTCCTTGGAATTTTTATCTTTTTATAGTTTCAGCTGTTCGGTTTTAATTTCTAGATCTTCAAAGGTGGTGCCTAATTCTTCCATATATTTCTCGATTTCTCTTAACCATATTACTTCTGACGTTTTCTGGTAGAGTTTTATGACTATTTGGTTTGTGATTCTATCTTTGGATGTTCTGATTATATGTCCAAAGAAGGATATTCTCTTTATCCTCATCGTTTCTGTTACCGATTCGGTCTCCTGGTAGACCTGTTCAATTGGTAGTAATCTCCATTCTATTCTCCATCTACTTGGTGCCTCTTTTCTATGCAGGTTCTAAGAATCCTCCTTTCAAGTTTTTGAACTTTATCTATTCTGTTTTCCTGTTTTAATTTGAATAGAGTTTTGCACCTTTATGTTATCTTTGGTTGTACGATCATTTTGTGGTGTTTTATTTTAGTTTTGATTGATAAGGCATTTTATATTATAGGTGTTTTTGGTGATTAGTTGTGATATTTTTTGGTACTTTCCTCCCATGCTTCCTTTTCGTTGTTGTTGTAAGTGATGATTTCTCTCAAGTATTAAGAGGATTGTACGAGTTCTATATATTGGTCGTTAATTTGGACCTTGTTTATACATAGCACGTCTGTTGCTATTATTTGATTTTTTCAAATGAAATTCTAGAACTTTATTACATAAATTATTTAGATTATTAACTTGTAAATAAAATTTAGAATCTACATAATACTTGTACGTCTACAATGATACGAAACGTAAAGTAAATTTGCGTTTGTACAAACTAGTACATTTTGATTAAATCAGAAATGTATTTCAAAACGTATTCAAGAAGACGTATTCCTAAGGAATTTTTTGGAGAGATGAAAATGTATTATATAACATAATTTTTTTTCTTACCTGTAATAAATCAGCTTTAATAAAACTTTTAAAAATGTGTTGTTTAATAAAAAATTTTAATTAATCTTATTTTTGCTTAGAACTGTAAGTACGTACATTTTTTAAATCATACGTATAAATGGATCACAATAAATGTGTAATTTTTCCTTATACTAAAATAAAAATGTATTACTCAACTACACTTATGAAAACTGATGCTGTTGTTTTTTCTGCACAATATGAATAAACATTGATGCAAAATGAACATCTACATAAAACTAATTGTAAAAAATACTATATTACATTGTTTAAAACATATTTTATCACCAACAGTGATCAAATAAATCAGCGTTCTACAATGTGAATAACAAAACTTCACACTTTACGGACATTATAACTAATATTCATTTCTAGGTAATTGTAAATTATGAGCCATTATTTAATAAAGAACTTTTAAAATAACAAAAATGTATGCTTCGCTCGTTACGTTGTTAAAAAATGTAATGTTACGAATGGAATACAGTTTATATGTTGCCATACCGTCTCGTAAACTCATTGATACATTTAGATTATAAATGCATAATAAACACTATAATACTCATGTTTCATTTTTCAAAAGTCAAGCCTTTAAAATTACTGTATAATTATTGTGTTATATAAGGAACTTATTAGGACTTCGGTTTATTTGAGTTTAACCATTTTTTCTACATGCGGAAAAAGCTAAATGTTTTTTATGCAGCTATATGTTTGAAGATTTTACCTAACATAGTTTATAATCTGCCCATAACAGACAGGTGAAGTGCCAAATTATTTACACTCAATCTGTTCGTTACAGGGCTACAATAAATAGTTCTGTTTCTTATCACATGGTCACCCAATTAAATGACTGAATCATTTAAGAGCAGAAGAGGTAGAGGTTTAAAAGACACTAATCAGATTATCTCCTCTGAAAATGATGAATTTCATTATACAGCCAGACCGTGTAGTAAATAAAGTAAAGGTGTCATTTCCAGAGTGAAAAATATGTGCTTTTCAGAGGGTCCGGCGTGCTGATAGGCGTACTTTTCCACTCAGTGAGGAAGGCAGGATAAACCATCCCACTCCTCGTTTTACTCTACAGTTTCAAACCAGAATTTCGACTGATGACCTAAACAACAACAGTTTATATTATATGTAAATCAAACAGAATTTAAATTAAGGCATCGCAATCACCAGAGCAAAATATTTACGTTTACTGGTACTTAATAACCAGATTCTGACGTAATCTATAAGATATTGTTATTATACTTATTTAGTAAATTGATAGTTTAGAATAGAACTTATTTAATAAAGATACAGATATATGCATAAAATACAAAAAAACTGACCATACAGGAATTTAAAAGTAAAGAGATGAAACGGTTACTAGTGCTAAAGTTCTTTACGTTTGCTAGAGGCACAAAAGTGAAATATATTCTTATAAAATTAGTTATATGCAGTGTTTTTTAAACCTATATTGCAGGTATCGTAAATGATAAAAAATAATCTTATAAAAATATTATATTATTGTGTTATTTAAAAGTGAATTATGGGTGAGTATTTCATGTAGTTCCATAAACAGTTTGAATACACGATAAGGAATCGGTCAAAGTAAGCGTGATGAATACGGCTGGTTTATCTTAAGTTCAGTTTTACGATAATGGTTTTCGATGAGCAATACACACCAAGATATCTGTTAAAGTTAAATTTAGGATTTTCAAAAGCTTTTTTCATGCCTCATTTTCAACGTACTTTACCTTTACTGTTTTTTTCTTTCGTTCTTCCGTTGGTTTTATTTTTCTCTAAAGCCCTGTAACGTATTAATTTATATTTTTACTTTACTCGATTCAATGCTTTTCTCGTTTTTGATCTATTTTTCTGGCCAGTTATATTAGAAATACTTTTTTGTTTTCAAAAGACTTTTAATGAACTCTAAGTACGTAGGTATGTAATGGCGTTTCTTGCCTCTGTGGTATTGCGTTTGAAAAAAAACACTGGATGAATAAAAATTTATACTGAATTTTAGAACACATTTTTACGACAATAAAAGATTATATATTTCTATAGAACAGACGCCCGTTTCTTACCCCTTAAAGGTAAGATTTTGATTTTAAAATAATATTAAACCCACCGGGTTGGTCTAGTAATAAAGTCCTCGCCGCGAGTCAGCTACTTAACAGCTGATTTTTGGAGACAAAGGTCCTGGTTTAAATAGTAGTTAAGGTTTGTATGGATTAAAGGTTAAAGGTTTTAAAGGTTTATACGGATTTGAATACAAGAAAGTGGTTACCAGTGTACTATGATGGTTGGGGTTAAATTAACCACACATTCTCAGGAATGGTCAGTCTGAGTCTACATAAGACTACAGCTCATTCACACGTTATAAATATTCTACCTCATCTCATTGCGTCACGGGGTTCCATATTGTTCTTAAATTAAACAGATTACAAAGTAAGCACTCACTATTAAGGATAAAAAACAAACATTTTATTCTAGATACGACGTAGAAAATACGCATGACGATCTTCAAATTTGTCACTCCTCGAGAAATGCCATGTAGCTTATTGAAATACTCGTAGTATGTATTTCTAAAATAGGTTTGTCACTCTTTTTACTTTCTCTTCCTTCATTCCTATATAATCATATAGGAATGTAGTTTTTAGCGATTGGTGTGTGTGTGTGTGTGTGTGTGTGTGTTTTTTTGAACAGAATATCTCAAGAACGGAACATCGTACGAACTTGAAACTTTAAACTTAAGTTAGATACCACAGACGACCCGACACGAACATTTTCATCAAAATCGGTCAACCGGAAGTAGCAGTTTAGTCATGTCATTTTTCACATTTTTGCAATTATTTAAAAAACGGCTGCTACGATTTTCTCATCTTCTGATTTACTAAATTTGTTATGCTCTACAAGATACAGTAGATGCCATGACTGCTGAAATTATTAGGGAAGTTGTTTTCTCGTAAAACAATTGTTTTTTTATCAATTGGTTTTTTTAAGATTGTGACTTTAATACGCATTTTTGGGCTAAAATGTTTTATAATAAAAATTGTAGAGAATTTTAAAATCCTAAAACTTTAATTTGAAATATTTTTTGTATGACGTTTAGTTTAGCGTTAATTAGCGATTTTCTGTTTTATTCACGTAAATGTGTAAAAAATCGGTTTTTAAGATTTCAGCCCTAGTATGCATTTTACGACAAAACTGTATAATGAAATTTATAGAAAATTAAGAGATCTACAACTTTTATTTTGACCATTCTTCTCTACAGAGCCTAGTTTAGCGTGAAAGAGTTGTTTTCACTTTTTTTACGCCAAACTGAAGTTAATTTTCATTTTGCGTCTTTCACTCCTGATAAAATTAGGTTATCTTTATTGAGGTTAGTTCGTTTGTTTACTTCTTATGTTTTATAACTAATGTTAGGTTATATTGTTAATAATTTTCGTTGGCAAGAGAAAGTCATGTGAATGTTTCACACCAGATCTCTTAGACGCAAATAGCTAAAATATAAATGTTTTAGTGTTACTGTTCGATCCACGAAGAATAAATTTTTCAACTATCGGCTCACTAGATGATCAGGAGAATAAACAACTTGAGGAGATTGAATGAGTGAGTCAGGAAGCCAGTAAGGGTTTTCGCATTTGAGGTTAGCCATATTGTCGGATTGAGATTTATGTAAATAATAAACAACTTTTCTTCTTTTATTACAACAAAATCTACAATTTATTTATTTGTGAAACAAAAAGTAGCGAGTTTTCTTTTTTACGTGTCATTACCGAAGAAAAATCTTCAATAAAAAAACTGTGTTGGTATTTCTTGTGTTGTTTTGTCACTTTAAAATAAGTAGGCATACGTTGGATGTCTTCGTTTCAGTGGGCTTGTCGTTTATGAATTGTTTAAAAGTCAGATGGCGACTGTTTTGTATGTAAATCGGCCTTCTGTGGTGTTTTGTACAGAATGTGTTGAATTCTCGTTGGATTGTAGGAATGTTGAAAATTCTGTGTAGTATGTTGTTTATTGTGTACCAATGTGATTAACATCACAACAATAAACCGTTTTTATTTAGTGTTTCCAATTATTTAAAGTTATATACTATGTCTGGGTCATAAGCTGGTACATTTAGTGAGTTAATACTGTTTATATTACATCGGAACTGTTTATATTATAAACAGTTCCAATGGAGGAGGAGGGTTCTTTACTGATGTCGGATCAAGTGGCTAGGCGGCGGGTTTTTGGTTGGTAGGCGATTCCGGCCTCCTTAGGCTGGACGAGGCCGCCTTAACTAAGTCCAACACTACTTCCCCCATCATGAGGGAGTGAAAATGAGTTTTCCTCGCCGCCTCGGATAAAAAAAAAGTTACTTTTAAGTCGTTAATGTAGCCTATGCATATTTACACAAGTTACTAAATTAACTTTTGTTAAATGTTTAGACTGACAATCGGATTAACACAGATATTTATAAAAAATTTTTATGTTTGTAGAACATTGTTCGTAACAGACAAGTGGTGTTAAATTATTTGCACTCAATCTGTTAATTCGAGGGCTGCAAAAGTAGTTCTGTTTCTTAGCCATGGCAGCCGATTAAACTGACTGAAGTATTTAAGAACAGAAGAGGTAGAGTTGTAAAAGACAGTAGTCACTGTTATCTCCACTGAGATTAAGGAATTTCATTATACAGCCAGAGATTGTTGTGAATGAAGTGAAGGTATCGTATGCAGAGTGAAAAGTAAATGGTCTTCAGAGGGCATGCTGTTAACATACTTTCCCACTCAGTGAGAAAGGCAGTGAGAGAGGTAAACCACCTCACTCCTCGTTTTACTTGGTAAAGCCTCTAGAGGTTCAAACCAGCCTTTTCGGCTGATGGCCTAAACAATACAACACTGTGTAAGTGGCATTAGAAAATAAGCGGTAGCACCAGTGGGTGACTGCATACTTATATATTGTGGAAGGGAGGGGATAATATTGATAAGAAAAACTGTTCGTTAGTTTTACGTAACTAGTTGCTGCAAATCTAAAATAAATTTTAAAAAATCTGGGTTACAAGAGGGAACGGTGGATTTTAATAATATGCAGACCCTCACCGTGAATCCAATCGAAGACCTTCCGGTTTGTAGTCTACCACACTGAACAGTAGATCGTAAAGGTACCCTTTAGTATAGAGTGACTTATCACACAATTTACTTATCTGAAATGAAAGCAACGTAACAAAAAAAAACATCCTAATGCATTAACAATTTCTAGACTAATCATAACTACATAATGTATTTTGTAACATTTTTGCACACTTTATACCTATTTGCATAACTTACATACATTGTTTTATGATAAGTAAGTTTTCATTGTTATTAACAGTACAGGCCGTTACCAGGATTCAGCAGTCTTGCAAAATTCTATATTAGTTTTTTTTTATATTATTGTTGTTGTTGTTTAGATCAACAGCCGAAAGGCTGGTTTGAACCTCTAGAGGTTTTACTAAGTAAATCGAGGAGTGAGGTGGTTCACCATTGCCTTCCTCACTGAGTGGAAAAGTACGCTTATCAACATGCCGGGCCCTCTGAAAAGCACATATTTTCCACTCTGTAAATGACACCTTCACTTCATTCACCACAGGGTCTGGCTGTACAATGAAATTCATTACTTTCAGATAAGATAACTCTGATTAGTGTCTTTTATACCTCTACCTCTTTTGTTCTTAAATGATCCAGTCATTTAATTGACTGACCATGTGATAAGAAACAGAACTATTTATTTTAGCCCTGCAACGAACAGATTGAGTGTAAATAATTTAACACTCCACCTGTCTGTTATGGGCAGAATATTATTGTTAAGAGTGAAATAACCAGCAATATGTTTTTCTTTTTTCGTTCAGAAAATCTATGAACAGTTTTGCTACTAAACACAAAAAACAATTAAAGTCAAATATTAGTCGATAAAACAAAATCCTGTAATACCCTTTCTATATCTGTAAAAAAATACAAAAATATAACTTTTAGATATATAAAAGTCATTATGTTGTGTTAGTACTGTTCTGTACAGCCTTTTCTAGATACACTCAACCAATAAAACAAAACTTGTAATAACTTGAAGTTCAATATGTTTTTCGTAGAAAGAAACTTATAACCAAACCAATATCTTTCAGTATTCTACTTTTATCGTCCATTTAAAATGTTACTTTTTGTCGGTTCCCCGGACATATCTGACCAACCAAGCGCAGCAACTGACCACTATAAAATTGACATGAAATATTTTATTTCATCCCAATATTCAATATAAGTATTTTTCTTTGACAATGTATTTATATACGTTTCGTTAGATTTTTATCAGTTCTGATTTGTATTCGGTTTAGGTGATATAAAAAACTTCTTTGCAATATTACTTACCCGTATTTAGAATACAAAATTTTTATTATTGAGGATGAAACACTAAAATACTGATTTCTTTCTGGGAAGTCTAGAGTTTTATTTGTTAATTAAGCTATCTAAATTATTAGAAGTTTAATCTTTAAAAAAGCAATGTAACTGGTCAGCAAGGTAAAGTTCTGAGGGATATTTTACCAATAAAATTTTCAACAAGGCAAATAAATTATCTACGCTAGATCTAGAGAAAGGATAAAAAAACTTTGAAATGTGATAGGAATGATGAATAAAGAAATAAACAAGTCAGCGTGAGGTAAAAGTAGGATTTCATTTAGGCCGCTTTCACACCGGTAAAACTCAACCTCGACGCGATTAAAATGACTCGGCCGAAAAACGAGTCGCGTCGTGCATGTTCGCACATCGAGGTAACTCAACCTCGACGCCGTTGGTCAACCTTTTCTTCGAATCCATCTGCAGTTTACAAAATGTCAAGTGATGAAGAAGACGTAGTCGTTGCTTATTACTATTTAAGAAGAAACAGTATCACAGTATATCCAGGAGCTGTTGGATATCACCGTATATAAATAATAATCGTAATAGAGGAGCGTATGTGTGTGCTCTATGAAATTTCCTGTGATGAAAACAAATTTAAGTCTTTTTATTGTTTGCCAAAAGAAAGGGAATATTCTGTCAAATTAAAATTGTACAAAAACGGATATTTTTCAACTTCAAGCACAAAGGCTACGTTGGCTGCTTCGTCTGTTTTGATTATACGCGACCGGTAGAGCAGATGTTGGACAAGTTGAGTCGCAATCGATCGGTCCGATCGAGGTTGCATCGATCTCATACTGGTGGGAGGGCGATCATATAAATGTAAGGGTAGGACTCGTATCGGATGTCGAATCGAGGTCGAGTCTCAGTCAAGTTTCACTGGTGAGAGAGCGGCCTAACTTAAACGGTTAACTTAAACAAAACGTTTTTTCTATGAGAGAACAGCCTCTCCGACAGTTTCAGCTGACATGGCGCCTACCGTATCTTGTAGAGCATAAAAAATGCAGTAAATGAGGTGATTTTTTTAAAAATGTAGAAGCCATTTTTGAGGAAATCGCAGAAAAATGAAAGATGACACGAATAAACTAGTACTACTTTCGGTTGACGGATTTTGATGAAAATGTTCATGTTGGGTTCTCTAGTGGTATCTAGTGGTGTCAAGTTTCAACTTCGTACGATGTCGTTCTTAATTTTTCTGTTCAAACATAGACCAGTCGCTAAAAACATGTTTTTTGGGTTCAGGGATTTGAAAACGTGTTTATCCAGTGAAAATTCTATTTTGAAAAAGTGACATGAAAACAATACTTCTTCTTTCCTATATATTCATACAAGCAAGAGAAAGTAATAAGTATGTAAACAAATATATTTAAGTTATTTAGTTAAACCTTGTTACCGTGGTATTTTTACCATTATGTCTTATACAGATCTTCTTCTCTTGAATGAGACAATCAGCTGCTCAATATTCAGTGACCTACTTATTTTTACTTCTGGGATAATTGGTTTTGGTTTTTTATTTTTTAACAAGCGATGAAATATAAAAACATCTTACAGCTGATTCTCAGAAAAGAAGGTCACTCCAAAAAGAATAAATCAAAAATAGGTACTTCAACAGGATGAATTTTGGGTGAATGCAGTGTTGTATATGTCCACAACCATATGGCAATTAATAGTTTCTGGTAGTCTATAAAGTGGGTTATTCATATAAGTTGGTTACAACAGCTACTACAATATTTGTTTTGCGAGCGGTTAAAAGAAATATTTAATATAAAACCAAATACCGACTATGGAACTGAATGAACATTTAAATTAAATTTGAAAAATGTAAAACATAAAAAAGCACGCACACAATTTGATTTGTACACAACACAAAGTAAATTTGTAATATAAGTATTGTTTACTCTGAAAATATAAATGTATGTCATAAATAACAATCAAAATAACAGTACTAAAATATTCTGAAACTAACTAGCGCTTACGAATGTACAAGTAATATAATAATAGCAATAGAGTTAATTAATTTTTAAAATTATATTTATATATAATATGTTTTGTAGAGGTTCATATATTTTTACTTTATCAATTTTTCATTTTATAACAGTGGTTTTCAAGCAGCTACTCATTTTTCATGTTTCCAGAGAATCCTTATAATACAACGGATTTCCCTCAAGCTTTATCATTTTTTTTACGTCATACCGCACAAAGAGACATTGTTGAAAACAATAGACTGTAGAGTAGGTTGTTTGTCAGGTACCTGAGCCCTGCTCTATATAGCTGATTTTGTCCTATCTCACGACAAAGCTTTACTGTAATCCCAAACTTTTATAAGAACAAATAACGCAAAATTTCTAGAATTTGTAGGATGATATTTTCTAACAACAAGAAAAACAAAGACATTCGGGTAAGTTTTCATGACATGGATAATTCGGTATACAAATATTAATATGTAACTCTATCAAGTATGTTTAATTTTTATCTCAAAAACAAATAAAAACAAATTCAAAGACAACATAACAACCCGCTAAAGCCGATGTACTCAAAGTACACAATATACAGTGTTATAAAAACTTCTTTAAGTAAAATCTGGTAGTTTACAGATACCGTCAAATCGTATTTTTTACATCAGTTATCTTGAAGTTTTTATTTTCTTTTCTACAGAGTTGGTTTATATTGATGGGAACATAAAAGTTATGATAGCTTCTTGTCAATCAATGCCATTTTATATCACGTTAAGTAACTTTAAACGTTTCTAAAAACTCTTTTTCACTCCCTTATTCACAGTTTTCTTTCACTGTACGTTACTTTTCATTTGTCCGTCCATCCAGTGTTATTCTTTTGTTCGTCCTTCATGAAAGAGTAATTTGTAGTCTCCATTTGGTTCGGCTCATTTTTTTCTCACGGTTTATTATAATTTTTCAAAATTTGTGACGTCTTCAAACCTTTTATCTGACATTAGGTCTGTTTAATTGCCTATAAATTTATTTTTCAATTGTTTTATTCCTTTTCTATTCAGGTGTTTGTTGAACTTTGGTCTCAATTTTCGGACTTTCTCCGTTATCTAACTATTTTTATGTACAATTGCATACTTTCTTGTAACCTGCTATCTTCGAACCCATTAGTTTAGGTAGGTAGTCTTCCTACTTAACATCATTGTAAATTTATTATATACTGTAACTTTGACATTTATCTTTAAAAATTACTATGTTAAATGAAAGGTGTGTTACCTTCTCTTATAATTTTTATTCATTTAGAAATTTCTTGAATATTTTCTAAAACTACCTACTCCCATTTTTTCCTGTTCAAAATTAAGTAAATTAAAAATTAATAAACTATGAGGTTGAAACCTAAAAAACGTAAGAAACATTTGAAAAACCTTGTTTTGACGAGTAGTTCTGCTTGATGTAAGTAATTTCTATAAATTTAAATGTAGTATAACTTTACTAAATTCTTTCTAATAATTTAAAAAAATATAAAATAATTAACCAAATTTTGTCATATAGCCTAAGTATTGTTCTAAACAATCTGAGTAAGGAAGGAAAAATAAATAACCGTCCTTTTACAAGATTTTTCGCAACGCCACCGTCACTAATAGGTAATTTATTGGTAACTTTATAGGACATTTTTTTCCGTATCATTGTATGGTTACTCCGTTTTCCAGCAATCAATTTGGGACACCTTATCTGCCTCACCCAGTATATTCATGACATGGCTTAATTCTTATCTAAGGTATTTTAAACAATTTCTATAAAACGTATTAAGTGGAAATACCTAAAAATTAATAAGAAGTTTTAATTTTAAAAATGTTTATGGAGAATTAGCTTCAAAGAAATGTGAACCTAAATTGCCATTGCAAATTATACGGCGCAACAGGCCTCTAAAACAAAATTTAAGGAAGATGAAGATAAAGCAAAGCTCCAAAAACCTCTTCTCTAATACCTCTACGGCAAAGTTGGATCACCTAATCATTTCAAAAAATATAATATATCCTTTAATAGATATTATCTATCAGCGATGCAAAATTTCACTCTAGTAGGGCTTACGGTTTAACCGTTGTTGCAGATGCTAACTAATTAATTGCATAAACTGGATTCGATTCAAACTGTAATCTACATTTTCGAAAAGTGTATGGCTTTGATAGAAATGAAGATTAATGTAAAATGATGTTAATCACATAACGATATCATAGCAGATTAAATAGTTATAAAATCCACTGAGATTTATCTGTAATACTCATAACTTAGCAAATAATTAGAGTATTTTCCTCATGTCGCATTCCAATCCAATTCAATTTAAGTTGTACAAATAAGTTGTATTCAATTTAAGTTGTAAGTTGGGTTTATTACAACTTAAATCAACATTAAAGATATGCAAACTTTATAGTTAGTTGGTTGTTTTTATTATTAAATAATGTTAGTTTATAAATGTTTAGTTCCGTTCACAAAAAATAACTTCATATTTTAAATGTATTTCGTATGTCAAATATTTTAAAAAAATAATAAAAACACTAAATGAATGTTACCGATTTTGGTGTTTCGTTTCCATCATGATACAAAATAATTTATAACAAAATACCCTTTTCAAATAAACAGGATACCTGGTTAAGTTTTATCTCACACTATATACATTATATATTATACTACAATAATCAAAATAACACAAACTACCTTCAGCAACTTAAGAAGTGGCACAGAACTCCGGAATTAATTACACAGGTCAGTGCTGGTTTCAGGAAAAATAGTCAAAAAATCCATCACATAACATTTCTTCACAATAATTTAAAAAAAAACAAACTAATTATTAGTTTGTTTTAATGTTGTCAAAATTGATAAAAAATTTTATTTTATTTCTAAATCATTTAATAAAAAATGAGGCATGAATTAATATTTTTGATATTTTATAGTTAGTTAGTTTATTAGTTTGGTTATAAGGAAAAAGTCTTTACTCTATACTTTTCTGATGACCACGCAGGTTATTATTAGAACTTGGGACCAAAAATGTAATACGGAAAAATTTAATTGATCCACTGAAAGTACTCTTACCTCCACTTAACATTAAACTCTGATTGATGAAACAATTCGTAAAAGCTTTATCAAACGAAGGAGATTGTTAAGTCAAAAAATTCCATAACTGTCAGAAGTCAAAGTGAAAGAAGGCGTTTTCACTAGTCCAGGCGTTCGTAAACTTTGAAATATGAAGCCTTTTGACATTAAAATCAAAAAGCATGGAAATCGTTTAAAGAAGTCCTAAAGAAACTTCTTGGGACCCAAATTTAAGTACGCAATGGAAAACATGCTAAAGACATTCCAAGAATTGGGTTGTTCAATGAGCTTGAAGGTGCATTTTCTGATTCTCATATTGATTACTTCCTTTAAAATTTTGGTAAGTGAGTGAAGAAGGTAAGTGGGTGAAAGATTTCATCAAGATAAAAAGGAAATAGAACGCTGATATCAGGGAAGATGGAATGTGAACATGATTGCAGACTACTGTTGGTGCATCCTTAGAGACAAACCGTAAGCTAATTACAACAGAAAATGTGGCCTGAGATGCGTTGAAATGAAAAGAAAGACAGTACAAATTTTCGTAGGGGTAAGAAAATATTCCACAATGCTTTCTTTAATCCCGTTAAATATTTAAATAAATACGTTTTATAAATATAAGTTTTCCATGAGAAATATGAATAGGCCTGTATATATACAACGACAATCTCCATTTTCTTTTTTCAGTGTTGCGAAAAGTCCTTACGTGATGGGAAAAACGGTGACCATATAAATGTGTAATCAGCGCACAAAATAACATTAAAATCAGTTATCAGATTACAAACAACTTTAAATTTTCTTAATTTTGCTGACTTGTGTTATTATTGAAGTGTTCGTTTTACATGAATTTTATTTTTACTTTCTCTTGCCTATATGAATAAATAGGAAGGAAAGTATTGTTTTCATAACTTATAGATTTTTTGAAATCGAGTTTTCACCGGATCTACATCGTACGAACTTGAAACTTATATTAGATACTACTAGAGGACCCGACACGAACATTTTCATCAAAATTGGTCAACCGGAAGTAGTAGTTTATTCGTGTAATTTTTCACTTTTTTCAATTTTCTCAAAAACTGGTCCTACGATTTTTTTTTTAAATTGTCTGAATTACTAAATTTTTTATGCTCTACAAGATAGGGTAGGCGCCATGTCTGCTGAAATGCTTGGTGAGGCTGTTTTCACGTAAAAAAATTGTTCTTTTAAGATTGCGGCTTTAATATGCATTTTAGCGCAAAAATTGATATAATAAAGGTTGTAGAAAATTTAAAATCCTACAATTGTAATTCCAAAAAAATTTTTTATAACGCTTAGTTTAGCGGTAATTAGCGATTTTCTGTTTTTTCTCACGAAAACTTGTGAAAAATCGATTTTTTTAAGATTTCACCTTAGTATACAGTTTACAACAAAAAATTATTTAATCAAATTTATAGGAAATTAAAAGATCTACAACTTTTATTTATAGCATTTTTCTCTACAGAGCCTAGTTTAGCGTGAAAGAATGATTTTCCGTAGCCAAACTAAGATTGATTTTTATTTTGTCTCTTTCACTCATGATTAATATTAGGTTATGTTTATTGAGGTTAGTTTTTTGTTTATTTCTAATGTTAGGTTTATTGTTAGTTATTTACATTGGCAAGAGAAAGATGTGTTAGTGTTTCACACTAGATTTTTTATTTACGTGCTCCAAGTTTACCGATTTCTTCAAATACAATAGTGTTTAGAGTTACAGTTTTTAATGTTACGATTTATATGTAGCCCTATAACTTACTTGCACTGTATATATACAACGTTTCTAGGTGAAATCTACAAGTTGAAAATGTTTTCTTTTTGCAAAAATAAGAGACTCCAATTTATTCAACGAATTTCAGATACCATCACTGGAAAGTTCAGGGGAATGGTTTTCGTATGATTAATCTGCATAAAACCTGGTGCTTTGCAAAAAGGCCTCATATATAAATTAAAAAGGGTCTTACAAAAGTGCCATTCATTCAGTAAGTTCTGATCTCAGAATCAGTTCATCTGTAATACACCGTAATATTACATATGCATTCATAATACTACGTAAAAGCACAAAATCACAAATTCAATTCTCTCTTTATTCGTACGTGTCATTCATCTTTCTCTTCAACTTAACATGTCATGTTCAACTCCTAAAAGAAAATGTAATTTTTTCATTTAACTCCATTAGGCCTACTTGCATTATTTTTCTAGCAAATCGATAATAATTTATAGGTTAAAGATAGGTACATTACATAGGCAAATATGTTTTAATATTCTTTGCTAAGAAATTTTCAAATTGAGATAAGAAATAATAATAATAAAGCAAATATAAAATACGCAGCATCCCTCGTTGATGGAGGAGAATGGATCTGAAATGTTAAAAAAGACTTGGAAATGGCTAAGATTGTGAAAGAAGACTTGGCCACAAGAAACAATTTTAGGAGGAAGGTTGAGAAATGGGAAGTTAAACCAGAGACAAAAGCTCCGAGAACTGGAGTAAAATGGAGTGAAGACAGAAAAGCTAAATTCTCGCAAGGAATGAAAACCTGGTGGGCAAATAAAAAGAACAACAAGAAACCCCAAAACTGAATCATCTTTACTAAGCATCTTCCACTTTGGGAGTTTTACGACTAATAATAATAATAATAATAATAATAGTAATAATAATAATAATAAAGCAAATATTTTAAAGAGCTAAAACAACAGCTAAGTAACCAACAGCTTCTCCTATTTTAAACTTCATGTAATATTAGTCCAGGATCATTACAGGTTTATTGAATAAAAATTTTAGCTGATTGTCATTATATTGTTTTCTGTGATATTTGAAATAGGGTAGTACTGTTAAAAGAAGTTACCAAATCTTTTGAGCCACAATTGAAAATATTTGAGCTATTCTTCATTTTATACGGTTGGTTGAATTTATTATTCTTAGTGTTTAGATAAAATATATTAGTAGTAAGCTTAAAATTATGTTCTAATTTCAAAAAAAGTTCATTTGCAGGTCTAATATTGCGTACAGATAGTCCTACTATTTTGCACATGTGAACAGCATAATGAAAACGATTGGTTATTATGTCCGTACCAATTTTTCAAAAAATTAGTACACTCATCTAAATAAAATAATACATTGAAAATATGAACAATAATAATAAATTAAATAGCGACAACTAACTTACCAAACAATATTAAATAAACTCTATGACCTATTGGTTAGAGTGTTACGCTGCAAAAAGGAGGTCCTGAGTTCGATTCCCGGTCAGCGTCTGAAAAACGATTATACGTTCAAACCAACCATTCCTTAACCTTAAGTATTAAGGCTAACCTTTTAGTATTGGCTAACCCTTTAGCCAGTATGCGCATCAAATGATGCGGCCCCTCCAATCTGACATTTTTCAGTACGCGCATCATAAGAGTTTTTGTGCCATAATTTATTCCAGTGAACGCATCAAATGATTGTTAGTAGTTTAACTTGTGCTGCTATCTGTCAGTATAATGTGGATTTTTTTTTCGTTTTCAAACTCTCCCAACAGATGTCATTGCTGTTTGTTTGAATGACATCATATGCTGTGTGTACTTTTTGTTGTTGAAGGTAGTTTTAGGTTATTTTTATAGTTACACCAGAGCCGCCACCTTGTACTGTGTTGTTTTGTAGTTTATTCAGAATGTCTAAGACATTTTTTTCTGACAGTGAAATATTTGAATATTTTACAAATATTGAAAGTGAAGATGAAATCGCGAGTGAAAGTGAAACTGAAGAACCAACTAACCATGAGACTATTACTGACGAAGTTTTTGATTTAGTTGAACAGTTAGAACTTGACAATGAAAATGTGATTGAACAAGTTACAGAAGCACAACGAAATAGTGAAAAGGGTGCAGGTAATGATTATGATTGGTTTATGTCAAATAATTTCAAACTTTTTCTCTTCGAATTCAATGATAGTGAATCTGGATTTTGTTCAGATATTGATGTGACTGCAGATTCAAATGAATTAGACTGTTTTGAAA
Organism: Catonia carolina; assembly: GCA_035578175.1. Lineage (NCBI taxonomy): Eukaryota > Metazoa > Arthropoda > Insecta > Hemiptera > Achilidae > Catonia > Catonia carolina. The sequence goes on from JAQMRL010000001.1 coordinate 378,110,705, forward strand.
TTTTTATTGACAGTGATTTAGTGAGTCACATTGCCGAGGAGACTAATAAATATGTTCAGTATTACAAATCATTGACACCCCTGAAACCGAAATCAAAAGTTCACAAATGGAGTGACACTAATACCCCAGAAATTTACACATTTTTAGGGGTTACTGTGTTGATGCCTCATGTTAAAAAAAATAACATTTATGATTACTGGAGCACTAATAAACTTATTGAGACACCAATATTTAGCAAAATTATGTCCCAAGATACATTTATTTTGTTGCTGAGATTTTTACACTTTGCTGATAATCGATCTCAAACTGCTGGCGATAGATTGTACAAAATTCTTGTTATTATCATGACTTTGAAGCAAAAATTTTCTCATACATTTAAACCATTTCAAAATATTTGTATCGACGAGAGTTTAATGTTATGGAAAGGGCGATTATCTATTAGACAATTTATACCAAGCAAGCGTCACCGCTTCGGTGTGAAACTATTTATTATGTGCGACTGCCTGACTGGATTTGTTTTAGATTTTATAATTTATGCAGGTAAACAAACCATGATTGAAAATGAAAATGATTTAGGCTTTTCTGGGTCTGTTGTGTCAACATTCTTAGCACCACATTTGGGCAAAGGCCACAGTGTTTTTATTGATAACTGGTATTCTAGCCCAACATTATTTCAATTTTTGCACAATAATCAAACAGGTGCTTGTGGAACAGTAAAGGCTAATAGAAAAAATCTACCGTCGTTTCCAACAAAAATGCAGCAGTATGATTATCATGCACAAAACACCCGTGTAATTCTGTGTGAAAAATGGTATGATAAGAGGCCTGTTATGATGTTATCAACCATACATAAAAATAAGTTGATAGATTCAGGAAAAATTAACAGAAAAACAAATGAACCAATAATGAAACCATTACACTGGTCAACAAAGATTTTGTCCTAGAGACGTTGTTGGGTGATCCTAAAGGCATTTTTCGTGCTGATTCCGAATCTGTGCTTAGATTTTTTCTATCACGTCTAGTTTTCGTATGATAGACGAATGTATGTTTTTCCTACAACGAAAGTAGTAATTTAATTTATTGATATGTCTTGATAGCACGAGCAGACGAAAATAAAACTTTCCTGTCGAAACATGTTGAATCTTGCACCATCTCATGATTACACACATTCTTATCCCTTTGTTTAAAACACTCCTGACTCAGCAGGCACTTCACATCAGTATGTGACTAACTTTCAGCGCGTTAAGACGTTTGTTTTTTCTCGGAAGACAGTTTGTGAATTTTGTTGTGAATTGTAATCATTGTAATCATTGATGGGACACATTGTGTAATCATTGTGATCATTGATAGGACCCATTGTGCAATCATTGTGAAGTGGCTTAGCTTTCATCATGCCTAGACAGTGCGTGAACCACCCAGATGAATTTTGTTACGTGTGCGGTGAAATTACGTTCAAGGCTCAAAGGCGGAACATTACTCCCTTTTTAAGACAGTGTTATAAACTTTATTTTGACTGTCCGTTGGGTGACTAGGATAAAGGATGGGCGCCTCATGTGATGTGTAGCACCTGTGTAAGGCTCCTCACCGGTTGGACTGAGGGAAAACGTCATATGAAATTTGCCGTCCCCATGATTTGGCGGGAACCTCGGAATCATGTTTCAGACTGTTATTTTTGTTTAAAAAACATTAAAGGTATTACACAGAAGTCAAAACACACAGTAAAATATCCAAACAACCTGGAATCAGCGATACGACCAGTCCCTCACTCCGAAAATTTACCAGTGCCGGAACCACCGAAAAATGTTAATATTAGCGAAGATTCAGAAAGTAATGAAGAATGTGAGAATGAGGGATTTGAAAACACGAAGGATCCAAATTTCGGACCGAGTACGTCTGATGAACGTCATTTTATAACACAAGAGGATTTAAATGATCTAGTGCGCGACTTAAACTTGTCCAAAAAGCAGAGTCAACTCTTAGGATCACGATTAAAGGGTTGGAAATTGCTGGATCCAAAAACGAAAATTTGTATGTATCGATCTCGCCATGACGAGTTTAAATTATTTTTTTCTCAAGAAAACAACCTTATTTTTTGCAATGATGTTCTCTCTATTATGGATACTCTTAATTTGGAATACAACAGAGATGATGATTGGCGTTTGTTCATTGATTCATCCAAAGTAAGTTTAAAGGCTGTTCTGTTACATAATGGAAATAAACTCCCCTCGATACCGTTAGCTCATGGAACTGACATGAAAGAATCTTACGAAAATATGCAGTTGCTTCTCGAAAAAATTCACTACGATAAATATAAGTGGAAAGTTTGTGGCGACTTAAAAGTCATTGCAATTTTACTAGGCTTACAGCTTGGCTACACGAAATATTGTTGCTTTATCTGCGAGTGGGATAGCAGAGACAGAAAAAATCATTACTTGAAAAAAGATTGGCCACAACGTAAAGCACTCGTTCCTGGATCCAAAAATGTTCTTTTTCAGCCTTTGGTCGATCCAAAAAATGTTCTTTTGCCACCTCTACATATTAAATTAGGACTTGTTAAAAACTTCGTGAAAGCTATGGACAAAAATGGTGCTGGTTTTACTTATTTGAAACAAAAATTCCCTAAAATCAGTGAAGCAAAGATCAAAGAAGGAATTTTTATTGGGCCTCAGATTAGGGAAGTGCTGAAGGATTCGGAATTTCAACTGCAATTGAACTCATTGGAAAAAAGCGCGTGGAACGCATTCAAAAATGTAGTTGAACATTTTCTAGGAAATGACATGGCTGAAAATTATCGCGATCTGGTGGCTCATCTAATTAAATCGTACCACAAAATGGGCTGCAATATGTCTTTAAAGATTCACTTCCTCGACTCACACCTGGACTTTTTTCCGCCAAACCTTGGCGCCGTTAGTGATGAGCATGGTGAGCGTTTCCACCAGGATATTTTACACATGGAAAAACGGTACCAAGGAAAGTTCAGCAGCAACATGATAGCAGATTACTGCTGGACACTGAAAAGGGACTTGCCAGAAGCTAAATATGCGAGAAAATCCTAGGTGAGTACCCATTTTTTCACATTTTTTATTAACGATTTATTTGCTCTTTCCCCCTTGAACCCCCATCTTATCCGGTTGTCCTAAGGAAACTAGACATGATAGAAAAAATCTAAGCACAGATTCGGAATCAGCACAAAAAATACCTATAGGATCACCCAACAACATGTCTAGGACAGAAAAAAAGGTTTTTTTTGTTGACCAGTGTTATCAGTCATAGATTATAACAAAAACATGGGACTTGTAGATAAATGTGACATGCAATTGTCATTTACTGATAGTGCCAGAAAATCTAACAAATGGTATAAGAAACTGTTTTTTCATTTACTAGATATTTGTGTTTTCAATTCACATATTTTATTCAAATCTAAAACAAAGAAAAATATTCCATTTTACAAATTTAGACTTAATCTTGTTGGACAAATACTTGAAAAGTATTGTGAAGTAAGACCCGCCACATCATCAGGAGGGAGACCACTAAAAGATACAACTGCACCACTGCGATTAGTAGCTCGCCATTTTCCAAAACCCATACCTGGCTCATCAAAAAGAATTAAAGGGCAACGAGGATGCTACGTTTGCAAATGGACTACAATAGGACCACAAACAAGAAAAGTAACATCATATATGTGTGAGGAATGCAACGTTCCACTTTGTGTGCATCCATGCTTTCAAAATTACCACATAAAAAAACATTTTTGAGTATGTTATTATTGTTTCATTGTAAGTATTAGTGTGTTTTTATCTGTTTTTAATTTACACTGTTATACAGTATTATTTTAGATGTATTTGAACATTTTCACATCATATGATGTGCATACTTTTGTAATGTATTTTTATGGTTTTTTAATTATATGTACGTATTATTGCAAAAAAATATATAAAAACATTAATTTCTAATAAAATAATCAAAGAAAAACTCTCATTTGAATTTTTTGAAACATCTAAAAAAACTCACTATCTGGGGTACGCATATCATGAAATAACTTACTGGCTAAGGTAATAGGTCTATGACCTATTGGTTAGAGTGTTACGCTGCAAAAAGGAGGTCCTGAGTTCGATTCCCGGTCAGCGTCTGAAAAACGATTATACGTTCAAACCAACCATTCCTTAACCTTAAGTATTAAGGCTAACCTTTTAGTATTGGCTAACGATCAAAATGGTTAATCTGACTTTACGTAAACGAACAAAAACAATGCAAATGGCACAACTAAAACGACACTTTCTTGAGTAACGTTTTCGTACGTATACGAGTATTTGTATCATTTATAGATTTTCTTGAATGTTTATTAACGTACTTTGATAAAAAGTTCTATGCAAACCTTTTGGTGATTAGGGAATAAAGTATTTGAATATGTTCACTAAGAGTAAAGAGATTTGTGGGATTCTCAGACTATCGGATCTCAAATTTTAATGTTGTTATTACTAACGAAGACAAATTTAACTGATTAACTGATATAATAAAATGACAAACGTAGTTTGTAAATGAAAAAAAATTATACAAATTACTAAAACCATTTATGAATTTACCCAGCAAAATAGACACTTATTTGGATAAATTCCCGGTTGGCACGCGGTACACATTTTAATCTTCAAAGCCAGCTTCTCTAAAGGTAATGCGGTAAACTAAGAACAAAACCGCCTTGCATTAATTATGATGGCATTAGAGTTTCCACTGTTAGCACAAGTAACACAGCTGTACCTAAAGCAGCAAAATATTATTTATTGAAAATATAAACAAGTATCATTTGATAACTGGTGATGATAACAATATGATGGTGTGAAAATTCATTACCATTATTTGCACCAATTTTACAAAAAATATATTTTTCTTACAATCAAGGATTAAGCTCTCGCCTGTTCCGACTCCAACAGTGACAAAACTTTTAAATTATTGCCATGTCTTGCAACATGGCCTCCCAACATCTATCCTCCCCACGGGTTTGTATTGCAAAACATTGAATGGAATCCTTCCCTAAGGCATTCTCTCTACGTGCTCCCTCCATCGATTTCGATATTTTGCAGTCTTCCCATTCAGGTTGTAAACATCCAGTTTTCTCATGTGTCCTCATTTTTTAGTTGGTCCCTCCGATTTCAATTCATTGTTCTACGCAGGCATCGCATCTACGTCGCCTGTACGCTACTCTTTTATTATCTGGTAAGTTACTAATCCACGACTTACTTCCATGGAGCAGGACTGGGGCAGCCATCACCTTGCAAAATTTTATCTGAGTTTATTTTTCTTACAAAAAAGTCTTTAAATGGGAATTGATCACTCGTGTAGTATTTTTTCTTTTAACTTTAATTCTCTACTTGGAACTGTACGAAAAGGTGCACAACGACCAAATTGTTAAACAAATAATGGACAAAAATACAATATGAAGTGATTTAGATATATTAAAACTAATTTAACTTTTGTCACAGTTTTAATGTTCACATAAATGAGAAATCTAATAAAATTGGTAAGGGCGTCGTATGCTTTAAAAAATTGTTTCCTGTTTACTCTCTGTATCTGATACTTTTCATAACAATAAATACTATTATAAATAGAGGATCCCACCCCTCAGATATGTAAATTTTAGCTTTATCTTTATGTAATATAAAGGGTAGGATAAAAAATTAGTATTAGGGAAAGATGAAATACCTCCGATAATATAAAAGATATTAACTTTATCAGATCAAAGGTAAACTTCCACTCTACATGAATTCACAATAATATTGTAAATTTTACGCCACCCTTTTTTAGAATAAAATAATTGAACCCCCATCTAAAAGTTATGAAGGGCAGTAACGAATTATGTTTATTGTAATACCAAACAGAATTTAAGTCATGTGGATACGGAATCGTGTAAAACTTAAAATTCTGAAAAGCAAAAAAGTTTATGTTCAGGAGAACCTGAGATATGCTAATCCAAAGCTTGGAGAACATAAAAAATAAAAACTTAAATAAATTTAATGTTGAAAAGCAATGACACTATTTACTCGTTTTTACCTGAATATAAGTAGGCCTACAACTAAAGATAAAACCTTTAATTCACTAAAAAAAGAAAATAAATATAGATAAAATTTGTATTTTATACCAATAGGAAGATGAGAAGGGATCTGTAGCGGCAATTTCTAAAATTTATTTGGGATATCGGGATTTTTTAGGCTTGACATATTTCTTTATTTACTTCACTTTTTTAAATTTTTGAGTATTTATGTTATTTCAAGGATATAGATGTAATGTCGTGTAGAGAAACTTTCAGAGATTTAAAAAATAAAAAGACTTTTTGGAAAAACAAATTTGCCACTTTTGGAGGTATAGTACGACCTCCTTAAAATTATTTTATGAGAAAATTATAGATAAAACATGCACGATTGGTAATAAAAGGTAAATACAGCATGAACATTTTAAATTTTTATAAATGACTTTTTTAAATAATAAGGTCATATTAAGAAATCTCTATTTCATCTTCTTGCATTCTTCGGTGAACGAATCTTTGTAAATACAGTATTATATATTTTCAACTAACAGACTTTGATTAAGTTATAAATTGTTATTGACGATAGTAAAAAAGTATTTAGCAGTATCCACTACAATTGAGATATTTTGATCATTATGTAAGGTTAGGTTTCCTCTATTTACTTATATATTTATTCACAAAACAACATTTTAATAATATCTTTAAATAAGCTTAGGCTTGGCTTAAAATAAGCTTATGCTTTCAGAAACGGCTAATATCGCTGGTTCTTGAAAACGCGAGTAAAGACATGAAAATATGTGAAAAACAACATTAGGCAAAAAGAGAAACACAAAAAAGTTTTGCTCTCGTTAAAAATTATCTTCAGAAGAGTACAATAAGTCATAACCTGTCGAATTCATTAAATACTATTATCATCGTTATTATTAGCATTTAAATAATCTACATTCAAAATTATTTTACTTCAAAAACACTAGACAAAACTAATCACAAGTTGTTCATTAGGTTACCATCTATGAAATGATGAAACAACAAACTTGAAAAGACCGTAAATCACTTATGATTACATAAATCGTTAAACTTTTGAGTTCAAGAATATATCACTTTCGAAAATTACAACAAAAAAAGCAGGTAATTTTAGTGATTATGATTATCAAATTGTACGAAAATTTTGTTATATCTTGTTTTATGAACTCATTATTTTTATCTTAGATCCAAAAGATAATCCTAACCTTCAAATAAGTATGAACTTATTTGAAAAAGAAGAGAAATTTATTTAGTTACTTTATTTAAACCTAAAGGTTTTACTATCATTATTTATAGATTTACACGAGAAAGTTATTACAGTAATAATTATTTTTTGTTGAAAGAAGCCTTTTGAATTTTCAACTTATTAATACGTTTTAAAATGTTTTATAAGTATAGAAAAGTTTTTCCTTTGTATGATTAACTGAATGCATTTTCTTCCAACTGATTATAAAGCTAAAAGTCAATATTTCATTCACTTCTCTTAAAATTTATAAATAGATTCTTATAATCCTTGTAATCTGATAAGTCATATTATGCGCTACAAGAAATGATTAATTTTTTCAAAACTTTCTTTAAGGAAAAACAAAAAATTTATAGAACATAAAAGAATTCTTTACTATATGGTGCATGTAAACTTGTTTGGTTCTATTTTATAAACATTTTCTGTAGTTTTAATACATAAAGTAAAGTTTCCACTGTACACGTTATAAAATACATCTAGGCTACGTATTTTTAAACTATTTTGTACTTTATTCTTCGTTCTTATATAGTTACAAAATTTTATTAAAGTTTCCAGGGACTATTGACTTCTCTTTTGATTTTTAGGCTTAAATCCCAGCTATCTGAACAATATTATTGTTTATTCCATATCAAAAAGTTTTACATAAAATTTAGTCGTTAACAGCTTTATGCCCACATGTGGAGTATCAAATTATTTACACTGGTTCCACGGCTACTAAAAATAGTTCTGTCTCTTATCCCAAATGGTCAGCCAATTAAATATACGGCCGAAGCATTCATGAACAGAAAATGTAGAGTTGTAAAAGACACTAGTCAGAGTTATCTTCTATGAGAGTAATGAATTTCATTATAAAGGCAAACCCTGTGGTGAATGAAATGAAGGTGTAATTTTCAGAGTGAACAATAGATGCTTTCAGAGGACTGGGCATGCTGATAAGCATTCTTTTCCACTGAGTGAAGAAGGAATGGCAAACCACCTCACTCTAGAGGTTCAAACCAGCCTTGCAACTAATGACCTAAACAAACAACAGCTTTGGAAACCTATTAGAACTTAAAACTCTAAAAGAAATAATTTTTTAAGGTTACCTATAACTATAATGAAATGGAATTAAATTGAAAAATGATAAGATAAAGGTTCACATAGATGATAATAATGTAAGTTGCAACAAATTCATTATGACATGTTACACCCCATACTCTCTTATCACTTTGACCTGAAAGAAAATTTCGTGGAAAAAGCCCAGTAATTTTATACTAGAAAAATACCGCACTCCTTACAAGGCGTAGTATAGCCTGAGACTGTTTACACACACTGCAGTCATGCCAGGCCGACTTGCCGGGCCAGTTTGCTGGCTGTAATTGACCGTACTATAGATAGAAAACTATCAAAAGAACGTTTGCGCAAAAGTAACGAACCTTCGCGCTTTGAGTAGTGCACAACTTGACTAACTATTTTTAACTTATCCCCTCCACTGGCAGGCTGTGAAAGAGAGAAAGAATATGTCGGATTCATCGTTTTTGCTCTCTCTCTGCGCAATAGAGTTCATTTTTAGGAGGTTTTTTTGTTTGTGCTCGCATTATATTCAAACCGGCGGTCGACAATCGTATAGTCTAGACGACATTCCCGGCAGCAAACCGGGCCGGCTGCAGTACGTAAAGCAACACTGACGCCAATGGTTGACTACGCCGGCTGTGTGTGTAAGCAGTCTGATTGGCTTCATCAGGTTACAAAAATAATCTTGGGAAATACGTAATCAATTTGACACAGTATTTTATTTATAGTGAGAGCATCAAAAGTACACAAAATATTTTTGTATTGTTAACCCCCCCCCTAAAAAACAGCAGTCACAAGGTCAGAAACGCCTATTTATGTAGATGATATTTCAGAGAGAAATCTACTTATACGTAGAACTAAATAAACCACAATTTTTTTTCAGAGAACTCCTTAGGAGATGAACATAGACTTGCTTTTGGAATTTTTCTATTTTTATAAATAAACATAAAATTATAAAAACATACTTATAAAATTATAATTACGTAAAAAATTAGAAATCCTTACAATTTATGTTTTGCATGATTTAAAGAAAATGTATTTCAATCTCACAAAATCTATTCTTGATTAACCGTGTTGTACCCTGAATATTTTTTGAAATAAATTACTTATAAAATTGCAAAGTAGAATTTTTCCCTAATGAATCCAATTGAAATTTTTGTTCGTTTTACTTTCAATTAACGGTTAAGCGCCATCTCAAACGGTAACTGATTTAGTTAATGAAATTTAAAAATAACATAAGCCAACGTTTTCGTAACAAGATGATTCAATGGAAATTTCCTGTAGCCTATTTTTCGTTGTCGACAGTAATTTTACGTAAAAGATTTTTTTTTTAAGTAATTGTAATAAAGCTTTTTTATTTTTTATTTTGAATTTTTAACTGTACTATATAGAACAACCAAACGATGGGAAAACATTGATTTTAAATTACAATTAACAAGAACAGGCATGATATAAAATACAACATTCAGAAATGTTAAATTTGGAAAAATAATGAAAGTAAAATATACTACAGTATGAAAAGAAAAACAATGAAAAGTTCATATTGCCAAAGAAAAGTTATTACCAATAATAATAAATCATATTTGAAACAAAGCACAAAGAAATTTACATGTTATGTTTAATATTTCACATTTTTTTATCTTTTTCGACATAAACATGGAGAAAGAATTAAAGAAGATCTCTGCTCCATCTTTTTTTTTAATCTTTTAATGAAGCCTGACGGATTTGCCATATCACTGATAAGCGGATTATTATGAATTGGTAGTAGTAATAAAGTATCATTTTTTTTGTAAATTTAATGGTGGGTTTTGCTATGAGTACAATAACATAGTAATTATATTATTAATAAACGAAATTAATTATTAATATTCCTCAGTAGATTAGGGCAAAATTGACTTAATTGTAATATTTTACGTCTGTTTTCCAGCGGTTTAGACTTGAATATATAACTGGGGTTGTCTTAATGAACCACTATATTTATAAATTCTATATAAAATCTTCATAAATAAATGTAAATTCAGATAAAAAAATTTAATTCACGATCACAGTTTAAAAAAATTCATTCCAATCAATATTGTTTTTTAATTTTTTTTAGTTTTTATTTGTTATTGGGAACTACATTATTGACAACTATCTAGTTTGATCGCTTCTTAGCTGTATTATTTGACGTGAATATGAGTTTAAACAGGGACCCCAGAAGAGTTTGCTCACGGATGGCTGTCAGCTGGTCACCATACAAAGTCGCTTGACCAACCGGCGTTACATAACAAATAATAGCGACTTACTACCAGCTGACTGACTCGGCTGCCCTGAAGGCAATCAATATATTTAAAAAAAATAAAAATACAGGGTGTTTATAAAAGAACTCCTTGATTTCAAGTGTTATTTAATAAATAGCTTTAATTAAAAGAAAAACTAACGTGATAATACATTCTGTATGAGAAATTTTTCAAGTATTTTTGTATATTTAATAAACTTCACTATGTGCACCATTCGTTACCCTGGATACGTCACTTCTTCCCAGGTACTTTCCAGCATATCGGGTGTTATTGCTGCTACTGCTGTAACAATCCTCTCCCGTAGGCCTTCAATGTCACGGATATTCTCCGAGTATACAAATTTTTTAACATGCCTCAAGAAAAGAAATCTGGCAGTGTAATTCTGGGCTTCTTGGTGGCCATGGGATCGGGCCTGTTCTTCCGATCCACGTCCAAGAAAATGAATGTTTAATGCACCACGGACACAATTGTTGTAATGCGGTGGAGTGCGTCTTGCTGAAAGAAAATTGATCCTTTTTCTTCTTCAATATCGTCAATCTGTGGAAAGGCGTACTGCTTTTACATATCACAGTAATGAGTTCCATTAATTGGTTTTTAGGCAAATGAGAACGGGCTAGCAACGCGGTCACGCATAAGTTCGTACCAAACATTAAGTTTGGGTGAATCATGCTGATATTCGATAATTTTCCCTCTGATCCCCAAATCCTTTTAATTTACTTGTCCACTAATACGGCAATTCGCCTCATCTGAAAACATGACATTTTTCAGGAAGTCCTCATTTCCTTAATTTTGTTTAGCATTAACGTTGCAAATTTGGTTCTTTTAACTTTGTCATTGTGTTTGATTTCGTGTGCAAGCTGTATCTTATAAGCACGTAATCTAAGTCTCTTATGCACCACTTTGTGAGCTGTAGATTTAGGCAGTTGTAGCTCTAAACTGCGCCTTGCTAATGACTTCTTTGGCCTTCGTAAACAAGATGCTCGGATCCGTTTCACATTCTGTTCAGAAACAGATGGCCTGCTGAAGATGTCCTTTCAAAATGCTGCCTGTTGGCTTAAACTGGTTAAACCACTGCAGAATCGTTTATAAGTAGGCGGAGTACGGCCGTATTCGCGCCGAAAATTATGCTGAACTGTAATAACTGAACGCGCCTATGTAAACCAAATCACGCACTGTGCTTTCTGCTGCGGTGACGACATACGGTGGCAGACTGACGCCGCGTGGTGGTCCGGCAAGTTACCCAACAGGCGGTTGGTCAACGCAACTAATTGAAACTTTACGACATGCCTGACAGAACTATGAAAACAGAATGGTTTTAACTAGTTAGGTTATTTTATTATGATTTATAGAAATCGAGGAGTTCTTTTATAAAATCCCTGTATTATGATTGAGTTGTTATTGTGTTTCGGATTAAAAACATGTTAAATTTTGGTATAACAATTTAAGTGAGTCACGAGATGTTGTAGAAATACATCCTACACAAAGACCTCATTTTCGGTTAGCGAGAAAATTAATGTTTATATTAAAATAGAATATGTTGTATTTATATCAACAGCGTATACAAACAGGATAGAGAAGATAAATTCCAAAATTATATTAAAACTGCGTACGTAAAAGCCAAACTATTTCTGCCTTTGCCACGACTTTGTAATTCAATTGAAAGGACTTTAAAGAAACCTATTTAAATTGACAGGATTTCCTTTCCGACTTTAAATTATACGTTCGTATCGCTGTGTAGTCTACGTACTTTGTTGTACTAAAAGGGTGTAGCACTAAAGTTAACTAACTTTGGTAAAGTATTAACTGTCAGGTTTATTATATAACGTGTTCTGAACTTTAAGTTTATTATAAATGAAGACAAAGTTATATATAGATACTGTATTACAAACAATCTGGATTATCTCTGCGGAATGAATTAGTATTACAATTATGTACCTCAAAATATTTGAAACAGATTTCGGTTAATAAACTTGGTTGATATGATCAACCGGCTATTTACCACTTGGCTACAATATTTAAAACCACAAAGATGGTCTTTTGTTCCCTTAGCTATTCACAAAATTTTAATCAGTTCACTTGAAGATTCTTTTGAATACATAGCCTATCCTTCTAATCTTCCCTATATTTTGTAGTTGATTTTTTTATTCTTCTATATTTAATGTAGAATTTCGTTTTAACAGGTTGATTCTCAAGGCAATATTTGCAATTTTGCTTACAACCCCATGCCTATTTTATGGTTCCTTTGCTATTTTAAATTAATTTTCTTTCAAGTCTAGAGTAATGTAATGCTTAGATTTTTTGGCGCAGTTTTTTTAGATGAGATACTGATCAGGCACTCAAGAGTAAAAACAATTAAACTTACTGTGAAGACTGATGTGTGTCTCACTGAAATTTTACTTGTATTTCTATAAAATATTATATGAATTTTATAAATAATTTACTTTAGGATATTTTTCAAAATTAACTACATAAATAGGTATCGATGAAGCGTCTCTATATCAAGCAGTTGTTCGGCGAGTGGTAAACTTGAGTACCAGTTTTCTACATAGAGGCACCGACTAGAGTCATCTTTTACAATGCAAAAAATATTATACATAATAAGAAAACCATAAAAAATTAAAAGATAAAATGATTTTTCATTAGTATATAATATTATTAAAAAATGATTAATAATGCAATAATAAACTATAATAATAGTCAACATTATGTGATATAAGCGTCAAGTTCACCGACTCAATTTCGACTCGATCGGATCAAGTAACTCACGAATCATGACTGGGGAAATGTTTTTTGAACTCATTTCTAACAGCCAGTATATGATTCAATGCGAAGAGATTCCAATCCGTCTCACGATTCTATTAAAAAAACTATGTCACATCCTTGTGGTTTCATTAAACGCTAGATTGTGCACAAATTACCAAGAAAATCATTTTGAACACCATTTCTAAGGTATGGATATTGAAATAAAAGATTCAGCAATTAGGCTAAAAGTTTTGTGTTTACGAAGAACGTTAATTAAAAAGATATTGCCTTTACAGTCTTAACTTTCGTATGCGTTGATTTAATTAAACATAATTTTTTTAAACTTTGTGTTTGTTTACAATTGGCTTATTTTATATCATTATCTTCGGAATTAAAATCTCTACAATTTTTGTTAAATAAATTTATACATATTAGCCATTTAACACAGTTATTGTTCTTCAAACCTAAGAAAACGTATTTTATGCACAGATTTGTCCGTTTTTAATTGGATATTACAGAAACTACTGGAGATTATGGTTTGGAACTTATTTTATTTTATTTTATTTTTATTTCATTCGGGTTAAAATACATAAGAAACCATCAAATCTACTCAAAAAATTGGGTTCGTAGACCTCTAGGATGACTTTATTTAGGCGTATGTTCTGAACCCAGGGCGAAATCTTTCGCTAGCCGTAATTTGCTAACGAAGCGTTTCAGGACCCATGTTTATAATAAACTGTTTTCATTATTTTGATGAGAGGATACCACCTTAGAAGTTTGTAGGGGTACTCGTGAGACACCCTGTATAGGAAGAAAAGTATAGGTTCATGATGATTTTTCGAAATCGAGTTTTCACCGGATCTACACGGTTTCAGACCCCCTGAACCCAAAAAACATGTTTTTAGCGATTGGTCTGTGTGTGTGTGTGTGTGTATGTGTGAACAGAATATCTCAAGAACGGAACATCGTACGAACTTGAAACTTAAGTTAGACTCCACTACCGGACCCGACACGAACATTTTCATCAAAATCGGTCAACCGGAAGTAGTAGTTTATTCGTGTCATTTTTCATTTTTTTGCGAATTTCTCAAAAACGGCTCGTACGATTTTTTTAAAAATCGTCTCATTTAGTAAATTTTTTATGTTCTACAAGATAAAGTAGCACGATTGCTGAAATTCTTGGTGAGATTGTTTTTTAAGATTGCGACTTAAATATGCAGTTTAGCGCAAAAATGTATATAATAAAAGTTGTAGAGAATTTAAAATCCTACAACTTTTAGTTTAAACATTTTTTGTATAATGCTTAGCCTACTTTATCGGTAATTAGCAATTTCCTGTTTATTTTTCTGACGAAAATGTGTGAAAAATCGATTTTTTAAGATTTCAGCTTTAGTATGCATTTTACAACAAAAATATATATAGTAAAATTTATAGGAAATTAAACGATCTACGACTTTTATTTAACGCTTTTTTCTCTGTAGAGCCTAGCTTAGCGTGAAAGAGTGAGTTTCCGTATTTTTAAGCCAAACTGAGGTTGATTTTCATTTAGCGTCTTTTACTCATGATTGAAATAAGGTTGTGTTTATTGAGATTAGTTTTTGTTTGAATCAAATGTTTTATTACTAATGTTAGGCTATATTGTTCATAATTTTCATCGGCAAGAGAAAGTTGTGTGAGTGTTTTACACCAGATTTTTAAATATTTTTTCACTCGCTGGTCGTTTAAATTGATTTTACGGTGTTATAAAGTGTGCAGTTGTTTGTTGGTAGCAATATTGAAAATTGTCATCTAGGTATCATTTTTTGTCCCCTCTGCCCCTCACATCTAGAGCTCAGAAACTACAAGGGATAGCAACAAACGGTCTTCAGATTCATAATCTACACTAAAAGGTAGTGAGCCTAAATTGGGTTTGCAGTTCCGGTTTAGATTAAAAGCGGCTCAAAATCCGAAGTCAATAAATCAAAATCGAAATTCGGAAACAAAAATAGTGACTTTCAATTGCTCTTAAAGAGTAGATACAGATATCATTAATAGTTTTTGCCGTAAGCTACAGGTAAGCTTTTGCCGTAAGTCAAAGTCAAAAGTAAGTCTTTTTAACAATTGGCACCAGTCATGAGACGTGTTGGACTTATCTTAAACGTAATGAGACGTGTTGGACTTAAATTTTGGACTTATCTTAAAGATACAAGTCAAAATCGATCTGATGAACGACAGGTTTTTTCTTAAATTAAACTTATAAACGAAATCTCTATCAATTTTTATTTTTAAATGCAGAACAAATTATTTACAATTGTTGTTGTTTACGTCATCAGCCGAAAGGCTGTTTTAAACCTGTAGAGGTTTTACTAAGTAAAACGAGAAGTGAGGTGGTTTACCATTGCCTTCCTCACTGAGTAGAAAAGTGCGCTTATCAGCATGCCGGGCCCTCTGTAAAGCACATATTTTCCTCTCTGCAAATGACTCCTTCGCTTCATTCACACAGGGTCTGGCTGTATAATGAAATTCATTACTTTCAGAGGAGATAACTCTGATTAGTGTCTTTATCACCTCTATCTCTTCCGTTCTAAATGATTCAGTCATTTAATTGGCTGACCATGTGATAAGAAACAGAACTATTTATTTTAGCCCTGCAACGAACAGATTGAATGTAAACATTTTGACACTCCACCTGTTTTTTATGGGCGGTATTTATAATTATAAGTTCTATTTACTTAATAGCCTACCAATAAACAATTTAAAAAATTGAGTAAACAAACAAAACGGTTTTCATGGCAACCTTAACAACATATTGTCAAATAAGCCTAATCTGTTCTAATATTAAATTTTTTATTTATAAACTAATCATGTAGCCTAATATTATGCTACCAACGCTATCGATAATAAGGAAAATCTATTTTATAGGCTACTATAAAATTCAGTTAAGCTAGTATTAGCTTTTGTAATATTACTACGCTCGAAGTAGGTTACGAAATGAGTTTCCATGGAAGGCAGGTTAAACAAATGTATTTGGATTATATACAACAAATCAATCACTAAACACACTATAGTAAAAACTAAATAAAATTGAAAATAATTTTATGTCTTCGGAAAATTAAATATCCTACATATTTTATATTTTTAGATGTATATTTCATTTTATATTATAGTGGAAAAAATTGAAGCAATATGTTTCTTTATTCGTCAAAAACCAATTTTTTACTAATTATACTTAATCACTAATTTCATCGCCACCGCTACAAGTTCATTTTCATTGACATTGTTTCAAGTCCATTACGTCACTATTTAAAATAAGTACAAAAAGCTAATTTTATTCAAATTTCTGAAACGCCCTAAGTAGGTAGTATTGTTTTCGTTTAAACACGTTTAAATTTATACATTCACAATTTCTGCTAAAAATAATAATTAATATTTTTTTCTTTAATGTTTACTTTACAAATGTGATGATTATGATGATTGTAATTAAATGATATGATAGGCATGAAAAGGGCAGGGCTCCTAGTAGTACCTCCCCAAGAACTTTGACTAAAAAACTTCTGAATAATATTTTTAATAAGGTTTATTTAGTTAAATTAACAGATCTCTACTCCAGCGTCTTTCGGGATTTCCACATAGATGTAAGTTGGAAAGTGAACGTACACGTTAGTTATAGTATTTTTGTGACTTGTGAAACCGTTTATATGTGTTGGATGGAGTTTTGGACGAATGATATTTGCGAATCTGTATTTAAATATGTATATAGTAGTAATAATAATATAAGCAATATTTAATTACAATTTATTCAATGCAATATCTAGCCAAATAAGTTACACTTGAAAGTTAATACCAATCTAGAATCGTAACTTGTTGTTAATACTATAGTATTACTGAACGTTGTAATCCTATATTTAACCAACAATTTTTTTTAACGCTCGTTGAAAGGATACTGAGAGTTTCCACTCCTCAGCACAGCACAGTTAAGCGCTCTAACTGGGCCATGAAAGCGCCAAGGAAGTAATAATTTTTCAATTAAATTAACGATATTTGTACGTTTCTGCGGGACAGCGTTTTAAACTAATACAAGGTTACTACGCATGTATGCCGCATGTGCACGCATGCTGGTGTCTGTGTATAAATTGTTTCATTTATCTGTAAGGTCCGTTTCGGGATCTGGGTAAATTAAATAATTAACGAGCTATACGTAGTTTAAAATTGAAGTGTTTATTACAACTAAAAATTAAAACAAATTAGGTTTCTAAAATCTACAAGTAAATTACAATTTAATTACTTATAATAAAAAACCAACTAATTATAATTAAAACTAATAATCATAAATAAACTTAACCAGTTTACTAAATACTACTTACAAAATGATACTTAATTAACGTCAAACAATACACTGTAAAACTGACCTACTCCAAACGTTCCCTAATTCTTCTGAAGGGTTCCGAATAAATCTTAACAAACTGCAAACAAATTATAATCGAATAAAACCGCTGTCCTGCAGAATCGTACAAAAATGCCATTTTGCTAAATAGGTACTCGACTCTTTCGCAACACCTGTACAACAATAGGCAGACTTACCTGTACAATAAAAACCGTTTATATTGTACATTAGATTTCTATTTTTTTCTTGGAAACCCTATTTAATAGGTACTCTTATTATTTACGTTAATATTTTTAAAATCTCGGTCCTCCTCGGAAATTCTCGAACACACGTTCCTTTTAGATATTGTAACAAAATTTTTAGAGTGCCAGAAGTGTTTAAATATATTCTAAATATTCTTTTAACCTTGCAACTAAATATCAAATTTTAAAAATTGGAAAAAAAAACTAATTACCTGATCTTTGAAGCAGTGGTAATGTAACACAATACAGAGATATAGGTCCTGGGTTAGATTATCGGCTTTGATTTAGAAAATTTAACACGTTATAACCCAATTATATTATTAAATTACCCATTATGGTGCCTAATAACCGGATTAATGGAGCTTGAAAAAAGAAAACGGTAAACAGCTTAATTTGTCCAACAGAATCTACACCTTAACAAACTAGAGACTGCAGATGAGAGCGAAACATAGTGAACTAGATCACAGCACAAAGCCAATTAATTGACTCGTTAATCGTATCCTGCGTTTTCACGTTGTGGTCTCGCTGTGGATGACAGCCTAACAAAAAGTTAGCTGGAGTTCGGTGTAACAGAGTGTAACATAGCGAGGGGCAAAGGGGCACCTCACATCCGACCTTGGCTATTATAGGCTAGATCCCATCTGCAGTCTTTAATTCGTTGGGTTCTAGCTAAATTTTATAGTACTATCAATTTAATTTAAACTTTCAAATTTTAATGATTTTAACGATAATTTTTTTGCAGAATAATTGCTTGCTAGCATATTGACATAAATTTATATTGTTGTTTATGTCAACAGCCGAAAGGCTGGTTTGAACCTCTAGAGGTTTTACTAAGTAAAACGAGGAGTGAGGTGGTTTACAATTGCCTTCCTCATAAATTTATATTAGACTTTATTTAATTTTAAAAAAATAGCTTTTGTCACAATATAATACCTTGAGAATAAAACATAAAGTTTTAATTACAAAATGTCGTAGAATAAAACAAAGCGAGTGCCTTCAATTCGAGACCAGTCGCTCATATCTAATTACTAGAGATAATTTAATAAACCGCTGTAATTCATTGAATAACTTAACTTCCTTTAAAAGATTTCTCAGACTTAATGTTTAAAATTTATTTTATTTAGAAGGGAACGTGGTTCTTTGTTACGTCGTAAATAACAGTCGAGTTACTTTCATAATCCCGTTTTAAACACTGCTCTATATGGCTAATTTTGTGTCTCAAAGTCATAACTAAAGCATAACTTTATAACTTTTCCATAGATGCTTATCGAATTAAATTAAGTATAAATCAGTTATTAAATTTGAGTGAAGATACACCAGTGTAGAACAACCTGTTTGGTTAGTTTAGTAGTACATAGTAACACATTTACACGTACCACACATTTTTCAAATTCTATCTTACACAAATCAACTACGTCTCTGAAAGTTAATTAAAATATGGAATAATAACAAAGATATTTAATTTAATAATTAGCAAACGATATCTGTGTTCGTGTTTACTTTAATGACTCATCTACAGAAGTTACATTTCAAGTTTTCTTAATTCAACAACTTTTCTTTATTGCGGCGTTTGTTTTACGCGGATTATTTAGAAAGTGGAAAGGAAAAGTTTATCTTAATTAATGGATTTGAGTGTCCTTGTAAGTTGGCACGGTAACGAATGTAAAGTGCCTTGAGGCTATACAGAAACAAGTAAAATTGCTTGCGCGTTAACTTTGTTCTTTTCTTAAATATATAAAAGACAAAGCTTTTATTCCAGGCCACTGATATCATTTTTATTCTGTCCATGTGAAAAATGTACTAATTTTCTTATTTTACTTAACTTACGGCTGCATTACAATCTGTTAATTTTATTTACAAAAATAAACTATGATGGTAATAAAAATATAAAGTAAATCAAACACCTTTTGATTTCTAAAATAATTACAATAAAAATATAAAAGAATATTCTATTTAATTTAGGTTAAAGAATCCTCTACAAAGTAAGCACAGATATCAAAAATCTTTTTAATGTTACATTTTCTGCCTCGACTATTTTGTAATAAGTTACATGTAAATTTTATTGTTGGAACTGTTTATTCAAGTGCCAAAAAAAGAAAACAAATAGGCCAACCATATTTTAGGTTAATTGAACAGATCATGGTTACTTTATTAACTCTACAAATATAATTGCCTGGTTACCTGATTACATGTAAATTATTCTTAAATTTTTATAAAAGTTCACTTGACACATCACAAAAAACCGATGGGTGATGGGTAAAATCTGACTATTCCTTAACAAATTAGAGACTGCAGATAAAGGCGGAGCATAGTGACCTAGATCACAGCACAGAGCCAATTGACTTTCGTTAATCAAAAAAATATAACGTAAAATGCGTTGTCACGTTGTGGTCTCGCTGTGGATGACAGCCTAACAAAAAGTCAGCTGGAGTTCGGTGGAAGAGAGTGTGGCATTAATGAAGGGGTAACCTCACATCCGACCTTGGCTGTTATTGGTAACATCTCATCTGGAGTCTTAAGTTCGTTGGGTAAAAGAAAATTGAATTCAGTATGAAAAATATCATTAGAATCACATAGTATTATGCTCTGTGCCAAAAAATATTTGTGTTTTTCCTCACTATTATAAATTATTATTTAATAGGTAATAATTTGTAGAAATTATTGTATAACGTTTTTGGGGTACACCTACAATAATTTAGTTTTTGCGTTTCAGTTTATGTAGATCCCATAATTAAAAATGATAATCTGTAACAAAATCATATTTCAAATATCTTAACTGTGACGTAACATTGGCCATAGATGACGACTCGGCACAAAGTTGAATAGGTAACAGGCCTTTTGTAGTTCAGTAAAAGTTCTTTTACAGGAAAATACTACCAAAAATGGAAATTAAATTTTACAATGTGATGGTAGTACCAACTTTAATATATATGAATCCGAATCATGAGTTCCATCGAAAAGAAAATTATGTAGAACACATGGTTTGAAAATGATGATTTTACGAGAAAGACTGGACCAGGGAAGATGGATTTTTAACGTCGATATTTGACAAGAATTAACGATGAAAAGAACGCCATTAAGGACCGAATATGACAATATAAAGCGAAATGGAAATAAAATGTCGGAAGTATGGATTATGATAGACATCCAACCGGAACTATGGAACATAAACCAAGAGAAAGCTGATATGTAAGGAGGCTGAGTTAGCATTGAAGTTCCTTAGGACTGAAACAGCCGGTACGCTTAAACTTTATTAGGAGACGACAACAAGTTCTTATGAAAATGTCAATAACTGATCAATCAATATTTACTATGTTGAAACAAAAAAAAATCAATTTTTAAAAAGCTTTTTTAATATATTACAGATTTGTCAATTACTTTATTGGGAAAGCCTTCAAAAGTGTTGGCTATTCTGAATACAAAATGTTAAAGTTCACCAACTGACCAATTCATTCAATCATTCACTCTGACTTCACAATTATTTGGAGATCTGAAATTTGGCACTCCTATCTTCTTAGGGGTTGAAGAGAAAAAGAAAAGCATTTGCGCTTAGCAAGAAGGCGTCAAACCTTAATAATGCAATTTACCTTTAAACTATCAAACAGCTCCAATTCTAAAAATCGGTTAACGTATTCTTTACTTGAACCTAAGAAAATTAAAGCATTCAAATTTTTATCTTAATGGGTAGAAAGAAGGTATCAATAATACACCAGAAAAATTTCTATTTGTTATTATATTTTTACAAATTTTCACGTGGCACTGTAATTTGTCGAAAACAGAAACCTGAAAGAATATGAAAGCGCCAGAAAATAGCAAACAAATAAAACATGTCTAGCATAGAATTGTATCTCGGTAAATATTAATTGTTAACCACTAGAAAATAAAAAGGGGTTATGTATCTAGCTAAATCGTAATCGTTACCATTCAAGAGTACCTGTCTATTGTAAATCTTACACACTTATCTTCGAAAAATTAGCCTAATGTAGCATTAGGTTTATATCTTAGGTAAAATTAATTTCTTAGAAAATCAGAGAAACCATAAGTTTATTGGTTCGATTAATTGTAATTGTTGCGTAATTTAAGATAGAAAAAATTGTCCGTTAGCTATGACTAATTAAAGTATACATTTCAAAAATATAAAATTATGTAAATTACTCCTCTGAGTAAAAACGTCGTCTGCATCACGAAGTGACGTATCTCAAAAAAATCGAAATTTGAGTTAGGTCACCTATGAATGTGTCTGGGTGTACTCTACAATATCACGAACTGACTTATCAATATCTTTATTATTAACAAAGATACGAGCAATAATGTTTCTGTGTAACTCACGAAAAGTGATGAATTGTACATCACGTACTGACGTATCTTGAGATACGTCACTTTGTGAAACTTGTATTGTGTCCTCACTCTGTCGTATCTGTAGATTCGTCAGTTTGTGATGCGGTCGCTTACCTAATGGAACCGAAACTGTATGTGACGTATTCGAATAAGTACATTATAAAATAAAACTAAATAATACAATTTTTATGTAGGTATCTCCTTGACTGGGTTAGGCAACAATCGTCAGGATATATATTATGATATCCATATTCCACGCAGAAGTACATTTCTAATTTACTTTTAACTGAATACGCACTTAGTTTACATTTTTATGGATGGAGCACTGATAAATTACCTTAATCGAATTATACCATTGTACCGGGTCCCATGTTCGATTCTCGGTCAGGTCTGGAATTTTTTTCATCACTCATTTTCGTACATCATCATTCTTCACCGCCTGCATTAGCAGAAATTCCAAAATAGTCAGACGTAAATATATGTAGGCTACCCATGATTACTCGCTTTTTATCAGTATGTTAGTAGACGTTTGCGGGTGTGTTTTTGGTTTGATAAATCTTAGTTTACTGTCGTAAGGTTATATTGTAACAAAAGAAGAGTCGTGGGAAGCGATTTGTTTCGATCTGCTTAAACCAATTGAATGAAAAAGAGGTAAAAAATGTGTTTCTCTTTTTTGACGGATGCAGTGACCAAAGTAAAAACTTAATAATAGCCATCATGCTGTTGTATGTTGTCCCTATTTCGACTAATATGAAAGTATTTCCCTGAGATTTTGTGAGCCTTTCCACGGACAAAATGAGGGTGGTTCATGACATAGTAGGTCTACTATAAAGTCTGCTATTGAACGTTCAGGTGATTTATTTGTACCGTCTCAACTTATTCCTATTTTTAAATTAGCTTGTAAAAAAAACAACATTCCTTATCAATCCACTACAGTATGAAGATTTTATCGATTTTAAAGAAATTTTTAAGGAATTAAGAGTAGGCCTATTGTTAAACAGAAAAGATTCAACAGGCGAGAAAATAAACTGGTTGCGTGTGATGGAAATTCATGTTCCCAAAACCTCGCCAGATACAATTAATTTATTTTAAGAACAGCCACTTTGTGATGAATATTGGCATTTTAATATTGGAAAGCTAAAGTCAATAAAGAATATTGAACCCAAAAAATTAAATTTAGTGCCTGCACAAATTACAAACGGTAAGTACAAAGATTTGTTATCTTTATGTAATGCAGTGCCACTCGTCGCCAAGTTGGAAGAACACAAGAACTTTTAAAGAAATTTACCTCATTCAAATTAGAACAAAGAATTTAATGCCTTTTATAAATCTTTAAAACTAATATCATTCAGCTTATAACTATTACGAACGTTTATGCCGACGAAGTTACTTTCGGTTTCCAGGCATTGCCAACAAAACATTTTGTTATCGTTTGTAATGGAGTAGGCTTACTAAATAAAATTTTACTTTTTGATTACTAATAATAACGTAATGTATCATTATTTTAAGTTTCTGTGTTTTTTTTACGTGCGTATTTTGTATATTTTGCTATGTAGTTACTAAACAGCTTTCAGGTAACCCTATAGTGTTACTGTAAGTGTCATTGTCCAGTAATAAACAATTTTTTTAAATATTTTGCATCAGTTTATGATGTCATTATTTTCCTAAAAAGTAACATTCATCAATGAAATTAGTTAACGCTTAGTAGTTTCGTAGTATTATTTTAAAGCTAT
Organism: Catonia carolina; assembly: GCA_035578175.1. NCBI lineage: Eukaryota > Metazoa > Arthropoda > Insecta > Hemiptera > Achilidae > Catonia > Catonia carolina. The sequence continues at coordinate 378,134,741 of JAQMRL010000001.1, forward strand.
TGGTATGTTTTTTTAGAAAATAGCAACTACAAAAAAAATTTTTTTTGTACTTATTTTGTTATGCATTGTATTAACAAATTTTCTTAAATATGTATTTTTTTTGTAATAAATTAGCTAGTTGTCTGTTTTAATATAGAATTTATACTAAAAAGAGTAATCATGTGTTTGTTAGTATTAATTTTCTATCAGGATACTTTTATCTATAGAGATACGTCATTTGTTTATATTTCATAATACGTTGCCGTGAATCACGTACTGTCGTAACTCGACAAATTTATACATTATTGATAAAAATCAATAACTTACATCAATATCATATAAATAATAAAAAATACAGTCTTTTGTTGATTATTTAAAGCAATAGTTACGGTTTTATTGTAATTAATTGCTGAGATGTAGAGTGGAGAACTAAACGCAAAACTTTAAACGGCTCTCCTAGAAAAACAAGATTTTTGAGATACGACGGTTTGTGATGCAGCCGACGAAAAATTAGGAAGACTAAAGTATACTGCAAAAGTTTATTATTACTGGCAAAAAAATAACAAATTTTAATGAAATATGATGTAACAATATCAAAAACAATAATTTTTTTAGCTATTATTTTACAAATTTACCTTGATATCATATTATACATGTACATGCTGCCCTTATTCTAATCATATTGGTTATTCTTATAATATAATATATTTGTGTAAACACCTGTAATGATGGAAATACTAACCATGTTTTCGTTATTATAAAACAACAACAAAGGCAGCCAACCCACAATATTTTATTTTACAATACAAAAAGAGTTCGTAAAATAACTTCTATGTTGTTTTTTATGTCACACTGTCTCTAAATAAAAATATAAGAAAGCTAGACTCTTCAATAAACAATCCATTTCGTCTTGTATTTACTTTTGTCTTCTCGTACTCACGATCTTTACATTTTTATCTTCAAATATGGAATTTATTTATTTTATTGGAAAGCTGGTTTAACTGAAGGTCGATTTTCAGATTTGATTTTACTTTTGAACACTTCCCTTCATGAATATTTCATAAATTGAAATGGATGTAGTTCACGGATTACACAGAATTCTAAGTACCCTAATACTAATGAATAATATTCTAAAATAAATAAATAATGTCTACAGCCACGACTTAGGTCGGCAGCAATGATGGGTAGTGGTGAAACAAAATGGCATTTTAATTGCCTTAATGCTGCACCATTTTTATTTTTATATTTTCCTCACATAAACAGAATTCAGTTGATAAAAACACATAATATTAACAGAAAACGAAACGCGTACGTAAAACAGATTACGAGAGAACATAAACATTACAAATAACACTTTCTTCTTTCACAGTATTTTACTTATTTTTACTTTCTCTTGCCTATATGAATACATAGGAAGGAAAGTTTGCCCATAATAGTCAGGTGGAGTGTCAAATTATTTTCAATCAATCTGTTCTTTGGAGGGCTAAAATAAATAGTTCTTTTTCTTATCACATGGACAGCCAATTAAATGACTGAATCATTTAAGAGTAGAAGTAGAGGTGTAAAAGAAGCTAATCAGAGTTATCTCCTCTGATAGTAATGAATTTCATTACACAGCCAGACCCGGTGGTGAATGAAGTGAAGGTGTCATTTTCAGGGTGGAAATTGGATGCTTTTCAGAGGGCCTGGCATGTTGATAAGCATATAATTCCACTTAATGAGAAAAGCAATTTTGTAAACCACCTCATTCCTCGTTTTACTAAGTAAAACCTCTAGAGGTTCAAACCAGCCTATCGGCTGATGACCTAAACAACAAACATGAATATATAAGAATGAAAGTACCTATTGTTTTCATGACGATTTTTTGAAATCGAGTTTTCACCGGATATACACATTTTCAGGACCCCTGAACCCAAAAAAACATGTTTTCAGCTATTGGTCTGTGTGTTTGTGTGTGTGTGCGTGTGTGTGGGTGTGTGAGAGAGTGTGAGATTGTGTGTGTGCGTGTGTGTGTGCGCGTGTGTGTGTGTGCGTGAACAAAATATCTCAAGAATGAAACATCGTATTGTGACATCGGATTTGATCAAGATTTGGATAAAGAAGAAATTTGGCAAATTCAAAGCAGTTTGCGGAAATACAGTATTAGCAGAACCCTAGGCAGAAAAAACAAGAAAAGGAACTCAAATAAAATTTTACAAGATGATCGCTGTCCCAGTCCTACTTTATGGAAGTGAGTCGTGGATCAGTAACAGACCACAAGAGAGTAGAGTACAGTCAGATGAGATGCTATTCCCGCGAAGAACAAAGGGTTGCCTTCGTAGGGACCAAAATTAAGAAATTCGGACATAAGAACGGAACTGGTTGTTTACAACCTGAATAGGAAGATTGCGGGATATCGAAATCTATGAAGGAAACACGTAGAGAGAATGCTTAAGAAAAGGATCCTCCTCTATGTTTTCCAATACAGACTGATTGGAAGTAGAGACGTTGGGAGACCATGAGAAAGATGGCAATAATTCAATAGTTTGTCGCTGTTGGGAGTTGGAACGGGCGGGACCCCAATCCTTGACAATGAGAAGAAGAACAACAAATTTATATTGACAATGTACTAAATGTATTGATATGAGAAATTATCCAGGCTTAAAAATATAAAAATTTAAAAGATAGTTAGTTGAAAAATCGACGATAAGGAAGAAATTACTAGATCAAATTAATTTTTTGTTTTATGAAATATTATGAGTCGTAAATTTTTTACGCGACATCTAGAGGAAGGAAATGTTAAACGAAGTGTTAAGAACTTAAGAACTATAAACAACTTTGAAGTAAAATAATCAAAAAGTATATATAGTTTTTAATTATTTATTTGTATGACATAAACGTAGATGAAAAAAGTGGTTTGATCACTGCATGTTTTACTTTTCGTGCCAAATCACCAAATTATCACCAAATAATTTAATATTTCCCAACGTTGTGCAATGTCTCCAAAAAATATTTTCGTTATTTTTGGTGTTTTTTTTTTATTATTCCTTATCAATTTACTACCACATTGGATCACTCTAGTCAACTATTAATTTTGGTTGTTTTGGAGTTTATTTGTCCAAAAGGCTTTCATCCTATCAAACCTCTATTTCCTTAATTCGTCTAAATCACTCCTTCTCCAGCTGGTCCCTTTTTTATTTTATTATTTTATATTATTGACAAAATATTTAGCCAAAATATATCAATAAATTTATTTATTTATCATTATTGTTGCTATTATTATTATTTATTTTTATGCCTACATTGGGGCACTTGAAACAATTCACAAAGAACGAAGTCTTCAAAATATTAGCTAGAGTAATTAAATCTCTTCTGTTTCGAAAACTTTTTCATTCTTTCCGAGCTGGCTGTCCTACGTTCGTCATTTATGGTGTATTGTTGTCGTTCAAATGTTTTTAGTTTAAGTCTCGTGTTTCTGTATCTTAGAATCCTCTTCTTTTCTCTGACTTCTAATTGTTGCATTGTTATACCTAAATCTTTCAAATCATTCTAGATCTCTTTGAATCTATTTATTTTTCCTGGTTTTGTTTTTCCATAAGCAGTTGAAAAGTTTTGTAAGCCTGTTATTTGGAAATCTTGATACATGATCAAAAAATTCAACTCTCCCTTTTTGCATCACATCTAGGTCAGTAATAGTTATTGAATCGCTTTTCCGGTAAACCACTTTGTTAGCCAATGATCGCCATCATCTATCTACTTTGTGCTTTTTTTATAATTTGGTTATTTTAATTCTTTTATCCTACTGCCTTTTACAGTTTATCTAACATCAGTTTTGTGTTCAACTGGAAAAGTTTCACTAGCATAGATTGCTTCTAGTTTAATAACGGAGTGGTGGTGCCTGAATTCATTAGTTATAATTTCTTTTTATTAGTTATATACAGTACTGTAATAATTTACTGAATTTTAAATTCAATAAAACTCGTTTATATTACCTAACGCAGACATTTTATGATCTGTAATAAAACGAAACAATTGACAAGTTTTAATATGTATGAGAGAATAATTAAAGTTTTTATTACCTTACATTTACAATATGTTTTTATAGTTTAGAATAATTCATTCAATCCAATAAAGCTACTTATTCCTTTTGATTTTTGTATTTAACTAAAGCTGGAATGTTTTTACGTTGTTATCTATGTTTTAGAACTTACATACATGTATTAGATTATTAAACACCTGGAAAACACAAATAATTGAAACAGTTTTAATAAAAACTTAAAGCTTAATTTTCTACAAAGAAAACTAGTATTAAAATATAACAAGAGAAACATGTTTTCATATGTGAAATGCAACATTTAAGCTTCATTTAATCCATCTAACTCTCTTTCGTATTTATGTCAACCTTGTTATACTGTAGTCTACATAATTTGACTATAATTTTACGCGACACGTTAAATTGCTTGAATATCACATTTCATCATGTCGGTTTACAAAGGAACTACAATACGGTTAACTTCAATCAGGTAAATTTGTACGTCAGTTCAATCCATTTGAGTAGAACTTTACAAATAGTCAGAAAATATGAAAATATTAATACACAATTAAACACATTTCACTTATAGTACTGGCTTACACATACTGCTTTAACAAATTAATCATTTTTTTTAATACCTCGTAATTAACTTTTATCTTTAATACTTGTTTTATTGAAATATGGTTCTGTTAAAAAGTTGTTCTTCTGAATAACAATATAATTTAAATTATTAGAGCATGAAAATAATAACAAATTGGTGTGTACTTCAAACAATATCCCCAATTTATAATATTTTTTTCCAATAACAATAACTTAATAAATTATAAACATCAAACACATTTTTTATCAGACATCACAATTTCAAAACATATGAATCAATTTATGTCCTTGACATCAAACTACCTCTGATGGAAAAAACACCGGTAAGCATACTTTATAAAATTGGATTTGAATATTAATATACATAAAAATAAACAGTCTTGATCATCTTAGCCACCCATGAAAAACTTTTTATAAAATTCTTTCCAAAAATTCACAAGATAAATCCACCAAAAATCAGCTACAACACTGTTGAAAATAAACTAGCATTCGAAAGAAAATAAAAGATGAAAAGCTATTAAAAATTTAAATCCCATAGGTCGTAAAAAACAATGATTACTGAACGAAAATGTAATACGTATAATAAGTAAAAAATGTAAAAGTTATAAATTTCTCTTTACGCTCGTTCATTCTTTCCTGTCAACAGTCCACATTTATAGTTCTTTGTTATTATAGAAGCAGTCAAATTTTCATTTCTCTTCTTTCAAAATAAATAAAAGAAAAATAATTGTTTCCAACAGCTCTTATTTTTTCTTAAGAGTTGTTGCTTATTTTTTAACTTAATATTTCTCCAATGTGTCTACTGTATTGACAGTAGAGATCTGGTTACAATAAAAAGAAGTGAACTTATATTCTCCTCAACAGGTTTATAAAGCGTGAATACGAAGTAAATAAAGATCAATAACACTATAAAAAAATTAAATCGTAAGAAAGAAATTTTATGAATTCTCTTTCAGTTCTTAGAGCCAATAATAAACTATTAATAAATTTCTTCAAAGAACACCAAGTAAAGAGAGTAATGCACTCAACCGTCTGACAAAATTTTTTGTGATACCACACTTGGGCGTCTTAAACAAACATATTTCTAAAAATTAACCCATAAATATTTTGACTTCTACAGCCGTGTCTTTCTTCTACTACGGTTAGAAAAGACACAAAAGAATAACAAAAAAGTTGTATTTTTAGATGCTAAAGGTAATAATATCAATTTTGTTATTGTAAATATATCTTCAACAGTTCTGTTATTAGTTTAAGTAAGTTTTAAAATTTGATTGTTTTTCCAATTTTTTTCATAAAATAATTCATCATGAATGAGTTAATTTCGTTATTAATGAGTTACTTGCCGATGACCTGATGCTACAGGAGAAAGAGGATGATCTGCAGAGAGCAATCTTCATGTTGAAAGAATTCTGCAAAGAATATAAGTTGACAGTTTCGATAAAGAAGACAAAAATAATGGCATTCAGGAGGAAGGAGCCAGTCAGAAGCAAAATTGTTGTAGACAATAATATTTTGAAACCGATGTCCAACTTTCAGTTTCTAGGTTGCAACATTACATACCAACAGGATATAGATGCTTGCAATAAGATGCACCGATTTCAGCAAATAAGCGGAACTATCCACCGAACCTTAAAAAATAGCACCAGCAAAAACACGAGGTTGAGATTTTCTAAAACAATAGCAATGCCGACCCTACTCTATGGCAGTGAAACTTGGGTGCTATCGAAGCGACAGGAGAGTAGATTGCAAGCATCTGAAATAAAATTTCTTCGACATACATATAGGTGTAGTAGAGCAGATCGTTACTGAAATACCGAGATAAGGAAAGAACTCAACATCTTCTCTATAAATGATAAGGTATCTCAGAACTGAATGCAGTGGTTGGAGCATGTGAGCAGAATCATGAAATATAGGATAGCTAAGCAAACACTGAGCTATAAACCGGAGGGAAAGAGATAACGAGGTCGCCCGAGAAAAAGATAGGCAGATTTTAGAGGTTCGGAACAGGCAGAGAATCTAATTCATGAAAGGCAGAAGAAAAAGAATTATTGAGTTTTATATTCCTTTTTCGATTAAATAATAATTAATAAACCTAGTCAACATTAGAATATTAATTGAGTTGAAGACATTTTTAATTTATTAGTTATATTAAATTTTTAATTTAATTTTATAAGATTTTTTCAAACTAAGCAAAATGATAAAAAATTTCACAACGATCTTAAATTCAGAGTACACTACACAATACTCAAAACAGTGGTATAACAGCTTAGAAATGGTAATATTTTTTTAATAAAAAAAGTAGAGACCAGGGAAAGTAATAGTCTAACCGTAACAGATTAAGGATCTAATTATGTATTACCACGGTTTGAAATTCGAAAATAAAATTGGAAGCGTTGTTGTTTTCCAGTACAATTTGAACATGAATGAGAAAATTGAATTTCTTTCAACACTATTACTTCTCATGGAATTGAACTTGTAATCGAATCACTTTAATTTTGTTGATACCAAAACTCTATACGTTTGCAACATGGTGGTATAGACCTGTATGTGTTGAATTTTTAAAAAGTTGGTTGAAGTTTGTTAAGTAAACTTCCTTACTGTATACCGTATCTTTAATATTTTAGCTTTACTTAACCTTTACTAACATTTAAAATGTAGTTCTTTTTCACTGGTAAACTTGCAAACCTTGAATTAAATGAATGAAAAGTTTTTCCTAGTCCTGTAAATAAATTAATAATAGCTACTAATATTAATTTTACATCTTCGAATTGATTGTTCTATAGAAAAAAATCTGGGGTTAAACACTCACACAAGTCTCTCTTGCCAATGTGAATAATGAACAATATAACCTAATATTAGTAAATAAAACATTAGATGTAAACAAAGAAATTAATCTCAAAAAACATAACCTAATTTTAATCATGAGTGAATGGTGCAAAATGAAAATCAACCTCAGTTTGGCCTAATGACACAAAAATTACTCTTTGACGCTAAACTAGGCTCTGTATAAAAATTCTTAAAAAAAGTTATATATCTTAATTTCCTATAAATTTTATTACATATACTTTTCTCGTAAAATGCGTACTAAAGCTGAAATCTTAAAATATCCATTTTTTCAGATTTTCATGAAAAAGAAATCATTAATTATCGCTAAACTAAGCGTTATACAAAGAAATGTTTGAAATAAATGTTGTAGATTTTTCAAAATTGTCTACAATCTTTGTTATGTAGGCCTACATCTTTGCCCTAAAATGCATTTTACGGACACAATCTTAAAAAACAATAATTTTTTTTTCTACAAGAGCTTTTAGTGGTCTCCACGAATTTCTGGAGACATGGCGTCTACCCTATTTGTAGAACAGAAAAAATGTAGTAACTTAGGTAATTTAAAAAAAATCATAGGAGCCGTTTTTAAAAATTGCAAAAAGTGAAAAATGTCACGAATAAACTACATTGTCCGGTTGACATGAAAATGGACATGAAAACAATACTTTCTTTCCTATATATTCATATCGGCAAGGGCAAGTATAAAGAATAGCTTTTAGTTCTTTTAGGTCTGATTTTGGCTATGTAGTTTAATAATTGAAGTTCTAGGGCATCAAATAAATTACAAAAACATGTTTATGACATTAAAAACTGGAATAGGAACTAGTGGTTTAAAATTAACGAAACAATCATCATCATAAACTATACAAATTAGGCTTCCTGGTCTGTTACGGCTCAAAATTTAGTAGCCCGTGATTTCATGAAGAAGTTGGTACCCATCTCTTCCAAGTTCGTCCAATACAACGTTCCCCGGTTGGCTTTTAAGTAAATACCTGTTAGAGTGTCCTTTCATCTCACATCCACGATAAATTACTATACAACTCTTGCCTGTATTTTAGAACAGTTGATATCAATTTGGTAAATTATTTTCTTTATGAAATTGATAGTTTCGATATGATTTTATATATAATAGCTTGTTCGCTAATTACAGCTGTGAACGTTGGTTCATATTTAGATGAAAATCTCTCAGTTTTAACCTTAGTCTTTTACATGTGTATCAAGTATGTTTAGACCAAGTAAGGTGTCAATGTAAGTGCATTCTTAAGTAGTTCACGTCTATAAACATCATTATTGTTTGTTTCTCATTATTGTTTATGTTTTCATAATTGTTTGTTTAGTTTATTAGAACTATACAAAATGTAATTTCACAATATTCCAGTAATATTCCAATTAAAGCTCAAGAATATGTTTGTTGAACTCAATTCGGAATGTCTAAAGTGGAAGCCTCATAAAATTTAGGATATCGTGAAAATTGTAAAACATAATTTTCCGACTTAAGGGGACACGGGAGTCCTATACTTCACCATACGTACTACTTATTGAACATTTTCTCCGCTTGTACTGCTTAGAACTTTCTGCATTTTTTCTTATAATATTATTATGCTTTTATATACATTTTGAATAAAAGAGTGTTGTAATATTTTGGTTTTTAACAAAGATAAAAAATTTAATTCGGCTCACCTTTCTGATATATGAAATTTTGAAACATTTATAGCTCTAAAATAATTTAGAAAGCATTTAATGCACATGTTATTTGTAGAAGCTCTGCATCCTCATGTAGGTTAACTACCCTGTAATTTTAATCAAAATTTTTTGAGTGCTTGCTGAGAAAATGTTCCTTTCGTGCTAAAAAATGAAATTTTCAGAAGTGACAAAAAACTGAAAATTTAACTTAGGCTACATCCCAGCTTCCCAGCTTCCCAGCTTCCCAGCTTCCCAGCTTCAAAGTCACTATGATTGTATTAGCAAACTTGCTTCTTACAGTATGAAGCAAGCTGTTGAGGAGGCTCTGCTTGAAAATATATTGATTGTGACAACGGAAATAAAAATTTATCTCCAGGGTTCAACGAAACCTGGTAAAAAGGGGCTATCAGTCACTAACTTGAATAGTGTCAACCACTAGTACTGAAACAGGCAAGGTATTAGATGTGGTCACACTCACTGATTTCTGTGATTGTCTTGATAACTACTGAAGCACTATAGAGAAGTTCTAAACAATTCAAAACAAAAATATCACGATAGCTAAGTTCTAACCAATGTTACAGCAAACATTCGACTTAATGACATAAATACTGGAGAAAAGTCTATTAGCAGCACAAATTAAAAAAAAATATTAAAAATAGAAAGGTACGTACAACAACAGTAAATATATAAAATTAATCATAAGATTTTGATATATTATAAAATGTACAAACCAAAACAGACAAAAAAATAAAATTTTCGGACTCCCGCCTCCCCCACAACGAAAATTGTAATGCTCAAGCATCCTTGTTAAAGTTAAAAAATATTCTAAAAATTAGTATTCCCAAACTTCAGAATAACCTAGTTAGGAAAAAGGCACAGAAGGTAGATGGGCAAACGACAATGATGAAATGAGAGACAAAGATAAAATTCAGATAAAGGACTTTATTTAAATGAAGAAAGTCGATGACAATAAAGTTCATTAATAAAGTCCCCGCAAGGCATATTGTTAAAAACATTCCACAAGCATTCAATGAACTGTAAAAAGGTATTTAATGAACAATGGATTTTCAGCTTTGATTGCTAAAACGGAATTCATGTTAATAATTGGTTCCGTTTATCTCTAAAAATAGCTGCTTTAAAAATGTTTTATGGCTGTTTTTCTTAAACTTTAAAAAAATTGTAATAATTACTTGTATTGTTTAGGGTAAAAGAATTATGATTATTTATTTTGATGAAAAATATCATGAAAATCGATGAAAAAATGTCTTTCGAAATATTCTTTGATTAACCAGCATTAAAATGACGATTTAAATTTAAAAATAATAAGCGCAGTAAAAGAACGCAATAAAGTAGAGTAATAACTAAACAAAATAAATCTGGTGTGAAACACTCACACAACTTTCTCTTACCAATGCAAATAATTAACAATATAACCTAACATTAGTAATAAAACTTGAAAATAAACAAAAAACTAGCCTCAATAAACATAACCTAATTTTAATCATGAGTGAATGACGCAAAATGAAAATCAACCTCAGTTTGACTTAAAAATACGAAAAATCACTCTTTCACGCTAAACTAGGGTCTGTAAAGAAAAATTTTCTAATTAAAAGTTGTAGACCTTTAAATTTTCTATAAATTTGATTATACACTTTTGTCGTTAAGTGCATAATAAAGCTGAAATCTTTAAAAAGTACATTTTTTACACATTTTCGTGAAAAAACTGAAAATCGCTAATTACCGCTAAATTAACCGTTATAAAAAAAAGATTGATAAAAAGGTGTAGGATTTTAAATTCTCTACAACAATTATTACATTCATTTTTACTTTCTCTTGCCTATATGAATATATAGGAAGGAAAGTATTGTTTTCATGTCGATTTTTCGAAATCGAGTTTTCACCGGATCTATACGTTTTCAGACCCCCTGAATCCAAAAAACATGTTTTTAGCGATTGGTCTGTGTGTGTGTCTGTGTGTCTGTGTGTCTGTGTGTGTGTGTCTGTGTGTGTGTGTGTGAACAGAATATCTCAAGAACGGAACATCATACGAACTTGAAACTTGAAACTTAAGTTACATACCACTACCGGACGCGACACGAACATTTTCATCAAAATCGGTCAACCGGAAGTAGTAGTTTATTCGTATAATTTTTCAGTTTTTTGCGATTTTCTCAAAAACTGGTCCTACGATTTTTTTTAAAATCGCCTATATTACTCAATTTTTTATTCTCTACAAGATAGGGTAGGCGCCATGTCTGCTAAAATTCTCGGTGAGGCTCTTTTCACGTAAAAACGTTGTTTTTTTAAGATTACGGCTTTAATATAAATTTTAGCGCAAAAACTTATATAATAAAAGTTGTAGAGAATTTAAAAACCTACAACTTATGTTTCAAACATTTTTTTGTATGACGCTTAGTTTAGCGGTAATTTGCGATTTTCTGTTTTTTTCTCACGAAAACGTGAGAAAAATCGATTTTTTTAACATTTCGGTCTTAGTATGCATTTTACGACAAAAGTGTATATAATAAAAGTTATATAAAATTAAAAGATCTACAACTTTTGTTTAGAGAATTTTTCTCTACAGAGCCTAGTTTAGCGTGAAAGTGTGATTTTCCGTTTTTTTTAAGCCAAATTGAGTTCGATTTTCATTTTGCGTCTTCCACTCATGATTAAAATAAGGTTATGTTTTTGAGGTTAGTTTTGTTCATTTCTAATGTTTTAATACTAATGTTAGGTTTATTGTTAATTATTTGCATTGGCAAGAGAAAGTTGTGTGAGTGTTTCACACCAGATTTTTGCATTTAAATGCATATTAAATCGCAATCTTAAAATCAACAACTTTTTTACGAGAAAGCAACCTCCCAAAGAATTTAGCAGACATGGGGCCTACCCTATCTTGTAGAGCATAAAACATTTAGTAAATGAGGGGATTTTTAAAAAATCGTAGGAGCTGTTTTGATAAAATCGCAAAAAAGTGAAAAATTACACGAATAAACTAGCTACTACTTCCGATTGACCGATTTTCATGAAAATGTTCGTGTCGGGTCCTCTAGTGGTATCTAACTTAAGTTTTAGGTTTAAATTTTGTACGACGTTCTGTTTTTAAGATATTCAGTTTACACACACACCAATCGCTAAAATATGTATTTTCGATTCAGGGGGTCTAAAATCATGTAGATCCGGTGAAAACTCGATTTCGAAAAATCGATATGAAAACAATACTTTCCTTCCTATGTTTTATATTCATATAGGCAAGAGAAAATAATAATAAGCGCACTGGAAGAACGCAATAAAGTAGAGTAATAACTAAACAAAAATATAATAAATGTGGTCTTCAAAAGGCTAAATAAGATAATAACTGAAGGGATGTTACGAACTTTAAAAGTTAAAATTTACATAACGATTTTAATCCGCCTGGCTGCTATAAAAGTCTATTGATATGATATGTAAAACAGTTTTGTAAGAAAGTAGGCTCTTGGGGTTTCCTTTGAAAATAGAAATGGTTGACTAAAATGAAAGATAAACTGACAAATATTTTAAATTTGATAAAAATGGTTTAATTTAAGAAATAAACGTTTCTGAAAATGATACCATTAACGGTTTCATGTATAATGCAAAATTGATCTCTCTATTTCTCTCTGATTATTTTCGAAGTGAATTAGGCATGAATTTATACAGTGACTACCAGTAGAGTTATTTATGTACATGACTATCTACTAGTAACTAATTAGGTCGACCTAAAGCCTGTAAATTAAAACACAAATAATTTATCTAATTAAAATGTTTTAGTATTAATTGTATTCCATTTATTTGAATGTTATACCATTGTAGAAACAACCAATGACACGATTTCTTACTAACCATAATAATATTACAACACTATTATTTATGTTTTTGATAAAATCAATATTTGGGAAAAAAACGAAGTGCAACAAAATATCTTGTGTTCGCAGTCTTCCAGCCAATTTAAATGTAAACAGTTCGACGTACTTTTCCAACTGAAGTTTTCCTCTCCTGTACAATATTCCATTATCCGCAAACCACTTAACGTGAAAAAATAAAAAAACTACAAACAGATGCCCTTCCTTCCCTTATTGAATCAGTTTCCATTGAAATTTACCTTTCTTTTGTTGTTTTATTAGACAAGCAAATACAACTGTTGTATTGACTTATTGATATCACTCAAACACATTTTTATAAAATATAATATAAACTTTAAAAGACATTCAAAAATTTATTTTCTTTTTATCTTACCAATTAAATTTTTATTTTACGTTCTGCTTACGATTTCTAGTAAAATTAATTTAGTCACATAGTTTTTCTCTTCTAAAACAAATGAAGTAGAGTAATTATTGCTACAACCCCATTGATATTGTAACTGATTATGATACACATAATTTATTTCCTCGCTTACAAAATCTATCTCATCTACTCGCTCATCACTTAATATTCGACTTTTTTATCACCTAAAGAAGAGAAATTTGGTGTATTTTCCTTATGGATTGATGAGTAGCTAAAACTAAAGTATTTGTCGTTTGATCACTTGTATCTCTAAGATATTAAGGCACATCTACGCTTAAGCAATACTTACTATTTGCTTTTCCAGTTCTAGAGTTCTAAAACTAGCATGCATATTTTGTAATTGATACTTCAAGTACAGCTATAAAAAATACACTTACCAAAGATAAGAAAAAGTAAAAGTGAGTAAGGAAAAAACTTGATTTTAAGGGGAAGGATAGGTAATTCTACCATAAAGTGATAAATACAATTTCTGTATCTGCCGAAGCAGCTGTGATTATAAAAGTCAGCATTATTATTCTAAATGGCATATCTTAAGAAAAGAATTTGGAGTGAGATCAGGAACAACCGAACATTACAAGCAGTGGGGATGCAATTTCTAGTATTAACTCTTTCAGTACCAACGTCCGGAAAAGGATGTCGATATAATATATAATCGATTTTACGTAGTGGTAACATCCGGCTTACCGGACGTCCGTAAGTTATGCATAAAGTGCCAACGTCCAGATAACCAAACATTTTTTCCAAAAAAATTAATGGAATAATGGATTTTGAAACCGCCTCCGTGGCGTAGTGACTAGCGCGTTAGCCTGCAAAGCGAAAGGTCCGGGGTTCGATTCCCGGCTAGGGTCTGGAAATTTTAACACGTTTAAACCACCATTAAGGTACCAAAACTTACAGTAGTTGCTAATTACCAAGCTGTCGATGCGACTAATACACAGAAAATAAACTATATTGAATATTTTTAGTGTTAGAATCATTTCTTTTTTTATGTATTCCTAATTTGTGTAAGATGCAATCTGTTCAATTTAGAACAATAAGCAACCCCATGACTCAATGAGATGAGGATGATGTGTATAACGTGTAAATGAGGTGTAGTCTTGTACAGACCCAGGCCGACCATTCCTGAGAGAGTATGGTTAATTAAACCCCAACCATCAAAGTACACCGGTAACCACTGTCTAGTATTCAGATCCGTATAAAAGTAACTACCTTTACTAGGATTTGAACCAGGAATCTTCGTCTCCGAAAATCAGCTGTTAAACACTGATTTCTTTTTTTATGAACACAAAAAAAAATTAATTTTTCACAGGAAATTTTATTTTCTGTTAAGTTGAAATTTTGGTCGGTAATGGCAGGCTTATGCCTGCAAGTTTTAAAAATAAGGGCTGGCACTTTTTGTACACCCTGATTCAAATTAAATGGCACTTTACATCAAACTTAAAAAATATTGTTTTAGCACTGAAAGATTTAAACTTTAATATACTTGTTGAAAAAACCAATAATACATTTCTTTAAATATATACTTATTTGTCACGGTAACTTTTTTTTGACACTTTTAAACTGAAAATTTAGTATTTGTTATGACAATAATATAACAATTTTTAAATATGAAGTTAAAGTTCCAAAACTTGAATTACTTGCCGGAGGCTGCAGTCATCACCACAGCCCTACATTTACCCAAGAAGATCCCTTGGCCAGAGACGTTTTAAACGTCTATTCTGAGTACACGTTATCGCCCTAGTGTACATGTTTTATATGAGGGGCTTGTCATGTAATTAAAATTTGTTGTGTATCGTTTTGTATAGTTGTTTCACGACATAAATTATGAATGAAATTTGTAAGTTTTAGTGCAACATTAAGTTCTGACGTAAAACGGGCATTGCGTTATAGCTCGTAGAATATTGTTTTGAATCGCTTGTATACGTTTCGTGAATGATGGTTTAGCAGATCCCCAAAGTTGAACTCCATATATGTCTAGATGGGTCTTAAGACTGTCTTATGTATTTTTAATTTATGTGACATGTTTAATTTAGATCGTCTATCGAATATACGTTTTACCACGTAGACAAAAGTACGTTTTTGTATACATCAAACGTTTGAAAAAAAAATTGGAAATTGGAAGGTAAACTAGTTTAGAATCTTGCCAGAACAATAAACGCTCCACAATATATCGCACTGTATGAAACATAATGAATTTTTCATTTTTTCTTCTAGAAATTTCTACATCATTATAAATTACTATATTTATATTTCATGCAGAAAACTAAAGACAATCTAAATATCTGTAATTCTTCTTTTTTACTTCTTTTCTTTTAATGCAATGAACTGACGGTATATATAAAAAACAAAACAGTAGAAATTACCCATACATATTAAAATAATATATATTGTGACACTTATTGCTAAGGTCCGTTTCGGGATCTAGGTAATTAAATAATTATTACTCTAAAGTTTACAATTACAAAGATTTATTACACTAAACGATTACAAAATAAATAATTCAACTAATTATAATTAAGGAATACAATAAATGATTTAATAATTCATTTAAAATAAATAACAAACAATAAATAACTTAATAACTTACTTAGCCTACTTACAATCACTTTTATAGATTACACTAACATACAAAACACAAACTGAATTCACAAAACTACACATTAACTTTACAATACACTCACAAAAAGACTACACAATACACACACAACAAAGGCAGTATAACCGTCGTCGATCAACACAATGCTCGGAATAGTTAACCTGCTATAACCACTCGTCGAAGATCAAACGGATACTGACTGGACCGCGCTCGGGGGTCTCCTTTTATAATCATTCACAAAGATCGTTCCAGAACAAAGTAGAGAAATCATAAAGTACAAAAATAATAACTCTTTATTAATGAATGCTAGAAAAATCCTTTTGTTAACAAATCAACTATTGTAAATAGAAAACGTAAACAACCTCATAAACAACTTCATAAAAATAGCTGTACACAATACCCTTTTATAATAGGCGTACCCTTTATTGTTAAAACTGTAATTTATTGCTGCTATTGTGTGTTGATATTTTTATTATTCCTTAACTATTTTTATGAATGAAATTAGGAACATTCGTGATCCATCTAGTCGATTCTGTTACATTATATTATTTGGAATCTTTTATTTGGTTTCAGTTAAGTGTACCCGGAACAGATAAAATTGAAATCTTTTACGTTTCCGGCTTTTTCCACATTTTTAAATTCAGAGTTTTTACATCTAATAATATATATTTTGTTGGGGTTTTTGGAGTTTTTACTCCCCAAAAAAATAATTAAAAACTTGTTAAAGCCTTACGTTATTTTATAAACGTTACCAGTTTGCATAAACATCTGTATATTTGAATGGCAAAAGACAGTTAATTCGTTTTATTTTTATTTTGTACAATATTTTTTTTGTTTTAAAACTTAAATAGCATTAGTCCAGCTGCAAAAGTAGCATATTGAATCTGTGTATTATAAAATCTAATTGTTCGTCGTGTTTATAACCTTACATAACTATTTTGCAGAACTTATGAGTGGTCTCTTTTATTTTTTTCTTCTAATTCCCGTAAACAGCAATTTTTTAAACGTAAGGAACATTTTCTTATCCAACTGTGAATGGATTTTAATAAAATTTTATACAACATTTTATACAATAGTAGGCCAATCAATGTACTGAGTTAAACAGTAAAATAATCTTTTTGAATATGTATGTTTCACTTAAATCGGAGAAAAATAAGATTTTCAAAAGAGGTAATTTCAAAAATGTTTTTTATCTTCCTGAAAATATATAAAGATGTTACTAACTCAATGGGTGTAGAATAGCCTGAAAAGTAACCACAAAAAATTGGACAGGATAACTTCAATATTTTTTGAGAAAACGTACCGTACATTAACATTACGGAGATAGGCATTCCAGGTACCCTTAAGTCCGTTAAAACATTTTAGTTTATATGCAATTCCCATATTTTTTAAATAAAATCACAATAATATTTTGATGCTAGTAATTACTTTTGAAGTGCAGTTTTCTACTAGATAAAACTAAACTGACTTTGCAAACACGTTTAAATGATGTAAAGACTTAAGTTTTCATGATTATTAATATAAGACACATCTCTTGTTGAAGCGTTGAATATTATTGTAAGGATACGTTTCTTGGGAAGTATTAATGTGATAAATTATTTGATTTTATAACCGAGCCAATTCTAACCTAATCTGTCTATCTGTCGTTGTAATGTTGGTTGGTGGATATGTAGTAAGTCTTTATGTTATCCATTAAACAGTTTATGACTTAGTCGATTTTAGATTGAAAGCGTCTTCCAAATGAAATACTTCACTACAAAGTAGTCACTAAAGCTGAGATAGTTTATGTTCACATTACTAAATTCTACAAAGTTTTCAAATTGTATTAATTTAATTGTTAAACATTTATATCATATCTTCATTATCATCATTTGGTTATCTACATTCCCCACTCTCTCGATCAGTAAGATTTTCTCTAATTGTTTGTACAATCAAATTTTAAAAGCCTCTTGCTTTGGACTTTCTTTATCTCTTAATGTCCATGTTTTAATTCCGAAAATGTAGATTCCAGTCATAACTTTTGTTTGATGTTTTTACCACTGAGTTCAAAACTACATGGTGTAGTTTTTCCGAAACTAATTCGTTCACTAAATTGTTTATCCTTTCACCTTTCAATTTTTGGATTTCATAATTTCTTTTCTATTTTTCTGATAACCTATACCTTCAAAAGTTTTCTTAAAACTTTCCTTGTTTTGATTAGGTAGTTTTTTGAGTTTTTTTAAATTTCCTTAAGGGGAGACTGTACTGTGTATACCGCCAATGTTAAATTTGTTATTATTAGGTAGGGCAACATTTTTCATGGAGTTGGTAAAAGATAGAGAAATGAAACTTTACACACTTATAGTTGTCGGGTTTCTTTAGCTACTCATATTTTTTTCAATTTAATCTGTTGGACCATAAAAGTTTGAAAAAAACCGAAAAACATACAATTATTACAATTATTTTTCTACGTGTTTTGCATATTACTAATTATTGTTGAAGCACCTGGGGAAATCATAAAAATATCATTATATATGCATGTACAAAATAAATAAGCGGCAAAAATTTCAGCCTGGTAAGTTTAATGGTTTCTGAGAAAAATGTACCTAAGTGTTAAAAATCTAAATTTACGGGAAAAGGACGAGTCAAAAAAAATTGTACACAAACAAGCAAAATTTCGCATCAACAGTTGGTTAGAAAGCTGAACCAACCGCTGAGAATATTAAAAACAGTGATACATATATTTAAAACAAAAAATAATTCCTTTTGAACTAAAACGATTAGTATAAAATTATGAAAAATATTTGTTCCTGATGACATGATCATTTTCTGGGTAAACCTGATAAAAACTTAATGTTTCATTGATAACATGAGTTACAGTCCATTAACTAGATTTTTGGTGTTGGAAATAACAGGATTTGTGAGGGGACTCTACGAGTCAAACTCACTTATTTCTACGAGTAATTTTCTTTGTTGGAAAGAGTAGAAAAAATAATGATAGTTGAAAGATTTATTGTCAATAGATTAGTGTAGACATCGATTCATACCGTGGAATAGAAATCGAATGATTGCGCAGGACAGCATTCACTGATACAGATAACCTACATTTGTAGCGTAGCACTTTTCTAATTTCATAAAATATAGGATTTAAAATTTAAAAAATACACTATAATAAACAATAATGTCGTTTCAAATCCAGTGGAAAAAAACAGTAGTGAAAAACGTTACTTCTCATAAATAACCTTTGTTTTAAAAATTTGTAAAATATTGTGAGTGAAATCTCTTGTATTTAAAAAAAACTGTGACAAATAATTTTTGTTTTGCTGGCTCGGTAGCTAGCGTGCTAGATTACAAAGCGAATAATCCTGAGTAATAAATAAATAAATAAATATTTATTTGTCAGCGACCAAAAATGGGATAGACATCGTCAAATATAGTAATGTACGTAAAACTCTAATTTGACAAACAATTTAATTTTCTTTAAAATCTAATGTAGTATTCACTGAAAAAAATAACTTGTAAGTAAAATACTAGGTACTTAAATTTTATTAAAATTTTACATTGGAATTTTAGTTTGTCAACACTATTTTAGTTTGTTTAACATTATACAATGTTAAGTCCAAATTCTACATATTACATTCCAATAGCTTTCTATGTAAGATAATTTAAGAACTCCTGATCAGAATAAATTACAAATGTTTTGTTAAAAGACCTTTTACTTTGCGATCAAAGTGCTTTAAAATTAAGTTTTTTTGTTTTTTTAATTAAGGAATTAAGGAAATTATTCTAGATAGTAATTTGTAGAAAAACCGAACGGAATTGTAGTGAATTCCTTCTGAAAACTTTGAAGTTCTATATTTTTCAATTCTGTAGTCATCGTTGTGGCGAGTTTCATAATTAGGATTATACTTATTTTTAGTAAATAACACAGTGTTTCATTTTGCAAATTTTAAAATTTCATATACAAAGAGACATATAAGATAAAAGATTGTATTCAATAAACAATATTTTGCAACAATAAAGCCTTGTAATGTTTGCAATAAATGTAATTGCGTATTTTTGTTTGCGAAAAATTTTAAGGTCTTCGATTGAGTTGTCCCACTGAGTGACCCCGTAGCTAAGTTCATAGTGGTTCGATTCCAAACTAGGGTCTAAAAATTTTAATTCGTTTACATTACAAAAACCTACAGTAGTCGCTAATGACCAAGCTGTCAATGAGACTTTAAAAAATAAACTAAAAAATAATCTTTTTTACTTTCTCTTGCCTATATGAATATATAGGAAGGAAAGTATTGTTTTCATGTCGATTTTTCGAATTCGAGTTTTCACCGGATCTACACGTTTTTAGACCCCATGAACCCAAAAAACATGTTTTTAGCGATTGGTCTGTGTGTGTGTGTTAACAGAATATCTCAAGAACGGAACATCGTACGAATTTGAAACTTGAAACTTAAGATACATACCACTACCGGATCCGACACGAACATTTTCATGAAAATCGGTCAACCAGAAGTAGTAGTTTATTCGTGTAATTTTTCACTTTCTTGCGATTTTCTCAAAAACTGGTCCTACGACTTTTTTTTAAAATCGCCTCATTTACTAAATTTTTTATGCCCTACAAGATAGGGTAGGCGCTATGTTTGCTGAAATTCTTGGTGAGGCTGTTTTCACGTAAAAAAAATGTTTTTTTTAAGATTACGGCTTTAATATGCATTTAAGCGCAAAAATGTATACTATAATCAAAGTTGTAGACAATTTAAAATCCTACGTCAAAAAGTGATTTCCGTGTTATTAAGCAAAACTAAGGTTGATTTTATTTTTGTATCATTCACTCATGATTAAAATTAGGTTACGTTTTTGAGAGTATTTTTTTTAACTTTTTCTAATGTTTTATTATTAATGTTAGGTTACATTATTCATTATTTTCATTGACAAGAGAAAGTCGTGTGAGTGTTTCACACCAGATTTTTAAACATAATTAAATGACACTCCTATTAAGCTAAGTAAGTTAAAGTAAAAAAAGTAATGTCAATTAGTATGTAATGAATTTAACATAGTGTTAATTTCTTTCGCTTATTAGTTTTGTCATCTCTTTTATATTTTACACTCCCTTTTTGAAGCTAGTAAAAGCAGCTATAATTAAGCCGTGCTTCTACTGTAAGAATTACAACATGTGAAGTTCATACTACATTTCCTTTGTATACTATAAAATCGACTTGAAATTCTAAAAGTAATTTTGTAGATACTTTCTCCTTAATTCATGTGAGGGGATGAGAATATTATGAGTATGAGGTCTTACCAAACTAAATTCAATAACATTGTGAACAGAAACTGAATGAAGTTTATAAATCATATTCGATTTTCATATATTTTTAAATATAGTACTTATATTAAATATTCAGGAGTGTTTTTAAACATAAATATGAAATTTTTCAATTCTTTTTGAAAGGGATTTCATTAAAAAACATATACCAAACTATATTAATTTTCTAAAAGATAAAATTTTATTAGATATATTTTTAGTTTGATTAAGATAGTCGGTATTAAATTTTTTTTAAATTATTTTTCAGACTGCTGAATAAGGTTTCCGACTTTCACAAAGAAAAGAAAATGAAACAAATATTATATAGAACGTAGATATTACTGATAATCTAGATGAAGGCGTAACTTTCTATACAGGCTTCCTAAAGCCTAACGATACGTATATATATTTAATAACTCTAAACGTATAAGCATGATATTTGTTACATTGTTATTGGTACAAAGCTAAAAACTAAATCGTATTATCTCTGTTTGCTAGACTACAATTTTGACCTTCACAAATATTATTATTTTTCAATTTTATTCCATCAATAAAATTACTTTTTGTTCAGTAGTAATATTTATCGTCATGTCAAGAAACAATTGGTTTAAAAATAATTTTTGTTTAAAAAAGAGTAGGCTACATTAGTCTTAATTATGATCTTTACCGAGTTATTCAATTTTTCAAAATAAATTATTTAACAGCTAGTTACTATTTCTTTTTTTTACTTTCTCTTGCCTATTATGAATATATAGGAAGGAAAGTATTGTTTTATGTCGATTTTTCGAAATCGAGTTTTCACCGGATCTACACGTTTTCAGACCCCTGAATCCAGAAAAACATGTTTTTAGCGATTGGTCTGAGATCAATTTTTTAAGATTTATGTTATGTTATGTGCGATATTAGATGATAATATCATCTAAAACGAAATAAACGAATTTCAGTAAGTAGAAAATGAGTGATGAACAATATTCTAAATCTGAATGAAAATCGAACCCTGCATATTTGCGGCTAACCATGGCGCCAACAGGCCAGGGATAAAGCAAATTATATTGATTTGTGGTTAAATCAGAATTTGGGCATTCTACAATTGATTCATTCATTTAGATTGATACCTTCTTAATATGGATAAAAATACATTAAACTTGTTTTAATTTAAGATATTCTTCAAATAATCTATCAGTTCAATAAAAATAAATAAACGAGATGAAAAAAATGTTTGTGCTTTATTACACCTTGTCCAATTATTTTGTTCGAATCACTTTAACTGTTTGTTCTAACTAACCAGATTTCTCCATACCCGAATCAATCGCAACTCTCATTACTTTGAATAATTGAGTTGTACTATATAGAACATTTTATCGGACAAACAAAGTACAGTAGTTCCCCGTTTAGCGCTTGAGATGCGTTCTGCAGCCATCGGGCGCTAAACGAAACAGCGCTGTACGGGGTCGAGCGATTAATCACATTGGGTTCCGTACAACCCTCGTACTGCATAGTACATATTAGTACATACTACAATATATTATGTTTACTGATGGTTTTTTTTTATTTATTTTTTGTTTTTTTTTATATACTTTTTTATTTATGGGATTTAAATATTTATTTATAAGTACAGTATAATATAAACATATTAAATACAGCATGTCAAATTATACATTGAAAGTACAAGACACAATACGTTACATATTAAAGAAAGATACACACGAGTAAGTGGAACAAACAAACATAATTATGTACTTGACAGTACAAAAATAAAGAAATAAAGAAATAAAAATATGTACAATAATCCTAGCATTAAGAACAAATGTTTATGGAAATACAAAACTAACTTATTCGTTAGGTAGAGTACATAGTTTTATTTCTCGTATTTCCATAAACATTTGATTATTTTGTTATTTAATATTTCCAAAGCAACATGCTGACTCATTAAATTACAAAATAATTAAATGTTTATGGAAATAACATAAAGAAATAACAAAATAAAAATATGTACTCTACCTAACGGATAAGTTTGTTTTGTATCTTACCTAAATTAATTCATGTAGGAAGATGATGGTTCGGGCTGGGAGCCTTGGTCACGTACTATTATTGTCTTCTTATAGATAAGCCTTTATCTATAAGAAGACAAAAACTTAAGTTTTTTGCCGGCTAATACAACGCTCTCTGTACAAACCTCTGATGACCTTGAAGGCTTCATAAAAGCGTCATAACGAACCAGCGCTAAACAGAGTAGCGTTTTGCGAGTTATTACTGTACAGAGCAATGAGGTATGAACTACAGACGAAAGTTCATCACAACTAAAATAATATTGTGGGTACCCGAAATTATATTTTAAATAAGACCTTTGTTACATTATATACTATATATTTCTATATGATTGATTAACCAAATTACTAACGTTTATTTAATAATGTATCAAGTGTCTGATTTTCATGGTTAGTTTGTCATTATATATTTATTTATCTCTTGTGTGACCACATGCTTTTGTCCATGATTGAATATCATCAAATTAAACCCAGTTCGTTAGAATATTGTGTTTTTTTATTTAAAACTAAATTTTACTTCGTATTGACATTAATGCACTTAATATTATCAAATTTCTCATTCTACTAATATACAAATTTCTCTCAATTCTCTCCAAACTATTGAGAAACTCCTTCTACCAGGCCTAGTACCGTTTATCGATCTTTCAAACACTATTTCTGATCATCAGCTCGAATTTCGTTTATCTCATTCCACATTTCAGCAATCTCACCGACTTATTGATATAATCTCTTCAGCTCTTGAAAACAGTTAATATTGTTCAGCCGTGTTTCTTGATGTATCTCAAGCCTTTGTTCAGGTCTGGCATGATAAACCTTTATACACATTGAAACTAATACTTCCAGATAGCCTGTACCTAGTAATAAGATCTTTTCTAGCGGAATGTTACTTTAGAGAAAAACAAGGTGATGAACTTTCTGAAATGTACAAAGTCAATGCTGGGGTACCGCAAGGAAGCGTAATTGCACCAAGGCTCTTTTCTGTAAGCACAAGTGACATACCAACTTGTATCCATACAACCAAGGCTATGTTTGCTGATGACATGGCAGTTCTTACGGTTGATGCATTACAAGATTACAAGTTTGAATTACAAGATTGCTTGTAATTGCAACTCTAAAGACACAAAACCATTAACACCTGATAGAGTCATGGCTGAAATTTTGGAAAATTAAAATTAATGAAAATAAATCGCGACAAATGACGTTTACTCTTAGATGATAAAACTGCTCAACCGTTTACATTAATAATATTCCGCTGCCTCACACTATCAAACACGCTATTTAGGCTTACGCTTGGACAGAAAACTTACGTGGAACGCACTTGTTACACACACACGCCACAAACTGAAAACACGCTTCTATCAACTGAAACGCTTACTCGATAGACGTTCTAAATTAAACATGTCACACAAATTAACAATCTACAAGACAGTCTTAAGACCAATCTGGACATATGGAGTTCAACTTTGGGGATTTGCTACACCTTCACGCACGAAACGTACACAGTTGATTCAAAACAAGATTCTACGAACGATATCGCAATGCCCCTTTTATATCAAAAACTCAATGTTGCACAAAGACTTACAAATACCATACGTAATTGATGTCGTGAAACAACTATACAAGAATATGCATGACAAATTTGAATTAGTACATGACAACCCTTTCATACAAAACTTGTACACTACGGTGATACCGGGTACTCAACACAGACGTTTAAAACGCCTCTGGGCAAGGGATTTTATTGGCCAACTGTAGGACTGTGATGACTGCACACTCCTTTAAGTAAATAAAGTTTTGAAAAATTAGCTTCACATTTAGAAATTGTTGTATTTATAAAATAATAGATACTAAATTTCAATTGGAAGTGTCAAAAAAAATTCTCTTCTAGTTATATTTTATTGTACTACTATTACAATTTAGGACAGATTATGTTTTAGAACTGGTGTTACATTTTCTCCATGTATCCCTCATTGATTTTGCTTTAAAATTAATTTAAATATATGTATGATAAGGATGATTTTTAATTTCCTTGTCCACAAAGCTTTCGTTCCTTGAGGCTTGTTCAAACAAATTAAAGTTATTGGGTAAATAAAATTTAGCTACTTAAAATTTAGATTCATAAAATCTATTAAGCACTTACAAAGAAAAACCGAGCACTCCGATTAAGTGAAATAAAATAACTTCAATGATCTGAGAGATGTGATGTGTCTTACAAGGTATCATGAGGTGAAGAAATTAAATGAAAAAAACATTAAAGGCTTATACCACCCTAAGGAAAACGCATTTTTAACTATTTTTTATAAAATATTATAAACTCAAAATATGTGGATATTCGGAATTGTTTATACGATATGAGATTTCGATTTGCTTTTAAAAAATCGTTCTATAGTGGTCTACCCTCACAATGCTACTTTTTTCCTCAGGCATTTAATATAAAAAAATGAAGTAACGAGTCCAAAATATGTATTGGTTGAAATCCATTAAAAAAATTGGCAAAATTTTAAGCGTAAAAACCACTTTTCGCGCGTCACGTGTTATCGCTTGGAGACAGATTTTGAAAATCTATATTTCAACGGCTATAAACGTATTTCAGTTTCAAATGAATACAGCTGTACTGAAAACAAATAAGTACGTGAAAATGAAAGGTGGAAAATGATAGATCTATGTCCCCTCCTTACAAACAAACATTTTTTTTTGATATAATGTTTCCAATCCAACTTTAATTACAAAAATTGATTGATAAAATTCATTACACGAATGCGTACGAGATACAATTTTGAAGCGAAACAGTTTTTATATAGGTATATATACACTTTTGATAATATTTTACAGTAGGTATAAAAAAAATAGTTTTTTTATATTTTATACTTAGCCTAATGGTATATAACCTAAAAAAATAAACAAAGTAGCGAGGACATTTCAAATTGATAATGAATATTTAAATCCCCGTGATCTACTTTCTCGACAAAACCAAAGATATTCATAGACTAAATTTGTTATTAGATCTAGACAAGAGGATTACCTGAACCAATGTTGTTATTTTATTTCCTGAACCAAACACATCATGACAAAGAAGAAACAATTGGATTTAAAGTTCAACCAAATAAGGTGGTTGCTTGGAAAGAAGTCAGAGCTCTCTAAAGAAATTAAAATGATAGTTTTAATCATTCTGATAGTCTTAACATTTTAGAACGGTTTCAATCAAAAGTAATGAGCCAAATTATGGACATTCCTTGGTACATCAGTAACAAGTACATCTACCATGACAAGTAGGCTTTAGAGGCTTACGTGGCAACACAAGGCAAGACATTTCATTTTCATTGAATGTTACCAACAGAGCCTAAACCGTCATCCTAATTATCTAAGTCTTAATTAATTAAATAATCAAGACTCCCATTAATCAAAGACTTAAAAAATTTAATGTTTTATATTTTTACTATGTATATTTTAGATTTTGTTCTATACTGCTATTATTTTTAAGACTAAGTCATTTAAAATTTATAAATACTAAATTGTTCACAATTTTTTATCAGTTGAATTAGATTCAGTGGATTTCTGATTCTATGAGTGTGAGTTCGTGTTGTTAGCAAAATTACTAATTTTTCTCATATTTTATGAAACAGGTTGCAATGTTGCAGATTTGTTAATAAAAAAATGTATTACTAAAAACTAACACTTCAGTATTCAGTTGAATTGAAGTCATCTAGCTGTGGGAGTTAGAGAATGCATAACGCTGTCACTCGCACAA
This sequence comes from Catonia carolina, assembly GCA_035578175.1. Lineage (NCBI taxonomy): Eukaryota > Metazoa > Arthropoda > Insecta > Hemiptera > Achilidae > Catonia > Catonia carolina. The sequence goes on from JAQMRL010000001.1 coordinate 378,161,816, forward strand.
ACCATACTTACCATTCCAATAACATTGCATAATTATTTTACTCATTGTTGTGAGCACGCGTTTATGCAAGGACAAAACTAACAGCAGTCTTATTCTTCTTTTTTTATCCGTTGAATTGTTTTTCGGGATGTTTTACAATATTTTTAAGTTCTTTCAACTGGTTTATTAATAGGGACATTAAGTCTATTAAAATTAGCTTCCTACTCACAGCACTATCATGTAATATGAAATTTCTTTCTTCGCTATGGATTGTTTGTGTACGTTTTCGAACACTTAGATCAGTAGACATTATTTTTATGCCACATAAAATTATAAATGTAGGCTAGTAACAAGTACTAATCGAATTAATATTTTAGCAAGAGAACAGTGTATAATATGAAAATAGCAAACAAACACACACACGTACACAGTAGCACGGGCCAAGATAACGACTGTAGAATGTTTTCAGATCTGGATTTTAACAATAAAGACCTTTGGGCGCATGCGTATTTATGCCACGTATTTCCCTCTCACTCGTTCGGCTATGGCACATCAATTTATCTGACATCTTTACCAACGTTACACTATTCAATGCTGTTTTTCATTCATAAAAGATAATAATTTTAGACTTACAGCCTTTTTTCTTAAAGATTACATTTATTTACATTTAAAAACTGTCTGCAAAGTAAATACACCTTACTAAAAAATTATTTATTTACGCCACAAAGTAAACTTTTGAACTTTGTACTTATTTTATTAATTTAAACAAAAAGTAAATTAGATATCTTGAAATCTTAATAGTGAGTTTGTAAGTACGTTTATCGACTTTCTGGTGTATTTAATGAGTTTAAATTTTTTAAATAAATTAAATATTCTTTTTAAATATCTGTAAAAACTAAGTTTTGTTTTACTTCAGGTTATGGTGATATTTTTAAATCTTGTAATTTTATGATTTTTTCGTATTATGAAGTCATCTTAAATTGTTTTTAAATTTCTAAAAGTTTTTTCACCTCGTCTCATTAATGTTACAAATTTTATTCAACAATCTGTAGTGTTAAACAAATACAATCTTGTAGAAAAAAGTAATAAACGGAATGAAAAAGATTGAAGTTGCTCTTCTTTAAAATGTTTGATAAAATATTTATTTAACCCAAAAAATTAAGATTTACCTTTTCCCTAATCCCGAAAACTTTTGTTTTACGTTTATTGTCATCTTAAGATACTTTTAAATACTTTTCTTAAAGTTTAAAGAATCTTCAATGAAAATAAATATATTTTAAAGTTGTTCAATACGTTAATTTTCAAACATTTTTATTTATCCTAGGATTAATAATTTAAAGTCAAAATTGAAAATGTAGGCCTTATCTAAAGTCTTTCAAAATCCTACTTTGCTGATAATGACTACAGAGAAATTGAGTACTCCTTAGAACAACTGAAATTATTAAAATTTTTTTTACCAGTCTGCAACATTACAATCTGTTCACATGAAATAGAACAATCAGTAATTTTGATAAATGTTAATTAACATGATTACAATTCCATTATAATGTTAATGGAATTGAAAATAGTAATAAATTAATTAGAAAAAAAATAAGTGTAACAATGTTCTTTAAAACCTATAACCTAAATCAAAAACACAATGTCTTTCAGTCTTGAAAACCTGGTATCAATTTTATTTAGCAGATTCAGAGCCAGGGAGTTTGGGTGATGATTGAGTCTTTCTTCATATTTACGGCTGAATTTTGATATAGTTTTTTTCACTAAGTCAATATTAAGATCGGCATAGACATAGGTGTTTTTGATGTACCACGAATTTGCAGGGCCCACCGCAAAAATTTTGACTGAAAACGTTTCAATATGTTTGTTTGAAGTGCTGGATGTACCCCACAATTGAAGCCCGTATGTCCACATGGGTTTTAAAAGGATTTATATAAAAATAATTTTTTATTCGTTTGACAAAGGTGAGTATTTACTAATTAACTAGTGTAGTTTACTTACTGTCAGCTGAAATTGTTTCTTTTTAGTTGTTATATGATGTTTCCGTGTGAGGCGACGATCTAATATAGTCCCAAGTATTTTACTGTTGTGTTGTGTGGTAGTGCAATGTATGTTGTTTAACGTACTGGTGGGCAGTCATTTTTCCGTAGTGTAAGTGTGATGTTTTGATTTGTTTTCGTTAACTTTCCTTCTCCACTTTATTAACCATTTCTCAAAAGATGTAAGGAATTCTTGTAAGAATTGTGACGCAATTATTGGGTCTTCATGGATAATCAATTTTTAAATTGATTGCACGTTGTACGTCGTTTACTTTAGATTTTCCGGCTACATAAAATACAGTTTTAGCAGCTACTCTGCAACTGCAACTACAGAAGATACGACTGTAGGGTCACAGTGAAGTATTTACAATTTTTTATAACGGTGAAGGATTAAAGTAAGTAATGGAACTACGTCAGTCCATGTGATATCCACGGTTCGTAGGCAAACTTGTCTTACAGTAATTCAAAATAACATTGTGCTGCCACAACCATAGGGTTTAAAGGCTTCATCTCGATTTCCGGCTGACATGGAAGAAACCTATTTTGACGAGCTGAAAAATCATTGACTTAAAATTCAAGAATACATTCTGGTTAACAGGGAGACGCTCGTAACTGTCGACTGAATCAAAACTGACGTTATGTAAGGTAATTTTGAAGCCTACGTGGGATTCAACTCTGAGGGAAGTAAGTCCAATATTCTCACTATTGCGCGTTTTCAGAAAAATATTTTATGAATCTTAAGATACCGCTATACATTTATGAAATAGATGTATTTACAATGACGTAATGGCTTAACTCAGTGAGACAGAGAATTATAACACGATTAGTCAAAATACAAACATAGACTGAACGTGCATCCAATTTATTTTTCAATAATCGAGTATCTACCTAGGTTGGTGAACTGTATTGGTTGTTTTACAAAAATATTATTTCTAACTATGTGGTATTTTTTTAAAGTTATTAATTTAAGGACGCATCAACAATACTGTCATCTGCGAGCAATAAATAAAACAAAATACACTTGAACTTCCATAACTCGAACGTCTATAAATCGAATGTTCTATAATTCGAATTAAATTTGGTTTCCCTAGGATTTACTTGTTGATTTACATTAAAAGTAGCGTCCATTACTCGAATATTCGTAAGTCGAAGTTCTTGTTTGAGAATTTTAAAAATCTGAATTCATTTTGGTTTTTAATGCAAAGGCGTACGATAAAGTTTTCGTAGCCTGGATTAAAAGAAAGTGTATTAAATTGGCTGCAAGAAGTAAGAAGGAAAAATCTTTCCATATCACAGGTGTAAGCTCCGAGAAAAATTAGATCAGTAAGCTATACAACATGGTCATACCAAATTTAAAGCCAGCAGTAGAAGACTGGAAAAATCGTCATGGAATCGTTCAAAGGTGATTTATGATGAAAGTGGCTCAGTTTTTAACGAAGGCTGCTAAAATTACAAGCAACCAATTTTACTTCCCCTTATCAAAAGTGACAAAGCAGAAGATTTGTTTAACGCCGTTAATACAAGATTATTTTTTAATTGTTTAACAGTATATTAAAAATCGATCAAAATTCTATAATTTTGTTGTTCTGTATTTCGAATTTTATTTTATTTTCTTTTTATGGAGATTAAACTGTATTTACGATACCCAATACATTATTGATACAAAATACCAAAAACCAATTAGAAAAGAGTAAAATTAACAACATTAAAAACATTAAATAATAACAATAACCGATCGTCAAAAATCAATCGGTGACAGAAAATGAGTATAACTGTTACCATACACGATAGACAAAACACACGTATTACAATAATTGCATGCACACAAAACTATACAGTGCTTTTACTTAAATATATCATATAAGTCACGTACAGTTTTATTAATGGAGGCTTTTCGTCACTTGTATAACACTTTCAATATTGTCTTCACGGCGGAATAAATTACTCAGAAACACTTCATGAAGCTGAAAAATCTTCTTCTTGGAGCTTCTGTGAAACGACAACCAGATAAAATGTGTTTCACCGTTATTTGTATTTTTGTTTTTGTGTTCTTATATGTTTATGTATTCAAATTCAGTTGTTTATTTTAACTTTATTTTTTCGAATCGTTAAAGGTTTTAATTTTTTTTTGACACTTTCAATTGAAATTTAGTATTTGTTATTATATTAATACAAGTTCTAAATGTGAAACTAGTGTTCCAAAACTTGATTTACTTGAAGGAGCATGTAGTCATCACCACAGTCTTACATTTGGCCTAAAAGATCCCTTGGCCAGAGGCGTTTTAAACGTCTGTGTTGAGTACACGGTATCACCGTAGTGTACATGTTTTGTATGAGCTGGTCGTCATGTAATTTAAATTTATAGTGCATCGTCTTGTATAGCTGTTTTGGGACATCAATTACGTATGGGGTTTGTAAGTATTTGTGTAACATTGAGTTGTGATGTAAAAGGGGCATTGCGTTATCGTTCGTAGAATCTTGTTTTGAATCACTAGTATACGTTTCGTATCTAAAGGTTTACCAGATCTCCAAAGCTGAACTCCATACGTCCATACGTTAAAAGACTGTTTTATGTATTGTTAATTTACGTGATATGTTTAGTTTAAAACGTCTATCGAGTAGCATTTCAGTTGATAGAGGCGTGTTTTCAGTTTGTGGCATGAGTGTGTAACAAGTGCGTTTCTTGTAAGTTTTCTGTGTAAGTGTAAGCCTAAATATCGTGTTTGAGTAGTGTGAGGCAGTGGAATATTATTAATGTAAACGGTTGGGCAGTTTTGTCATCTTAACGTAAACGTCATTTGTTGCGATTTGTTTTAATTAATTTTAATTTTCCAAAATTTAAGCCATGACTCTATCAGGTGTAAATGGTTTTTTTGTCTTTCGAGTTGCAATTGTAGGATTGGTAGCAACCGTATGAACTGCTATATATTCAGCAAACATAGCCATAGTTGTATGGATATGAGTCGGTATGTCACTCGTTCTTACAGAAAACAGCCTTGGTGCAAGTACGTTGCTTTTACAAAAATTTTATTATTTTTCCTAATCCCTATAACCGTTAGTCTGTATGAGACTTTTAAATGCAGAATTGCTTTTTGGGGGGGATTTTACGACTGACTGTTTTACAACATCTCTTAATGGAGACGGTGAAAATGATAATATATGATGAAAATGAGCGATGAAAAAATTGCAGACCTGATACGGAATCGAACCGGAACCGTGGCGTAGAAGCCAGGCGCTTCTAAAAAATTATCAATTTATTAAATTAAAAGAATTATTCAACATAATAATTTTTAATTAATCATGTATTTTTATTGCATTACAGAAGTGCATTTGTGAATTAATAATTGCAAAAATATTTTTTTGCTGTAATACTTTTAAATATAAAAATGTTTAAAAATAAAATTCCATTCCACCCTTCTATACGGAAAATAACACTTTTCATCATATCAGTGACGTAAGCCGAAACAAAAGAGATAATCTTGGTGATCATAACGCTTCGCCTGTTCTAAAATTATGATATCGTAAAAGAAAATCGTCTGTAAAATCTTTATATATTTGTTAACTTCTACTCCCTTCAGCTTAATTGTCTGAAAGATTATTGGAACTATGATAAAAATAACAAATAAAAATAAATGGTTCTTTTTGACGTTTCTGTAGTACGTTGTATCTTAGAAAAGTATTTACATTTAGAACAATTTATTTTGTAATTTAATTTCACTTTACTTACTGCTTGATAACACACTTGTCAATTTTTTTGAAAAAAGAACAGAATTCCAAGTTTAAACTTAACAAGAGTAATTACGTACAGATTGTATTGTCTTTCAACCGACAATTTAATTAGACCTAACACGTATCTACTTAAATAGCTTTTCGTACCAATTACTAAGTTTACAGGAATCACACGTGATGTTTCCAAATCAACGCTTTCGAGTAAGTTACTCTGTCTTTCATTGACAAAGGATTAAAGATGAAGTTCTAAATTCATTAAATAGATTTCCCTTTTTCAAAAATTTTGAAAAAGTGAAACTTGTTAACCAAAAAAAATATAATAATAATAATAATTTTAATAAAATATTTAATTATTTTTATGTATTACGAGATTGTTTTTATTTTATTTTTTAAATACATCTCTCAGAAAATTTCCCAAAATCTATTTTTTGCAACTTAGTAGGCTAGTGCAAATTCCGATAAAATTTTTGGACTTTAAAAAAATCATTCCATATAAGTTGTAAACGACTACTCGTGCTAACTATAATTAAAATTACTATTAGGTTACAGCCGGTATTGAGAAAATATTATTACTCTTTGTTGTTTAACGGTTTTGGGGTAAATACACCTAAATTTCAAATTTTATTTTCAAGAGTTCTATCTAAAGGCCTAATCTCTCACCACTAGTTTACTGGATGCTAGTACTAGCAGGCCCTACAAAAGAGTAAGTTTACTAGTTGCTAGTACTAGCAGCTTATAAGTAACTAGTAACCTTTTCTTTCCTACTAGGGCTAGTAAAATCAAACATGTTCAAAGTCACAAGTGCGTTAGTGAATACTAGCGCTTTAACTAAACTAGCTGCTAGTTATTTTTTCTAACGACGCTATTTTATTAGCAGCTACTAGTACTAGCATCATGGCAATAGGCCTGAAACTAAATTACTCGAAAATAAATCAGAATTTAACTTCTGTTTAAAAGTGTTTTTTTCTTCCCTACATTTTAATATTCAGAAATACGTCAACTCTCAGAATCGATTTTCTTAAGAAGTTGTGGTTAATTTTTCTAATATTTTCTGACTTTATTTTCAAGCCAAATACTTCACTTCTAAATTTTGAGTTTTATCAAAATAGTTAATTTTTGTAAACCCTAATTTTTCAATCTCAAGTTAGTTGTTTATGTTTGAAGTTCAATTTATTTCTGTCGTTACAAAAGCTGAATATTTGTGTATTTACTATCATTATTCTTTTTATTAATGTAACTAAAGAATCTTGAACTTTTTTAACTATTGATTATTCTAACTAAATTTAATTTTTATTAATGAGTAAATATCCCAGTCAAATTTTAGAGAAAACAGGATTTTTAAAAATGTTTGAAATCGTCCGAGTATGGATCTGACATGCAGGCACATGTCAAACTGAGAGATGGCGATTCAAAAATTGCTTTCAAAAATATTCAGAAATTTTTTCAGAAATTTTCCATGTATATGAAAATAAAACATTTTGAAACGCTTATTTCAACAATGTTAAAAATGAATAATTGCCACTCACCTGAATCTACATTTTTTCTTTCTCACAAAAAATACATCGAGAATCGTTTCCTTTTAAGAATTACAGGAATCTGAAACAACAGAAAACAAACTGATAAAAATAATTTATCCCAAACGAAATTTCGCTAATGGTTTTAAATTACATTTCTTTTTATTTTATTTCACTTGACTGTGTACTTTTGTATTCATTGTATGAAATTTATTTATCTTCAAAAATAATTATTTTTCTTTTTGTGTATAAATTGTCAAGTGCAAACAAAGTTAAACAAGTAAAAGGGTGTGAGTACTGTAACTGTCACATTAAAAATGCATTGTGCTTCTCGTAACTTTGTAATTTATCCTTTCCAAAACACGAGAATTTAGAAATTTGTTAACTTACACAAAAGAAAAAATTATTACGGTGTAACATTTTTTGTTTGATCTTTACAATGCATTAAAATTGCTTTGTTATTTGAAAGGCAAGTATTTTTAAATTAGTGGAAACAGAAAAACATAATACCGAAAAGAGATTCTTTTGTTTTTCCAACAGAGTTCCTTCATCAGTAACGTCTAAGAACCTTAATAATTGAGACACAGTTAATAGGTACGCCTACCCAACCTACATTAATTTTGCTCTACCCAATTACCACAAGTCAAGTACCTTGTCATTTATCCAAAGAAAGAGTGAATGTTAAAAAGTTAAAGCGGAAATATTTCACACAATACAAAGAAAAGAAAGAAAACTTTTTAAAATTCGATTAACACATTAAGGACCAGGAAAGGCCTTTTAGACCCGCATATCTATCTTAAGTTATTTATTTTGATTGCAAATAATAAAAAATAAAAATAAAATAGTAAGTGCCAATTTGATGATGATGAAGACTATCATAATGATCGATTATATAGGGTGACTGTAAAGTCGTGCGCCCGAATTTTTCTGCTTTACAGGAATGACAGTCGAAGTCATAAAAGATATTACGAGCAGGAAATTTTTTTGTGTAACAGTACTGTTTATGGTAGCACTGCTAGATTTTGCCATCGGTGAAAGAAGGGCGTTGCACGAAACAATTTGTTTAGTTCGAGCTACAATGTCGTTTACGCTAGAACGACGTGTCTTCATTGTTGTGAGTTACTGCCAATCGAAATCATGTTCGAAGTGTAAAGAAGAGTTTTAAAATGCTTTTCCAGATGCTAATGTACCAAAAATGTTCCCTTTATCTCGTTTATTTAGTAGTTTTTGGGATACAGGAAGAGTGGATGACCGTAAACGTACAGGCCGTCCAAGTGTTTTAACGGATGATACTCTGCAGACGATAAACGAAAAACTTCTTCGTTCTCCGCAAAAGCCTCTTCAGAAACTTGCTAGTCATACTGAGCTATCTTATGAAATTGTTCGAAAGACTACTAAAGTGCTGAAATTGCATCCGTATCGGATAAGTGTGACTCATCAGCTCCAAGAACCAGACAACGAAAAGCGAATGTAGTACTGCCGGTGGTTCAGATGTTTCATTAGAAACGACATATCTGTTTTAGAGAAGGTTTTCCAAGCTACTTCCAAGCCATGAGTATTTTCCAAGCCATGAAGCTTGGTTTCATCTTAGCGTATTTGTCAATAATCAAAATTTCAGAATATGGTCTGCAGACAACTCACATGCGTTTCACGAACAGCCATTACACTCGCAAAAAATTGGAGTGTGGTGTGGTGTATCTCGTCGGAGTATTGTCAGGCCTATCTGTCTTTCGGAGACCACAACAGCTAAACGGTATCAACAAATAATTTGTGAATCATGTTATTTTGTAATTTAGTTTGTTCAAAAAGAGAAAAGGTACTCTAAAACATTTTTTTGTAGTTTGGGTGGCGACTTTACAGTCATCCTGTATTATCCGTTTCAGCCAGCTGTAGAGTGCAATTGCAAAACTTTGATTCCATTAATTCTTTGATTTAGTGATGATGTCTACGTAAGCCTTGGCTTGTGCGTAGGTAATGATATGAAGTGATATAAAGATGAAAAAATGCCAGACCTGACCGGGAGTCGAACCCAGAACCCCTGGTACATAAGTCAGAAATGCTTAGCACCATACCAAAGGGCCGGTCAGCTGCCTTGTAGGTTTTCTTGTTTTACTGGTTTTGCCGCTATTTTTTTTCTCTTGTATAGGGTCATTTTTAGACCACATGAGGTGATTTAAAATGTTTCTCGAAGCTCTTTTTGCAGCCCACATTCTCAGCATTCGTTAACTTTAGGGTTTCTCCTTTCTTCTTTCCACCCGGTGTTCTGGTTTCCTCTTTATGTTTTTCCCTTAAATTATTTGTCTATAATGTAATTATATACAGTTCCCGATAACACATAAAAAGCTAAAAAAAATTACACCTTAAACTTACGAATCAAAGCGACGCGGCGATAGATTGAACACTACCAACTTTACTGACACCATTCAGAAAACTTTCCTGATATATCTAAAGTACAGAAAATATGCTGACAAGGACAGTTATAAGAATCTATGAAAAACACAGAAACTGCTGCTTCTCAGCACGTGTCGTAGATTGGTGAGGAATTATATCTTTACAAAATCCTGTATGTTTATGTTGTGTTACATTTCTAATCAAGATTTTAAAGGTTCTCGTACAAGAGTAGGACGATATAGAATGTTCGTAACTTCAACGGGCATTAAAGATGCCTTTCCGTTGACTTGTGTAGACACTGCAAATGGGATGAGAAATGAGATGGACTTCTCTAACTCAAGGATTGGCATTACTAAAGAGTGTAACGTGATTCATTATTAACTGTGTAATATGTTTCTATGTTCACGTTAATTTGTGATATAGTCGGATCTACTGTAAGAGTACTCCGTGCGAGGCTATAGGTTGTAAACGAAAGTTTTACACTAGTTGGCGCGTATCTACCTCTCCACCTGACAATTATCTTGCACTACGTTCGATCATAAAATATCTACTTCCAGCTAAAATGAACATTGTCTTTTAAACGTTTTTAATTATATCGCTCAGATTACTAGGAATTATTGTAGTTTCATAGAGCGACTCCTTAATTATTTTTTTAATTATTACATTTAACACAACAATTCTTTTCTTACAGAGGGAATTAAAGACATTTAGAACTTTTTTTTAACGGTTTACCGCTTTTATGTTTCGAAAACTCAACACATTCACTATCGCACATGTTAACAAAACACATCTTACAAAACTTTTCAACTTCAGTCTAGGAAGGAAATCGAAACGAACCGATACAATACCAAAAGCTAAATGTCGAAACTAAAAATGAGTTAAACACGGGTAAGTACAAACATTATTTTACTAACAGTTTTAGAAATAGTTGTATTAAACTAGTAACAGACATTAATTTTAAAGATATGATATAAAAATTCTGAAATCATAAACAACGAATCACAGGAATTGTTTACTGTCCTGTTATAATTCAAGCGCATTAGTCTGTTATATCACTTCTGACCAAAACCAAAATCACTGAGTCTATAATAAAAACGCAATACTCGTAAATAATAATATAATAATAGTAAATAACGTCACGAAAAATAACAATGTAAGAGTAACAATACAAAAAAAAATAATAGTAAAAGTTTTAGTTGTAAATAGTAAACTAATGTTCGATTTATGAAACTTTTTTAACAAATGAATTGAACGTGTTTATTGTTTATTATATTTAAGCTTAGAACGAATTATTTTTTATGCTGCATGGAATTTTGTTTTTGATCACACTGAGCGTATTTTTAAATAATACGCATTCTCACTTATATTGCTGGTTGCCTACTGTCTGAGTACTCTTAGCGTCTTCCTCTGACTTTATGTGATATATTACTTATGTTAAGTATCTGCTAGTTCATATTCTTTGTGTTTATGTGTTTGTACGTTATCTGTGAGTAGTAAGACTTAATAAGAAAATAATTGTAAATACATATATTTTTGAAATATTATATTAGGTAACACAATAGTATTTTAAGCACATACATTAAGGGTGATGTTGTTTTTTGCTGACGTGCTTCCATATCTTGATAGGGTTCCATTTTGTTAGAAGAGATAGCAGAAAGTTTTGGGGAGTGCAAGAGCCTTACACATACTGCAGGCCTACTACCTTTTTGATTTTCTACTTTACTTTTAATTTTGGTTACTTCTAATGTGTAAATAGCGGTCGTTGGACATTTCTGCATTCATGCCATTATTGTTTTATTTAGAACATTTATTAGAAGTTGGACATGATTGATTAGAAATTTTGTTTTAATTGAAAAATTATCTATTCTTGTTTTTTTCCAATCTACCACTTGCGGTTTTTAACGGATAGGTTGTACAAGTTGAACACGCAGTGAGAAGTGTACTGCTGTTGTCTTCGAGTTCGAGTTCAGGAAGAATGAGCTTACGCTCAGGACGACGACGTCGTAGCTAGGCTACCTTGTCGTTCGGGGAATTGGATAGAGGAACTTTATGTTTATTTTTCTTTATTTACGATGACTGAGGAACATTTAAGGAGAGATTGACTCGAACACGAAAAGGGGAGAGAACATGTGAGCGGGAAGGAATGCTTTTCTAGCCAGGAGATTTATTTGGAATTTTTGGGAAAGAATAGTGTTGGACGGGGAACTTGTATATTTTTATTTATCGGGATAATTAAGTTTTGGGAAGAATTGTTTGAAGGCAGGGGTTTGGGAGTTGAATTTTAAAAGCAGGGAACTTGTATTTATTAATAATTTTTTTTTTTTTTTTCAGTGGGAAATTTTAGTTATAGGGCCGGGATTTTGAAAATTTAAGGAAAATTTACAGGAAGTCGTGGAATGGCTGTTTGATCTTGATTTGTGGCGGGCGGATTGCTTCGTAGATTTCTCTGACAGCTGGCTGTACAGAGCGTTGACCGGCGTCGTGGAGGACTCTGGAAGTTTGTTCGATGAACTCCTCCAGGCTGGGGGATTGTAGGTATTGACGGATGGATGTGTTGTTTACGGTGTAGTGGAATTGGGCGATTTGTCTGAGGATGCGATTGTGAAGGGAGGGAAGTTTTCGTTTGTTGGTGGGGGACAGGAGGGGCCACCAAACTGGTGCCCCGTAGATGAGAAAGGATCTGATGATAGCCGTGTATATTAGGACTTTAAGTGGGATTTTGAGAGATGGAGAACGAAGAAGAGGGGTAAGTTTGTAGAGGAGGACTCTGCCTTTCATGATTCTTTCCCTCACGTGGTGAGTGAAGGTGAGGCGCCTGTCGAACGTGATGCCAAGATACTTCACCTGAGAAACCCACGGTAGGTCGTGGCCGTCGATCCTAAGTGGCCGAGGTTGCAATTTATGCTTGGAGAAGTTGATGGCCGTGCATTTCTTTGGGTTCAGCGTCATCTTCCAATCTTGGCACCAGGCTGACGTCCTGTCCAGTTGGTCTTGTAGCTTGTACGTGTTGAAGTGTATGTTGGCACTGGACCGCATGTACATCGTGTCATCAGCGTACAAGCTTTGGGAAATGGAAGGGATGAGTGGGATGTCATTTGCGTAGAGGAGGTACAGGCGAGGGGCGATGACTGACCCTTGGGGAACGCCTGCTTGGATGGGGCGGATTGTGGAGGAGACGTTGTTGAATGCGGGGTGTGTGGTGGCCACGAAAAATTGGCGACCTGTCAGGTAGGAATGAAGAAGTCGGATGTCGGGAGGGGGTAAGATTTTTGTTGCTTTGAATAGCAATCCGAACAGCCACACCCGGTCGAAGGCCGCCTGGAAATCCAGGAGGACTGCGGTGGTGTGCTGGTTGGAGTTTTGAGCGTCGATGAGGTTGGAGGTCACTCTTAGGAGTTGGTGGGTGGTAGAGTGACCTTTGCGGAACCCGAATTGCTCGGGGCGCACTACAGACTCGATGTGTTGATTTACGTGGGGAAGGATTAGTTTTTCAAACAGTTTGGATAAGATCGGAAGCAGAGATATGGGTCTGTAGCTGGCAGGATCAGTGGGTGGTTTGCCGGGCTTAGGAATCAGGACGACTTTGGAAGTTTTCCATTGGGCGGGGAAATATTGTAAAGCAATGGCTGCATTGAATATCGTGAGGAGGTGGGATTTTAATTTAGGAGGGGAGTTTAGGATGGCCATGCCGGTGATTCCGTCATGGCCGGGGGCCTTTTTAGGGTGAGTGGATCTGAGAACGTTCTGGAGGTCGATTTCGGTGAAGGTAGGAGTAGCGGACGGGGTCGGGTCTTGCATACGGCGGAGGACGGTGGAGATGACTTTAGCCTCTCGCCGTGGTTTAGGGTGTGAGGTTGGAGTGGTGAAGTGTGATTGGAGGTGGTCGGCGAAGGTGTTTGCTACCTGTTGAGCCGAGTACACCAGACCATTTGATATCTGCAACGGGCTAGGGTGGCGCTGCTGTCCTAGGAGTGCCCTGGTGGCTTCCCAGGGTTGGCCTTTCTCTTCCAAGGTGCCAAGATATTCCTCCCACTTCTCTTGACGATCTTCTTGGAGGAGGCGGGTGCAGACAGCTGCTGCCCTGTTGAAGGCCACCTTGTGCTGTGGCGCTCGGGTCGTCATCCACAGGCGGCGGCATCGGCGGCGGTTCTGGATGGCCTGTTGTACTCGGGGAGGTAGCTTGGAGCGGTGAGGTGGAGGAGGGGGACGAGAACTGTGTTTTAGGGCGGACTGAAGGGTGTGGGTGACTAGATCGACATAGTCGTCTAGTTCGGAAGGGGTACTGATGGTTGTGGGGGTGTCATCTGGGAGGGTGGCATTTACCAGGGAGTGGTATGTAGGCCAGGAAGTTGTGGGTCGTCTGGGAGGGTGTTTATTGACTACGTCCGGGGGACGGAAGGAGAAAAGCACTGGAAGGTGGTCGGAAGAAAGGTTGTTAATGACAGAAATTGTTGGTGAAAGCGGGAGGGATATACCTATACCGAAGTCTAGGATATCCGGGAGGTGGGTGGGGTTGTATGACACATGGGTGGGTGAGTCTGGAATATGAAGTGAGGTAGCGAGTGGGGCGTGGCGGAGGAAGCGCATCAGGGCGATGCCGGAGGGGTTGGTGGCGGAGCATCCGAGGTCGGTGTGCTTACTGTTCCAATCTCCGGCGATGAAGGCTGGCTGTTGGAAGTCGAAGAGTTGCTTTAAGGCAGAGTCGTGGTAGGGGGTGTTCGGGGGTTTGTATACGGACACGAAGGTTACAGGAATGGAATTGAGTGGCACAGTGACGGCTATGTGCTCTAGGGACGGGATGGGAGTGTGAGGGAGGACGTTGTGCGAGAGGCGTTTATGTACCAAAATGGCGACCCCTCCCGCAGCAACGTCAGTCGGGCGGTCTGCACGGTATACTACGTACGGGGAGAGACGGAAGGTGTGTTTTGGTTGGAGGTGGGTTTCCTGGAGGAGGGCGATGTCTACGTTGTGTTCTTGGAGAAATCGACGGAGGTCATTCAATTTGCTACGGATCCCATTGCCATTCCACGTTAAAATTGAAAGGGCCATTTATGCAAGGAGGGTGGGCAGGGACGTGATGATAATTGATATTATTTCTGATGGGTTACTTGCGGAGGATAATTTGGGAAGGGTAGTAAGGACCCAAGAGACGAACTTTTGGGAGGTGAGGAAGGCTAATAGGAGGCCCAGCGGGTTGGATGCTGGGGCCGAACTTTGTTGTGGTGTTGGGTTTTTAGATTTGGGGAGCGTTGGGAATTCGGCCGGTTTAAAAAGGTAAACCGGCGTGGCGGGAACGGGTGTAGGGCGGGGTTTTTGTGTAGGTTTAGGTTGGGGTTTAGGAGGTGCAGGTGGATTTTGTTTTTGGTGTTTAAAAATGGTTGTCTTGTATGAAATTTGTGTTGGCGGGAGGGTGTGGGATGGGGATGAACTCGAACCCGATGGCTTTTCTAGCGGCGAAGTGGTGGTGGGCGCGGCGGGCTTCTTTTTCTGCTGCACTAGCCGGGTGTGGTGCGGGCATCCTCTATAGTTTGCCGTGTGTTCCCCCTCGCAGTTACAGCAGGTAATCTGCTCGGGTTCGCACACTTTGGCATCGTGTTCGCCCCCGCATTTGACGCAGCGCGGGGGGTGATGGCAGTTCAACGAGGAGTGCCCGTACCTTTGGCAGCGGAAGCATTGCGGTAGGCCAGGCCTAGCCTTAAATGCCTCCACTGTCACCTCAACGTGGAAAAGATGCGTAATGCTGTAAATTTTTTCATATCCGGTTTTCTTGGCGATTTTTACTAAATGTACGTTTATAGGTTTGCCGCCCTTGCTCTTTAGTGGTTGGCAGTGGGCGACTGTAAAACCTAATTCGGATAGAACCGATTTGAGTTCCGACGGAGCTAAACTGTGGTGAAGGCCTTTGATGGCGACCTTCAGCTCCGTCGGTTCGTCTATGTGGTAGCTGTGAAAAGCTATGCCACTCGATATAAAAATACCTTTAACCGTGTGATAGTCTAAGATATCTAACGTGTAAAGGGCGTAAGTATTTCCTTTCGACTTAATACTCACGTCCATTTGAGTGGCATTGCTGATTTCAGCAGCTAGCTTAGGCCATTCTGGTGGCGGTTTAAATACTATGGGTGGTATTTTGGTTTTATTTACCTTGCTAGGTTGTTGCTGTTGTTGCGATGATCCTGGTGGATTCGGTGAGGCTGATCGCTTTTTCTTGTTATTGCTAACTGTCTCCCAACCTCCCTTGTCATCGGCAGTATCCACAGATTGACCCACGTTGGAATCTATTTCCATTTTTCACTTTTAAAAGATTTTCAGTCCGTAAAAACGGCTATTTTAAAAAACACTAAAGACTAAAAAATTTAAGTACTAATATTCACTAAACTAAACTAAAAACGTGGTGTGGGTTTTTTGGGAAATCCCCAACCATTATTAATACACTTAACATATAACTAATAACTATTGATACATTAGTTTGTACCTTCTCACAAAACACAATAGAAGAAACTTTCACCTGTGGTAACACTACTCACTGCACGTAGGCCTACACAAGGAAAACTCGCTCTTAAAAAGCACATGTGTCTCGGTCGGTAGTTCGAACGAGACTATATTGTTGTCTTCGCTGTTTACCTCTCACCTTATATTGTCGCCAGCAGCTCCCACCATTATCAGCGATATGCATACGGTTCCAGAACCGGCCGCGAGTAGCGCTGCCGACACGCAGTAAGGAGTGTTTCCCCTCCACCTGGAAGGGGACTCGCTTGGAAGGTATTTAAACAACGGCATCGGTCCGCGGAGCTCATTCTCAAGCCAGCTTCCAAGCGGGGAAGAACCAACAAGAAGAAGAAGAGCCTCGGCCGCGCTATCGGCCGACGGCCTACGCCGACGCGACACTGCGGGGCTCTGGGAGCCACCACTGTCACGCTGCAGTGGGGACCCAACTGCCGCTGAGGGAAGGCTAGGCTTGAACCCGGTAGCCGAGCCGTCACCCTTCGGACACCGCACTGCACACGCCAGCTCGCCGCGTCCGGCCACCTTCAACGGCCCTTTTCAGGGCCACCAAACTACAAACTACAACGGTCCTTTTCAGGACCCCCAACCAATCAAACGGCCCTTTTCAGGGCCACCAAATTCACAAGTAAGGTTCTGCCACGTGTCGTCGGCCCCGGTCGGCGACAATAGGGGGCACAACTGTAGGCTGTCTCAACCCCGAAAAGTTTCCATTGACCAAGAGCTAAATTTTATCTGATACGAGCAGTACGAATGAAATATAAATTTGTTATCAGTAGCTACATAAGATTTATGGAAATAATCCAAAGTCTATAAATAATACGTAATACACCTTGTTTGTACCAAATTATGTGTTACACCATAATTTGGATAAACCTAAGTAAAGGATGAGATTAGACGTCAAAAAATGTAAATAACATAGATAAGTTAGATGTTCATGCTAATCCTTTACCCATTACTTCTCAAAAAGTAGGTCGTTTGTGGTAGTTCATTTTAGAAATTAAAAATATGAGTTCAAATAGGATTTTGCTTAACAGTGTAAGGTGTGATACGAATATCTATGTTTTATACGTACGCCAAACATATTATTTACATACAATAGCTACATTTCCTTACAGTTGTAAGGAATACTTGAACTTTCAAAACACTTAAAAAAATTTTTTTATTACGTATTATATATTTTTGCTAATTTATTACCCATAATTACTGGCAAATTTTTATAATGAATTCTTTAAAACTAATTAACATTCCACAATTTTTAATAGTAAATAAAATGAGAAAGTTACATATCTTAGAATAGAAAACTTAATAACTAATATAATAAAGCAAAGTACCTTTTGGAAACTTGTATAAAACTATGAGGGCAAAATATGAACTCGTTATTTTATTCTTTTCAGTTTATTTAGCCGTATCAACAGCTTAGTCATTAAGGACTCCTTCGGATTAGAGAACGGAGAGGTTGTAATTTTTAATAACCTTCCAGCCCCTAATTCAAATTAAAGAAAAAAACTAAAACCGAAGACGTAATGAAACCCACGTCGCGATATTAATATTTTTTATACTTTGAATTTTCAAAGCAACTCTCTCCACAGAGTATTTTAAATAATTTTGTTTATGCTGTTATTTTGATAACAAAATTGAAAACTTGAGATTATCAAATTCTGCTGCAAATTTTACTTGAGTAAGCGTATTTATAATAAAATTAAAAGAAGTTCTTTGGGAAAGTTTGTTATCAGAATTGTAATTTTACTGGTAGACCAGTAATGAAAAAAGTATTTATGTTTTATTCTAACGCTAACAATGTGTCATAGAAAACCCTTTTTCTTCTAGAATAAACTAAAAATAGGTGACTGTGAATATAATGAAAATCATTCTACTTAAAACAACAAAATTTAGCACAATTTCAACGATAGAAGACTTACTATTCTATTGATCACTTTTTATTAACAATAATTCAAAAATAACGTACGAAATTTAATATACACGAATATACGTAAAAGATCCATATAGTACTAAACAATTTGATATAAGCAATGTTCCGTAAAAATGTGTGCTATAGTTGAATGGGTTTTTTGTTAATTAACTATTAATTTATAATTTAACATACTAAGTAACTAATAATTTTTAGGTTTCAATAAATAAAGTATCTACTTATTTTTTAAATAAAAAAATTTTCTGACAAGTTGTTGACCTTTTCAATATGTTTACTTATTTGAGTTTTATTTGTAATAGTATTAAATAAAATGATATTTTAATCTGAAAAGAGTAAAAATGCCATACACTGTAATAAATTGAAATAAAATAAAATACATTTCAAATTTTGTTCTCTAAGGTTTAACTTTAACTTTACCGTTTCTTGAAGAAACTACATTAAACTGGTCGAGTGGTTTAAACGCATATACCCGCTCCAATTTCTTCTAAAGTAAAAAATCATTCAGTTGATATGAACGTAAATTTTTCTAGATGAGAGAATTTATATTAACTGTCAAGGAGAGTTTTATGTTGTTCCAGTTTCAACTAGATCCAATACACTTTTTCGTTTATAATAATTTTTATTTTTAAATGAGCAAACGTATGAGTTTACTTTGGATAAAAATGTGTTATCACAAAAATAAAACAGGTAATATAACTGTTCGTGTATATTATGCTTTGTTTAATTAAAAGACCGAATGCAATTAAATTTGAGTACTATATTAGCAGAAGTAGTAAGTAGTAGTAGTATTACATCAAGTACCATATTTTTGAAGTGGAATTCTTTAAGAAAACCATCATACATAGCAAAGGCTTTTATATAGATTTGCTTGGTAAAACATTCTTACTGAGTACTATGCTAAAGTAATTCTTAAAGAGTATTTCTTACTCTTAAAAAGCATTAAAAAGTATTTCCAGGATTAAAAGGGTTTACTACCCTTTCCAAGCCAGGGGTTTAGTACTAGCTCCTAAGCCAAGGGACCAGATAAGATTTCTGCTCTCTTCTTGCATTTTTCATTACTCATTTTATTGTATCACTCTTTGCCATCGAAATTAGTTTAATATGTACAAAAGTAGGTTGCAAAACAAATTTAAAAACTCTTCTAACGTAACCTTGGAAAATAACCGAATTGCTCAAACAAGCATTAAGTTTTACGTATTAAATATTTGTTTAAGAAAGTGTGCCCTTCCGCACACATTTTTCCCTATTTTTAAATTACACGTGTCAGATATTTTCAATACGACTCTACGCGCTCTGCTCTGTACCCAGTAAATTTTGAAGTACCGCAAGGCAGTGTGCTTATTTCACATCTATTCGTTCTTTACACATCTGACTTTCCCACAACTCGACAAACTACATTAGCTACCTTTGTAGACAACAATGTTATCGTTGGTGCAACCTTAACTGCAGCAAGAACAACAATAAATTATGACGTGAAACACTGGAGGGTTAAAATTAACGAAACAAAATCTTCACATATTACTTTTCCATTTAAAGAAGACACTTTTCCAACTGCGACTCTAAATTATAACATAATACCGAGATGAGAGACGTTAGGTACGTTGGTATTCACTTAAGAAAATAACTTACATGAAAAAAACACATCTATACTTTGTCCAACAGTTGGAAGATGCCAATACTTATATGCCCAGAGCGCTGTTACGTACTGTGTTAAAACCATTGACTCACGCTATGAAAATAAAAGCTAATCTTATTGTAGGCTATATTACATTATTATTAACAAAATTACGTTTGAAATTAAAAATGTTTACGTTATTTTCTGAAATATATAAATATTATGTGACAGAATTGCTATTACATTATTGTAATTGAATACAACTACGTATTTATACGAAAATGTACTTATTTAATCTTTTTTTTATATATTTTATATTTTTTGTCTTTCAAAATCTTTAGTTATCCATTTCATCTCCATAGGCTTGTAAATTCTATAAATGTTCTATTAATTTGTATTCTATAATGTAACTTTTCAAAATTATTATAAAGTATTTCATTTCTTTTTAATCGAATATGGGGTCCGAACATTATTCTTTAAATAATAGTCACTTATCATTTTAACTTAAGTTTAAATTACAATTACAACCAAAACTTATAAGTTATTAATTAAACACTAGGTATATTTGAAAGACAAATAGTAGCGGAGAGCGTAACTTATTGCTCTATACAATCAATTTTAAATTGGAATCACCTATCTTTACTACAGTCTCGAGTGACTATTGGATATGGTATAGACGAAATGTAAACAGTTGGGTATTAAGTTACGGCAACTGTATTGGTAGCTAGACAGAAACTCACGTATTTGCTGAACAATAAATTTATTATATTTACAGAAACAGTAATTTTAAAATCAAAGTATGACCTTACGGGATCAGCTACTTACTGTGAACACACTGTGGGGATCAGCAAGCTTATCTTACATTGTCATCTTTCAGCGTCTACAGTCAAGGAGCCTTAGAATTATTACTGACTAGCATAGACTGCGCGACTTCGCACACGAAACATTTGTAGGAACTAATAAAGTTTTTTTAAGTTAATAATATGTAACAGAAATTGTCTAGCTGCTAGATCGACTGTATATAAATACTCCAAGGTATCCACAGGCGCGTGTGAGCACACACACGCACACACACACACACACACACAAACACAAATTTTGATAAATTCCTCCGCGTAGGTCTCTCGATCATCTCCCCTTTCAACTATCTATTTACAATAAGTATACACACGTACACACATACCACGTTTTGATAATTACCCCCGCGTACGTCTCTCGTCATTATCTAACCCCTTAATCTGCTTCAATAGCAATACCTACTCACACGCACACACATACACATACATATTTACGAAAATCTTCATTAGAGCGCTTATGGTTATCATTTTTGAAAATTTAGAATGAAAATATTGGTGTGAATTTAAATACTAATATGCTGTCAAAATTTCATGAAATTCCATTCCGAAGTTTTGGAAATTAGCTCGCACAAAAAAAACACGCTTTAATTTTATAATATTATTATAGATTTACCGTGATTCATAACTAATGATGTAATTCACAGTGACTTACCTACATTGTGTACACTGTTTTACTATAGATGAATTTCTACAACAACAAAATATACCAAGACTGACTTCAACACTACCAATCACTTTGAAAATTAACATTTTTAGATAATAGTGACCGCTACCACAGAATAAAACGTTTTAAAATTTTAGACTTTCTGTACAGACAGAATTAAAATTATCAGCGACGACAACCACCGATGAAATGTTTATTCTTTTAATTTTTTGTTAATTGACAATAATTTTTAATATTTTTATTTGTCATACACACATTGTACAATGCGGTAATCAAATTTTAGTATGATTCCTACATTCTGCTTAAATTCGTTAGGGCGGTTGGATCTAATACAACCAGGAAACAAAAGACGCGATGTGGCTTCGACGCGCACATTAGGCGTAATGCATGGCTCGTTAATGAATAGGTACGTTTGGATATTGGATAGGAACATACACATGGGATAAAACTGCAATTAGTGATAATTTTAGCAGTACTTACGTAATTTTGAGTGCGTAGGTTTCCCAGGATGCTTCGATTAGGTAATGCCGTTGTACGAAGACACTAAACTGTTTGATAAGATCTGTACAGATTTCACACAATAAACAAGTCACCAAAGGCACGTTAACAATATAAATGAAGCACTGCTAATACTTGAGTAATTACAGTTTAGGAAAACGGTTTGCAGGTTCACAACACGGGGTAACACAATTTCACAAGGTCCGGTAATCAGTTGAATGAAAAACAACATGAATAGTTCGTTGATTAATTGTACGCACGTTTTACACAGAATAGCTCGTTATTTGGGGCCGTAATTACGAGTATTAACGGCAACATGGTATTGGAATGTCCAATGCGTTACATGAAAAGACGCCAGCATAGGCGGGCTGAGAGCGTCCGCTGAGACCGTGGTGCGCTGCACGACCGGCACGTTCGAGAGTTTTACTTGCAGTGAGAGAGAATCAGGAAGGAAGGAGCAATGGCGAAATGAGAGCAAGAAATTAGTCGAATTTTGCTATTGGCGGAGAGCGGGGCACGTGAGCGAGGATCACACATACGTAGAACTAATTAGTACAGTAATCAATACGAAATCAATATTAGAGATTTAATCGAGCGGGAAGATCATATTCTAGAATGATCGACGGCGCGGGGTATTTGAACTTATTGTAATATTGAACACACATTGAAAATTTACGCATTAGAATTTACCGGACACATACATTCACAGCAGATAATTTTTTTTATTGAAAGCGAATCGACAGGTAAACCGCTCTAAGGTATCGTACAAAAGAAGCTGTAGTATTTTTTTAATAATAGCTTAATCTTGCTGTTATTAATCGCACTAAAAAGGAATGAATTCTTCGAGAGAAATCCCAACAGGTGCCATTTCAAGCAACGTTGTTTTTTTAATAAGCAACACCATTATTCTCTTAATTTAATTTTTCAATGTTTTCCAATTTAATAATAATAAAGGATTAAATAAAGGAAGTTTCTAAGCTTCGTTTGCCTACCTGCTAAACAATTATTTCATTCAGTTAAAAATAGTGACATCTTGTAACAATTTATTCTGGTTTTGTTAACAATAGAAGTCCAATTCTAATATCTTGTTTTTTTCCAATTTTCATCACTTTTCTCAGGAAAATATTCTACGTATTGAGTGAAAAAATTAATGGCTCTTAACAACTGTTATTTTACATGAAAGTGTTACTTTTATGTTAGGCATCTTCAAACCTATGAGAAATCTAGTTCTAGGACCTATTTCATTGAGTTCTTCAGGTTAAATACCATAAGATGCCATCAAATTTCATTATTGATTGAAGCTCTAATAGTTTTAATATTGCCTCACTTCACCGGGATAAGTGAATTCTACACGAAATCGTTCACCATCAACTCGGTAACGAAGTGTATTTGAACCTACGATTTTATGTGAATATTTATTAGTAGTTTTAGCTATACAATCTGCACGTGAGAGTTGGCCGTTGCATGTTGCATAACCTGTGTAGAATGTAACTTTAATATATAATGTTGATCCAAATGGTAATATTAAAAAATTATACTTGTGTACAAAGTTAAGCCCGTGTTAAAAGAGAGGTTGAGTAGGCCTACTTAATTTCTTAAATTTTAATAAGAGATGATGCCGAAGTAACCCTTAGCTTCTGCGTGGTATTATTAGGATACATCTTCTTCTTTTTCTTCTTCTTCTTCTTCTGCTTCTTCTTCCAACCAAGGGTTAGAGCGCAGTCTGTTCCGAACTCACATACAATAATTATAGTATATAGATGTAGTATATATGAACATATGTATACAGATGATATTATCATCTATCTCTATCTTTTCCTAGGTCTACCGACATCTTTTTTACGTATTGGAGGATACCAGTGCACCTGCTTAGGTATCCTGTGATCTGACATCCTTGCCATGTGCTGTCTCCAACTTTGACGATAATCCTTTATCTTTTCGTTCAGGCTGTAATACCCAATTCTGAAATACCATAAGATGCCTTCCTCATTCCTTATTCCTATTATTTTAATTCCTCATTCCTTATTCTTTTCAAGCGTATACACTCCTTAGTCTTTTGCGAAAATCTCATCTCTGACGTCTGGATTCTCCGCTCTTGGGTTTTTTGTTGTTGTCCATGCCTCACTTCCGTACAGAACAACTAGATACATTATGTATACTGGAGGACACATTATTAGGATATAAATGTTTATGATTCTTTCTCAAAAACTTGGTACTTCTCTTAGTTTTCAAATCGCAACAGTGACAATCTTGATCTTCATTGACTACTGTGTGTTAAAAAAGTGGGTTTAAACTCATTACCATTTTCAGAACCTGGTCGGGAATCAATCCCAGTAGGTAAATTCCTTGTTGTAGGCTATACCGCTAACCATTGTGCCACTTATGTCACCACTGGAATTCTTATATAACTAAATCAGAGTTTATTAATTAATTAATTAATTAAAATACAAACATATGTTCCCGTCTTTATTTTTTTAATTTTTTTTAGAATATTTAGATTTCGATACTTTACACAGTTAATTTACTAACAATAGAGTGAGGATAAAATGACTCTAAAAGTGTATTGGTTAAAGTTACATTGTCATTAATTAGCTATTGTATCGAATAATTTTAAAATTAGATATCTAGTTCTAACTAGAACTTGCCTGGACTGATACGAAACCACATCGTTTCTGACCTAATAACAACGAAAATATTGGTTTGAGTTTTTGACAAGCCATCTATCAAAATGTCAACAGGAAAAACAAATAATTCAGTTAACATACAGTACCAGAATTTTTGGTGCATAATTAAATAACTCTTGCAGTTTTTTTGAAGGATGTATCGTTTCTGTTTTGAAAAATAATATCGATATTTTTTTTTTGTATGAAACATGAGTACGCCTTAAATACGTTCTGTTAGATTGTTTTGGTTTGGAAATCTCGGTGGTTAATAACGATAAACCATATTTTGTTTTTGTTTGCAAAATTCAATTTTTGTCAATAACTTTGCGCGTATCACAAAATAATATTTTATAGAAAATTCTTGAAACATTGTTTTTTTCAAGTTTGTGTTTTTCACTAGTTTCATTGTTAAATCATAATAAATTCTTCTTAAAACCATCAATGTAAAAATGGATTTTTTGTTACTTTCTTACCGTCACAGAAATTATAACATATTATCTTATTTAATACTCACAAATTATCGCCTTATTGTAATAGTGGTAACGGGTTAGATTGCCAAGTGAATGGCCCAATTCTTGATTCCCAGCTAGTGACTAAAAAGTTTGTCACTTTAAAACTCAGTACACCGTTTCTTATAATAACTAACATATTTATTTATAACCAGTCCTTATTGGAACTTTAGAATCTACAGTTTATTAGATAGTAACTGTAGAAGATATATATTTACAAAAAAGTTTTTTATTTAGAGAACAGTCATTTTTACTTTAGTCGGAAATAAAAACCAAAAAATTCGAGTCGTTTTGCTTTTTTTATAATTAGATTTGTTTATTCAGGCGGTTGTAGGAAATTTTCCTAAATATTATTTTTTCGCTTCCCAGAACAAATCTTAAAGAGAAACATTATTAACTGTAATAAGATTAAAGGCGTCTGCTGTTATTCTTTCTATGAAATCCTACAAAGTATTCAAAATATTTTTTAAACGGATGTTGTTAATAATGTTAAAAGAAATTCGTTATTCTACATAACTTGTTTTTTTACATATATTTTATTATAAAAATAATATATATTTTAGCCATACACGAGGTCTGTTTTGGCATTCAGAATCCGGATATTTTGTTTGTTTAAACATAAATCATATTAGCTGTGATCAATTTAAAAGAACAGAAAACTAACAGAAGTTATATATAAAAATAGCATACTGCAGTTAAATTTTGTATTTATATCATTTTACCACGAGTTAATATAAAAAATCATTCAAAAAGTTTTACCATGTTATTACAAATAAAATTAAAAGATTAAATATTCTATTCAAATTAATATTATTATGTGTAGGTCTATATTTAATAATATACGTATCAATAACACTAGCAATAATGTACAGAACGAATTATGGATTTAAATTGGATTATGATACGGAAATATTCATCTGAGTAGTTCGGTATTAAACAACGATGTGTATAAAAATTAAAATTTTATAAAAAAGTAATTTGAGAATGGTATGAGGAATTACGGGAAGGATAAAACAACCCCGGAATGGCTTGTTTCATCTTTTAATATTTCTTCCTCGTTTTGTATAAATGTGTCGAACAAATAATCCTGTATTCCTTGGACAGTACAACACAACATACCCACACTGCTAAAATATGGAAGATACAACAACAAAAACAACACAGAAAACTGTACAAACAGAAAAAGTTTTGAGTGGTTAATTTTTTTTTTTTTTGTTACACCGCTTCAGTATTCTCGAAAAACAACTATTTTTATATTTTCGATAGCTGAGTAGTTGTTGTTTGGTTAAGAAATATCAAATGGTTTGGTGTTGTAATAAAAAAACTCTATCCTTGAAATACAGCCATAAAAATTATAATTTAACAATTGTAATACAGTAGAGCGTCAGTTATCCGAACTAATTGAGACCAGAGCGGTTCGGACTATCAAACCCGCTAAGTACTGTAATTTGATACACTGTACCTTAACAATGTAATACTATAACCTAAATGTTTAATAGGTTAATAAAGACTAACATACAATTTAGTATAAAAAAACTTAGTATAAAAATAAATTAATTGCATTTTATTGCATTTATTGCAAACGCAGAGAAGTACTTAAGATTATAACAAAATATTTTCATAGCTAAGAACACGCTCCATCCTTTCAAACAGAAAAAAAATTAACAAAACCGGTTCATCCGTTTGGGAACTACGATGTCACAGACAGATACAAATTTGTGATTTTGTTTTTTTTAAGATTGCAGACTTAATACGCTTTTTAGAGCAAAAGTGTATAAATAATTAAAGTTGTAGAACTTTAAAACCTACTAGGTTTAGTTCAAATATTTTTTGTAGAATGCTCAGTTTAGCTGCAATTAGCAATTTTCTGTTTTCTTTTTATAGCTAAGAACACTCTCGATTAAGTCACCTTTCAAACAAAAAAAAAATACTAAACCAAAATCGATTCATCTGTTTTGGAGCTACGATGCCAAAGAAACGCAGTTAAACTTATTATGCCTCTCTTTTCCGCCAGACGTTAAAACAAACGAATAAATACAGAAATTTAAAACTATTACATTAACGAAAACCCTACGGTAAAATTCTTTCCGAAATATTTTTAACGCAATTTTATATACTATACAGTAATGTATAAAAAATTGAAATTTATTTTCAACTAAGATCGAACTTTTGTAGCAAGTAGACTATATTTATCATTCTTTTTAGTAACAGTGGTTGAACAGCACTAAATTCAGGTCCATGTTCTTACGATAGCATTGTGGTTTCTAGCGTGTAGTTTCTGTAGTTTCTGCGTGAATTTATGTATTTTTTCCATCGGTGGTGGTTCGGATGACTGACGTTCGGATAATCGACGCTCCTGTGTATTTAGAAGCTCTCATTTTCTGTATATAAAAATGTGAAAGCTCTCATACAGTGACTGATTAGCTGAATAACTCATGATTTGTTCTTAAACGACCCTATCACAAAGAGAATATTTTTTTAACTTTAATTTTGAATCATTAACTGTACTATAGAGAACAACCAAAGATGAGAGAGCATTGATATTACATTAAAATTAACAAGAACCGGCACGAATTTAAAATACAACATTCAGCAGAATGGCAATTATCAAAAAAATATACTTATAAAAAAATTATTAAAATAAAAAAGTTCATATTGTTCAAGAAAAGTTTATTACCAATAGTAACATTTTAAAAACAAAAACAAAAATCACATCTAATTTTAGTACCAATTTAAGTTTAGTACCAATAGTAACATTTTAAAAACAAAAATCACATCTAATTTTTTTCCACATTTATCTTTTTCGACTAGGTATACATAAACAATGCAGTAAGAATTGAAGAAGATCTCTGCTCCATCATTTTTTTCTAATGAAGCCTGGTGGATTTGTCATGTCACTGAGAAAATATTTAATCGACATAATTGTTTCTTAGAGTTTAAATAGAAAAACTAAAACATTTTAAGTTTGACCTGATAATAACACTTCTGAATTTAATTACTGATAGGCCTACTGAGGAATAGTAAAGTATTTAATGAATTTGGAACTCAATTGTAATAGTTGAAAAAATGTTAAATCAAACAAACCAAAAAATCATAAAAGTTGGCTTTTATACTATTAAAGTGACAAATAGGAAAGTAAAGCGTGGAGTGAAATCGTTAAAAACAATTAATCAATTTTTAATGCATTTCTCTGAGACTAGAAATAAACTCTCATTAAGTGCGAAAAAAATTGCTAGTATTATACGAATTACAAAGACTCTAATGACAAAGTAATTAAATATAAATAATTTTTAAATCTAAACAATTATTTAGACAACTCTACCATAAATCGAATGAAGAGCTCTCTGTAACGAGTTAAGAGTTCTTTCATATTCGTTTTGCTGTACAAGAATCAACCAACAACCGACTTGATGGTTTTGAAGCTTTTAAAGTTACAAAGTAAACACTTTATTTTTATTTATTTTTTTTCTCTTTAATTCTTAATTTACAACTGTAAAATGTTACAACAAGCAAATGTGATGATTATCGTAATAATGTAAATGACATGATAGGCATGAGAGGGGTAGGGCCCCCATTGGTACCTCCCCAAGAATGAAATTTGTATATCAAATTAGCAGGTCTCTACTCCAGCGTCTTTTAAGGCGTCTAGGGGGATTATCAGGTAAATGGACGGAGGACGTGAACGCACCAAAGGGTTCTCGTGTTCGTCTGACTTGTCGTGAAAACGTTTGTATAGGTATTCAATGGAATTTTGTACGAGTGGTGTTTTCAAATCTGTATGTAAGGTTTTGTTGCTAACGTAAAGAGGTGCATTTGCTATAAGGCGTAATGTTTTTGACTGGAATGCTTGAATTCGTTGCAAGTGAGAGGGTTATCGTGGTAATCTCGAAACACTTCATTAAACTTTATTTCCTCGTTATTATTCCAAAACTTTCTTCAAGTATGTTATAATACGAATAGTTAAAACAAGTATTATGAAGTGAAATTATTGATCCACTACACTAATGGAATATATAATTATCATAATAATGACTATGTAACATAGTTTTTTAATTTTATTTTATGTCACTGAAACCAGCAGTTAGAAAAATGAATAATTGCTAGTTGTCATGAAAAACTAATAAAATGATGGTAGATTACACATTTCCATTCCATTATAAATAGTGTTCTGTTGGTCCATACATTTATTTGAATTTTTGTTCATTGACTTTTATAATGTATAAAATAATAATTTTTTTAAAAAGTAGCGACGAATATTTTGCTTTATCTTTAGAGTTTCATTTATATAAAATGACCTATTTCATGTACAGGAATAACGTTATATATTTTAATTATTGTTTAAGTAATAAATGTTACGCGTTGTGGAACCTACCTACTTAAAGTAATAGGCTCTTAATTTAGACGTATTGAAAAGAGGTACTAAAGGTTTTTCAAATAGTTTACAGATTATTCAGTTAAATAAATATTATAACCCGATTTCAATCTTATTTTTCGGTCTTTACTTTTGAGAAGTATATTTTGACAAACATCTTTTTTGTTTCGTGTTCTTAACGTAACTATTTTTGGCATACGTCGGCTTGGCTTTAAATGTGAACCCTCTAATTGTGTTTTTTAGGCTACTTGTAAACTGGTCAACTCACCATATCGCTTGTCCAACCGATGAAACGTAAAGTGACCGTCGACTTTCTAATTAACTAAAAAACAATAAACTTTATTGTCATGAAAAATAAATACCTTTATAAATTACAAATCAAGATATTGGATAGAGAATAGGAAAGTTATGCTACTGCAAATAGCAGAGAAAAGAGAATGACCAGGCATTTGTTTGGCGTGGCCAAGAAAGAACTGTGCAAAAAGCTTGACCAGAACAGTCAAACATACACTACAACTAAAACTTGGCTTGTCAGGAGACTTCTTGTTATTCCTTGCTGTTCGCAGCAACGACTTTACCTCCAGACCAACCCGATTAGTCAAACGAAATATTATAGTGAGATGAATTTCATATTTCACTAATAAAAAACCAGTTACAATGGATTATTAATGTTGCATTCAGATGTATTTACCTCTTAATTTTATTTTATTTTATTCCATTCTATGTTAAAATCAAAATAACTTTATAATATACACAGTATTTTTTAAAATAATTATTATGTTATTAAAACACATAATAAAAGAAATATTCTTATTAAGTTTTATTGTCATTAAAAACAATTGACACAGATGACGCATACCGGGTAACCGTTCAAAGTCTTTTTTATTATTTAACAATTATTGTTATAGTTGTTAAAATAAAATATATATTAAAAAATTATGATTTACAAACAAGTTCCTAGGGTTGTAGACAAAAATATAAGTTGTATAACAAAAATTTTAATCAAAATATTATTTAGTTTACCTTTGAAACCGGACAAAATATTTAAATCAAAAGAATCAAGCAAATGACACTTGACAGTTGTTTTAAAAGACAAAGCTTGTAAGCTAGAGTTATCTTTTTAAGTTAAATATTTTAATATAGTAAAAATAAAATTCTGACATAAACATTTTTGTTTAAACGTGAACATAAATATGAATAATTGTCGTTTCAGAATAACCATTTCGAAACCTCGGGTGTTTTGACTACAAAGACTTTTTAATGTTGAGTTTTTGTGATTTTGTTCAAACATATTAGCAAGTTGACTCCGAAGGAGATTTTGCAATTTCGCTTAAAAACCCATACCTGTTTTATGGTTCCTTTGCTTTTTTAATAAATTTTATTTAAGTCTAGAGTGTTGTCAGGCTTACATTTTTGACTCTGTTTCTTTAGGTGAGAGTCTGATCAGGTACTCAAGAGTAAAAAATCAAAACTACTGTGAAAGACTGATGTGTGTCTCACTGAAATTTTACTTGTTTTCCTATAAAATATTATATGTATTTTATAAATATTTTAATTTTGACCATTTTTTCAAAAAAAATCACATAAATATCGATGAATGGTTATCTTTTGAATAAAATCTATTTTAGGCTTATTAAAAATGTGATAAACCATATTTTTACTTTCTCTTGCCTATATGAATATATAGGAAGGAAAGTATTGTTTTCATGTCGATTTTTCGAAATCGAGTTTTCACCGGATCTATACGTTTTCAGACCCCTGAACCCAAAAAACATGTTTTTAGCGATTGGTTTGTGTGTGTGTGTGTGTGTGTGTGTGTGTGTGTGTGTGTGTGTGTGTGTGTGTGTGTGTGTGTGAACAGAATATCTCAAGAACGGAACATCGTACGAACTTGAAACTTGAAACTTAAGTTACGTACCACCACCGAACTCGACACGAACATTTTCATCAAAATCGGTCAACCGGAAGTGGTAGTTTATTCGTGTAATTTTTCACTTTTTTGCGATTTTCTCAAAAACTGGTCCTACGATTTTTTTTTAAATCGCCTGGTTTACTCAATTTTTTATTCTCTACAAGATAGGGTAGGCGTCATGTATGCTGTAATTCTGGGTGAGGCTGTTTTCACGTAAAAACGTTGTTTTTTTTAAGATTACAGCTTTAATATGCATTTAAGCGCAAAACTTTATATAATAGAAGTTGTAGAGAATTAAAAATTCTACAACTTTTATTTCAAACAATTTTTTGTATAACGCTTAGTTTAGCGGTAATTTGCGATTTTCTGTTTTTTTCTCACGAAAATGTGTGAAAAATTGATTTTTTTAAGATTTCGGCCTTAGTATGCATTTTACGACAAAAGCGTATATAATTTAATTTATAGAAAATTAAAAGATCTACAACTTTTATTTAGAGCATTTTTCTCTACAAAGCCTAGTTTAGAGAGAAAGAGTGATTTTCCGTATTTCTAAGCCAAACTGAGGTTGATTTTCATTTTGCATCATTCACTCATGATTAAAATAAGGTTATGTTTTTGTTTATTTCTAATATTTTATTATTAATGTTAGGTTTATTGTTAATTATTTGTATTGGCAAGAGAAAGTTGCGTGAGTGTTTCACACCAGATTTTTTAAATTGTTATGGTTTATTAGGTTATTTTGTCTTGCCTTCTTATTAATGTTTTATAGGTTATAACAAAATCGTATCCTCTTTTCAGTTACTTGATTTAATTCTTTGTTAAAATGACTGTTTTTGGTTGCGTTTTTACTGAGAAGAATCATATTATAAAATCTTTCAACAACGAAATGTGATTTCTTTTATCAGCCTGGTTTCAGAACACCTTATTAGATAATAGATTAGTAGAACAGAGTTGAAATTTCTTATTAAAATATCCCCTTTATTAAGCTTTGATAAAAAAGGAATCATTTTAAGAATCGTGGCCTGAAGGATTTCTTCATAAATTGAAAATTCACTATAAAAAACTCAAACAACATTTTATAATCAACCATAGTTGATTCTCTGTTGTATATTATTGTAACAATATCTAAAAGGAAAGTGTTGGTTCCAGAATCTCCAGTAGGATTGAGACTTTAATATGTTATTGTAAATAATAATAGTTGATAAATCGGGTTAGCTTCTAAGAAATGGTTAAAAATATAGTGTTTAAATGGTTAGTTATAGTATAGGCCTATTGTTATGATAGGTTCGGTGAATCTATTTAGATAATTGGCTTTTTGTAACCAATTTATTAAATTACAATGTCTTATTTACGTTTTGCAAAGACTTTGTATTTTTATTATTATATCAAAATCTTCGTTATTCTCGAAATCTCTATAGCTTAGGTATATAAGTGCCCGTCAGTTTGGGTTTTAGTGAGTCCTTGATCTGTCATCGACGCGTGTATACCGTGTAAGTTAACGGTGTTTCATCTGTGGAAAGTTCCGGCGTGTACCGTGGACTTAGTATAGCAAACCGTTTCTGAGTAACATTAAGTTAAATTGAGTGGAAAAATAATAATGTAATTGTGTAAGTTCATTTTATGTTATTAGTTGGTTATTTATTATAAGTAATTTAATTGTAATTTACTTGTAGATTTAAGACACATTATTAATCGTAATTTTTAATTTGTAATAAATACTTGTAATTTTAAACGATAGTCTGTTAATTATTTATTTTGCCCTTTTTGTCATTGATTTTTCCATGAAAATTCAAAGAGTAATATTTTTATGAAAAATCCATAAATTATGTCAACACAAAAAGGAACAAAAAAATTTACTTTCTTTACAATCAGATTTTAAAATTACTACAAAACAGTCTTCAAGGTGCTGAGTAAAAATGTAATCATTTTAATTTTACAATTATCCGCATTCGCCTTACGGAGAAGAACATGCCCTCAAGTATTTCAAAATGGTATACCCCTGCTTCAGCTAAATAAATTTGTTACGTAGAATTGCACATCAACAGCCAACTTTTAAGCAACACCTACGCGAGAACGTTAAAGGAATTGAAATGTTCAAAAGTAAAATACAAGAAACGTAGAGGTGTTCACAAAATCTTTCTCACAATGTATTTTGTTCCTTCTCCATTCTGTTCTAATACCCGGTTGATAAAATTTATGATTTCTCACTCCGTTTTTTACCAAAGAAACTACGACGTGTTTAGTCTGAAATTTTACGTTAAAGTATTAATATAATTATACGCATACATACCACACGTGAGTCTTTTTTATTATTTCCAATTTATTGATTCAAAATTGTACTTAAAGTTAACGACATCTCCTG
This sequence comes from Catonia carolina, assembly GCA_035578175.1. Classification (NCBI taxonomy): domain Eukaryota; kingdom Metazoa; phylum Arthropoda; class Insecta; order Hemiptera; family Achilidae; genus Catonia; species Catonia carolina. The sequence goes on from JAQMRL010000001.1 coordinate 378,195,354, forward strand.
CAGCAGAATAATTTAAAGGTAATATCAAATAGCAATAATATCGAAAACATTTACGCAGCAGAATTAAGTAAAATCAAAAAATCTGGTGTGAAACGCTCACACGACTTCGTTTTGCCAATGGAAATAATGAATAATATAACCAAGCATTAGTAATAAAACATTAGAAATAAACAACAAAACTAACCTCAATAAAAATAACCTTATTTTAATTATGAGTGAATGATGCAAAATGAAAATCAACTTCAGTTTGGCTTAAAAATACGGAAAAACACTCTCATGCTAAACTAGACTCTGTAGAGAAACATTTTCAGAATATGAGTTGTAGATCTTTTATTTTCTATAAATTAAATTTGATTATACACTTTTTGTCGTGAAATGCATACTAAAGCTAAAATCTTAAAAAATATATTTTTTTACAGATTCGCGTGAAAAAAAATCAGAAAATTTCTAATTACCGCTAAACCAAGCGTTTTACAAAAATATGTTAAAATAAAAGTTTTAGATTTTTAAATTGTACACAACTTTTAATATATACAATTTTGTTCTAAAATGCATATTTAAGCCGCAATCTTAAAAGAGAGATCAATTTTTTTCTATGAGAGGACTTTGTACGATGTTCCGTTCTTGAAATATTTTGTTCACACACACACACGCGCGCGCGCGCGCATACACACACGCACGCACGCACGCACACACACAGACCAATCGCTAAAAACATGTTTTTTTGGGGTTCGGGGGTCTGGAAACGTGTAGATCAGGTGAAAACTCGATTTTTAAAAATCAACATGAAAACAATACTTTCTTTGCTATATATTCATATATGGGCAAGAGAAAGTATAAAGGTGAGACAAACACTATTTAGTATACAGTAAAAATTATATTTCACTTTATATTGGTGACTAATATTAACTTATAACAATTTGAAGAGAATAGAAAACGATGTATTTCACCATGATAGTAAAAATACATGATATTATGAACATGTAAATTATATGTGAATTATTATCTTGTATGGGTTGAGCAGTTGAGTATTACGATCTCGAACAATTCATATCGCATAAATTCCGTATCATGAAACAAGTAATCATGTTTACTCCCTGTGAAAAATCACTTATTCAACACATTTATCAACAAGAAAAATTAGCATACATTATAAAAAAATAGGTACTACTTTACAATTTAAATATTGTTTTCATAGGATGATAATGAAATTGTCAAGGTTTAATAAAATTTGGTTAATATAATATGATAAAACTAAAATTTTATTCTGTACTGCATTACATAAAATTTTATTGATGCGGAAAACTAAATTGATTTTGAAAGTAACATCTTTTGCCAACATTATAAATATTTATGAATAGTATTATGCTTGATTCGTTTACTTCAGTGAATTTTATTATATTCACCACGTATCTTTTATCACTGTAATATAAACTAATTTAAAATAGGTCGTAAAGTAATACACTGTAACTAATTTTATCAATGAGCAGTATAATTTTTTTTTCTATTTTACTTGAAAAAGAAATAATAATACACATAATTAGTATATATAGTGGCGACTATTTACAACACTATGGGCCGTTTGTCGCAGTCAAAACGCCATTTTTGCCTGTCTTGCCATGACTCCTCCTCTATGTTTCTTCTTTCCATGGCTCTGTCAATACCTTCCATTCATCTCCCTCTCGGTCTTCCTCTTTTTCTGTTTCGCAGCGGTTTCCAGTTCCATGCCTTCAGTGGGATTCGTACGTTGCTCATTCTTCGCATGTGACCATACCAGTGCAGTTGTTTTCTCTCAATATGGTCTATTATTGAGTCTTCAATGCCCATTATCTCTCTTACTCTTATATTCGTTACCCTATCTCGTAACGTCAATCTGCAACATCTTCTCCAGTATCTGTTCTCCACTGTACTGATTCTATTTTTCATGTTTTGCGTAATGGTCCACACTTCTGCCCCATATGTCATCGCACCTTCCACTATTGCTGAAAATATTCGTTTCTTTATGTCTTTTCTTATGTTGAGACTCCACAGAATTGAGTTCAGTTGACCAGTTAATGCCTTTCCTTTCACAATTTTATTAGCTATGTCTTTTACGTCCCTTCCATTTTTTGTAAACGTCACTCCTAAATATTTATACTCTTCAACATTCTTAATGATGTTTCCGTTTACATTAAGGTCTCTTCCATCTCTTCCAATAACCAAGTACTGCGTCTTTTCCGTGTTCACCTCTAGCCCCCATTTATCATACTCCTCCATTAATTTTCGCAACATGTATTCCAAATCTTCTTCATCCTCAGCTAGAACAACCTGGTCGTCAGCAAACAAAAGTGTATGAATGTGGTCTCTTCCCAACTGGACTCCCATATTTCTACATTTTCTACACCAATTTTCCAGTGCCGCATTCATGTATATCTTAAACAGGGTAGGAGATATACAACACCCCTGTCTCAAACCTTTGTTGAAAAGAAACATGCTTGACACTCCTTCTCGACTTTTCACGCAACTCATATTATCTTCATACATCTTTTTTACTGCGTTGATGTATGTATTGTTTATTCCACTTCTCTCCATGGCTTCCCATAATCTGTTTATTGGTACACTGTCATAAGCCTTCTTCAAATCAATGAAGGCTATATGGAGTTCACTGCCATGTGCAATTGTTTTTTCAATCAGTTGTTTCAAGCAGAATATATTATCAATACAGGACCTTCCTGCTCGGAACCCACTTTGTTCTTCCTGATCTACTATTTCCTTTTCAATTCTATCTCTTAGTATTCGTCCATACAGTCTACCGGTTGAAGCTGTAACACTCAGTCCACGATAATTGGAACACTCTCTTTTATCCCCTTTTTTGTACAGTGAACTAATGTGGGCAATCTTCCATTCTGTAGGTACATCTTCCCCTTCAATACACTTTTGAAATAAGGTTACTACATATTCTATAACCACATCGGGAGCATTCTTATATAGTTCAATCGGTATACCTCCAGGACCCGCTGCTTTATTACCTTTCATTACGTTAATGGCATGTTTCACTTCATCCTTCTCCAAAGGTTCCGTTTGATTCATTTCCTCTTTTACATCATACCTAACCTCTTTGAATTCATTTCTATTTTCTGTCAACAATTCTTGATAATACCTTTTCCACATTTCTTGTCCAATAGGGTCAATTGTCAAAGTTTCTTTTTTATTTTTTCTTAATTTTTTAAAATATCCCACGCTGCTCTAGATCTGGATCCTCCTAACTGGCTATCAATATCCGTACACGTCTTGTCCCAAAATACATTTTTTGCTACTGTTACTTCCTTTTTTACAAGATAACAAAACCTTCTATATAACTGTTTATCTTGATCATCTTTAGTAGAGAGCCATTTGAGGTACGCTTTCTTCTTTTCCTTCACTAAATTTTCCAGTTCTTCATTCCACCAATAGTTCCTTCTGCCGTTTACTTCTTTCCGTCTTTGTTCTCCTAACGCTTCTTTAGCTGCTTCATGTATCCATCCTTTTAACTGGTCATACATTTTTTGTTACATAATTAGTCTACATGTTTTATTTTACCAGAGTAAATTTTAGTTTTCCACTTAGTAAACCGTTATTTTAAGATAGTTAAGTGTTTTTAAACGTTACATCAATGGTATTAATGTTTTAGAGCAGTAAAACACCTAGTGAGAGTGGTCCAGAAAATTTTAATTGTATTTAATTAAAACTTTTAAATTAACTCTTTACTACTAAGTAAATATAGTATAAAATATATCTCCATTCAGTCATCTTGATTCTGAATTTGATTTTAAAGATTCAGGTACATCTGAAGAGTTTGCGTTTCATATTAAAAGGTTATTATGATTTTGATTTCCGTCTCTGAAGCTACATTGCAATATTTTAGAAATGTTTTGTTGAAGTAAGATCATATAAGTCGACGTGTAATGTTGTTTCTTTATTCATAACACGGAAAATTAAATTTATGGTTCCTGTAGGATTACACAAAGTAAAGTTTATTTACAAAATCCATTAGTACTTACTGCTAGTATCTACTACAATGTGCATCTAATATGATATTTCGACTAAACAAAACACTACCGTACAAAAAAAGTTTTACTTATTAGCTTATTTTTAATTTATTTTCTACAAGAGAAATAAAAATGTAGGTTACTGCTGATTCAAAAACTCTCAAGAGTAATATATAGAGAAATGTAGGCTTTCATGACATTATATAAGTTTTGTTGTAGAAAGTATATTGATCTGTATTATTTACATTGTTTGTGATCTTTCTTAGAATAATGATAAAAAACATGATATTTTACTATTAGAGTATTGTGAGGAATTAAACAAAAAATTAAAGCCAATGAAGGAATTTAAAGTCAGCTTTATTTAGTCGGTATAAAAGGAACCTTTAGTAATGGAACAGTTAGATGCACCTGTTATTTCTATCTTTCACTTAAAATCCAATGTGATGTATTTAATATAGCTAATTGGTCTTGAAATAACGTTCATTTCACTTCAAGTACATATTATTTCAACTTATCAAGTTATAACAATTTTCTCTTATCAGTTAATTGCTTTGCTTTTCACAATCTCATATAGTTTTTGTTACGATGATTCTGATATGTTAGCTGTTTGTACTTCAGTTACAATGTTGTTGAAATCTTTTGTATCATACCCTGACTTTTAAAATCACTGACAAATGCAGTAACTTTATAATGAAATAAAGACTTAAAAGCTGTCATGTTAGCGTAGTAGTCGAAGTACTATACTACCAAGCAAAAGCGGGCTCGGTTCTAGGCTATTATCTCGAAAATTATTACGAGAAGTATCCAAACATAAGTTTCCCTTGTCAAGGAAAAATAAAAACATAATTTAAAAGATTTACAAAATATATTTATTCATTTTTGTAAGGAGTTATCTATTTTTCTACAAAATCTCTTTCCCTTTCCAAGCATTTCTAGCACCTGAGCAACCGTTTTTTAATTCCAGCTTCATACCAATCTACCGCCAAATTCTAAAGCCAGTTATCAATCTTGTTTTTCACATCGTCATCTTAAGTAAAGCGTCGACCACCAAAATTATTTTTGAGCTGTGAACCAGCTCAAAAGAAGAAGGGCGTCACCTTCATCTTCAAATAATTTCAAAAAAGATTGTGCAGCTGTCAAGTGATACTACTTATGAGCGTCAGACAATAAACGTGGCACCCCCCGGCTAATTTCAACATTTGATGGCAGTTGAGTCAAGATTTCGTCGAGTGTAAGTCGCTTGTCAGAGTCAATGATCTAACGTACAGCAGCAATGGTGTTGCCTTGGCGAGAAGTTGCTGGTCGCCCGGTACGCTGATCATCGTTAACATTTTCTCTGACTTCAGTAAAGATTGTTCGCCTTCGACAACTATCCATGAATTTTCACAGCCGATTCATTTTTTGGCGTCAAAAAACGAATAACACTACGGATCTCACAACTCGCGGCAGAACGAAAAGGAACCTCCATTTCGTTCAGTTTGCTACTGACGCTTGGTCGGTTTAAAGCCACCAGACCGAGTGCAAGTGCTCCCATTACATCGGAACTAAAATTCCCTGCGCGCGGAAACTGCCCGCTTTACTCGTACTTCGAAATAAAACTTAGAGAAACTAATTTTTTGGATTCCCCTCGTACGAGTTAACCCCGCGTTTCTTAACCTACAGTGGTCACTAAAGGCCAAGCTGTTGATACGTCATCAAAGTAATTAGAGTAATTACAATAAACGTGGAAGTCTGGTTAGTAACATTTTATTAATATTTTTAAACCAAAGAGATAAAATCTTTTAATTTCAATTATTGTGTGATGTGTTTTTTTTGTTTCATATAAGTCGCATTACACTACCTAATTACTTAGACGTAAATCAAAGAAAAACACCTGATTACCACGAACGTGCAAATTACTTGTGGTTTGACTTGCCATTGAAAAAATACACATTTATATTAAGATTATTACTTTTTACGGGAGTTGAATGGAGGCTAAAGGAAACCGTGTGTAGTTGGTCAACTTTTTTAAGAAGAACTTTCTTCCATGAATTCTCGTTTCTAATTCTAAGCAATGTATAGCAGCACGTGGGTTGTCGTTTTGTAGCAAGATGAGGGGAGTAAAAGGCCTCCCTTTTAAAGGAGTCCTCAGCGCCTTAAACAGAGATTATTCGGTTAAGGTATGGTGTTTACCTGTGGGAAGGTTTCCTGGTTCTCCAGGTTAGAAGTTGGCCGTGAGGTTATCAACATTTCACTGTAATAATGAACTGCTTCAAAATAAAAACAAAAGCCTCGAATGACGCATTGAAATCATAGATTAAAAGTCGGAACGCCTAAGCAAATAGAGTTCGCCATCATAGTTCTAATACGAGAACTATGCATCAATCTGATCTAGTTACTTGATTTTTAAGGATGTCAAAAGATGAAGAGCTATTTGCTGGCACGAGACTCGCAAATAAGATTCGAGGAAAATTTTGGAGGAAGCCGAATCCCACCAAGGGCTGTACATCTAAAAGATTAAAAACGGAAAGTGAATTTTAGTAATTGATGATAATAATATAAATTTTATGGAATGAACAAATGAATAAAAATATTTAAATCTGTATTAAATCCAATAAAATTTAAATTTAAAATTTAAATGCTGTATTGAATGCAAGTCTGCATTCATATCTGCATAATCATTAGTAGATTATTGTTTTAATAAATGGTTAAATGAGATGTAACGTAAGTACTTTGCTATGATCCGAAATTATTTATACAGTCATTTTCGTTAGGCTACATTTAAAACACAATTTTTAAAAACTTTTCTCCTTTATACTACTCAGAAATAAAATCTGGTGTGAAACACTCACACGGCTTTCTCTTGCCAATGCAAATAATGAACTGCATTAGGCTACCTAACATTAGTTAATACATTAAAAATAAACAAAAAACTAACCTCAAAAAACATAACCTTATATTAATCATGAGTGAATGATGCAAAATGAAAATCAACCTCTGTTTGGCTTTAATATACGGATAATCACTCTTTCACTTGGAACTAGACTCTGTAGAGAAAAATGCTTAAAATAAAAGATGTAGATCGTTTAATTTCCTATAACTTTGATAATAATCTTTAAGGCTGAAATCTTAAAAAATCATTTTTTTACAATTTTCATGAAAAAAACCAACGGAAATCACTAATTACCGCTTAACTAAGCGTTACACAAAAGAATGTTTGAAATAAAAGTTGTAGAATTTTTAATATTCTACAACTTTTATTACGTACTTATTTGCCCTAAAATGCATTTTATTAAGGCTGCAATCTTAAAAAAACATATTTTATGAGCTAACAGCCTCTCCAAGATGTTCAGCAGATATGATGTCTACACTATCTTGTAGAGCATAAAAAATGTAGTAAATGAGGTGACTTAAAAAAAAAATAGGAGTTTTTTTAAGAAAATCGCAAAAAGTGAAAAATGACACGAATAAACTATTACTTCTGGTTGACCGTTTTTTATTGAAATGTTCCTGTCGGGTCCTTTAGTGGTATCTTATTTCTTAGTTTCAAGTTTCAACTTCGTACGATGTTTCGTTCTTGCGATATTCTGTTCACACACAGACCAATCACTAAAACTTTTATTTTTGGGTTCAGGGGGCCTAAAAACGTGTATATGCGGTGAAAACTCGATTTAGAAAAGTCGACATAAAACCAATACTGTGACGATATCGAAAAGGAGTGTGGTTCAAGAGATTTCTGGAAATTCGTAAAGTATTGAATAGTAAATAATAGAGTGACAAAGTAACAATAGGGTTAGTTATAAAAGGATATTTAAAAAAGGCCGTGTATATTATGGTAGGGTCTTTGTTGTACAACTATTTGTGTAACACCTTTTATTCTATTGTGACTTGTTTACATTAGTTAAAATTTCCAGAACCAATAGAAACGATTTTTGTATCGAATCTCTCTGTTTTTCTGGAAATATCTCTTTGACCTATATAAAGAAAGCCCAAGTGGGGTCAGGAAGTTAATATTAGTTTGATCTTTGACGAGTGTTTATTGAGTGTGCTATCGGGACGTTAGAATAAGTCAACGCTCCGGGCATTGTATTGGTCAACTATTGTTATATAATACTGTCTTATGGTGTATGTGCATTATGTATGATTATTGTGTATGTGCATTGTGTATAGTTTTTGTGTATGTTGTTACCCCTTGCTTGCAACAAGTAAAATAGTTGCCCCCAAAAGTAAGTGGTCTTGAGGTAACGATAAAATAATAAAAGTAGGTTGTGATACCAAGGAAGAAATAAAACATTAATTGAAGTTCAATATATCACAGATTTAATTAATTATTAAATGTATAAATGTATGTATAAATACGAATAAGTCACCAGTTTCATAACCAAAATTATTTATATAAGAATATGTATTGACTAGTTTTCCAAAAAAAATATTTGATATTACCCCAAAAATATTAATGACTCTGCTTTGATAACAATTAATAATTGTATATAGATTTAATTGTACATTTTCAAAAAAAAATATAAATAAATATAAAAAAATAAATTAAGATGTGTTAATTTTAATTTAATTTTGGTTCTAAGTACAAATTTATTTAAAGTAGTTAAGTTATAACTGGCCAGTAAATTAATAATTAAGTAACCAAGTATTTTGAATTATATATGGATGCATCCTCAAATTTTACCAAAACAAAATAATTTTTTATATTATTATAAAAGTTTTTAATGATTTACACTATTGAATCTACTGAAAAAATATTTAAACTAAGTAATAATACTTTTATACATCTTTTTCCCAAAAAGATATTTTATGCAAATTTGGGTAATTGTTTTAGCGTATTGAGACGGCAAGGTTGTTTAAAAGTAGCTAAATAATTAGAGTTCGTGTTTAAAAAAACACAACCGAAGTACAAGTTTCAGCCATGCAAACATGGTTGAACTGGTGCAGGAAAATTTCTTGTAGAAACCAATACAAAGTTAGCAGGAAAGTTCTTAAAAAAAATTACAGATGTCCCATGAATTCCAGGTGTTAAATAAATTAAGTTGAATCCTACCTTGCTTGTCCTGGTTAGAAATAAATAATATTTTACTCATCAGAAAATAGCCTTAATTGGTTTGCAAGTTCTTAGCTTGATTAGGTGTTGAGACCACTGGATACATTTTCAGGACTAAGTTCAATTCATTTGAATAAGCTTTTTAATTTAATAACTCCGTAACAGAATATTTGATGATAGATTAACCATAATTTGACATCATTATTAGTTTCATACTTGACATTTTACATTATACTTGAGATTTTATTTTAGATAATACTTGATTATATACTTGATCCCTTAAAAAGGGAAGAAGAAATCGCAAAACATTTTAAATAAAATAATTAATAAATTTTAATGTAATATTACATGACATTGCAAAATAGATACATCTGTTCGGTATCACGGTAAGAAATCAACAGACCGAAACTCGCTTACCAAAGCCAAGATAAGGGGTCGTCATGACGTCACCAACTCAGTACTACATGCTGAAAGTCACGTACGCACTTTAGCGCAGAGTGCACTGCCCATCCGATAGAAAGAGCCAGTAGAACAAAACCGCCAAAATATAAAATTAAGGAAAACAATGTAACTCTGACAAAAGACGTTACAATGTGCATTCTGTATAATTGTTTGTAAGTAGTACTAAGTAAATTATTTTAGTTATTTATTGTATTACTTCATTATAATTAGTTTATTTTTTATTTTGTAAATATTTTAGTTGTAATAAAAACTAGTAATTTTAAACTTTAGTGTATTAATTATTTAATTACCTAGATCCCGAAACGGACCTTAGCGATAAATGTCACAATACTTTCCTTCCTATACATTCATATAGGCAAGAGAAAGTAAAAAAAGAAACAAACATACGAATTTTTTAATCAGAATACTTTTTCAAAAGTGAAGAAATCACATTTACGGTTCGGGAGAGAAACTCATTAATAAATGCACAATATACCAAATTACATTGAGGTTGAAATAAAAAATCAAAAAATTGAAAGTGTATTTATTCATTTGCACCAGGTGTTAAATTTTCACATTTTTTATCAAGTACACTTTATAACATTTCTCACCTGTAGACGCTATTAAAATATTTTAATTAATGTTCAAAGTAGGAAAGTATATAGCAGACAAAATTTTGGTATAACAGAGCGTTGTATTTAAAAGAGAAATAATTTTCCTGAATATATGAAGAAATAAGCCTAGCAATTAAGTATTCTATTTATTCTGAAAATAGAAATAAACCCAACTGCAATTAAGCCAACGAATAAAAGTTAAAAATTATTTCAGTCAACCCCTTTAAAAGAACCTACGAGTGGTTCACAAAAGAATAATAATTATTAGTAAATTACATACCACGAGAATATACACTAAAAAGAAGTTTGTATGACTTTTATTTATTTTAGCTTTTAAGCGGGGAATTTTTAGGGTAAAACAACTTTCACATAAATAAAATCAAACGATTCAGCTTTATATTTTCTTTAATTAAAAGTAATTTCAACTTTGTTCCCATATTGATTATACAGTAGTTTTGTAATTTTTTTATTTTCTCTTCCCCTACATTAAAAGTAGGAAAGCAAAGTATTTTTTCATGTCAATTTTTCAAAATCTTCGCCGGAAATACAAGTTTCAAATACTCTGAACCTAAATAAGCATGTTTTACCGATTCGTCTCTGTGCGTGTGTTTGTGAGAACAAAATATCTCAAATGCGAAAAAACACAGCAGTTGAAATTTGAAACATAAGTTAGATGTCACAAAACGACTCGACACGAACATTTTCATCAAAACCGATCAACAGAAATGAGTATTTTAATCGTGCGATTTCTTAAAAAAAAGAAGGTGTCTACGAGTTTGTTTAAAAGCGTCTCATTTACTGTATATTTAAAGTTCTACCAGGGGGGTTAATTACTTAATATTTACCTTATTACGTATTTTAGTACTGCCGTAGATTAGAAAGCAATGAAATACGAACCGTAGCTCACAGCGACGCTTGGCACTAAGGGTTAATCAACTTATATTTACATTGGCAAGAGAACGTCGCGTGAGTGTTTCACACCGGATTTTTACAATTCCGATGTACATTATAAAAGGTTAATGGAACCTAATCGAAAATCTGACCCAGGATTTACAACTTTGTAGTCTCGGACTACCATTATGTCAGTTAACTTGTCGTTAGCTAACTTTTCTTTGTTGTTGTCGTGTTCATTCTCAGAACTTTAGATTTATTCTCTAAAATTGTATAATTTTTTTTTTTTTTTTTTTTTCAAACACTGCTTAATCTACAATCTGTTCGCAAGGAACAATGAATAGATGAGTGGTAGAGTCTATTAACTGGCTTGTTGAAGAAGAACTCATTAGTTCTTCTCCATTTTACAAAATAAAATATATAATTACTTTAAAAAAAAAAAAAAGTTTTTTTGTTTTTTACAATGAATATAGTATAAATAGTGTCCAATTTTAGGACCTATATTAGCAAAATGAATAAATATATCATATATATCATTTGCATGATAGATTTTTAAATAATCATAATTAAAATTTAATTTATATTTTTGAGATTAAATTACACCGTACAAACTAATCTACCAATTAAAAATCTCAATATATTTCACATTATTTATTCCATTTATAACATTGTACGAAAATCAGCTAAGCTTTCATACAGAGATATTACTTCGTATTAAAAGATTGGTTCTGTTGATGAATACATATATGAATGCAAGGCTGTGTATTTGCATATCTGTCTGTATAGGCTTTAGGCTGTATTAAACGACTGTAGTTGGTATGTATAGCTGTATTTGGCACTTTCTCTCAAGGTCTCCTCTGTTTCAAATTAAACTTATGATATTGAAGCCTTGAGATTACGGTACATCTCCTTATTCTAAACTAAAAATATTTTCTCAGCTGACAATTAAATTCTTCATTTAATCTCTTTGACTTATGTATGTAATCTATTTGTGACAAAATTAATATAATAGTAATTTGTTAATAATTTGTAAATTTTAACATAATTAATGTTTTATTTTAATATTGGTAAATGCTGTTTATAGTGTATATTAAGTTTATTTTGTTGTGTTTTGACAATAGCGGGGTTTTGTATGAAGTTTGACAAGCATGTGTAGGCCTAGTTACCTCCTGGGCGACTGATCAGCCTTTTTCTATTCGATTGATTGATTTTTGTAGCATTGAGTGAAAGGTTTTAGTAAACTCTATTGCACTATATTTATTCAAATACATTTTTTTTACTTCTAAAATGCTCAATGTTAGCTTTTATAAAACAGCTTGCTTGTATTATGTCAGTGTTGAAGTGAATCGGTTGTGAGCCAGTGTTAAATGAAGTGAGTTATTTTTTTTCTTGTTTATTATGCAACTACTGTTAATGCATACGGTAATAAGAATATTAGATGAGGATGATGGTGAAAAAATGCCAGACCTGACCGGGAATCAAACCCGGGACCCCAACGTAGAAGACAGTTGCGTTAACCACTACTAAGTGAATTATAGAAATCTAGCTTTGTTCATGTTAACGGTGCTTATTGAAAACAGGTCTGCGTTTCGAAAAGATAGTGTGCAATTGTTTCATTTTGTAGGTAAAAGTTATTTAATTATTAAATTGTAAATAGCCATATTTCTGTTCAGTTTATTATTAAGGTTTTACTTTAAAGTGAGAATTTTAAATTGTAATTCACTACAACAAGCACCAAGCTTATAAACACTTATCGTTATACAATGGTATACATGTATCCCACACTCTTCTATAGTGTATCTAAATTATTTCCCTGCGGTAGTGCATGCAAATACATTTTTACATAGAGACCTTAACATCGATAGGAACATGAAACAATAAAGACGATTACAACGCGGAGGTCCTGAGTTGAAATCTGGGCTAGGGTCTGGAAATGGTAACAAAACGAAACCCACCGATTCAGTAATCGCCAGTAACCAAGCTATTAAAGCGACATAAAATTAGTGCTTAAAAAGTAAAGAAGCTATGCAGACGCTTCCGCAGCAAACAACAGAATCAAACAAATCAGTCACTGGTTGTAATCACCATCTACCACACACTCATCAAGTAGACTGAAAAGGCAATGAATTAGAAATCTTTTGTGAAGCAACATTCTTTTGTGTATTCAATGAAAAGAATTAGAATACCTTCAGGGTCATTAGATGTTCTTCAGAAAACCTCACGAAGAGGACAACACTGATAATCTGAAATAGGTAGCTTAAATAGCCTAACGTAAAAATCTTTACGTTTAGTAATTCTTACGAATTTTTAAACGAATTCCGAATAAAAAATATTATATTACTTACAAATACTTATTTTAAAGAAGTGATTTTTTGATACGGTTATTGGGCAATTAAAATGGCAGGAAATTTTGATTTATAAAGAAGAGTCATGTAATAGTAACATTTTAATAAAGCTTGTGATGTTATATTAATAAAATAACCAACACAAAAATTGCATACACAAGTACATAAATATAGCTATTTTTGTTTCATAGCAAGTTATTTGGATAAACGGATTGTGATTTTTACTTTCTTTTGAAAATATAAATATAGAGAAAGGAAAGCATTGTATTCATGTCGATTTTTAGAAATCGAGTTTTCACCGGATATAGGCCTACACGTTCTCAGACCCCCTGAACCCAAAAAAACATGTTTTTAGCGATTGGTCTGTGTGTGTGAACAAAGTATCTCACGAATGGAACATCGTGCGAAATTGAAATTTAAGTTTTAAGTTGGATACTACAAGTGGATCCGACAGAAACATTTTCATCAAAACCGGTCAACCGAAAGTAGTAAGTAGTTTTTTGTGTCATTTTTCACTTTTTTGCGATTTTTTCAAAAACAGCTTTTACGATTTCTTTTGAAATCACCTCATTTACTACGATTTATATGCTTTACATAATAGGGTAGGCGCCATATCTGCTGAAATTCTTGGGGAGGCTGCTCTCTCGTAGAAAAAATTTGTTTATTTTATTATTGCAACCTTAATACGCATTTTAGCGCAAAAGTGTAAACATAATTAAAGTTGTACAAAAATCAAATTTTCTACATTTTTTATTTCAAACATTTCTTTTTATAACGCTTAGTTTAGCGGTAACTAGTGATTTTCTGTTTTTTTTTCATGAAAATCTGTAAAAGAAATTCATTTTTTCGGTCATAGTACTATGCATTTTACGACTAAAGTGAATTTTATAATAAAATTTATATAAAATTTAAATACCTACAAATTCTGTTTTAAGCATTTTTATCTACAGAGCTAAGTTTGACATGAAAGAGTGATTTTCCGTATTATTAAGCCAAATTAAGGTTGATTTTCCGTTTGGATAAGTCACTCATGATTAAAACAAGGTTATACTTTTTGAGGTTGATTTTTGTTCATTTCTTAATATGTATTATTACTAATGTTAGGTGATATAGTTCATTATTTCCACTGGCAAGAGAAAGTCATGTGAGTGTTCTCACTACATTTTTCGCTCTAATTTTCTATATAAGACAGTACAATTAATTTAAATGGGAGAACGTAGTAAGACTGGTCATGGATATCACGTACGTTTAAATGTTTCCCCCACCTGTCAATCTACAAAACCCATTATCTGTTGAAAGGAGTAAGTAACTCCAATCTTGTTACTAAAGGATTAAATAACATGAAAGCTTAATATGGATGAGAACTTTAAGTGAGTCTTAGCCACTAGTAATATCCGAGTATTAAAACTTTTTGAGTTTGGTTATTTCGTGAGGAAATTGCTAACATTTATTACCATAAAATAATTTCAGCACTTTCAATCATAGTGCCGGAGACTAATCCCCGGAGCCACATAGTATTTGTAGTTAATGAAATATTGCAGAACAATTTAAACTTGTCCATTATTAAAGAATAAATTGAACATTCAAAAAAAGTTAAAAGAACATCAAAATCCTTTTGCAATCAACCTGCTCGAAAGCGAATATATTCACGCACCAAAATGCGTTAAAATATTGAACTTTTCTTTACAATTTTTCCCGTGGTAGTAGTCAGCGCAATTGGCTCCTACGCCGGGCCCCGGGTTCGATTCCCCGGTCAGGTGTGTCATTTTTCATCACTCATCTTTTTTTATTATCTTTCTCAACGTCTACTTTAGCAGTAATTGCAAAACAGTAGGACGTAAAACCAAAAAAAGTTCACAAGTTTGCTGAATGAATTAACTAACATTATAGATGACAACCACAAGTAAATAGGGTAGGGATTTCTTGATATATATATATATATATATTCATGCGAGTATTTACAGCCCCAGCCGTATCTTGCTTCCTAAGGACCACCTCTTTCGGTCTCCCCAGTCCCCATCGGAGAGCGGCCGCAAAGAAATTGCCTCCAGCACCCCATCTAACCATGTCATTTCGGCCTACCCCTCCTTCTTCTACCGGCTGGCGTCGACTCCCATACCCTCTTTGGCCACCTACCATCCTCCATCCTTTGCAAATGACCAAACCATTTTAACTGCTTCCGGGATATGGTATCCATGATATATCTTTGAACGCCGATTCTTCTCCTAATTTCAGAATTGAGAATTCGATCGATTTGCGACACCCCACAGTTCCGTCTCTAGAAATCCATCTCCACCGCGTTAACCCTTCGCCCTTGCGAAATCTTGCTGTTTACTTCCGCTGCACTTGTTCCGCACCAAAGATGACTCCTAGGTATTTCGTGAATCGGTGGAAAATTCCCTATCTTTATTTTTTTTTTAGTACAAAACTCTTGACTATTAATAAATATATATCATATATATATATATAAATATATTTTATATAATAAATCGTTTAGTTCATTAATAAGACAGTTGTAAGTAAATAGGTGGAGTGTTAAATTAATTGCACTCGATCTGCTGGTTCCATAGCTACAAAAATAGTTCTTTTTCTTATCAAATAGCCAGCCAATTACACCACTAACTATTTAAGAACAGACGACGTAGAGTTTTGAAAGACACTAGTCAGAGTTATCTCCTTTGAGAGCAATGAATATCATTATACAGCTGGACCCTGTTGTGAATGAAGTGAAAGTGTCATTTGCAGGGTGGAAAGTAGGTGCTTTTCGGACGGCCTGGCATGCTGATAAGTATACTCTTTTAACTCAGTGAGGAAGCCAATAGTAAACCACCTCACCCCTTGTTTTTACTTAGTGCCAAACCAGCTTTTCAAATATTGACCTAAACAACTACAATAAGTAATTAGAAATAACTTTAAAAAGGTTTTTACATCGAGGAGCAAGAAACAATGACTATCTTATTATTAAGAAAAACAATTTGTGCATATAATTAACTATGATTTGTACTTTTGAAGGAAATAACAATTTGTGAAAAAATATGTACTGCTATACATATACATTTTTAATAAGTCTATATTTCTTCTATTATCAAGCCAATTTTTTATTCAATCTTTATGCCATTCCCTTACAGAAGTCTCTTTAAAATAATATATATTTTAAAATGTGAAATTAAAAGTATGTAAGGAGCTGTGTAAGGATTCGTATGCTGAACCCGTCTCTACAAATAAATACCATTACTACGATATTCATGTTTAAATAAAACTCTTAAAACTCTTGACGAAAATTTTTAGAAGGTTTCTTTCAGTTTTGCTAAAATGAAAAGTAATAGCTCAAATTAAGCAAAATTGATTTAACTTACCCTATTCAAGAAATAAAAATAAGATAATGCACGGATTCAGTCTTTAATATATTGCAGGCCCTATTTTAATATTCCAGTTTCTTTTTATTTGATTTTATTTAGAATATTTTTTTACTAGAACTAATTTCTTATAATTACTTGATTTTATAACGTAAAAAATTTCAGTTGAATGCCCTATGTACCGTATTTATCGTACCGAGGTATATTACCAATGCTGACATACGTACAATACAGGAAAGAAAAATTGAGCGCTGGTTTATGCATGCGCAGTGAACACATTCCCCGCACCTCTTGTAAAGTACAGACAAGACGCAACAAATCAAAAAGTTCGCATCATACAGTTGCCTTACGTACTGATTGCAAATAATGTTATTTAAAACTTAAATACAGTCGCCGTACGTATTTAGTTTGTCTTTGTTGTGTCTTGTTTACAAGTCTAGTTTATGTATGTAAATAATAAATTAAAGGAAATGGCTCGATTGATTAAATAAATAAAGTTTAAAAACAATAAATTAGCTATTTCAAAAAAAATTGTTAATAAAATAATGAGTTTATGTTGGGATCAAATACAACAATACTTACATTAAGCCAACGGATTTAGAATCGTACGGTAGCAAAGGTGCACGCTTATAACGGGAAGCGACTGTACAGCTGCACATGTATCCTCACTGTCAGCGCTCAATTTAACTTGCCAGTATTCTACATCGAGATTTGAATGTGTAAACAGTTCGTGAAGAAATAGACCTACGTAGTGTAAGTTGTAAATAGATCAAACACCTAAGTAATCTCCTATCGTCGTGTGTATTAGACATCAGCAACGATGTACATAGACTAAAACATGCTACCGTACTGGATTTTCTAGAACGATTCTGACAATTTGGTTGTGAATAATATAGTATTTGTGAATAAAATATTTGAAATAAAAGTTGTAGGTTTTTAAATTGTCTACAAGTTCTGTTATATACATCTTTGCTACAACGCATATTAAGGATACAATCTTTAAAAAATCCATTTTTTCTGCGAGAGAAAAGCCTCTCTAAGAATTTTAGCAGCATAGCGCCTACCCAATCTTGTAAAGCATACAAATTGAAGTAAATGAGGTAATTTTAAAAGAAATCGTACGAGCCGTTTTTGAGAAAATCGCAAAAAGTGAAAAATGACACGAATAAACTACTACTTTAGGTTGACCGATTTTGATGAAAAGGTTTGCGTTGGGTCCTCTAGTAGTACCTATCTTAAGTTTCAAGTTTCAAGTTCGTACGATGTTCCATTCGTGAGATATTTCGCTCACGCACACACACATACACACACACAAACACACACACACAGAGAGACCAATCACTAGAAACATGTTTTTTTGGGTTCAGGTGGTCTTAAAAAGTGTAAATCCGGTGAAAACTCGATTTCGATAAATCGACATAAAAATGATAGCCTACTTTCCTTTCTATACTCATATAGGCAAGAGAAAGTAAAACTGGAGGCGTATAATTTTTGTCCAGTGAAATTTTCAGACACATGGAACCGTTAATGTATTTCAAGTTTTCTGTATATTCAATTATTTTGGAATTTTTGATATTTTTTCGTCATAGCAACATTTATTTTTTTCTACCCACGACAATGCAGAGGAATTTTGCAAGCGTGCCTGGTATATGTCAAGAAGGTTAACGTAATGAATAGAGAAGGAATTTATTCATGGGTTTGAACAGGACGAGACGTTTCCTTAAAAAGGAAATGAAATTACAATTTGGCGTATAATTACTTATGGCAATTTGCGTTATTCTTTTACACTTACAGTACAAAGGGTACGCTTACAACATTCCTCTGTATTTTGTTGGGTAGAAAAAAAGAAACAACGGTATAAACGAGAAAATATCAAAAATTTCAGAAAGAACTTTAAATACATTTTTAACGGTTCCATGTACCTGAAAATTTCACTGGACAAAAATACGCCTTCATTTTTTCTATTATACAAGAAAGAAGATTTATTTTTTCTATTATATTTTTTCTATTGTATTTACAATACATTTTATGAATTAAGAAAAAATTTTTTTGAAAAGGTAGTAAACACCCAGTTTGTGCCTCTCCGCCAACTGTCTTCTTTCCCCAGACAAATAGTAGCCTACATGTACATTTCGAGATCATATGTATTATAACTTGTCTTTTTTTTTTAATTTATTTAACGTCGCATCAACATCAAGGTCATTAGCGACGACGTTGGGGTGTAACTGTGTGTGATGAGGATGAAATGATTTTTTGTAACGTATGAAAATATGCCATGCCTGAGTGGGATTCGAACCCAGGACCGCATGACTTGTCTTTTGTTTTGTATAATTTTTATATAAAGAAGCTTTCTGTTTTTTTATAATCGATTTATTCATTGTAAATGATTAAAAACTGTATAATTTGTTTTAATGTTATAAATTATTAATTACATAACTGGGTTGTCAATTGTTCACGTGTTAGTTCTAAGCGATCTGTTGCAATCTCTTGTATAACAATAAATGCAACATATTTTTATTATTATACAACAGATTATTTTTTTAAATTATATTTAACAAACCGTAGACATTTAAATCTTACGAAGTAATCACGCTTAATTTGAGGAAAAATAATATTTTCCGTGTGAATATAAACAAATGAAGAAACTTTATTTTCATATAACCATAAAAAATAGTACACAGCAATGTAATTTTAATACAACAAAAAAATTTGAGAAATTGTTTACTTGGTTTCCTAAATTATTTTGTTACGTTACATAGTGGTTCATTTTTCATTTCGTAACTTCGTCCTCTTTCAGCTCATTTTGTCTGTTAACAAATTTAAGTGATGAATGGTTACTGTGAGAAAAAAACTCTTGTTTTAGCTTCCCCAGGTTTTTTGTAACATTGTTTAATTTTCTCATTTTATGAGACTTTTTAATAAAATCAGTTACTTTTTTCATTGTAAGTTCCTTATGAGAACAATCCGTTTAACACATGTCTTTTTTTAAGCACAATTCTGAATTTTTAAAATATAAAAATAGAGTTCCTGGACTAAGTATTAATCTCTTGCTACTATTTAATTAACTTCTTAAAAATGTACACAGACGTAATTGTAAAAAAAAAAATTAACAAAAATTGAATAGTTTAAAACATGTTTCGTTAAGCTAATTGGATAGTTTTACAATGTTGTCAATAAAATTTGGCTTCAAGAAACAGAATTAATATATAGAAAAACACCCTTTCGCAGCCTCCTTATCGTAGGGGTTAGTGTCTCAGCCTAAAACGCTGAAGATTCTGGATTTCATCGTAACCGTTACGTAATCAACGACTAATGCTAATAATGAATCTATTGTTACATAATCTATTGTACATAAACTCTAAAAAAATGCTCCTAAAAATACGTTATCATACATAAATCGAAATAAATTGTTTTTTTGCTAAGCGTGTCCTCTAAAACTATAATTTTATCAATATCAGAGCATTTAATTGCGGGGTTCCTACTTATGAGAGGTGTTCTACTCAAAAGTGCTAAAGCAACGTAAAACAAGTTAAAAATATATTTACTGGTTGTGCAAAGCTGTACATTTGTAGTTTTAATAAAACAAAGTGAAAAATAACGTATAAGCCTACTATCGGTTTCATAATTATACAGACCCGAGTTTGAACCCTTGCATCTCCAAAACGATGAGTCGGATTTCAACACACTTTACATAAAAATTTAGCTCATTTTATTCTGCGTTGTTCTATAATAAACATACGTATATCTTTAAAATAATTAATTTTAATTTTTTTTATTTAATTCTAAGTCCAATATTTGAAGGTTATTGATGTTCTAACTTTTTAAAATGTTTTACGCAACATTGTTTATTTTCGTATTTTATGAAGGGCAGGTTTAAATCATTTTGCACCACAGCTCTAACCCATAAATCGAAACAGGTTGGAATAAAATATTATTTAATTTATTTATGATTGTTAATTTTAAAATTTGCTAATTGTTAGAGAATATAAAGTTTTAAATTTACCAAAAACTACTACAGTCTATTGAGATCACTGTTGCAGCAACGTCTTCAACCTTAAGATAACCTATCAGGTAAACTATTAGAAGAAACATGTCTTATTAGTCAGTTAAGATATTTGAATGGTTTTAAAATGAAAATTTAATCAAACTAAATATGAGAAAAAATTGTCTTTTTAACTTAAATGGTAATCAATTAATTAACCAATTGACAAATTTAACTAAAATTTTCACGTCTATTACATTGATGGTGAAATTACTGCGCTGTTTACACTAAAATGTCACCGCCGCGAATCAGCTGTTAAAAAGCTGATTTTCGGAGACGAAGGTTCCTGTTTCAAATCCTAGTAAATGTATAGTCTATTCACCGAGTCTGGAGACACACAGTAAACAAATGAAACACAATCATGATAGCTGTTGATTTATACCAAGGTCAAGGGCCAAGCATTACCAAGGTCATTATGCATTCTTGTAACACCAGTCTTCGTTGCATTATTCCTAGCTTAATAAACAGTGCGAGTTATTTTTAATGAAATAGATCATAGATTTCAATAAATTTCCTAGATCATGAACATTTGTTAAATTTTTAGAAAGAAAAAAAAATTTGTTTACGTAATTGCGTGTAAGGTTTCACCTTACTATACTTGTTTTCGATTTTTTTAAATGAATTTTACGTATACGTGCTCTTTGGCTTATTTGAACATTTTTAATCTTGTATAAATAAAAGAGAGAGAGAATAGTAATTTTTATTACAATGGAACCTTAGTTTCTTTTTATTGTCAACTTAGTAGTTATCATCAAGTTGTTTTTCATTCATACCACTCTTTAGGCCTTGCTTTTCTCACACTGTTTTACACGATCCGTCCATCCTAATACCCTGGGAACTTTGTGGCCTATTGGGCCTAAATCTTTCTCTTATGTGAAACCCTTAGTTAGCACTTTTTACCCTGGGAAAAATTTAGAAAAATATTTTGTTTTGTAGTTCTTTTCCAAGAACCTGTCCTCTTCCCCTCCTGCAGGCTGTAAGTATTTTTCAGCAAATACAGCCTTTTTCCGAAAACCAATCACAACTTTCGCTACATTTCCTCTCGGTTTTTTCGATTCTGATTGGTCAACCCCACTACTGTTTCTGTACGATTTTTCTCCCCGGTCAATTTTGTGTTTCTTAAACTTTGCTGAGTTCGTTTTCTGCCGTTGTGTGGTTATGTGCTATGAAAAATTTATAAGGTAAATATAATAAATTTATTTTTATATGTAAAGTATTTTTATAATCATGAGGCGTAAAAAAAAATTATAAATAAATAAACCATTTTTAAATGTAAAATGAAAAAAATAAATTTAAATATAGATAAATAGAATAAATATAAGAAATATGAAATATAGATTTAAAGATAAATAATACAATAAATGAAGCTAACGATGTAGGCTGGTTAACCATGGTTTAGTGTTAGGAATAAATATTTAGTTAGGGTTATTTCATATTATTGTGGGTTAGTTAATTTTAAGGAATCAAACCAGTTTGTTTTAAATTAGATATATAAAAGCAGCAAAAATGATCTCAAAATCAAAATAATAAAAAAAATATTTGTACTGTCTTGTCAATCTTTGTTTTGCCTTGTTAAATCATTTTAAGTATATTTTTGTTTTTTTTTTAATTATAAAATAAAAATTTTATTATCACATGGTCAGCCAATTAAATGACTGAATCATTTAAGGACAGAAGAGGTACAGGTGTAAAAGACACTAATCAGAGTTATCTCCTCTGAAAGTAATGAATTTCATTATACAGCCAGACCCTGTGGTGAATGAAGTGAAGGTGTCATTTGCAGAGTGGAAAATATGCGCTTTTCAGAGGGCCCGGCATGCTGATAAGTGTACTTTTCCACTCAGTGAGGAAGGCAATGGTAAACCACCTCACTCCTCGTTTTACTTAGTAAAACCTCTGTAGGTTCAAACCAGCCTTTCGGCTGTTGACCTAAACAACAACAACAAAATAAAAATTAACTTATATTTTAATAATTTTCTTAAAAATAAATGGATAACCCTATTTTATAATTTTCGTATTAGGTTTTAAATTTATAAAAAAACTTAAGACTTGAACTTAAAAATAAAAAAACATATAAATATCTTTAATTTGAATTACTTTAACAATAATTTAAAAATAAAAAATAAAATAAAATTAATTAACCTCAATTAAACTGCCTCATAGTTTTTAATATATTCCTAATTCCTAGTTAAGTTAGTTGTAGTTAGTTTTAACAATGCTGAGTATTCAACTCAGCAACATAATTTATACAGATGGTACCATCCGTATACCACCTGTGTTTCTGCTAAGAGCTTGAAAACATTGATGCATCTGACTGCATTGTTTTATTTTAATTTTAATTTATAATACACAAATTAGTACACTCCACTGTGTACCCATATAATAGTTGGTTTCATGTGGAACCAACAAACTGTGATGTGGTAGCATAACTGGTTTCAAACTGAAGGTTTGAATTTAACAGAATTGTCTTGTATGTGATCAATGAATGGATTTCTCCACTGGATATTGGATTCCGTGAGCTGAATACCTTTGTACCTTCACTCGCAGTTCCATAAGCGAGAGTTCTTTTAAGGACTCATGTTGTTCAGCATCTGAGCTCGTCAAGAGAAACTTTCTAGTTAGAAAGTTATAAACCCCCTTTATCAATGTGTCTTCCGTAGTTAGCCATAGTTTTACAGGTTTCTAGTTTTATCCTAAAAACTCAGTGGTGGAGGCGATCGCGATACCAAGCGAAAACTATTAATAAAGCCGTTTTTGGCTTATAGGGGCCGATTTTCTCGAGGGTGCCCTTCAGTATTAAGGTACTGCTGTTAGATTGCAGTACCCGGTAAGTTTTGAAGTTTTTTTTTCTCATTTAGCTAACTACGTCAAGGAGGATCACTTAACATCGGTGAATGACCGAGAAGTCATTTTTAACATATACTCTATTTACATTTTAAAACATAATCTTTAAATTTAATAATAATTTTAACAATTTTTAATCCCCCGATATTGTATTACATGTTGGAGTTTACCACAATAAAGCTGTATATTGTATTACATGTTGGAGTTTTGCCGGGTAATTTTACTTAATTTTTTACTAAATAAAACTGTATATATTGTATTACAGTGCGGTTTGTTATCCAATATCCGGCGTCAGTTAGGCAACCGGCAGTATAAATATTACGTGAACAACGCACGTATTTGTTGATGTTTGTCTCTAGACTCGGTAAATTCAGTACATTTACAGTACTTTTATATGGATTTAAATACTAAACAGTGGTTACCGGTGTACTTTGATGGTTGAGGTTCAATTAACCATACTCTCTGAGGAATGGTCGACCTGGGTCTGTACAAGACTACATCTCATTTTCACGTCATACATATCATCCTCATCTCATTGGGTATTGGGGTTGCTTATTGTTCTGAATTGAACAGATTGCAACGTACACAGATTAGTAATAAATGGATAGAGAAGAAATTTACACTAGGCTGGAGAAGATTTCTTGACCATTGACTTTTAATTCTTCTCCTGGATGGTATATAATGTAAGTGACTCAATTGTAAGTGTGGGTTTTTGGGTATAATCATCAAATTGTAAAACTACCTGTAGAGGATCAGATGATCTCATATACTATAATAATTGTGTTGTTGTTGTTTAGGTCAACAGCTGAAAGGCTGATTTGAACAACTAGAGGTTTTACTAAGTAAAAACAAGGAGTGAGGTGGTTTACTATTGCCTTACTCACTGAGTTGAAAGAGTATGCTTATCAGCATGCCAAGCCTTCCGAAAAGCACCCACTTTCCACCCTGAGAATGACACCTTTTCTTCATTTACCACAGGCTGTGACTGTATAGTATAATTCATTACTCTCAGAGAAGACAACTCCAACAAGTGTCTTTTAAAACTCTACGTATTCTGTTCTTAAATAGTTAGTCATATAACTGGCTGACTATGTGATAAGTAACAGAACTAATTTTTGTAGCCCTGAACCAACAGATTAAGTCCAATTTATTTAACACTCCACTTCCCAGTTATGGGTATGTGTATAATATTATACCTTATATAAAAAAATATTTAAAATATTTGAATTGTAAATTTTATTTTATTAAATAACCAGTTAAAGTATGTTTTAAAAAAGTATTTTTAAAATTTAAATTAAAAGAAAATATTTTTTAAATTTTAAATTTAAAGAAATATAAAAATATTTTAATTAAATTTAATACTAAGATTTAGAAAGTATATTATTTATCCATTGTTAAGAATAGTTGGGGCATGAACCGAGTAGGAATTCATGCATCACAACTCTACAAAAAATAATCATAAAATTTAAGTTATAAAATAAGTAAAATAAATAAAATTCTTAATATAGCTATTGATGGTTGTAGCAGAACGCTATACATCTTTCTAATTTCCAATTATGCTCAATGAATATTGAAATATACATTTTAATTGTACATAATAATCATTTTTCATCTCGGACATAAAATTTTTCATCCTTGTCGCATCAAAGATAGGACAAAATTTTAAATTATTAAATAATATTTATAATGAAGGTTTTTATGACTGTATTCATAGAGAGACTAAATGAACAGTTAGTGAAATAAATTTGTACGACTAAGTTATGAAAATTTATTCATTTTAGTCTATTTCAGTGGATGTAAAATAGAATCTTTGTTCCGTGCAATATTGCTCGTTTTAATGCACCAAAACCAATTAAATAAAGCATGATAATAACATTGTACGAGAGTTAATTGTTTGAAATTTAATTTTTATTACTAAATGTTTCGCAGTACATATAAGACTACGTTTTAGTTGTCGACTCTATTATTTATACAAATGTAAACGCTGAACAACTCTATATAATTCTATAACTCTATACAATTAATTCTATAATAACTCTATAAATATAATTCTGTTACTTTTAAAAAGTTTATTGACCGTTTATAATACATTATTGTGTAAGAAAGGATTGTTCATAATAGTTGAAATAACACAATTTGTATTATTTTTTTAGTTTTATTTACAGTGACAGATGTCAAATTTTAGACAGAAATCTCTTACATTAAAGAAATTGATATTTATTTCTTAACGAAAATATACTGTGTCAATATCTAAGAGGAGAAAGAGTTTTTTTCCACAATTCTCTAGCAGGACTGAGTTTTTAGAAGTGTCAACGTAAATAATAATATTTGATAAGTCGAGTTATCTAAGAAATGGTTAGAAATACAGTGTACAAATGGTTAGGTGCAGTGTATGCCTATTGTTGTGACGGCCAACTGAAAAGGTTCGGTGTATCTATTTAGTTAATTAGTTCTTTTGTTATGATGCGATTTCGTAACTTTTGTTTAGTAGAGACATCCCAAACCGACGGAAGACGTTGTATTTTTATTATTAAATAGATAAATCTCTGGTAATCTAGAATGTCGATGAGTTAGGTGTATAAGGTTTACCGGCCGTCATGGAATTAGTCTTGATTTGTCTCAGCGAGTGAATTGTGTAGTTTGTCGCCGACTACCCTACCAATATTAGCGCCTGCAGACGGTCCCAGTACCTGCCGCGAGTAGCACTACAGACGTGCAAAGCTCGCAGCGCCTCTCCACCACCTTGAAGTCGAATCGCCGGAGGGGAGTTTAAGCGACAGCCCTGGCCCGCGAGAGACACTACTTATCGCCCTAATAATAAACTTCCGCCTCACACACTTATTCCATAACTTTAAAGTCGTCATGTTCCCTTCGCCACGCAAATCCCAAATCTCATTACTTTCATCTATACAATTCTCTCAATTTCCCGAGTTGCATTAGTTCTGTGATTTTATTCTACGAGCGACCAGGTGTTCCTTAACACGATGTCACCAACATAGGGCTTCTTAGCCCTCTCAACATGGATTTGGATTTGGATTTGCGAGAGACACTCTTCAATCAACTCTCAACCGGAGAAGAACACCAGAAGAAGAGCCAAGCCGAGACCAGTCGCACCACCCCTGATCTACGCTACCGATGGCGGACGCTGCATTCCCGCACTGGTCAGCCTTCACCGACCCGGAGAGAACCGCCTCGGCCGCGCTATCGGCGGATGGTCTACGCTGACCCGACACTGCGGTGCTCTGGGGGCCACCACTGCCACGCTGCAGTGGGGACCCAACTGCCGCTAAGGGAAGGCTAAGCCTGAACCCGGTAGCCGAGCCGTCACTCTTCGGGCTCAGCTTCTACCACTCCGCCTCGCAGCTTCCGACCGCCAACAACGGCTCTTTTCAGGGCCACCAATTTTCAAACAAGGTTTTGCTACGTGTCGTTGGCCCCGGCGACAAGTTAAAGGTAATTGTGTACCAGGTAGCAGTTTATGGTTTACATAAAGGTTTTGGGACCTTCATGAAAAGGTCCCAACGGAAAGGTCCTAATCGTTACTGTGTATCGTATAATTGGTTGTACTCGTAAGTAGGATATAGTTGAATTAAATACGAGATAATCTAGTTACTGCTTAAGTTCATTTATTGTCATTAATTTATTAAAATTAGTTTATCATTATTATAAGTATTTTGACTGTAGTATTGTAATTTAAGCAGATTTAAGTAAACTGTTTATTTTATTTAAAGTTTGTAATTAATCTTGTTTGTAATTCTAACGATAGCTTGTTAATTATTTACTTTACCCAGATCCCGGAACGGACCTTAGCAATAAATGTCACAATACCATGCTTTACTTCCATGGAAAATTTATTCTACCAAGTATTTACAATAAATATTTTATAAAATTAACTTCCAAGTTAATACAAAGTCATAAGGTGCCGCGGTGGCCCAGTCGTTAGCGTGCTACACTGCAAAGCGGAAATCCCACCGTTGATTATTGACTAGTGTCTGGAAAATTATAAAAACGTTTCTATATAATTGATTACCAAAATTTTAATCAAATGATAATATAAATTATAAGTAGACTACGCCTATAATATTTAATTTATGACTATAATTATTTCATTCTAAAGTTGTCATTCATTTTGTCTCCATGGTGTAGTGACTAGCGTGCTAGCCTACAAAGCGGAAGGTCCCGTGTTCGATATCCGGCTAGGGTCCGGAGAATTTAAAACGTTTAAATCCACAGTTACAGTACCGAAACCCATAGAAGTCACTAATGACCAAGCTGGTAATGAGAATTTTTATATGAGTAACTAAAAATAGAAGAAAAAACTCTTTTGTCTTTACTTTTGGGTTTGGAACAGTACCAAATATTTTAACAAAACTTAATTGTAAAAAATTTATGTGATAACATCCTAAAAATACAGAACACAGCTGTTTTTCTTTTGATATAAAATGTCAATTTTGGAAGATAATTTGATTTAGATAACTTTAAATTGTGTAAATATTCGTTAAATAATTTATGTTGTTTTTTAAATGAGATCTCTGCTCCATATTTCCTGTAGCAGGTGTATTGCTGAAAAATGTCGTATTGAGTGTAGCCGAATTAATGGATTTAGAAATATTAAAGATAAATATTGTTAAAATATAAATATATTTATATTTATATTTTAACAATAAAACGTGTGCGCGTGTTCTCCCACACACACAATTTACAATGAAATTCTATACAATAGAAGACGAATAATTTATAAATGAGAAACATAAGACGTTTTCTTCGCTTGCTTAAAATAGCGGAGCTCACTTGACCTACTTTGATAGTTCATTCTTTTCCATTAAAGCTCTTGATCCGCAGATAATATCAGTAACGGTTTTTGTTATCATTAATATTCATTTTTAATCATATTATTTTTTTTTAAATCAGTTTCAACAATGTAAAATGAAACGCTCTTTTTGTAATCAGTTGTAATCAGGCTCGGCTAAAAATTTTATTTGATAAGCTACAAACCAAATAAAAAATATATATCGACTAAACATATTTTAGTTTTTTTTACGTCATATTAACATCTTGGTCTTGCAAAATGTCTGTTTGAATGTTAATTAATTTTCCTAGCCAGTAATCAAACCCGGGACCTTCGCTTTGCAGCGTAGCTCACTAATCACTGGGCTACGGAAGCGGTCAAGAAAAAAAATATTTCGTCAATAACATTTATCACAAATTGTACTTACATAATAAATGTTTTCCACAGATTTTTTTTTTAAACTCTGGTCGGTAAAGCACGGAATCTTTGATAATGTTCATCACACCCTACTGCTGCCTGTTGTATAGAGTTGAACCGTGACTGTTCAGAAGGTATTAAGAACTGAGGCTGTTGAGATGAGATTGTTATGATCTGTACCGGGATATCGTTTGCTGAACATTGAAGGAAGATATGAGGCACAAACTTGATGTGAAACTTGATGTGTAAACTTGATGTGCCAGGGGTGATATCAACTATTCGAAAATACAAGCAAAAGTGGGAGAGTCATTTGTTGAGGATGCTAAATGATCGAACATCGAAATAGATGTTTACTTACAAGCCAACCGGACAACATGGTATTGAACGACCTCGGAAGAAATGGTCAAACCAACTTCTTCAAGAAACAGCAAACTAAATTTGAAGCTAGAACAGGCCAGAAGGCACAATAAGTATTATTTATGATAATAATGATGATGCTTTCCATAGATTATTGGTGTCGAGGAGTAAATCCAAGTAAAATTATTTTAGAGCTACTCGGTAGCAGAAGGTTTTCCCGTATACAAATTACGGTTGGTATTAGGAGTAACGGATAGGTCCCCTTAGTATTTTCATGGAAACAACTTGTAGCTATCAATTTTCTGAACAGAACGATTCTATACAGGGGGAGGCTAATAAACATTTCTCCAATTTATCGTCTAAAGCGTTTCCATGGCAAGAGCTTAGCGCTACAATGACCTACATTTAATGAACCGTTCGAAGCCGGGATATAATATAAACATAAGACTTGCTTGGTCGTACTGAGCTCTTCCTGGTAAAACTCTGTTTCCCTCAACAAGTGGAACTTCTGTGATTTAAGAAAATTCATTTAAAAACCCAAGAGAATTTTTTTTTTTTAAATTATGGAAAATTTAGAGGCTGCCTCTTTATGGAAACTTTTCGATAATTAACACCCTCGCTAGTCAATAATTATTGGTCTATTCATGCAGGTTTTTTACTCCGTTGAAATTAAGTCTATATTGCCTGGCCTAAAAATAGGTCAGAAATATTTTAACACAATAACTTCGTTAAATGGTAGTTACAATAAACTGTTTTTTTATCCATAAGCTTTGAAAATGTTCATAGTATGCTCGACATGCCGCTTATGCGAAAGGCTGCCTATTTAACAGGTTGACTACCAAGGCAATTTTTGCAATTTTGCTTATAAACCCATTCCTATTTAATTGTGCTATTGCTTTTTTTAATTAATTTTCTTTAAAGTCTAGATATTATAAGGCTTAAACGATTTTGGCGCTGTTTTTTTAGGCGAGAGACTGATCAGGTACTCAAGAGTAAATAAATAAAATTTACTGTGAAAGACTGATTTGTATCTCACTGAAATTTTAGTTGTATTTCTATAAAATTGTAAGGTTTCACCTTACTATTCCTGTTTTCGATTTTTTTAAATAAATTTTACGTATGCGTGCTCTTTGGCTTATTAGAACATTTTTAATCTTGTATTAATAAAAGAAAGAATTGTAATTCTTATTACAATGGAATCTTTGTTAGATTTTATTTGTCAACTCGGTAGTTCTATTCAAGTTGTTTTTCATTCCTACTAGTCTTTAGGCCTTGGTTTTTCTCATACTGTTTTACACGATCCGTCCATCCTAATACCCTGGGAACTTTGTGGCCTTTTTGGCCTAAATCTTTCTCTTATGTGAAACCCTTAGTTTGCTCTTTTTACCCTGGGAAAAATTAGAAAAAAATATGTTGTTTTGTAGTTCATTTCCAAGAACCTCTCCTCTTTCCCCTTCTGCAGGCTGTAAGTGTTTTTCAGCAAATACAGCCTTTTTCCTATAACCAATCACAACTTTCGTTACTTTTCCTCTCGGTTTTTTTGATTCTGATTGGTCAACCCCACTACTGTTTCTGTACGTTTTTCTCCCCGGTCAATTTTGTGTCTCTAAAAAACTGGTGAGTTCGTTTTCTGCCGTTGTGTGGTTATGTGCTATGGAAATTTTATAAGGTAAATATAATATATTTATTATTTTTTTAATGTAAAGTACATTTATAATCATGAGGCGAAAAAAAAAATTAAACCATTAAATATGTAAAATAAAATATAAATTTAAATATTAGAGTTTAAGATAATAAATACAATAAATGAAGCTAATTATGTAGGCTAGTAACCATGGTTAGTGTTAGGAATAAATATTTAGTTAGGGTTATTATATATATTTTTTTTTCGGGTTAGTTAATTTTACAGAATCAAACCAATTTGTTTTAAATTAGATATATAAAAGCAGCAAAGGTTATCTAAAATCAAAATAATAAAAAAATATTATTACTAAGTCTTGTTTATCTTTGTTTTGTTTTGTTAAATCATTTTAAGTATATTTTTGTTTTTTTTTAATTATAAAATAAATTAACTTGTATTTTAAAAATTTTCTTAAAGATAAATGGATAACCCCATTTTATAAATTTCGTACTAGGTTTTATATTTATAAAAAACTTAAAAACTTGAATTTAAAAATATAAAAGCATATATAAATATCTTTAATTTGAATTACTTTAAAAATATTTAAAAAAAAAAGAAGAATAAAAAAAATGAATAAAATAAAATTAATTAACCTCAATTAAAATGCCTCATAGTTTTTAATATATTCCTAATTCCTAGTTAAGTTAGTTGTAGTTAGTTTTAACAATGCTGAGTATTCAAGTCAGCAACAGAATTTTACGGAAATGATACCATCCGTATACCACCTGTGTTTCTGCTAAGAGCTTGAAAACATTGATACATCTAACTGCAATGTTTTATTTTAATTTTTAATATACAAATTAGTACACTCCATTGTGTGCCTATAATAGTTGGTTTCATGTGGAATCAACATATTGTGATGTGGTAGCATAACTGGTTTCGAACTGAAGGTTTGAATTTAAAAAAAATTGTCTTGTATGTGATCCATGAATGGATTTCTCCACTGGATATTGGATTCCGTGAGCTGAATACCTTTGTACCTTCACTCGCAATTCCACAAGCGAGAGTTCTTTTAAGGACTCATGTTGTTCAGCATCTGAGCTCGTCAAGAGAAACTTTCTAGTTAGAAAGTTATAAACCCCCTTTATCAATGTGTCTTCCGTAGTTAGCCATAGTTTTACAGGTTTCTAGTTTTTATCCTAAAAACTCAGTGGTGGAGGCGATCGCTATACCAAGCGAAAACTATTAATAAAGCCATTTTTGGCTTATAGGGGCCGATTTTCTCGAGGGTGCCCTTCAGTATTAAGGTACTGTTGGATTGCAGTACCCGGTAAGTTTCGAAGTGTTTTTTTTCTCATTTAGGTAACTACGTCAAGGAGGATCACTTAACATCGGTGAATGACCGAAAAGTCATTTTTAACATACACTCTATTTACGTTTCAAAACATAATCTTTATTTATAATAATTTTTAAGCAATTTCCAATCCCCCGATATTGTATTACATGGTGGAGGCGCCGGGTAATGAACGATATTCAGTGGACCATTGACGAAATCGTTAATTCAAGACTTCAGTTTATTTTTAATATATTAATTTTTTATTTTCAGTTATCTTATAAATAGTGTAGTTGTTTAATTTTATTTCTATTGCAGGACTTATCTCACTGTAGGTTGGAATCACATTTCTTCGTTTGTTTATGTTTTGTCTTATATTTCAGGTTAATGGACTTAAATATAATGTGTTAAGTTATTTAACATTATGTATTGTAGTTATAATAATCATAAAAATGTGATAACTTTGATTTTCTAAGAAATAATATTTATAATATGCTTTATCGAACTACGTGACATAATTGTCCATTACGTTGCTTTTAAAATCAGCTGTTATTTCACGGCCACATAGCGCTTTTAAATTACTTATTTTGGCGTATTTTATAGAAGTAATTTATACAATATTTTTGTTTGCAATTTGTTTATTGGAACATGAACTTTTTTTTTTGGACAAAAGAAAGTTTCCATAGAGTTCGCTTTATTTTTGCGAGTACAGAGAGTATAGACATGGCAATGGCTAATTTTGTGGTATAGTGATTAAAATTCAGAGTCCTGAGTTCGACTTATTCGCCACTCTTACAATATGCATTATTCTTGTTTAGACTTTTTAAACTACGGTAATCGGATTAACTTTATATAGTAATAAGCGTGTCTTTATAATTATAATTATTATTATGATTATTATATTAATTAAAAAATAAAATAACTCTAGAATGTTTGCTAATTATTGTATTTTTCTGTTAATTTATAAGATAAGTGGGTGTTTTGGAGTTACTACCTATAAGCAGTAGACTGATCAACCGTAGGACTCATTTTGGAGATTCCATATTTGTGCCAGCGCTTGGCGTCTTAACACCGCTGACACCATAAGGATCATACAGCATTCTGACATTGTTTTCCTGTCCCACTGCTCACTTTATCTCTGTTTAATCGACTATCTGGTATGTAATGAAAGTATTTGAATTCTTAATATAATCTTTTCAGTAATCCGAAAAATCACCACATGATCGATTTAACCAAAGTTAATATCAGGGACTTGAAATTAGACGAAGCCCGTTTGTTGGCCAACCAGTACAAAATTTTTGTGCCAAAATTCGGCGATTTAGATTATTTAAGAGGGGCTCTAAACCTAATTAAAAAAACTTTAAAAAATCCGACGGAAGTAGAAGAGTTACGTACTGAGGCCTTTCAGTATTTACTAACATCTGGATACATACCACGCCAGTTGTTGGAAAATTTCCCTGATATCGAAACTTTAAAACAACATCTAACACAGGTTATTATAGCAGGTTCAAATACAGGTTTTGGTAACACAGCTCCACAGGTACCCATGTTACAAACGGAAATGGCAACAGCGAAACCAAAGGTTCCATTTTATACTCCGAGATCCTTTAGCGGAAGAGGTTCGGAAGACATTATAGATTTTTTTGAGACTTACGAAAGAGCCTCTGAAATAAATTCATGGACTCCAGAGCTTAAGAAGCGATTTTTATCTTTGTATCTTACCGACACGGCCCTTAATTATTTAAACTGTATTTTGAAAGGTGATGCCAACCAACAAATTACATATGATTCCCTTAAGGATCATCTTACTGCCCATTTTTCAGGGTCGACAACTCCAGAACACTTTGAAATTCAGTTACAAAATAGGAAACAGCTGGTCACGGAGAATGTCTTCACATTTATGGCCGACATCCTAGCTTTGTGTCACAAGTTTGATCCAGACATGAGCGAATCACGCAAATGCAAATACATCTTACGAGGTATATTGCCTAGTATCTTAGATAAACTCGCTTTGTCTGACATTACATCAGTGGCGACTATTCGAAACAATTTAAAAAAACTACAAACCACTCAGAATATTTTAAATTTTCGTGTGGATGGACAGTGTAATGAATCAACAGCAATTAATAGTATCAATTATTCTCCCGACTGTATACAAATGCATCATGGTAATAATATTATAACTAATGATAGGCATGTTAATAGTAGATCTTTTCAGGGTAACTCCGGCGGCTTTAACAACCAGAATGCCGCCGTTCATCAAACCAATAATGCTAATCATTACAGTAATAGAAGTAGTAATTCTAGAAATTATAATAATCAGTACAGTAATAATAATGCTAATAATTCTCGTTATAATGGATCTCAGAATCGCAATTTTAATCGAAATAGTCAAAATTTTAATAATAAAAACGATCACTGTGTTAGCAATCGAGTAGGGAATTCTAACAGGTCATTTCAGCAATCAAATTCTAATTTTTCTGGCAACAGAACACGTCCAAATTACAGTTCCATTAATGTTAAGAATTCGACTGAAAATTGTCCAATTACTTCTTCAAATGGTAGCCAACACAACCGCTCGCCCCAACAATCGACACATCCCGCTGTTAACACCTGCCTTATTTGTAAGAGCACAGATCATGTTTTGTCTGACTGCCCTTTTAATACTTTTCCAAAAAACGGCTAATTTGCGAGGGACAGACTTGCTCTGATCCTTCGCCGATCTCTTCACTTTTCAAAGGGCGTTTCAGAAAAAAATTTCATTTCGCGAATACTAGAAAATCGGATAGGACAGTGTACTTATCACTCCCGCCTACCAATACCAACAGCTCTCGATTATCACGTGCTTTTAATGCTTCTAGATCACTTATTAATTATTCTGATAAATTTTCGTCTTCACATTTGTCTAACTCGTCTCAGGTAGAGAAACAGCAAATTGTTATGTTTAATAACACTGTTAACATAGAATTAGAGCAACGACAAGATCAGTTCCTGTCACAAATCTTCGCAGCGCTATTAGACAGAAATGCCGTAGAAAAACAGTATGCACGCGTTTCCAGAAATTACGTACTCAAAAACAACATTCTATATTATAAACGCTTCGACAACGAACCAATTCTCGTTTTAGCTTTGCCCAAATCTTTAGTAAATCAGACCTTAGAATTTTATCATTGTTCGCCTATTGGTGGTGGTCATTTAGGTGTGTCTAAAACTTTGTCCAAACTTCAACCTAAATATTTTTGGCCAGGTATGTCATCTGATGTCACTAATTTTGTTAAAGCATGCGAACTCTGCCAGAAAATTAAAACTAGCAGGTCTAAACCCCACGGTCTGTTGCAGCCTATACCAGTTTCTTCAGTTCCATTTTTCCGCCTACAGTTGGATTTTTTAGGCCCATTACAACGAGCGAAAAACAATTATCAATTTATTCTTATTGCATTGGACACCGCTACCCGTTTTGCTATTGCCAAAGCTTCTGTTAAAGCAGACGCTGTCACCGTTGCAAAATTTTTACTCGAAGTTTCCTTGTCTTACGGTGTTCCTAAATTTATTCAAACAGACAATGGGACCCATTTTGTTAACGCGCTTCTCAAACGTTTCTGTACCTTATTAGGCATTCAGCATGTGACAAGTTCTTCATACGCACCCCAGTCTCAAGGACTCGTGGAGAGATTCAATTCTACTTTAGTGCAAATCCTAAAATTCTATGTCAATAATAATCACTCAAATTGGAATGAATACATAAAACCTGCCTTGTTCTCCTATAACATCTCTCATCAAAAATCAATAGGTCATTCCCCGTTCTATTTGGTACATGGTTTTCATCCCGTTTGTCCAGCAGATCTACCTTTCGTTACAGAGCAACTAGATTACGCCATTGATCATCAGCTGCAAGTGTTGCAAGATGTCAGGAAAACAATTCCCGCTCTCATCCAAAAGTCTCAATTATCTCAGAAGCATTACTATGATTTAAAGCATTCCTATATTTCCTTCAAACCGTCTGATAAAGTTTTCGTGTATTTTCCTCAATCAAAAGATTCTAAGACTTCTAAGTTTACGACTCTTTATCGTGGTCCTTATACGATTCTTAAACAAATTTCGCCAGTAACATACGAAATACTTTTGGAAAAATTTGGCAAGCTAGTTCCGGAAACAGTACATATTAATAGACTACGAAAATGTATTAAAGATTCAACTACAATAACCAATAATCAGCAAGTTCTCTTACCAGATCAAACCGTCGCTTTAATTACAAATCTTTTAAGATGTTTACATTCGTAGATCTACGTATTGATTTTCAAAACCACATAAAATTAAATAACTTTGTTACATCATTTTCAAGATTATTTCAATACTTAAGTTATGTGTGTCATTGTGTTTATTATTTTTTTCATTATGTGTTTCAAATTTTCTTTGTAAATAGAACCATGTCTTGTGTTTTGTTTCCAGATGTTACTATGATATGAAGTTACTCTGATATGATAGATTATTGTTTAAGTTATATTATTTGTTTATTTTTTTTTACATGTGTACAGAAGAATACTCATCCATTTACAAGGGTGTGAGATATTTCCTGCAAATAATTTTTTTCCTCTCACTTCATTCGATTTTTTATAGCTTAGGACTTTATTAATTCAACAAGATATATTACGTTTGTGTGAAGAACAATTAGGTTAAACTATCACTTAACAGATATTTATTTTCTCTAATTTTTGTTTGAAATACTCAGTTGCATAAAATCTTTGGTTTCTGTCTACCCACAAGAGTTTTTATTTTTCGATGGTGTTACAATATCAGATAGCCGAATTTCATGTAGCTTTGCCAATTAATAATTATAGGTAATCGATATTTTGGAATGTTTTAAAGTTTTTGTTTTAAAAGGATTTAAGTTTTGGACTGTTTTCTTGATTGCTAGAGTTAGGACATAGGGTATATATTTTTTTTTTCAGTTTCATTTTAGGAGCGTTTTAGCCGGTCAGTGCAATACAGTGTGACTCACAATTAAGTTGTTTCACACCAGTTACTCACATGTGTGAACTTTTTTTATTTACAGTTATAATACAGATTAATTTTAGGGTCGCGCTAGATATAACGTGCTGCCCTACAGTTTGGAGTTTAATGAGTATTTGATGTTGATTTTTGGAGTTTATGATTATTTTATGAGAGAGTTCATATCGTCCGCCCAATCCGTGTTTCAGTTACTAAATTTCACTTCTGGTTGTTAGCTTAACCGACCTTCCTTTTCCTTTCCTCCATTTGGATTGTTTATCGGAGCCTATGATAGGGTGTGGAGGTACCTTTCGTACAGTTCCGGTAAAGCAGTCGCGGTTTTGTTTTGGTTGAGATCAGTTAGAGGGACCCGTTATCTTTTCTGGACCAGATTTTTGGTATGAATGGGCTCGAATGGTTTGAATGAGTGTAGCGAGTGATTGGAGCCTTTGAGTGTTGGTTGAGAGTGGAAAGATCGAAGTCTTGATAAGTGATCGTGGACAACCATCGACGAGTTTCATCCATCTCAGAACCTCAAAATTTCTTTTCCCCCATGATTTTCGTACGGGGCTGATCTGCGGTCTGTTGCGTACGGCTAGCAGGCAGTCACTGTTTTAGTCGGATAGTTCCTGGCCGGTATGCATGGTCGCTTTCCAGGATAAGTTCGACAGAAAATCTCCCGTTAGGTCGACGGCTGGATAGTGGAATATTTTGTTTGTGGCCCTGTGTTTTTTTTTTTTTTTTTTTTTTTTTGTCCATTAACTACACATTTTTTTTTCTCATTTGTTTACTTATTACTAGGACGTTCCCCCCCCCCACAATTCGATTTTTGGTTATTGCACGAAGGGTTCTTACCGCTCTAACCCTTTGTCAAGTTTTGATATTTCGTTTTATCACTGATTCTTTGCTAAGACATCCCTTTGAATTTTTTTTGTTTACTTTATTTAACCCTACAATGTAAATGGATTTTTGGATTGTGAAGGATTTTGTTTATCAAGAGCTGGTCTTTGTATGTTGTAAATTTGTTTGTGTTGGATTTCAAGTTCAGGAGTTTTATTTTTGCAGTAAGGTTATAGATTGGGTTTTCTTCAGCAGGTTTTGAACTGGACAGTATGTTAAATTTTAGATGGTTTCGTATCGATAGTGTTTGGCATAAGGTTATTACGCTTTTCTTTTGTTTATTATTATCAATTTGTTTTGCGGCTAAGTCAGGCTTGGTTTTGTTGACATATTTTCGGTTGTCACAGTTTATCTTTAGGTTTTTTTTATTTTCGGTTTTCCTTTCAGTTGTAGTTATGAATTGGTTTTAGAACGTAAGTTTTAAGCATCATTTGTAGAGATGGATTTTGGTGCAGTATTGTATTTACAGGTGGATCTCAGAATGATTTTTTTTTGTTTTCAGATGGTTTATGAATGTATGGTTTCGGTTATTAACTTAAGTTAGTTTAATAACACTTTTAGCCTAGGTTGCCTTTCCTTGTTTTTGGTTTTTCTAAATAGGTTTGGTTGACGAATTTTGTTTACGGCAACTATATAATAAAAGGAGTTCTTGCAGTTATGTTACGTTTTAAAAGGGTAGACTACGTTAGTTAGCTAAGTTATAATTGGTTTAAGTTTTTTTTCTTTTTAGATTTTAGTTGTTTTAATATCTGTGGCGTAGGTAGCATTAGCCAAAGAGAGAAGGCTGGTGTGCCCCGTTTCAGTTTTGCTTTGAAGAATAACAGAATTTCTTCTATTTAGAATTTGTTTTTGATAAGTTATGATTCGAATTTTGTTAGATTTAGGTTTAGATTTGCTGTTCCGATAAGATTTCCTCAAAGGACAGTTTTGGATTATTTATTTTTAGAATTTATGGGTAATGACAGAACCAAGATGCAACCAGGACAAATTTGTTGAAACTACAACACCCCTTTAAATTAGATATGATATAAATCGCAGAAAAAAATAACTCCGTAGAGTAGCAACGTTGTTTTTGAAATCCCAGTTCAATTGTGATTTTTTTAAATAATTTCAACATAAAATAACATACTCTCGTTTCTTCTGTTTTAGTATACAAAGAGTCGTATGTACATCAAATTTTCCGTTTTACAGTGATAGTGCCCAGACTCAAGAAAAACCTGTTATCTACTATCTGTTACCACAGTGTACTTACACCTATTGCTACCACCTTTCGTATTCCAGCAAAAAAAAAAAAAAATTAAGTTCACAAAACAAAAACCGTCGTTCTTACAACGAATTTTAATTCAATTCTACATAGTAGTAACTTTAGTAATAAGGCTAATAAAAATCATAAATTTAGTAATAAGATAAGATATTTAGGGTAATTTCACTTAATAATTAAGCTTAAGATATATTACGTTATTTTTCAACATTTCATTAATTTAACCAAGGATATCATTTTTTTAAATTTTATTATATTTGTAAGATCGTTGAAGATTATGGCTTCCAGTATAAAAATATTTTTTATTTTTGCTTCTACATCACTTGTTGGGCAAAACTTTGTTTCGGCAGACAAAGTAGTTAATTTATTTTCTGGTTTTCACATAAAAAATATTTCCAATGTTTACCTGTATGATTCTTCCGTCCCGTTAATGTACATTCTCCCCTTCGATTCCCATCCCGATTTACCTCAAAACTCAACAATGTTTCAAAACTTAACCTGTCCTTTCCCGAACTTATCTCAACTTATAAACGTTTCCCAATCCCTAAATAATAACCCCCTAGAACAATTTTCCTTACCAAGAAAACCCGCTGAACCACTTCAAGATTTTCACCATGATTTTGCCTCAGCGATTCACGACAGAAACAGCACATCTCCCGCCTGCCAACTGTTTAAGCGCATCACGACACTGTCGAATGCTACTTTGAACATCCTATTCACAACAGGACTACCAATATCTAATTTGGATCAGCAACGACCAAGAAGAGCTTTAGATTTCATTGGCGAATTTCTAAATTTTTGCTGCGGTACTGCCACAGAGAATCAACTTCATCAAACATATTACAACGAGAAATATTTAACAGATCACTACAATCAACTTACAAAAACGATACATTCGGATCACCAAGACCTAATCAAGACAACCCACAACATGGACACCGTTACAAATCGCGTTCAGTCAATTCTAAAAGAAACAGAAGAGGAACTACACTATTATGGAAAAATAATACAGGATACGGAAAACACTGAAATTCTACAAATATATAACATCTTGGCTGTACTTCATAATATTAATTGGCAATCATTTCTAAACACATACTACTCTCACATGACGTCAGTTCAAACCTCATG
This sequence comes from Catonia carolina, assembly GCA_035578175.1. NCBI lineage: Eukaryota > Metazoa > Arthropoda > Insecta > Hemiptera > Achilidae > Catonia > Catonia carolina. Next base: position 378,235,724 of record JAQMRL010000001.1, read on the forward strand.
TAGACAGAAGATGCTTCCTCGCGAACTGGTAACACCCATTACGTTACAGTTCGATCTGGAAAAATTATCGACACAACTAATGAAAAACAAACAGCAATTAGTACTGCCAATACAAAACCTTCATTTATATTACGAAAAGCCTATTACGACTTGTGTTTTCTCAACTACAAGAATTGTTCTCAAACTACAAGTTCCAATCGCTAAGACAGCCGCATCGCATGCCCTGGTCAAAGTGTCACCGATTCCACTAGTCTGGAATAACCAAATTTGTTCATTAGATACTCAACACCTCTACATCATCTTAAGTGAACAACGAGTACGTACCATTTCTCCATCCACCTCATGCGATTTACAAAGTGATAAGTTATGCTACATCCCAAGATTTCAGCAACACTCCAGCCTAAACACCAAGTGCATAAAGCAAATACTTACAGATGGCTCGTTACAAAGCCTAATGCAAAAATGTCACTTTATTTGCCACAAACGAACAACCGAAGTGTATATTACCGAAGTTCAGGTGTCACGATTTTATATAACTAACGCACAGCAAAACACCCGATTGGTCTGTCCATCTACGACAATAGAACTTCCAGTCAACGTTACAGGCGCATTGGATATTCAGGTCCCATGTGAATGTGAAGTGTTAGAAGATCATCACATCATCATAGATAAAATCACACCTTGTGACTCTAGAACTCCGAATTCGCCAGCGGTAGCCCATCTACTCCCCGCACCCTGGTCCACTTTCACCCATTACAAGTTTTCATTCCCTCATTCGGACTTCTATCCTTCCACTTCCTCCTTATCAGACCTGATAAATCATAAATGGAACCTAACCTTTCCCCAAATTTCTATCTCCGATCATGTACCAGAATCAGTTTTTCAAGAAAGTACATTGCCAAACGTTTGGAAAGACATACTTCTCAACGATCAATTCACAAAATGGATTGTTTATTCCGTTCTAGTAATCATTTTTATATTAATTGTTTATTTGAACATTAAAATAAAGATTTTAAAAGCTAAAGTTAAAAATAGACCCACCCAAATCCAATTACACAGATTGGATTGAAATTTATTAAACAAAAAAATATAATATGAAAACAATAACATAATTATAATTAAAATGTTTGAATATTTACGTGATTGTTTAAAACAATTTTAAGCGGACTGTATCTATAATCATAGGGCTTTAAAAAAAAAAAAATGATTTTAATAATAATTATACTACTTAAATACTACTTAATTTTAATTTGTTTCTATTTTTAGATTTAAAACCTTAGGAATTTTGATTAAGATCTTTTTGCCTCAAGTTTTTTTAAAGGTAGCTAATATTTTATTTTAGTTTTGAATCTGTATTGATATTAAGTTAGCTTCATTCTTTTCATATATTAGGTTACGTATATATATATTGTTAAAAACTCTTTGCATTCTCAGATCATAATGCACGTGCAATCTACAATCTACAGTCATCATCCACAGTGAAAGACATGTATAAATATTTACTTATTTCAACTTATCTTCTTTAACCCTGGAAAAGGAATTTTTTTTGCTTTAGATGTCACTTGGCATATTTGTTAGTTTATGGCCTTTCTCGTTGGTCACAACTTTTTTTAGTCTCTTCACCTGGATGGATACTGCAGATTAGGATAGGTTATCAATGGTAATACTTTGCTAATATATTGTTATCACAGCACACACCCACACAATGTTGAGTCAAAGTTTTTTTTAATTTTTAAAATGCCAAGGAAGAGTGATTGTAAATAACAGATTTGTTTTCCCTTTCAATCACAAATATTACATTCGAGCCTGGTAACAATTTTTTTCCCTCTGGCCACTGTCTTCAGGTTTTTCAATACCAGAGCTGAGGGAGTGTAAGGTTTCACCTTACTATTCCTGTTTTCGATTTTTTTAAATAAATTTTACGTATGCGTGCTCTTTGGCTTATTAGAACATTTTTAATCTTGTATTAATAAAAGAAAGAATTGTAATTCTTATTACAATGGAATCTTTGTTAGATTTTATTTGTCAACTCGGTAGTTCTATTCAAGTTGTTTTTCATTCCTACTAGTCTTTAGGCCTTGGTTTTTCTCATACTGTTTTACACGATCCGTCCATCCTAATACCTTGGGAACTTTGTGGCCTTTTTGGCCTAAATCTTTCTCTTATGTGAAACCCTTAGTTTGCTCTTTTTACCCTGGGAAAAATTAGAAAAAAATATGTTGTTTTGTAGTTCATTTCCAAGAACCTCTCCTCTTTCCCCTCCTGCAGGCTGTAAGTGTTTTTCAGCAAATACAGCCTTTTTCCTATAACCAATCACAACTTTCGTTACTTTTCCTCTCGGTTTTTTTGATTCTGATTGGTCAACCCCACTACTGTTTCTGTACGTTTTTCTCCCCGGTCAATTTTGTGTCTCTAAAAAACTGGTGAGTTCGTTTTCTGCCGTTGTGTGGTTATGTGCTATGGAAATTTTATAAGGTAAATATAATATATTTATTATTTTTTTAATGTAAAGTACATTTATAATCATGAGGCGAAAAAAAAAATTAAACCATTAAATATGTAAAATAAAATATAAATTTAAATATTAGAGTTTAAGATAATAAATACAATAAATGAAGCTAATTATGTAGGCTAGTAACCATGGTTAGTGTTAGGAATAAATATTTAGTTAGGGTTATTATATATATTTTTTTTTCGGGTTAGTTAATTTTACAGAATCAAACCAATTTGTTTTAAATTAGATATATAAAAGCAGCAAAGGTTATCTAAAATCAAAATAATAAAAAAATATTAGTACTAAGTCTTGTTTATCTTTGTTTTGTTTTGTTAAATCATTTTAAGTATATTTTTGTTTTTTTTTTAATTATAAAATAAATTAACTTGTATTTTAAAAATTTTCTTAAAGATAAATGGATAACCCCATTTTATAAATTTCGTACTAGGTTTTATATTTATAAAAAACTTAAAAACTTGAATTTAAAAATATAAAAGCATTTATAAATATCTTTAATTTGAATTACTTTAAAAATAATTAAAAAAAAAAAAGAATAAAATAAAAGAATAAAATAAAATTAATTAACCTCAATTAAAATGCCTCATAGTTTTTAATATATTCCTAATTCCTAGTTAAGTTAGTTGTAGTTAGTTTTAACAATGCTGAGTATTCAAGTCAGCAACAGAATTTTACGGAAATGATACCATCCGTATACCACCTGTGTTTCTGCTAAGAGCTTGAAAATATTGACACATCTAACTGCAATGTTTTATTTTAATTTTTAATATACAAATTAGTACACTCCACTGTGTGCCTATAATAGTTGGTTTCATGTGGAATCAACATATTGTGATGTGGTAGCATAACTGGTTTCGAACTGAAGGTTTGAATTTAAAAAAAATTGTCTTGTATGTGATCCATGAATGGATTTCTCCACTGGATATTGGATTCCGTGAGCTGAATACCTTTGTACCTTCACTCGCAATTCCACAAGCGAGAGTTCTTTTAAGGACTCATGTTGTTCAGCATCTGAGCTCGTCAAGAGAAACTTTCTAGTTAGAAAGTTATAAACCCCCTTTATCAATGTGTCTTCCGTAGTTAGCCATAGTTTTACAGGTTTCTAGTTTTTATCCTAAAAACTCAGTGGTGGAGGCGATCGCTATACCAAGCGAAAACTATTAATAAAGCCATTTTTGGCTTATAGGGGCCGATTTTCTCGAGGGTGCCCTTCAGTATTAAGGTACTGTTGGATTGCAGTACCCGGTAAGTTTCGAAGTGTTTTTTTTTCTCATTTAGGTAACTACGTCAAGGAGGATCACTTAACATCGGTGAATGACCGAAAAGTCATTTTTAACATACACTCTATTTACGTTTCAAAATATAATCTTTATTTATAATAATTTTTAAGCAATTTTCAATCCCCCGATATTGTATTACAAAAATATTATACGTATTTTATAAGTAATTTACTCTGGGCTATTTTTCAATAAAGCTACATAAATATCAATGGTACGTCTCTCGATCAAGCAGTTGTTCGGCGAGTGGTAAATTTGAGTATTGAGTTCCAGTTCTCTAGATAGAGGCATCGACCAGAGTCAAGTTTTACAATGCAAGAAATATTGTAGTATGAAAACCATAAAAAATTAAAAGGTAAAATGATTTTTCATTATTATTGTATATTATAATATAATAAATTACATTAATAATGCAATAATAAACTATAATATTAGTCAATAAATTATTTTGTAATAGTAATAATAAGCCGACTCATTTTCGACTTGATCGGATCAGGTAAATCACGAACCATGACTGGAGAAATGTTTTTTTAACTCATTTTTAACAGCTCAGTAATGATTCAATGCAAACGAGCATCCAACCGTCTCACGATTTTATTAAAAACACTATTACGTGAGAAACGGATCAGTCTCTCAAAATTAATTTGTACAGGTCTGGTGAGAGACGTATACGTGTTTCATGAGAGTCAACGTGTAAAATTCCATATATTTTAAGAAAACGTTGACAAGTTACCAATCATTCTCATAGTATTCTTCCCTCTGTACGTAGTCTTTAATAACTAAGACATCGATGCGGCTATTTAATAATAACAAAGTGAAATCGAATTATAAATTTAAATATTGTGTTTCAAATACAATCTGATGAAGATTTATAAAAAATAAATAAACTCTTTTAAACTGAAAATAAACGATGAAACTCAATCAGAAAGAAGCTATTTCCATTAATGTTACCAAGTTACAAAAATAACCCACAGTTTATTTACATGAAAAGTACTTCCCAGTAAACATAGAGTAATTAAATTATGAATGAGGTAAACCATCTGATTTAAATCCTCTTTGATTAAAAGTACATTTACAAAGTACGTACTTTATTTAAGTTATCAAAATTCTGTCCAGTAATATTCATTAAAATATATTTTTTGTAGATTTCTGAAAATATGTAATAGAGTCGCAACTATATACCGTAACATAAAAATACAGTTAAATTTATCTAAAAATAAATTGTAAAATAATCGTATTCAAAATTCAGAAGATTTTAATTAAAATTCTAGGGGAGTCACTAATGCGAGCACTACCTCTCTGATGCTTATCATGTCATTTGAACACAATCATCATCATCATCATCGCATTTATAGCTTATGCATTTTGCCGAGAGCTGTGAACCAGACATTGCGAGTCACACCGCTACGTACAATACAGTAAGGCTCACTAAACCTCATGCGTTAATTAGATTTATTGGCTACGCGGCACTTAGTACTATTTTTATAATTATTATTCTATATTAGTTACATTTTTGTTTTATTGTACCTGAAGTATAATATACTATTGTAAGTATTAAACACATTTATCGTGACTAATATACGTAGGCCTGTTATTTTGCGAATATAAATATAAAAAAACAAATACACTATTCGTCGAAAATATTACATCCAAAGAAAAGTATTACAGACGTTGAACCATTACAGTTTACAACCGTGCACTAAGTATACATGCGATATGCTTTAGTAAGCCACCACGTGTGACTAAAATATAGTTTAAAAAAACAGACGCTATTACTAGAATGGCGTAATGGGTGTCAGTCAGTCGACTTTAGAAACAATCAAGGGGTTTTGTAAATACTGATCTTGTGCATGATTTAGCACAGGATTGTTTACATATACCTAAGTGACTGTACGTGATGGGCAAGAGGAGGAACGGAACGTTCGGCTGCTAGTGCGCATGTCTGTTCCGCAGCTCTCAGCAAATTTCACGAGTTCTACTAATTTTATAATGTTTACAATCGTAAATAAAGCATTAAAGAAAAAAATAAGCTACGCTACTATAAACAAATCAAGTTATTAGAAATTCCTGTACATGACATCAAACGTTTATATAGGTAATTAAAACACATTACGGTACCTCAAAATATCAAATATTTTATGACAAGAAAATGCACTTCAAGACTAAAAACTATTTTTTTTTTATGAAATCGTTTGGGTTTATCATATTAAGCAAAAAAACAGATTTTCTAATATATGGTAATTTTTAAATTATAGTTCCTATTATTCTTACAATTCATCATTAGAGTGATTTATGTAAAAAATGGTCATAAATAATTATTTAATTGATATCGACGACTGCAAGGTTGAATTGCCGTATTTGTATCCAACTCTTGAAGGTACTCCACGTCAAACAAATGAATACAAAAAGAATAACCCTGCTAATATAAAGTAGACTATATATTCCGTTAGCCCTGAATGTCAGGCGCAAGAGAATTCTCAAGCCTAGTGTATTTGACTATAAGGAGCATTAATTTTAGAATATCATAATCAATGAAATGATTGATGTTAACATACTTGCTGTTTTTACATCAAAAAATTTGTTAACTAAATTAGGTGTCAGGTCAATATACAGAGCGGCCCATATGTCGGTTCTCCTATATTTACGGAAATCGGAAGAAAGTTTAATGGAATAAGACACCTATAGACAAAAAAAAGTTATTATAAATGAACTTTACATATAAATATTAACTTGAAAATGTTACAGCAGGTGTTCGAAATTACCACCATGATTCTCTACACACTTTATACAGCGACTTAAGACTGATTCACAAATTTTCAATACAGTGAAATTTTATCGTCATTTACATAGTCAAGTGCGATTTCAATTGAACTTTTTATTAGTTTGTACAGGTTTTGTGGCTTAGGAGAATAGACTAGTTATTTTACAATGCCCAACAGTGAAAAATTACATGGCGTTAAGTCTGCCAAGCGCGCTCGCCATTCGATTGTACCACGAGGACCAATCTCTTCATCAACTTTGGAATTTGAAAACTCACAAACTTCGATACCAAAATTTGCTGGTACGCCATCTTGTTGCCAGATCAGTGATTAGATATTATAAACAGGATTGTTTTCAAGTTCCGGAAATACTACTTCCTGCAGTATTTGTAAGTAATTTTCCGAGTTAACATTTCCTTTAAAAAAAAAATAAGGACCTATAAGTTTAGTACTCGAAATACCTCCCCACACCATAAAACCAGGCACATTAAGCTCTTTTTGAACTACAATACGGGGATTTGTATCCGACCAGTACACGCAGTTATGTCGATTTACACATCCATTGAGTTTGAAACATGCTTCATCAGACCATAAAATTTATCGCAAAAAGTTTGGATAGGCTTCTGCACGGGTAGCGATTGTCTCACAGAATTCCAACTGCCTGTCACTTTCCTCCTCATGAAGCGCTCAAATTTCTTATTTAATTTCGTAAATGTTGCCGAGTCGGTAACTACACACCTGGGTACTTATCACTAAATTCTTCCCGTATTTTAGCAGTAATTTTATGATGCTTCCACCCAAACTGAAGCATATAAACTCGTTGTTCAATTGTAAACGTTTCAAAAGTACCGTTAAAAAGTAAAAAAAATAGTAACTACACGGAGACGTACATCACACTTGCCACTATTACAGACAGCTAATGAATGTTGTAAGTGATGCTGCCAACGTTACACTATTATCAACTTATGAAAATGAAATGTCCCATCTCATGGAGAAACCGTCATATGGGCCATCCGGTATTCTAAGACTAAAAGGATGGCCACATTTTTGATTGAGGAGGCGGTCAACCCAGGTAGGAGAAGTAAATCGTTCTCGAGAGTTCTATTAAATTTAACGTTATGAACTACCATGTTACAAAATTAGGAATTTCTCCTAAACTAGTAATATTTGTTCTTGATTGTTCATCGCAATACAATATTTTACGTCAAAATTTCCTGATAGTTTTTTTATATATTTTTCATTTAATTTTTAATTTTTTGTAATTTCTAAAAATTACAATATAGTAAGCTTACATATATCAAGACGTAGTCACCGAATGATGTATTTAATGACATCTCAGTCCTTACTTGTTTCAATATTTTATTTCGATTGTTAAAAATGAAAAAAATCGGTATAGAAGGTTATTAAATAAATAATTCCTATTTCGCGTAAAATATATTTTACTCACAAGCACATATTTTTTATTGCATGAATTCAATTCGAATCTCTCGCATGAACAATTGTAGTATTTTTTGCGTAGGGAACTCAATTTGACATTCGTTTGTCAGTATTGACAGGAGTATAGTGGAACGTCTGGCGTAACGTACCGATATCGATTTTTGTCGTATTAACACGAAGTGCTTAAGGCACTCTGACTTCAAACTGTCGACAGCTAACCACGATGATAGATTTCTAAATGGTCATAAAACTGTAATGATCCAATTTAACATATATATTTTATGTCATAAAACTTTTATACAAGGCGGTCATTCCAAAAGTAGCTTTTGTAACAATATTATTTAAGAATACTTTTTGTCTGAACTTTCACCCTAAAAAAAAAATAATAATAACCTTTTACCATCGTTTAGCAAGTTCGTTATTCAGCAATTTTTGCCAAATATTGTTCGCTCTACGTTTATCACCTATATGCAGTAAATTAACTTCAAGTTATCTTATGAAGCATTGTTTGCTTGAGAAAGAGATTGGTTGAAAAAATTAATCTGAAGACACGTTTGCTGGTGAAGGATAAACGTTATTTTGGTAATTATATTTATATTATTATATTTGTATTATATTTAACTTATATCGAATTAATTATACGATCTTTTGTTGCTAAATGAGTTACAAAAATGTACCGTTGTTAATATTGTTATATTTATTGTTCAAAATATTTTAGTAGTAAAAAAAAACAATTTTTGACACAGAAGACAGGTTCCAGTATGACATTATAAGTTGTACAACATTAGCTCAGAGTTTGGCATGAGAATATCGGCGCAAAAATCAAAGGTTCAAGGAAAGATAGCCGGTTCGCTCAAAAAATTATACTAGGCAACCGAACTGTAGAACAAGTTCGAGATTTTAAATATTTAGGATGCAAGATTTCCTATGACAAGGATGATGACGTGAGTGAAAAACTGGCAAAATTCAGCGCTGTGTGCGGTTCTATCTATTCTCAGGACAACATGAAAGAAAACGAGAAAGGACACCCAAATGAAATTTTATACAGCAATGGCTGTACCACTCATAACATTATGGGAGTGAAACATGGGTGTCATTACAGAGGAATGAATCTCGTATCCAGGCTGCTGAAATGAGATTTTTACGGGAACTCAAAGGTTGTACCCGGTTAGATAGAGTACGTAACGAAGCTATCCGCCACGAGTTAAATATTCAGTCACTGTTGAAAACGTTTAGAATATAATAAGAGAAACTCTTCCAACCATTTACTTTGCATGCCAGCTCACAGATTTCCTCTGCAAGCATGGAAATATAAACACAGAGGGAAGCAAGGATAGGGAAGACCTAAAGAGAGATGGATGCCTGATTAGGCCATTGAATCTAATCCTTGACAGATGATGATGATATTGATTGAGCAGTTGATATAAATTTAAACATGCTATATTATTTTAGCTCTGACTTAGGCCTACTCCTAAAACCGAAAGGGAATAATTAATTGTTGCTACCTGTTTTTCATTAGATTTGTCTCGTAGTAATATATAAACGAAAGCAATGAAATTGTAAATATTTACTTACTTCAAAAACTCTACTACTACGATCCCTACTGTATATTAAGTGTGTAAAACTTTACCTGAATTTACACAGATTTTACTATAGGTTACTACTTATTTACTTAATAACATAAAATAAACTAAGCTTCCATAAAACTAATTTTATTCACGTTAGCTAACAAACCAACAACTTATTTTCTTTACAAATTCAAAAACTAACATGGCATTTACTTAGAAAAACACTTAGAAGGTATCGTTAAGGATATATTAATAACCTAGAACTTTATTGAAGTGTTACAGCTTCCATATTTTATTTATACGTGTAAGTACTTGGCAAAGCTTTATTCATGAACTCGAGGTATTTTAAAACGATATTAAACTTTCAAGAGTTTTCTAGTGAAACTTAATTTAGTAAGTTGATAGGGAAGTATAAGTATAATACTTGGTTAATAAAATGTAACGTAAACATAAAATAAATGTTTATATTGAGAATTAAAATAGGTACTCTCTTAAAGGAAGTCAAATAATCCAATCCTGGAAATGTTATTGTACAAATTTAGGTACACTTTTCGCAGAAATCAAGCCTTTTATCAATATAATTATTTTTGTGAGTTAAATTTTCTCTATAATTTGAACCCAGGGATTTTTAAATAATATGGTTGCTGGGAAATTGTACACGTGTACAAGTTTACAATAAATACTTGTATAATACTGTAACAACATCTAAAGGGAAAGTGTTGTTTCAGAATTTTCTACCGGGACTGAGATTTTAAAAGCGTTATTATAAATAATAATAATTGATTAGTCGGTTCATTTCTAAGAAATGGTTAGAAATATAGTTTATAAATTATTAGTTATAGTATAAACCTTTTTTTTGTGATTAGGGTCGGTGTACCTATTTAGATAATTGTCTCTTTTGAATCCCTTTATTAAATTACGAGGGTAAGTCAATTTATTATCCGCAATTTAGTTAGATATTTTTATGTTGGCAGTACTGTCGTTTTGCGTTGATGACGCATGCTTTGTTTATTGGTGGATATATGTAAGCAAGTTTCAAGCTGCTAGGTTAGTTTCGTTATCTCTGTCGTGCTGTTAATCATGGCTGCTCCACTTTCTATTTGCACCAAAGAAGAGCAACGTTCAGTGATCTGTTTTTTGTGGTCGGAAGGCGTATCAGGGGCCGAAATTCATCGAAAACTTTCGGTACAGTACGGGAACAGTGTTTTGCCACAACGGAGTTTCTACGAATGGATTGAAAAATTCACAAAATGGTCGCACAAGTGTTACGCACGACGAAGGAGTCGGACGACCGTTTACCGCTGTAAATGAAGAAAACATTGAACGTTCACGTGAAATGATTCTCTTAGACAGACAAGTAACTATTGACGAAGTAGCACATCGCCTGCAAATTAGCCACGGTTCTGCCTACGAAATCATTCACAACACACTTGGGTTTCATAAAGTTTGTGCAAAATGGGTCCCAAAACAACTGACACTTTTGCATTAACAAACGCGCTTGGACATCTACAAAAAACATTTGGATCGCTATGGTAACGAACGGGACAACTTCTTACTGGTGACGAAACATAGATCCATCATTACGAGCCAAAGAGTAAACGGCAGAGTGTGAAATAGAAACATCCAAATTCGCCGTGCAAGAAAAAATTCAAGACCCAACCGTCCCCATGAAAACTGATGCTTACGGTTTTTGGGACTCACAAGGTTCAGTACTGGAACATTATCAGGAAAGAGGCACAACACTAAACAGTGTACGTTACAGTGAGATGCTTACTGCCAAGATAAAGCCTGCAATTCGAAGCAAACGCCGAGGACTGCTGTCAAGAGGTGTTGTGTTGTTGCACGACAACACACGTCCGCATACTGCTGCCCACACTGCTGAAACGCTCCAGAAACTGAATTTTGAAGTACTGGCTCATCCTCCATATAGTTCCGATCTTGCTTCTTCTGAATATCACTTGTTTAGTTCACTCAAAGAGTCATTAAGGAGTCTTCGATTTACCTCGGACGTAGCATTGAAAGAAGCGGTGCATTCCTGGCTCGCATCTCAACCAAAAACCTTCTTTTATGAGGACATCAGGAAACTTGAACAGCGATGGACCAAGTGCGTTGAAAAGCAAGGGGACTATGTCGAAAAATGATGTACTTGTAAGTTTTCTATTTGATGACAATAAAATTTTATAACTACATTGCGGATAGTAATTGATTTACCCTCGTGTAATGTGTTTGTTTACCTTTTATAAAGATTTCCAGAACACTTTTTTTGGTTTTACGTCTGACTGTTATGCAAAAGCTGCTAATGCAGACGGTGAGAAGGAGAAGGATGATACATGAAGATGAGTGATAAAAAAATGCCAGACCTGATCGGGAATCAAGCACGACCGAATCAGGACAAGACAGCAAAATTTTGTATTTTTATAATTATATAGAAAAATCACTGATAATTTAGAACCCCGATGAGTTAATATTTAATGAGGCTATGATCCCCTTTCCAGTTAGTCTCGATCTGTCATTCAGTAAGTGAATTGTGTAGTTAAAGCCAATGGATTATTTGTATACAGGTACATTTGTTGAGGAGGTCCATTGTAATATTGCTATACTATAATTGGTTGTGAGTAATATTTAGTTAACAGTGTGAGATAGTGCACCTACTAATTAAGTTCAGTAAATCTCATTAATTTATTATAATTAGTTTATTATTTATTATTAGTATCTTAATGGTATAATAATGTAATATTTTATTTGTAGATTTAAGTAAAATTATTATTTGTAATTTAAAGTAACTTTATAGAACTTCATACTGACATGTTTTCAATTATTTAATTGTAATTATTAAATGAATGTTTTATGTTACTGTTGTCAATATTTTAATTTAATATTTTAAATTTAAACAGATATAATGAGATATGCATAATTAATGGTATTAATACTATTCAGCTAAAACGTAAATTTATTAAAAAAACAACGACGAAGATAGTCTATTTTAAATATAACCCGTTAGAAGATAAATTTAGCATGAATATTTCATATTTGCCAAAACCATTAAAAATATAAAAGTATTTGCAAGTTATTCGTTGTAAAATCCGTAGTAAAAATGATAATGTATGAAAATAATAATAAAGTAATTAGTTGTGTTATATGAATGCGGCCGATAGGTGCCGACAGATCTTCAAAGTGGTAAAAAGTAATTAACCAGAATTAAGGTGACAACAATCAGATCTAATCCGACTTACCGATCAACGGACTTAAACGAACATCTTAGTCGTAACGAATTTTGACTCTTGGACTTCAAAGGTCTGGACTGCAAATTGCTGAGAGATTTAAGAAGGCTTCTGACTGGTTCCAGTCGTGTCAAAGTTGGGGACTGCCATTTATTCAAATAGATAATATTTTTAACCCTAATCTGTAAATTTAGTACAATAAGCAACCCTAGGACCAAATGAGAAGAGGATAGTATGTATGACTTGTAAATGAAGTAAAGTATTGTACAGACTCAGGTCGACTGTTCCTGAGGAAGTATGGTTAATTGAACCCCAACCATCAAAGTACACTGGTAACTACCGTCTAGTATTCAAATCCGTATAAAGACAATTTTAACCAATAAAGGTTTCAGTTTTATTTATGGACCTCATTCAGTTCAGTACAATTATTGTAGAAATGTAGTTCTTCGGTTTCAGTTAGTTGTCATTTTTAGTCAACTTTAGTTCCCGTTGAGTTTTACGTTAATTAAGAATTTAGAACTCAACCGCCGATAGAAGCTTTTTTTTCTATTTAATTAACCTTCGATCAAAATTGAAACTCCATCCCAAAATTGTATCATACAATAACCTTTTGAGATCAATCTGAAATTTTAGTATCCAGTTCTGTGGAGGAACAGCAGATATTTACTTAAGGTCGATCCAGGCCTTTTAACCGAAATTCGTATGACATGCTTCTGCGGGTCTTTATTATGTAAGCAAACTACGACGATTTCAAAATTCCGGTACGAAAGGAACTAACTGCGTCCTTTCAAAGTAAATTTTACGAACGACTAGATGACCATCCAAACCAATTAGATCGTGATCTAGCTACTAGAAACCTCCCAACTGTGCGACGTCTAAAGTGAAAATGGAGTAGAGACCTGGGTCTGAGTAACAGACAACACCCGTAATTTTATAAACGGAGAATGTACCACTGGGTATCTCTTCTCCTTAAAATAAAATTCCCACCGCCATTTAAATATCATTACTCGTATACAGAAATTGTGCAGGTCAATGTGCAGCACCATAAAACAAATTAAAGATAATAATCAATCTTACATTAGTTTTGTGTATTTTTCGTTAAATATTCTGTCAATACCTTGTGGGGATATATTTGTAGTGTTTTCAGACTATGATAATCATCGTATATTATCATATAATTATAGAATTACAGTAGGTCCTCGATTTACCGAGGCTCGGATTTAAACGTCAGTTATTTAAGAAAAGACAATTTTGACATCATCCCTTTTTTGGTTTGAGAATTGAACAGAAGTGCCTGGTAATTCCACAAAAATTGATAATATTTCCGCCTTTGTTAAGTAAAATGTCTATATTATGGTTAATTTCCCATTGGTTAATAAGCCCAATGAAGTACATGGGATCACTGTACATATATATGAATACACAAATTCGTCCACCCATTTTTTTAAGTTTCGGTTTTAACGTCGATGTCCAACTAGACTTAAGTACGGTAAATCGAGTACCTAGGGTTACTATTTATAAGTAATTATCATTCTGAATTAAGTTGATCAGTTTTTTTGTGAATACTGTCAATATTTAATTTTGTTAAAACCTTACTTAATTTATTAAAGTTATATTTTACTTCCTTTTTACAAAACATTACGAAATATTAATCGTTAAATTGAATGTACATATAAGTACTATTTTTTGGTAATTCCCTTTTTATGATTTAGTTTCTTTTAAAAAAGTTATCTTATAAAATTGGAACAAAGATTTTAACAACTTATATTTAAACACAATAAATAATTCCATATTATTTTTTTAAGTACAATGGAATTCATGGATGCTGCAACTCTCACATAATACCTATTAAATGTTAGATACAATGACGATATTTTAAAGACATGAATGCAAACTATAACAAAAACGTAGTAAAATGTCTGTATGGGATTATACTTTCATGTCATCGTTATGCTAAATATAACAATAGAAACATTGCAGCGTTTCTCGTTCAATGATTCACGATAGCTTAGCTACTCATACCATTATTTTTAAGGGTTGTATGCTTTAGATACCAGATACATATCTCGTTTTTATTGCCTACTAAGGAGATTAGTTTTCTTATTTTATACATGTATGTCATAAACTCATCGACGTCATGGAATAGAAGGTCACTGAACAGACAACGTGAATCAAAAACAAAACATGCTTGCACAATACTTTTTTAGCAATTCTATTTCACAGAGTAAAAATAATTTACTAAACTTATTTATTAGGCGATTTTAAATCGTATCTAAAATTTTACAACCGTAGACAATTATAATAATTGTATAATTTTATTTTTATTACTGCCCATAACAGATAGGAGAAGTGTCAAATTATTTACACTCAATCTGTTTGCTGCAGTGCTAAAATAAATAGTTCTGTTTCTTATCACAAGGTCAGCCAATTAAATGACTGAATCATTTAAGAACAGAAGAGGTACAGGTGTAAAAGACCCTAATCAGAGTCGTCTCCTCTAAAAGTAATGAAAGTAATGATTTTATTATACAGCCAGACCCTGTAGTGAATGAAGTGAAGTGTCATTTGTAGAGTGGGAAATATGTGCTTTTCAGAGGGCCCGGTATGCTGATAAGCGTACTTTTCCACTCAGTGAAGAAGGCTATAGTAAACCACTATACTCCTCGTTTTACTTAGCATAACCTCTACAGGTTCAAACCAGCCTTTCGGCTGATGAACTAAACAAACAACACATGATCATACTATAAGAAAAAAACACTACTCTATTATCACAAGATTATCCAACACAACATAACCTATTAATACCGACACACGAACACTATAATTTTTTTAACACAGCTTTTTTCGAAAAACTAATCTAAATGAGTACTTCGAATTTTAGATAAAAATTGTTACTTTTATAAAATAAATTAAACGTTTATTCTTGTTACGGATACTAAATTTTAAACTCAATGAACTCAATAATTCTTGCGTTACAGGAATACCGTTTCGGCTAAGTTTCAATGAAGGCACTATTATCGAGTTAAATTACATGCAGACCTATTTAATTCACCAAAAGAGTTTTGGTATCGTCAACTTTACTGTCAATTTTTTATATGGTTATGTTTCGAATGGTATCACTATTATTTGTTGAATATTTACACTTCACTAATTTATCAAAATCAAAATTATTAAAGAAAAATTTTAGTTTTTGAAATCGTTTTCAAACAAGTTTATCCTATTGATTTATACTTTTTTGACCAGTTACGGGCGCATCCTGAAAAAAGTATTCAGCGTTTAAAATTAAAAGGCTTTTTGAGCTTCAACAGCTGCGCCCTGGTACATAAAAAACGACCACAATTACATGATAAAGCACAGTAAATTACTCACGATTTTTTAGACACGGTACTTCTAGTTCTTCTTCCTTACAAGTATAAGCCAACACCCTTTAACGTCATCTCTTATTGGCATTGGTCTTTCTAAAGTTTCGGCTTCTTCGACCTAATCATAATATGTATTTATTGACCAGACAAAGAATTACTGCTATCTCCATACGCTGTATATGATGGTACCATCATTCTCTGTACTCCGTAAGGGTAACAGAGGTTAACGGTTCAGCTCACGTCTAATGTCTACATTCGTTCTCCTGTCTCATCTGGTACAGCTAGCCACTGACTTCAACGTAATCATCTCAGTATTCTGTAACCTTTGTGTCCATGTCTCACTGCCATAGAAGCAGACAGGACTCGACAAAACCTTCTAAAATATTAATACTGTTCCAGTCCAGCTTTATTTTTAGTACTCCTTTAATGGTACATTACCTCTATTCAAT
The DNA here is from genome assembly GCA_035578175.1 of Catonia carolina. Taxonomy (NCBI): domain Eukaryota; kingdom Metazoa; phylum Arthropoda; class Insecta; order Hemiptera; family Achilidae; genus Catonia; species Catonia carolina. The sequence continues at coordinate 378,252,309 of JAQMRL010000001.1, forward strand.
CATTTAATATTACTATAGTGCACGCCACGAAATAAGTCATCTGTGAAGACCACTTTTCCCTCGACTAGTTTAACAGAATTTTCTTTCTACAAGTCCATTTCTGTTTTATTTGTAATTATAAATTCAAGAGTCTACTATACTTGGCACAATATGTTGTAAAAATACATAGTTCAGTCGAAAAGTGATTTCCCAATGTTAAAATGGAGCCAAAATAGTGCTTTTGTAAACAGCCGCCACATTAAAGCGAAACATTGGATTTTATTTTTCAATAATATCCACATTGTGATCTTTAACAAACTTAAACGCTGATTTTTATGCAAAGCCTAAATGAAGTAACAGACGTTTAAAAAGCACACTAACCCACTAAAAGGGTAAGAACTGGGTTTTTTTGCTTAAACTGCTGTATCTCCAACAAATTTTTAAATAAAACAATAAAGTTAAACGAATAAACGCAGGAAAGGACGAGCTATAATTTGCTGTAGAGTTAATTTTTTTCCTTTCGGTCATTTTTGAAATAGCTCTTGACAAGCAACGGACTTCTTTCGTGGCGGGCAATATATAAAAATCAACTTGACCAACATAATGGTATTATGTCGTCAAAAATGAAAAATGAAACTTGTTCTACTATTTCATTGTCTATAAATATTTTATACTGACAAGAAAATTACCAAAAAACGCCATAACTTTAAATTTTCCATTGGAAATTACTAAGTAATAACCCACTCTTCTGGAATTCATATACTGCACGCTGTAGAGTTTCCTCACTATTAGACATAATAAGTTCGTTGTCAGCAAAAAATAAAACTTTTGACGAATTTGCAACTCCGAAGGTATTAAACGGTAACCTAATTTTTTAATACACTCACGTAGAACTTTTTCTGTAAGTTTTACAATAATTTAAATAATACCAAAAATATACTGAATAACTGTCTTATACTTCCATTTATGGATCCCATTATGAAACCTTCATGCTATCTATTGGTATATATTATATCTTCGAATCCTTAAACGTACATCTAATCACCTCCATTAGATGGACTGGGATACCTCTTCTTAATAAAATTTCAAATAAAATTTAAATATATTTCCTATGCACCATATTATCAAAATTCTACTTTTAACTTAAAATCCCTAACTGTATTAAATTCCACCTTTTATGTCATCCAATTAATGGATTTTGTAGAATAAATTAATTTAGCAACAAATTCAAAATACTGTCATATAATTAATTTTTAAAAGATGAAAATCAAAAAGTATGTAAACGAGAGGAAAAGGAAAATTATTTGTGACATTTACAAGAAAAAGTTTAGTAAAAATAACTTTTTATCAACATTTATTAGCCTACTTAGTTTGTTTTTTTTAACTTTATATAATTTGTTATAAAATAAAAAATATATTTTCCTCAAATTTTATAACTTACTGGTATTTTTTTGTTCAAGTAGGCGGAAAAATATTTATGTATTTTTTCACAAAGTTTCGCATTTCATTTTGTAATTTATATTAATTATCTAAATTTAATTCGTGTAAATGGCATTGTACAATATTTGAAATTCGTAAGTTATTTTTCGAATTTTTCATCTCGTTAATTTTACCTGTATTTTTAATAATTTATGAGAGGACAGTTTATGACCAAATCTGTGGTTTATTTGTATCATCCTCAACTGGTAAGGATGCCAAGGTTGGAAACTAATATAAGTTTTGTATAATTGCGGTAGGGATAGTCTAGTGAGAAAGTCGTCATCGCAATCAGCTTTTAAAGCTCATTTTTGGAGACGAAGTTTCTTGGTTCAAATCCTAGTAAAGTTAATTTTATTTGGATTTGAATACTAAACTGTGGTTTCCGTTGTACTTTGTTGATTGGGTTCGATTAATGACACTCTCTCAGGAATGGTTGGGCCGAGTCTACATCTCATTTATACGTCATGCACATCTCCTCATCTAATTGGATCATGGCCTTTCTTTTTGTTCTTAAATTGAACAGATTTGCTACAGATTCCAACGTACACATAATTATTAGGGATTAGAAAACAATATACAAATACAGTTCCAAAATCAACCATTACCATCACCATCATTTCCTTTTCCTCCTTCTCCTTCTCGTCCTTCACCTCTTTGATGTATGTCATATTTTATACAACCGCATTCATACTCTTTACGTTTTATGTTGTGTTTCTATTGTGTTATGTGTTTGAAACACTAGCAGCCAACATTTTGTTTGTTTAATATAACATATCAAACTTCGGTGACGTTATTCTTTTCTCTCCTTCTCCTCCTTCCCTTTCACTTCCTGTTTATCATTGTTTTCCTCCATCCTTCTAGTTCTTCCTCTTAGAAATGCCCCTTTTAGGTCACAAACTTAATGTTGCACAAAGACTTACTAATTCCATACGTAAATGAAGTCGTGGAACAACTATACACGAAGATGTACGACAAACTCGAATTTCATGACAAACCCTCTCATACAATGTACACTAGGGTGATACCGGCTACTCAACACAGACGTTTAAAACGCCTCTGGCCAAGGGAACTTTTTGGCCAATCGTAGGACTGTAATGATGACTGCGAGTAATTCAAGTTTTGGAACCTTTGCGTCATATTTTAGAAATCGTTATAATACTGTAATAACAGATACTAAATCTTCAATAAAAATGTGTCAAAAAAATACTATCCAATAAGATATATATTAAAAAGTAAACTCAAAATGTTTTATTTTATTTATGTCATTGCATTTTCGGCAATGCGCCTTGTAGGTTTAAAAGAAACTATCTTTTCACAAAGGATGGCATTAAATATTATATCAAATATTACGGATAGCATTATTTCATTGTCGCTGAGTTTTATATCTTCCTAATTCTAAAATTTTGTCGTTTATTAGTTCCGGTACGTGAACTATTTAAAGTTTTACCTAAGTAAAATAAATAAACTAATGAATTCGACAAAAATATTTAACTAGAATTGTTTTTCTTATTTAAAAAAAATATATAGTAAACTCATGTAAGTAGGTCAGAACGTAACGTTGTAAAGTTCAACGAAATGCACCAGAAACCATTTAACCTCTTTTTAAGACGTTTGAAACAGCAATGAAAGTGAAAGCTCTTTAAAGTAAATAGGTTGAATGGAGTAGCTGAACCGATTTCAGTTAACACGAAATGATACTGCGTAATAAGCATTAAAGTTCTCTCTAGTGACTACACGTGGAAACATCGTCACTACAAGCTGAATTTTGATACTAAACATCTTGTGTTTAACTTGCTGGAAACTTTACAAACAGTATTTGTAAGTTAACATCTAATAGATTTACAAAACTATGTACTTTCGAGTATATACGACAATACTAACTTTTTATATAGGAAGTTAACTTTTTGTAAGTTTAGACTTCATACTCGTAAACGATCTCCAAATCTTATTGCCCAGACTCACTTTTATTTCCGTAAGATAAATGTTTGATGTAGGATATTTATAAAATAACATATTTTTTCGTGTAAGGAATTTGTCTATAGTTATTTAATTCTTCAAAAGATATTAAGGTAAACTATTTTTAATAACATAAGTTATTTTTATTTTTATATTATAAGTTATTTAATAATATAAGTTAGGGAACAGAACATCATACGAAAAGTTCAGCGCGGTCCAAAGAAGGTACAAAACGTAAAATATATATATTTATTGAACATTACTTCCTTTGTTTGGATACACTAAATACATAATGAACAGCCAAACCACACAAAACTATAAATAATACTCACCTCAGAGTATTACGTATAAAATATAAAAATATATATGTACATAATTTATTAAACACCACTAGGAAACGTCATTTGATTTACACAAATATATGAACAACATGACTGATATATTCTCCAATGCTTTCCATAATAAAGATGTCCAAATCTCACATGAACCTTTTAGTAAAATATCAAAGTATCTACCAACATTATACAATAAAAAATCAAAATGTCAAATATTATTGTCAGGGTGTATACAAAATCAATTGCAATGGCTGTAATTTTTGTTATTCGAAAAAACTAGAACGCTTAAAAACGATTCTCTGAAAATTATGCTGCTTTTTTGTCTTTTATGGCCACAATGGATTTATGGCCACTTTAGTCAAATTTAGAAAGCTTCTTCCTTTTCATATTCTTTAGCTTGATGTTCTGCGAGTATGCCTTCATTCGGGCTGATCTTGCTTGCCGAAATTCCTCTGAAACGACCTGTTTCTTTCAGCTTGGTTTTGTTCTTCCATCTGATTTTGTTTCAAATCTACTTTTCTTATTTCTTAAGATTTTTAATATTTCTGTTTTGTGTTCTAAATCATCGAAATTTAATCCGAGTTCGATCATGTCTTCTTTGACATTTTGGATCCATGCTCCTGATTTTACCATTGGAAACAGTTTTCTAATCATCTTGTTTGAAATTCTATCTTTAGGTGTTTTGATATGATGTCCAAGAAAAGATATCCTTTTCTTCCTTATTGTATCTGTTATGGGTTTGTTTTCTTTAAATAGGCTACTTGTTATGTTAGAATTCTCCATTGCCCATCTGCCAACGAAAGGGCATAAAATAAGCAGTTATGTAATTAATAATTTAGAAATTTTTGAAATATGTTTCGACAATAATAAATTGAGTCATCTGGAAAAATATTATATTTTTAAATTTGAAAATAACAAGGGAAACTTGATGAACAGCCCGAGAGATTTTGATATTGAAAATTTTTTACAAATTGTTACCACCAAATTTTTACAACTGCAGTAAGAAATAAAACGGGTACAAAAATGATTATCTCGTCATTCACCCGAATAGTCGCGCGAGACATAGTTACAATCAATTAAATTAAATTATTGACTTGGTCTTCGGCCGTATGTGTTTTATGTATAGGATGTATTTTGTGTGATTTATGTAACTTCGTCCTGATGATGTCTCAGACAGAGACAAAAAATATCTCGATTATGTACTCTAAGGTGAGTATTGTATATAATTTTGTTTTGTTTTGTTTGGCCTCAACGTTTGGTAACCCCAATTAGGGAAAACTAAATTATGCTTTATTGTGTTCTTACAATTATGGAAAAGATAAAAGTTAAAATGTGCTAAACCGTTAGCAATAGTTCCGATTTAGAGGTTTCAATCGAAGACGTTACTAATATTAGTCAACGCACCCTCTTAAGTTTGTAATACTACCTTACGTAACAACCTAAAATTCCTCTGATAGAAGTTTTTATTTAACGTTATCAAAACGTCCACAACAGATTTTTTGATCATCCAAACGAACTTTCCATCATTTTCCAAATAACGTTGAGAGGTGAAAAAGGGGGAAGTTAAACATTGATCTGCTGTTTTAGAAACTATTTGTCGCTAGTAAATAATTTAGTAGTAAAAATTAAATAAATAAAATGTTGAAGACCTGTCAATGGATGGTGCTTTACATCCACGTTATGTGTGTTATCTCATTCATTATTTCAACCACAAATGACGGGTTGTTTTATAAATAACAGTTACAAATTTAATTAATAAAATTTAAAAAATAATATAATTTTTATAATTTATTTTTTTTATTGTTAATGACATGGTTATATTGCAGAAGTGTGAGGATGATCTACAACAAGCACTCTTTACACTAACTAAAAAGATGGAAGAATATAATATTAAGGTATATCAATAAATAAGACAAAAGTCATGGAATTCTTTGGAAAAACCCCAGTAAGATCCAAAATATTCGTAAATGAACATGTACTACAGGAAGCTACTATAAATACCTTGGCACTGAAGTCTCATTTGAAGATGACTATGATGTAAAAAATAATTTATCTAAATTTAATCAGATATGTGGGATGATTCATAGGACACTAAGGCAAAAGACAAAACCCGAAACAAGGTTAAAGTTTTATAAGACGGTGGCAGTTCCAGCTTTGACATACGGCAGTGAAGCATGGGTGATGAGGTAAAAGGAGAAAAGAAACATCCAAACTACAGAAATGAAATTCTTAAGGGTTGCCAAGTATTTTACAAGATTAGACAAGGTCTGAAATGAAGTTATAAAAAAAATATTATAAATTTTTCAATCAACGAAAAAATAAAATTGTAACCTGCCCAATGGGTCGATCGTTTAATAGAATGCCAAAAAGCCGCTTGTCTAGTGTAGCGAGAAAATACAAACCAGTAGGAAGTAGAGATATTAGCAGGCCGAAGAAAAGATGGGTGCCGGAACAGGTAAAAACGCCTAACCCGTGAAGAGAAGAAAAACAAGAAAAATTCATTTTAAATCATTAAAATGTTTCATATTTATTCAAAAATAAAATTTAAACCAGAAATGACATTACTTTATTAACGAAAGTTGGTACAATTTTTTGCTTTCCAGTTTTTAGTGGTATCAACTAATGCTAATTTATTTCTATTCAAACATAAGTACAATACATTTTGTAACATAGTACAACAGAAATTAAACAAATCAAAACCATACCCAACAATTCAACAATTATTTGTAACAAATACATAAAGTAAAATACACTTTATACTTTACATGGAATGGAAATTAGGCACCTCCAAACTTAAATTCTGACTCGGAGGTTACCAACACTGACAAATAAACTAACGAAACGAAACGAGAAAAAACAAAATGACAATTAGTGCAAAAAATCAAACAAAAATACAATAAATAGTTTAGTGCCTTCTTAAAAATTTTTAAAGAAAAGTACAATAAAACTGCTAAGCGTATTAGAAATTCTTCGAGTGCGCAAAAATAATAGGGTATAATAGGATACAAAATAGAATATAATGTTTGAATGTGCAGAGTTACACATAAACAATATTTTAATTTAAAGGAATACACTATAAACTAAGTCAAAAATGGATAATCTAATCGTCTAAATTTTATTGCTTTTCATAACAAACTTAATGGTAGCCTAAATTTAGCAATATTTAATTTGTGTTCAAAACTACTTTTTTGTAATAAGCAAAGTTGGAATATGACCTTTCAACAGAATTTTGCTACTATTACGATCAGTTATTTATGCCAATTGAAAAATTAATCAAAAAATATTCTATTTTAGAAACTTTGAAAAGTGAAGTTTTGCATTGAATTTTCAGCGTAGCAATTGAAAATATAATAAACCAACGCACAAGTCTGAGTAAAACTAATATTAAAATTTTATATTAAATTCTGTATTGTGTCATTTTATTACATCTACGTTAATAAAAATGTATACAATTTTAATATTTTCAAATTGAGACCCAAATTAAAATTGTTTCTTCAAAACAAAGTTTAATAACCGAAACCGTTTTCAAATCATTTTGGACGTCTGGTATCGAACTGTGGTGCACATTCAGTAATTAAAATACCGTTTATACCCGAGTGCCCCTTACCCTCCAATAAGCCCCACACCACAATTTTATGGACCGAAAATCGAAAAAGTAAATTATGTATCACCTAATATGAAAAAACAGACACCTGATCCAGAATATGAAGTATTTATTCAGTCTTGTTTAAGTTACAATAAAAATTAGGTAATTAGTATTGTAATATTACATTAAAAATTACCTATTCAGATCAGAATAGGTAGGATGTAATTTGAGATATTGTTGTCTGCATATAAGGCTTGCAGAATCGGGTAAGCGATTCTGTAAAACAAAAAGAAGATACCATCTTAAAAATATAATTTCAACAACAGGCCTATAGATACTTTATTTTAGTTGAATATATATTTCTAACCACCAGAATACGATAACAGAAAACTTACCAATGTTTATAGTGCTTTCGTGTATTTTGTACACATCTTAATTAAATTATTTTTTTTTTATTTATATTTTCCACATCAAAATCTAAAACTTCCTACTCCTCTTATGGTAGCTGAGGAATATTCGATTCTTATACCTAAAACAGTCTTACCAACTTAATCAGTTGATCGTTATATTCAACCTGTGTGTTCATAATTTTTTTCCTATTACTATATTTATAAATATAATATTTCTCCAAAATTTCAATTTAATTTTGTCTGTCATTTATTTCTAATATTTCTAGATTATTTTTCATACTTGACATAGTATGTTTATTTTTGTTCATGTGTTCAGTTGCACTGGAGAATTTTCGGTTTTCTTTTTTATAGTTTGAATAGTGCTCTGCAAACCGTTTTTTGAAAGATCTGGTGGTTTTACCTAAATGTATTTTATTACATTCATTACATTTAAGTATATAAATTCCACATAAATTAGATTTTTTGGGATTTTTTTGGATTCATATAGGTAAGAGAAAGTAAAAATAGTAAAAACGTAAAAATAGTAGGAAAATTTAGGTAGCCCTAAAAAGGGCTCTTACTTTTTGTTCTGGGGTGTGGAGCAGACTAATTTGAGGTCAGCGAGTGCTAGCTACCGTGATTGTCAAGGTGGTGTTCCCGGTGACTCATCGTTCAGCATTAACTTATTCTGTCGCGAAGTCATAGATTTGTCTTCGTCGGAGTCTGGGTGCCATAACACTCTGTGTACTCTATTGAATTCACTTTGTTGATGAATAGCAAGGAAGTATTTACCAATCAGAGAGAATTATTTTCCAGATTGATCGAACTTTGCTGTAGGTGCGATTTTAGAGGCTCCACTTCTCTCAACGGGGAGCCATTGTTTTTCTACCGCATGATAGATGGTCTAGCGCCGGTCAGTCCAGTGCTTAAGTAGAAGGGACGTTGGTAAAAATGTGTTTCAAATGGAATATGGCTCAATGTTTGCAATTGTATTCTTCTTTAGGTTCCCATCTATTCGGGATAATGGCCAGCATATTAACAATCTGAATCTTATCCACTGCTGCTCGAATCAGCGGTGTTGTCGTTTTCGAGTACCACATTCTCAGATTTATCAACCAGGAAATACGCCACGCTAAGTTGTCCAGTTATACTTCCTTGTATTATAGATAGCAGGAACCTATACATATTCTTATTGCGCACTATTTGTTCCAAATACTTGAGCTTCCTAAACTTTATAGTGTTGCAGTTATATTAATAAGCTGCAATCAGAACCAAAACTTTCAAGAAAAAACTTTACATTGATCATAGAAAAAACTTTTATTGAAAATAATAAAGTATCAAAATGAAACTTGAAATCTCTTCAGAAAAAGATTATAATCCACCGAACCTAATAAAAAAAAATTCTCAACAAAAAAGGAAAGGAAGCAAACAAAGTATAATTCACTGATTTTCACTAATAACAGAAACATCTGTAAACAAAAAAATTGCTAAAAATTCAATATTGTACAATACCACACAATAATTAAAAACTACATTGTTTGTGTAGTCCCAATAACGTTTGCAATTATAAGCCGTTTTGCAACTATAATATTTATGGCACAATCCCATAACGCTTACAGAAATTTTACTGACATGATAAGCACATGCAGAAAACAGTTCGCGGTGATTTATCTGCCGGCTTCAGGTAACGTTATTGCGAGCTTTGTCTTCTTGAATATCTGTTCCTATTCTGCTTGTACAAGGTTTACGGTGTGGAAAATATTGTTCAGCAAAATTTAGTAAAACGAAGCACTACGAGTAAAACAACCAAATTTTTGTTTTAATAACTACTGAATCAGATTGTCGTAAACGGAAATAAGTTATTTTGTTTGTAAAATTAAGTTTACCTCTGTCATAAAGTAAAAAATTCTCCATAAACTTTAGTTCTAGTATTATAACACGAGTCTGATTGAAATGACAAACTTTCAATTAAATTTATAAGTGTAATAATTACGTAATTTCTAACGGATGTAATAGAAATCAACTTTAAATGAGTTTTCCTGACCTCTCTCTCTAAAATGTAAATTTAGAATCTGTGGGCGGTAACAATGAAGTAACGCAACCTACTTTAACGTCATTCGTACTTTTCTACAGCTAATCAATGTGCAACAGGTTTCTCTAAAAGTTAGTTTAATTGCAAATAACTTACCATTATGAAGTCTAAAAGTTTCATTTACACAGATGTAAATTTCCGTTTACTGAAAAACATTCTGGTTTATTCCAGACTAGCTTAAATTAGTTGACAGTACAATAAATTAAAACATACGTTTAATCATTTAATCATATGAAAAATTTGGAAAAAATAATTATTCAAAAATTAAATACGTGTAATATTAAGGAATTACTACAATAAGCGCGCCAGCTCGTGATCCTTGTGAGGAATGTCTACTACGGCATATAGTACTATTCATTTGAAAACCATTTACCACAATGTTCCCGTCATTATGAAGCAACCTTTTATTATATTAATTCGATTTATTCTATCATATCTTCTTCTTCAGGTGCCTTCTCCATTACGAAGGTTGGCTATCATCATGGTCAGTCGTACCTTGTCCACTGCTGCTCTGAAAAGGTCATGCGACGAGCAGTTAAACGCTTCTCTTAGGTTTCTTAACCGGGATATTCGTCTGCGTCCCACCGAGCGTTTACCAACGAGTTTCCCTTGAATTATGAGATGCAGAATCTCGTATTTAGGCCCCTTCATGATGTGTCCAAGGTATGTCAGTTTTCTTATCTTTATGCTCTGCAGGATTTCCAGCTCTTTCCCTATTCTTCTGAGGATCTCCATACTTGTGACCCTGTCCGTCCACGGTATTCGAAGCATTCTCCGGTAGGTCCACATTTCAAACGCTTGCAGACAGGTCTCACATTCTTTGGTGAGTGTCCACGCCTCTACCCCATACAAGAGGATGGGAAAGACGTAGCACTTCAAGAGGCGGGTCCTGGTTTCGAGGCTCAGATCGCGGGCCAATAGAAGAGGTCTCATTTTTAGGAATGCTGCCCTGGCCTTTTCAATTCTGATCTTTATTTCTGGCAGGTGGCTTGTACTTCAATTGATTCGGGTTCCCAGATAGTTATAGGCTTCCATTTGTTCGATTCTGCTTTGCCCAGCAAAAAGTTGTTCTTGTAGATTGTCTTGTGGATTATATCACATAATTACTCTCTAACTATAATATAGTTAATTTTTTACTTTTCTGTAATTTTTACCGGATGCAAGTTAATGCGCCTTTACGCAATTCTTTGTCACAGTTTCCTGTACATAATGGAATAATTTGTGTCGCCCTTCTGAAAGAATTACCGCTTTATTTTTCCGAGAAGATATATTTCATCATTAAAACAAAACGTACGTTAAATACGCGTTAAAAATGAGATAACACTAAACACACAAAGCAAATAATATTTGGCACGTTAACACACTTTAAATTTCAAAATAAAAATCGTTTTAGTTAGACACAACCGCGAAGCACAAGCACAAATGTACAACTGTATATTGTGACACGTGTGTGCTTACGCTGATGGCACATGGTCCGTGCGACGCACGGATGATATGTCCGTGCGCTGCACGGACAAGTAAGCAGGTAATGGAGAAGCATTGGGGATGGCACATGGTCCGTGCGACGCCCGGATCCGTGCGCCGCACGGATCCGGGCGAAAAAGCGCCCGGACCTTCCCGCTTCAACTCATCCGTGCGAACGCCCGGATGAAGCTATGACTACATCTAGCAGACCATTGTTTCAAATGGGTGATGGCACACTGATCCGTGCGTTATTCATCCGTGCGCTGTCTAGTTGACTACACTTGATTCAGTACATAGTATTCGCAGTAGGCCTACATATTTTTTGTACTATATTTATATATATTTATATATATTATATTTACTATATTTAATTATATTAGGCCTACATATTTTAAAATGCAGAGAAAATATATCGATAGCTTTGTTAATTGGTTATACATACAAGAAAGCCTATAATAAGGAATATAAATAAACAAATAAAATCTTATTTGTCAGCGACCAAAAAAGGAATAGACATAGGGTAATCAAATAAATACGTATAGCCTATAGGCCTACATTAAAAAACTGTTTTAACAAACAATTGAACGTTTTTTAAATGTTTTTACTACGAAAATAACTAGGAAGTTTAATTACTAGTCTACTTAAACTTTACTAAAAATTACATTGGCATTCCGTGTTTGTTATTTATACTACTATACAATGTTATAATATCTAATGTTATAATTCTACACAGATTATATTTGAAGAGCATTATTTATAAGATAATTTAAGAACTCCTGATCAGAATATAGTAGATGTTTTATTTATTTAAAACCCTTTTTCTTCCCGATCACAGTTTTATAAATTAAGGAATCTCATTTTAGATGGTAATTTGTTTAAAAACCGAACGGTAGTGAATTTCTTTCAAGAACTTTAAAGTTCTATCTTTTTCAATTCTGTAGTCATCGTTGTGGCGAGTTTCATTGTTATGAATGTACTTATTTTTTGTAAATAACACTGTGCGAATTTCCTTTTACGTGAATTTTAAAATGTTTTATAAATAAAGAGACGGTAAGAAGAGAACATTGTATTTAACAAACAATATTTGGCAAGAAATGGCTTGGGATGTTTGAGATAATTCTAACTGGGTATTTTTGTATGCGCAAAATCTTTATTCGGTTGAGTTGCCCCCCTGCGTAACCCCATACCTGAGTACAGAGTGGAATAACGCAAAATATGTAATATTTGTCTTATTCCGACAAGATTTTCCGGAGATTTTTCAAAATAAAACACACTGAGCGAAGACGGTTCAATAGGTACTCTGTGATTTCCAGGTTAGGTTCTCATCTACGTAAACGCTAAGACCTAGGTGTCCGTTCCTTTTTCAAATATTTTCTTTCAAAACGATACTTGGTACCAGAGTTATCAGATGTGAAGTAATAGGAAATTGAATGTAGTTAGTTTTGTTTATAATTAATTCTAATTTATTACAAGAGAACCATTTACACATTCTGTTTATTACGTTATTAGTTGCCGTTTTAACTGCTCTTGTCATCAGAAAACATTGCAGTAACGAAATTAATTACAGTAGAAAATATGGAGATTTTAATTAATTTAATTATAGATTTATTAATTTATTTAATAAATATATGTCGCAATAGAGGGACAATCATATACCCCTGTGGTATTCCGCTAGTAGAAAATTTACAGTTTGATTTAAATGAACCCGTTTTGGGTCCATCAATCTCCTTACACTGTGATCGGTTTTTAAGAAACTACTCGATCAATTTTACAGAGCTATTGCAGGAAAGTGTTAGATACGCGTAGTATTTTAATTTCCATAATAAAATTGGGTGATCTAATAGGTCAAATGCTTTTTTAGATTAGTAAAAATTGCTAAAACTAATAACTTTAGGTCAAGCTGTCTGAAAATTGTGTCCGATAACTTAAATAAAGCTGGCTATCTTCAATAAGTCAAGAAAGACCGCTTTTTTATGAGTGAAAAGGGGAGTACAAGACAGAAATAACAGAGCGCCCGGACATAACATCCGTGCATCGCACGGACCATGTGCGCTGGACAACTTTACATCGCCCGGTCCGGGCGTTCGCACGGATGATATAGTCCGTGCGATCGCACGGACCATGTGCGCCCAGCCTAAGCACACACGTGAAAATCAATAATATTATGTAGGCCTATAAAATAAATACGCAGCAATAAAAATTTTTATAAAATGTTAAACATGTTGAACATGTTTATGGTTATACATGATGACTAATTGTTTTTGTACTGCACGATAAGATAAATGTTTTACTCATACACCACTACTCCACCCGCCCCACTACCACAGGTGACAACGATCATGAGCTGGCGTACGAACATTATTTATACAGTGTTCTGTTGACATAAAATTGCAGTATACTGTACAGACGGCATTGGAATAATTTAAAGTTTGTTTAAAAAAAACAAATGCAAGTAAAACAAACATGAGTAGAAATGAGTACTTGCAGACTTAAACATAAGTTGAATGTAAAACAGGATAGTTTAAAACTACTCATACTCGTATTTTTCCTTCTTTAGATTTTTTACTGCAGTACTTTACTACTCGTTCCTTGTTTTAGGCTGCTAAATTTTTGTCATGTTCTTTATTACAAAGCATTGTTATACTCTAATAGCCCTGCCCGTATAGTTCTTTTTTTAATAATCACGGTTCATTGCGCTCAATTTTATACACAAATCACTAACTCATAGTTAAAATTTCTTCAAATTATTTATTTATTTTATTTATTAATTTATTTATTTTTTTGGTTTAACGTCCGACTGTTCTGCAATTACTGCTAATGCAGACAGTGAAGGATGAAATGATTTTTGGTAACGTATGAAAATATGCCGTGCCTGAATGGGATTCGAACCCAAATTATTTAGGGGGTAGTCAACACAAGAAGAGTATTTTTTCGATATTTTTTTTGCATTCAAGTCTAATATTTTCTGAATCACAGCATGTGTTTTTTTCATTTATTTATTTAACGTCTTATCAACTGCAACGGTCATTTGCGACGACGTTGGGGTGTAACTGTTTGCAATGGAGGATGAAATGATTTTTTTGTAACGTATGGGAAAGCATGTGTTTACTTTGGTTTTTACGTTGACTAAGTTATAAAAATGTTTTAAATATAATATGTTTGGTCGCCATAGCAACTGTTTATTAGTTTTTTTATTGTGAAATATTTTTATAAATGACAAATTTATTAGTTAGTGTTACTGTAGGTTTATTTTGTAAACGATCAGATAAATAATTTTGTAAAAAAAATAAAGCTCACTAGCAAGGCGAGTGAAATTATTCCTTAAACTTTTATTAAGTTTTCTGGAAATGTGTCTTCTAATATTGAATTGTAAGAATGAAGTAATTCATTATATTTTGAATGTAAATGGCCATATTTCTTTTTATAGCTTCTTTGAGTCTTAATTAAGTTCAAGAACATTTATGTATTGATTTTGGTCTGTTACTAAGTTAAATAATTCAGGGTAATTATCTAGCTATTGTAACTGTAATGATTAATGTATTAATGTAATGATTAATGTAATTAGATGGTAAATAAATATGTTTATAATTTAAAAGGAAGATTTTATTTTAAAATATATATTAATACATTCATATTTTTATTATAAAATATTTTAAAAGAACCCAAAATAAACACCACACAATGCAATTTTATTATATTGTATAAAGATCTGCCATAAAAACAGACTACAAAAAAATAAAAAATGTTTTTTTTTTAATTAAACTAGCAATGACATGCTAACAATGAAACGAGAAGTGTAGTTCTATGATATGAAAATAATTTTAAAATTAAATGTTAATGTCTCTTTTCTACGATAGCTGCAATGTTTAATATTGTGTATACTAATAAAATGTTATTAAAATTTAAATAATATAATATTTCATTTACTTTTAATTCCGCCGTGCAAAATTATAATTATAACCTTCGTAGAACGGAGAAAAAATAACACCAAGATAATAAAAAGCTAATGTATTTACTAAACGGTTTTTTATTGTTGAATTTCTACTCTATTTTACTTATTAATTTTTAAATCATCCAGTGTTTATGTCTTTTTTCTCTCTCTTTTTTCATTTTTTCAAGAAGTCTTTGACGGGATGAGAATGGTATTGTGATTCTTTTTATCCCTTATAAAAGTTACCTCACTAATGTTGCTTCATTGTAGTTGTCTAAATATTATTTTCTAACCTTTTAATAATAGAAAAGCCGTGGGATATTTACTTTTGGCTAGCCAGCAGGGGTCACAGAGAGCGAGTAAAGAAAATCGTTTATTTATTCTACACACCAAGTCATCATAGAAAATTAAATCAAAAAGACGAATTTTTACTTGCCTATATGAATTTATAGAAAGGAAAGTATTTTTTAGCATTTTTATTTTTTTAAATCGAGTTTTCACCGGATATACACGTTTTCAAACCCCCTGAACCCAAAAATAAATGTTTTAGCGATTTTTCTGTGCATGTGTGTGTGGCGTGCGCGCGCGTGTGCATGAGAACAAAATCAAGAACTCGCACATTATAGTACTCACAAATTTTGGACAAGCGTTTGTTTATTGAATACGAAGTAAAATTCGAAATGTATAAATATGGATATTTTTATGATGGGTCAGAAGCTTGTTAGCTCAGGTAGCGTTGTGGAAATTAACTCACAAGGAGAATAACCATTGATAAGAGTAACTAATAAATGACGTCTAAAATTTCTACAAATATATAAATGTAGAACGATTAAAATATTTTTTTTCAATAAAACAAATACTTGGTATGCTACTCTACGTAACAGACCCAAGGTGTCTAACAAGTGGTTTGAGAAATCAACAAAAGACAAGGAAAAATCCGAAAAAGTAGGAAACATACTAAAACGCAACAATAGGCCGACAGATCCAACATTTAAGATATTTTCAGGAACAGTAATAACAAAAGCAGTACATGGACGAAAAATTCTAAATTTTAAGAATATTGAGAAAATGGCAAGGTAAAGGGCTTTCATGATAAATATTATCTTAACCTGGTATTACCACAAACAATAGTATCACACAACAGTATTTTGATCTGGTATTTTATAGCTACAAATAACCATAAAGAAAATAATTGTTTTTACACAAGAGAAAATATTTCTTAGCTTTTTTTATTCTTTTCCCAAATCAGATCAATCAAGTATCGGATAACAAATTGCATCAGCAAAAAAATTAATTGTAACAAAAATCTCAGAAATTCAAGCTAAAAGCGAGTGCGAAATTGATATACAGACGTTCCCTAGCGTGACTAAAAACTCTATTTATTCTTAATAGTATTTGAATTAAATTTTTTTCACAGTAAAGTTTTATTAACAAACAGTTTAGGTAACAGACAAAATAAAAAAAAAACGATTGTCATTTTTCAGCCTTTTATCAGAAAATGATCAGGATGCCAGAAATAAGACTTGTCAAAAACCTTCTCAACCAGCTCTTGCATACAAACCACAGAATGGCTGGTTACAGGAGATAAACAACTATCTTAATACGCTGGGGACAACGTACAACATGATTCTATAAAATGATTCTACGAGATATCGGACCAATACGCAAGGACTCAAAAATTCAATTGCCATTAACGACCAGAAAAGTTTGACAATATAACATAACTGACGAGCAGAGAAGTGCCAGATCTGAGAATATGAAGAAGATGAGAAATAGAACAAAACACATCAAATGATCCGCTAATGAATGAAAGTTGGTTATAGTCCTCCAATCGGGGCTTAAAATATAAAAAAAATTTATTAAATATTAAGAAACGTGTCTTAAGTAAATGAAAAGTTTGGAAATAAGTCGAACTTCGATATAACGAAATCGAGAATCCTGGGAAAAAATTCGTTAAATCGAGGTATTCGTTATATCAAAGTAACAAGAATTTCCAAGCTAATTTTTATTAACGAATTTTTCACATTGTATGATGAATTAAATACAGTTAATTTTCTTAATAGACACGTCTTAACAAGTAAATTAATTTTTTATAGATCATGTTTTATATAATTACGGTTAATAATAGTACAAAAATTATGTATTGATTTCAAGTAGGAATTTACCTCGTACATAGATCTTGGCTATAATTAAAAGCATCGAAACTCATTTGTAGTTTAACACTGTATATTTATTTTTAGTTCATATTTCTTCAAAACACTAGCATAAAAGATAAATACACTAACTTTATCTAAATCGTTTATAAAAACACTAATCCTAAATGCATTCTTTAGTTTTGGACATTGACAGGTATTGGTTAGGATATTATTTTAATTACAGTATTTTGAATGGTAATTTACGCCTTGAAAAAGTGAGTAATTTTCCGTTGTTTCTTGTGTTTGAATAATGCAATACATTCAAAAAAGTTTCACGTTTAAATTTTTTTAAATACTGTCAGGCACTTCATTCTTGAGCTAATTATTTTAAATTATTTTAGGCCCCAGCCTTATTATTTTAAATGACTAAAATCTCGTCGTCGGTAGGTTTCTCTCTTGCTGCTGGTCTTCGCAGTTTTCATCATCACCTTCTTCTTCATACCGTACTTACTAACAATATCATGTATGTCGTCATCGTTCGGAAAATCACTAACAGTAATCTGTTGAACCGTGATAAAATTCTCTATAGTAACTTCGTAACTGACGTTTAAAGTTGACGAAAATCAAAAGAATCTACCTTAAAACTCACAGAGAAATCATAATACAGCGTGTCACTTCGTACTTATTGCACAACACTATTTCGTTATATCAAGATACTTATTCGTTAAATCGAGGTAAATTTACAGATAGTTTAATTATGTCACGGTGCAGTAAACAAAAATCGTCTAATCAAGGTTTCCGTTATATCGAAGTTTGACTGTATTTTCATAATTATAACAATCTTAAACAAATTTAAGAAGAATATAAACATATTTTTAAGAAAGATTACACGAAGTTTGTTTCATGCTGCGAAGCATGTTGACATTTAGATAACGGTCTACAAACGAAAAGTTAAACCCATTTTCACTACCTTCTACAAACATAAACCTAATCTTCACAAAAAGAAACAGTTGACACTAGAATGTTGTCAACACTTTAAAAACTGGGACAGAATACATTTCGGTGTTTCTTTTTACACAGAATGAAAGACTATATTGCTACTGTGCACGCAAAAGGAGGTAACTGAATATTCTGGTTGGCATGAAAATGGAACAGAAGGTAACTGGAAGTAGCGTAGCATTATTAGAGCTTATTTTCTACAAATAAATAATTATGTAGGCCTACCATGTTGGCATACTATTATGGTAAGTACAAAAATATATTATATAATATTAGACCGGTTTTGAATGTATGTTTATCTTTATGAAATTTAGGCTGTGAACGACAGATTTTTATGTTAGCGTCTGTTTTATACCTTCGTACATATATGAATATTTATGTCTGAACATAAAACAAAGTTACTATTCTGTAACACCTAAAGGTTTGTGCATACATTTAAGTTATTCAAAGGTATATTTTTGTTGAAGAATACGTTATCTGGATACTACATAGGATTTATGATGGTGCATAAATTTCTCGGTAATTAATTTTATATATTTTTTAATTTTATATATACTCACACCATCATACCAACCTGAACCAATATATTTAAAAATGTACCTCTTTACTTTCTCTTGCCTATTTGAATACACTGGAAGGAGAGTATTATTTTCATGTCGATTATTCGAAAATGAGTTTTCACTGAATCTACACTTTTTCAGACCCCTAATCCAAAAAAAAACATGTTTTAACGATTGGTCTGTGCGTGCGTGTGTGTCTGTGCGCGCGTATGTGTGTAAACAAATTATCTCAAGAACGGAACATCGTACGAAGTTGAAAATTGAAACTTAAGTTAAGTGCTACGAGAGGATTTGACATGAATATTTTGATCAAAATTGGTCAACCGGAAGTAGTAGTTTATTCCGGAGTAGTAGTTTATAACCGGAAGTAGTAGTTTCGCAAAAACGGCTACCACGATTCTTTTGAAAAATCGCCTCATTTACTACATTTTTTTATGCTCTACAAGATAGGGTAAGTGCCATGTCTGCTGAAATTCTTGGGAAGGCTGTTATCTCTTAGAAAAAAATTGTTTGTTTAAATAAGATTGCGGCTTTAATATGCATTTTAGCGCAAAAGAGTATAATTAAAGTTGAAGAAAATTCAAAAATCTACAACTTTTTTTGTATAACGCTTAGTTTAGCGGGAATTAGTGATTTTTTTCATGAAAATCTGTAAACAACGATATTTTTAAAGATTTCGGCTTTAGTATGCATTTTAAGACAAAAGTGTAATAGGCCTATATAAAACAAAATATAGAAAATTGAAAGATCTAGTCTACAACGTTTATTTCAAGCGTTTTTCTCTACAGAGCCGAGTTTAGCGTAAAAGAGTAATTTTTCGTATTATTAAGCCAAACTGAGGTTGATTTTTATTTTGCATCATTCACTAATTCTTAAAATGAGGTTATGTTGTGTTTTAAGATTTTTTTTTGTTTATTTCTAATTTTTTGCTAATATTAGGTTATACTGTAAATTATTTGCATCGGTAAGAGAAAGTTGTGTGAGTCTTTCACACAAAATTTATTCATTTATATGCACCCAAACATGTGAAAAAATGAAGTCAACATTTTATGGACATTTGTGCAGAATGAATAGCAAAGGATTGAGTCAATAAATATTTACTGCATGATGCAATGGCAGAAATTTATCGAATAAGCGGTATTATGAAAAAACATAAGTTCTCTAAAATATTGAAATAAAATAAGAAAACCCATTTGACCAAAACAAAAACAGATTACTAAACTTAAGAACGCTAACTAGAGAAAGGAGAGTATTAAGAACGTGAAATATAAAAATAAATTCTGGTAATGTGTAATATAACACTGTATAATAGTAAAAAGACACTAAACGATGACAATTTTAAGATTTCCCTTTATTTTTTACGCATTCTTTTTGTAGTCAGTTGTAATAATGTAAGTATCATTATTGCTATCATTAACAAGTATTAGCTGAAATCTTCCGCCTAATACAGTTAATAAGCGCTATTAGGCCCTAATATACATATTTTTTTCATATCTATTTTTCCCAATACCACCCTAGTAGACTTCAAATGAGCTTATTACCGTTATTTATTACTGAGTCAATTCTCCATGATGACTCAACCACTTCTGCTTTTGGCATTCATTACAAGCATTATTTTTAAACAGCTCATCTTCAATGAACATTTTTCATTCCTAACTAAAACTAATATTTTTGTTCATTACTCATATCATTCAATCCTACATTTTTTATCAAAATTCTTCCTGAACACTGATCATTCAAGCTGGAGGTTCTCATGCCAGATTACTAGCGACCACAGTGTACACCTTATATATGTAAAAGTACAATTGTACAAATAATGGAAGTTATGGGAATTCCTAATTAACGTAACTTCTATTATTAAGGTAAAAACCAAATAAAGATGTAAGGGAAAACCCCCATTGTTAGATAAGACGCATCAACCACAGTGGTCATTAACGACGACGTTGGATTGTAACGGTGAAGAATGAAATGATTTCTTTGTAACGTATTAAAATATGCCGTGCCGGAGTGGAAGTCGAACCCAAGACCGCACGATGAAAGGCGAGCACGGTACCAACTACGCCAATGCGGCCAGCTCATTTGTTTTTGTTCTAGGTGTATCTGTGTTCTCCAGGTAAGATGTTTATGTATTATGGTATTCTGTAATTAAATAGTAAAAACTGTAATAGAAAAATATTAATGTAGTAAAACTACAATAAAACAGTAAATTTATAATAAACTTTTTAGTTTATTTTAAATCTTACCAAGAACTCAGTTGTTTGTCACAACTTTGGTTTAAGGAATGGTAGGTTTGTACTTTGTCAATTTTACAAAACCTGGCCGGGAATCGAACGTCCTCTTTGCAGCGTAGTGCGCTAACCACTGGGCTACGGAATCGGTCGTATAATAAACTTAAAATAGTATATACTTTACTATACTAGACTTTAAATTTTTTCAAAATCAATTTAAAATTGCACCAAAATCAATTAGGTACAATAATTTCAAACTTTTAATTCTTAATCGGTTTTGTGTATTTTTTCCCCACCGATTATGCAGTTTTAAGTGTGATATTATTTTATAAATTAAATTAGAGTACATTATGTTTAGTTGTAAATTTGAAAAAATTAATATTTAACAATTAGAACTCATATACGTTTACAGATGACAACAGTAAAGAAGCGTTTCACTTCAATTTCAACACTGCATTCAAAATTGTACACTGGGTGACATGTTAGGCCTGAGTCTGATTACAGCAAAAAACAAAAAAACAATAGGGCCGTAAGAATTAAGTTAATGAGTTTACAATTGTTAGAAAACGTAGAAAAGCGAATAACTAAATGTCAGCTGCACAGTCTGAGAAATTACTGCAATTTGCTTCTTTTTGTTATAAAAATTTACTTAACTTTGTTTATTTAACTAGTTTCGGAACGGTTGCGTAAACCTGGATTTGAATACACGATTTAACAGCAGATGATAAAACTACGTGTTGATAATTTATTACTATTAGTATTATTTTAATACTAACATATTGTCTATATACTGATATTGTAATACATGCGTATCAATTTCTACATTCGTAATGTAATACTAACTGATATAGACTAACCTGCCCTTAACGGAATTTCTGCGGACCGGGAAAAAATTTCGTTAAGGAAAGGATTTAATTGCATATAAGTTGTAATTATTGTTATTGGTTGTGCTTTCAAGTAGATTCTGTTAATATCGTCTGTCAATTGCGTTCAGTTAATTATTTTCTTCAGTTAATAGCGTTTGGCGATTGCGTTAAAGTCTGATGAATTCTTTAGTTTTTGTAAAATATTTTGAGACATAAATATGTGTATAAATGTTTGGCAGTCCTTTGTCTTCAAGGTTTTAAGGAACGTAACATAGTAGAATAATCTATTACGTTCTACAAGTAAACGAAACATAATAACTCAAACGGAATTTTACTGAGTTGTAAATTTTAGGAGACAAATTACCACGAAATTGCTACCTGACTACCTGGAACCTTAAATTTTCTCGTACTAGGACTGTATCTCTTTGTGAAGTTATACAACTAATATTTATTTCTATGGTTTAATTACCCATTCCATCTTTTAGGAGCAAATGGTTGAAATTTGAAAGCTTAATTTTACCTTTGTATCACTTGAAAAACGCACATGTTGATTTTTAGAACTGTAGTTTTTCGGAAAGTGTTAGGAAAATTATTGGTTATGTACTAGTCACTCTTTTTTATTTTCTCTTACTTTGTATGAAATATTAGCATGCCCCATGCGGCTTCGCACACGAAACATGTGAAATCAATTTTTTTTTTTAAATAAATATGTAGTAAAAATCCTGTAGCTGCTAACATCGGCTGTGTACGCCAACGTACACACACACATACACACACAAAACATTTTCATACATTCCCCCGCGTACG
Source organism: Catonia carolina (assembly GCA_035578175.1). Lineage (NCBI taxonomy): Eukaryota > Metazoa > Arthropoda > Insecta > Hemiptera > Achilidae > Catonia > Catonia carolina. The sequence goes on from JAQMRL010000001.1 coordinate 378,275,115, forward strand.
TCTCTCACCGTCATCAAACCCCTGCATCTTCTTTAAAAGCAATACCTGCTCACATGTACACAGTATGTTCAGTAGTTTTGGAAATTAGCCTGCGCAAAAAAACTCGCTTTGTCTTGATAATATTAGCATAGATAAGGAAGAAAAGTATCATTTTCATGTCGATTTTTCTAAAATGAGTTTTCACCGGAAATACTCTACATTACAGTACAATATTTTTAGATCCCCTGATCCAGAAGGCGTGTTTCAACCCATTCGTCCGTGTGTGAACAAAATACCTCAAGATGGAATATTGGGCGAAGTTGAAACTAGAAAATTAAGTTAATTGCCTTGAGGAACACAACACAAACAATTGTAATAGAATTGGTCAACTGGAAGTATTAGTTAATTCGTTCAATTTATCACTTATTTACGATTTTCACAAAAAAACGGCTGCTACAGTTTTCGACAGAAAACCCAGTACATTTGTGAACTCTACATGGTAGGGTAAGCGGCACATCTGTTAAAATTTTTGAGGGTTGAGCTCTCATTGTTACTTTTTATTAGCTTGCGACCTTAATAGGTATTTTAGGGCAAAATTTATATCAAAGATGCACAACATTATAAAACTTTCATTTCAATTATGTTCTACACCAGTTAGTTTATCATCATTAGTGATTTCCCTATATTTTTCACTGAAATCAGTACACAATATTGGTTTATTTAAGATTTCAGCCTTAGTAGGCAATTTACGGCAAAAGTATATAATTATCATTACAGAGAATTTGAAAACCTACGACTTATTTAAAAAAATTTGTTTCTACAGATCTTAGTTTAGCGTCTATAGTGATTTTCCGTACTTCGTTTATCAGGACGAAAGTCCACCAGAGGTTGATTTCATTTACCTTCTTTCACCTATTATTTAAAGTAGGTTATGTGTTTAATTTTACATTGTTTACACTATATTTAACATAATTTATATTTTTCATTATTTACATTGGTAAGAGAAAGTCGTATAAGGGTTTCACATTATATTTTCTCCTTTCGGAGGTTGTGACATAAATAAATAATAAATAAACTACCCTAAAAATATATTATTTATAAAATATAATATTCTCTTAGTTTATTTTTATATATTACATTTTTAGCGATACTTATTATACCTACTACAAGATAGTCACCGAAATATAATTTTTTTCTGTTCAATCCCCTAGGAACAAATGTGCCAAATTTCAGATAATTATGTGATCTCGAAGTTAGTGAATTAGAGATAAATGAGTGAGTAAATCTGTGAGGGTGTTCCCATTCATAAATGAAAATTAATAGGCATGAATTTAAACTCAGGGTATTATTTTGGTACATTCATATTTTTGGCAAAATCCCAGTTTCCATACATGCATTGTTGGCTACTTTTGTTTCGGATATTAAATTTGTAAACGTACACCACAAATAGGGATGAACAGCGCTCTTATTGAATTTAATTATTACAACCACTTGTAACTAAAATTAACTGCACATTAGTGATGTATACTTATTACTATTAACGATATTGTACATGAGACTAACTATTATTAATTAATTACTTACCTATAATGTATAGTATTTTTATTATTATTATTATTATTATTATTATTATTATTATTATTATTATACTATATTATAACCACTGTATGCTAACTAGGTTATTTTACTTATTCATAGTAACTAATTTTACAACAATATTGATATTTTACAACAATGTATTGATATTCATTAATATTAATAATACTCGTATTAATTAAAAGCAACTAACTACATATATATTCAAGACGGTTCTCTTTACTGCAAATAATTATTTTATTTTAATAAGTAAAATAAATGTAAAATAAGTTAAGAATAATTTTGGCTAAAGGACACAGAGGAAGTCCTTGAGGAGCTAGAAATACGGAAGAACATATATTTTAAACAGAGAGGAAAACTACTCTTAAAAACTAATTAAAATTAAAACTCCAACACAAAGAAAATACAATATAACAGAGGATCAGAGATTCTAGAGATCTAAACGAATGAAAGAGTATAGGGGCAATGAAGAAAACTTCCCAGAAACAGTCTTCCCAACCTTGACTAGATTTAAATCGGTCATCTCAAAAAGCCCGTAAGTAAAAAACTAACTTTTGGAAAAATTAAAAAACTTGATTTTTATTACGTTTCAATTAAAAAAATTAAAAAACATAAATTGTTCAGAGGGCTGTCCCCTTTAATATAAAAATACTTTTGCCTTTTTAAAGACAAGCGACTTGTTAAAAAAACTTGAAAATTTAGACTTACGGTGTTTCTGAAGTTTACTGAAGGTTACTGAACTTTAAATCCTAAAGGATAAACCTTTTTTTAGTATTATATATTACTTAAGGCTGCCGATAACAGACTGGTGGAGTGTCAAATTATTTGAACTCAATCTGTTAGTTGCAGGGCTGAAATAAATAATTCTGTTTCTTATCACATAGTCAGCCAATTTTAAATGACTGAATCATTTAAGAACAGAAGAGGCAGAGGTGTAAAAGAAACTAGTCGGAGTTATCTCCTCTGAAAGTAATGAATTTCATTACACAGCCAGACCCTGTTGCGAATGAAGTGAAGGTATCATTTGCAGAGTGGAAAATAATATGTGCTTTTCAGACGGCCCGGCATCAGATTACTTAAGCCCGGCATAAGCATACTTTTCCACTCAGTGAGGGAGACACTTGTAAACCACCTCAATCCTCGTTTTACTTAATAAAACCTTTACAGGTTCAAACCAGCCTTTCGGCTGATGACCTAAACAACAACATTACTTAAGGAAAGCCAGACTTATGTGATTTTTGTAGAGATGGTGTGTTAACATTCAGTTAGTTCTAAAATTCGCTAAAGGAAAAATGTAAAATTTTGACTTATGGCCTTTCTGAAATTACTGATTCATTTGCTCCAATGAGGGTCTAATAAAAAAATGTCTTATTTTTCTCATTTAATTTTATTACTTTTAGTACACAAACTTAAACGGTTAAGATTGTTTGGTTGTGTTTAAAACCACTACGATAAATAATGAAGTTACATTAATTGTTCTCTATGCTGTCGAGTTTTAAAATAAACTTGAAATTAAATAACATTATGAAATATGTTTTCTTTAGTTTGTAGTCTTCACTTAGCAATTAAAAAACTGTCATTGTTTTCCACGATAGAACACGTATTGATGAATGAAAGTGTATGTAATGAGCTCGTTATGTAGGTATACATTTTGCTTGTTTTATGTTTGGTTTTAACCTCAAGTCTACCTTATACGTGTTATTGGAAACTGTTGAAGGAACATCGTAGAATGCCATATTATTAATACAGTGGAATCTCAGAACTCGATAATGCCCCCAGACGAGGGAGTTATATCAATAATTCATTCAACCAGAGATGATAGTAATACATGTGACATAACCGGCAGTATCGGTTCAGATACGAGTGTGTTTAATAAGCAATCCATCAGTAGCACGTACTTTACAAACATACTACATCAAGAGAAAGCGGTGAATAAATTATTCTACATCTGAAACGGTGTGCTGACTTCAGTCGATCATGTAAACAGTGCCATCATTGTTAAATATAATAGGTATAGTTAAATATATGTGCCATTGTTGAAAAACTTTTTCCCGTGAACTGTTGTATACTTTTAACGCTCAATTCATAAGTATGCCCACACTAGTATTCAAGAAGTTCCCGTAGTTACTGTCTCCAGACAGACCCTCTGATGATTGAAGTGAAGGTGTAATTTGCAGGGTGGAAAGTAAATGCTTTTTGGAGGGCCTGGCATTCTGATAAACATACTCTTTCAACTCAGTGAGGAAGGTCCAGGTAAACCACCAACTCCTCGTTTTTACTTAGTAAAACCTCTTAAGGTTCAAACCAGCCTTTCGGCTGATGACCTAAACTACAACAAATTTTTATTATGCTTATTGTATTCTTATAAGGCAATTATAAAAATATTAAATCTTCTCAACCATATTTTTTTAAAATTATAGTTTAATTAATTTTTATGTTCGTAAAATTTATGAAAATATTTTTCACTGAATTCTGAAATTTATTATTTACTGTCTTTAAATAATGATCTCTAAAAATAAACTCGTAATTTGTGAACAAGGATATGTTTAATCTGTTTCTATTCGTTTTTGACCAGTGTTTGAGTTTGTAGAAGTACTCACAAATTGTATTTCATTATGTCCAAATCAGATACGTCAGATGGTGTTTAATGGCGTGAAAACTTTATTTTAATTTTTATTATGATAAATTACACACTTCCATGTATTTGATTATCATTGCTAACATGATGTTATTAATAGTACTACATGTTCATTGAATTATAAATTCAAATAAATTTTTGCCTTGTTAATAACTTATTATAGTGCATAATTTTATGTAAAAATGTTTAAGGTTAAAAACTTAGTATTTTTATTATAAGCACGATTATTAATATTATATAGCAATCAATATTAAATCAAAAAAAACTTGACTTATATAGTTCTGAATAAACAGGGCTACTTAAAATTTTACATAAGGAAAATTTTAATAATCCGTTATTTAACCAAAATATCACGTATTATCTATTATAAATATATAAATAAACGAACAATTTTATTGTAATAAAGTAATTTATTAAAGTATGAAATAAAAAAAATTATTTAATTTCAATTTTAGTACTTTATGATAATGCTTCATGCCTGAATTCATACAGTTCTTGTTTCAGTTATTTGTACCAAATAATATAACTTTTTATATTTAAGTTCTACATGGATCAACTAAATGGAATTTTTACTTTTAAAACTCCCGAAGGATGTCACCTAATGGATTATTTCCACCATATTATTTCTATTTCATCCATCCCCTCACCATCACTTTTTAGATAAAAAAAAATATTAGACTTTTCTTGTGGAAATATAATTTTTGAACTCATATTATTAAGTAGGTAGTATTATTTCAATTCAAGCTGTAGCAAATTTTAAAATAATTTTATTCTTAACAAATCAGTAAATATTTATTCCAGCGATATTTAAGAGCTCAAAATAGGCTACTTCGTTTTATTTTAAAAGTCTCAGTAATCATTCTCAAAATAACATTTTAAATTACTTAATACAGTTTCCATTAGTACGTAATTTAATAAATAAAAAGTGTGCATTCATACACAGACATTGATTTACTTTCAGCACAGAGATAACACTTTTCCTCCAAATTTACAAACTCTTAATTGTCTATAATTTATTCGTTAATCCATTATTATTATTATTATAGGGTGATTCAAAAAGAGCGCCGGTTTTGATATATCAAATTAAGAGATTTATTTTATTGAAAAACTGAAAATAAATACATCAACAAGTTCATCTTACCTTCCGATTTTATGTATGAAAAATGATGTCATGCATGTGTCCTCCTCTACTGCGCTGGCACGCATCAACTCTGTCCATGAAATTGGATATTACTGCACGACAAGTTTCGACTTCCATTTGCCCGATAACCCGTCGAATTTCCTCCTTCAAGTCATTGACGTTTCGGGGTTTATTGGCATACACCAATAACTTCAGATGACCCCAAAGATGAAAGTCACAAGGCGTCAAGTCACACGACCTTGGTGGCCATTGATGGTCGGAATTACGAGAAATTATGCGATCCTGGAACCGTTCACGGAGCAACAACATTGTTTCTCGTGCAGCAACTGAATTTTATACGGGTGATATTGGAGATCGTACCGAAGAATTCTCCGTACAGAAGAACATCGTAAACCCAATTGTTGAGAACGACGACGTATTGATTTTGCTGGGCTAACAGCCACACTGTCACGAAACAACGCAACGTTCTGCTCAGTTCGGCCAGAACGACGACGTCCAGAACTTTTAAGGTCGACTGTTGAACCCGTCTCAAAAAACTTTTTCATGAGCCTGCGAACTGTTGATTCATTCGGTGCTTCATTACGTCCTAGAGTACCGCGAAGTCGCCTGACATTAGCCGCATAACTCTCTCCACTCTGGTAAAATGTTTTGACGATTAACACTCGTTGTGCAATAATAAACTTCTCCATGGTTAGACACAGACTGCGAGAGTACTACACTGCGAACAAGAGAAACTACAACTGAATCGTCAATCGGAATGTTCTCCGAAATAGAAATGAGGTCTAACAATGTTTCCAACCGATAAACAAAAATTTACCAGCCGTTTAAAAACCGGCGCTCTTTTTGAATCACCCGTTATTATTATTATTATTCTATTTTATAATTTTACCCTACTTCATTCCTATTATGTTATTATTCATTGTACATAATTATTTCTTTATACTTTTATATACTGGATGTCCCACGAAGAGGTTGCTATTTTTGAATTGATATGCCGGACGTATCGCACACTCTACTGACTGGAAACTTTACAGTTGTAATAAATAGATATGTAAAAAAGTACCCTCGAGTTTCATTTGTTTATGATTAATCAAAACAAAATGGCGGAATAAGAAAATAATATCAAAAATGATTTTGTTGATACCTCGGCAATTTTTCAAAAACGCTTATGACTCATTTTTGCTTCGTTGCTATCAGTGCATAGCTATTGATGGATATCAGTTCAAATAAAGGTTGTTGAAACAAATTGTGTTCATTAATAGTTTATTTTTTTCATATCTTTCATTTTATTAGTTAAGTAACATTGTAAAAAATCACCAATTTGAAATAGTTATGCAAATATAATTACTTTCGCCATTTTGTTTTGATTAATCATAAGCAAATGAAACTCGAGGGTACTTTTTTACATATCTGTTTATAACAACTGTAAAGTTTCTAGTCTGTAGAGTGTGCGATACGTCCGGCATATAATTCAAAAATAGCAACCTCTTTGTGAGACACTCGGTATGTTCAATCATAGCAAAAAATCACTGGTTGCCTTCTTCTTTATCAAAAAATTTAATGTTATTTTTTTCACTGTAACATTTCATTCAGTTTTTCTGCAGTTTATATAGTTCTGAATTAAAAATAAAAAATAAAAATATTTAAAAAATCATAAAGAGAGCTCAAAGTTTTTACTTTTTCCTTATTTAATACAAACGAGATATGATATACGTTAATTATGCAGAATTTCTTTCGCCAAAATTTTTATACGTTTATTATGACACGAGAATGAAAAATGGCTAGGCTGATAATTTGAACACTAAATTTTTTGGACAAAAGCTGCCGAGTAAGGTCTTGGTTCAAGTACACTTACTTATATCACTCCAGACTTAACGGAGTAATATTAATAATATTCGTTGATGGAGTTTATCTAGATCTGAAGGAATGTTTTTCTACGAGGTTCAGTGAGAAAGATACTAAAATAAATTCCAGACACGAACAACCATACATCAAAGCATATTACTGAAGTGTAAAAACTTTTTTCAAAAACTAGGAGGTTTCATTAACTACTTTTGAACACAGGTTAAAAATGTTGACTGAGTTAAATTACATAATTCAACATATTTTGCGTAAGTGACAATTTCCTTCGAGCTAACGTTGTATTCTAATTTATTTTCATCATGCCAGAAAATACTGCATGAAAAATAACTAGACGCAGTCTTATCTAGTATATTTTTGATTTTCAGTAAACCAGTGTTCATACAACTTAATTTAACAATGTTAGATGGGTTATCAAAGTCTAACTTATCATAAAACAGGAGTTTATTTACCAGAGCGAGGTTTATTATGTCCAATTACTTTAAACAAAGCGCATTCAGACCAATATTAAGAGTTTAGAATTCTTTTTAATGCGATATCTTTTTAGAATATAGGCTGTTTTCTAGTTTAATAACAATTATATGAATGAATATTTCAAACTGATCCTAATACAAACAGAGACGCATTGGTGGAATATTATTATGTATTAGTTTAATATTTTTATTAATAAAGACATTGCATAAGAGGTGGGATATAGCAGTTGCCATGTTTTATTTAAAGCAATGCATGGAGCCAATATTGATGCCAATATTGCGCATGTAGTGTACAGGGTGCCATATGTTAACTCCTGAGGGCACAGGCTCTTAGACTATAAGGTGAAGACTTAAATATCTCCCCGGGCGAGATTTTTTTGAATTATAAATGTTGTTGATGGTTGCGGGTTTGATATATTCAATAGAAATATATCAACGTTTAAGAGAAAAATTGTTTTATGTTCGATGGGTCGATCCAGTTGGGACGCCATATGACATGCTGGCAGTTGAACTGAGTAGCCTAACAGCGTTATTAAGTCATATAGGACTTCTGTATTGATAATGGTTTTTTGTACTTTTTTTTTAGCTTGGTTGTTTTTCTTGTTGTTGGTGTTTTTATTTTTCCTTGTTTTCCTTCCATGTTGTAGGTGTGGTATCATTGCCAATCCCTGCACAAATTTACTTATAGGTATATTTAGTAAGTCAAGTATCTTTCTTTTGACGCCCCTGGATTTACGTCCCGATAGGTAAGTGCAGCGTTTCCAAGGATTTCTATCTGTTGCTGCACTTCTTCAGCTCATGTAGGACGTCCCCGCTTCCCTGTTAGTTTCTTTCTTCATGGAGGTTGGGGTGTCTGTAAGGGGTGAGTGAAGGCTATCAAAATAAAATAAATAAATAAAATTACTATTAGTTTTGTTTTTTTATGGTTATTTATTTTATATTATGTTGATATTATTATTAGTTTTATCGATTCCCTCTTTGAATGTGCATTTATGGAAAATAATCTGTGTTATTGATCTTCTGTCATTTTATGCACTTTTAAAAAGTATCTCGTGACAACGTATGTTTCATTTTCAACTGATTATAAAATTTATGATATTTGTCATGAATATTACATAGAAGTTTATTATATTGATTTTATTTTATGTTTCTGTAGCCCAAACTTATTGATCAGACTTCTATTACGTGTACGTCAACGATAAAGTGAAGGCCTACATTTTGCAAGAAAAAGTCATATACATGATTACATCGATTGCTTTGTTTAAAGTAACTAAGTTACCTAAGGCAAGTATCAACTAAAATAACTACTGTAAATACAACTATATCTTTTTTTATGAATTTTTACTAAAAATAAAATTATGTACGTCAAAAAGTATTGTAGGTCTGCATTGAAGGATTTTAAAAATTTCTTAAATAAAGGCAAAACATATGTGCATAAAATTCTGTAGTCCCCTAAATTAATTAGTTTACCTGATAACATTCAACCTGATTTTTTATTACTAAATAAAAATTTCAAGTAAATCTTCATAGATACAACCATCAAAAAAACAACTATATAAATCAATTTTAACTTTTCTTTCCCTATATATATAGAGGGAAGGAATGTATTATTTTCATGGGTTCATGGTAGTACGTTTTCCCTCCAGAACCCAAAAAACATGTTTTTAGCTATTGTGTGTGAACAAAATATCTCGAGAACGAAATATCGTACGAAGTTGAAAATTGGAACTTAAGTTATATACCACTACATTTTGATTTTCATCAAAAACGGTCAACCGGAAGTAGTAGTTTATTTATGAAATTTTTCACGTTTTGCGTTTCTCTCAAAAGCGGCTCCTAAGATTTTTTTAAGTCGCTTTAATTACTGCATTTTCTACGTCCTACATTACGAAACCTACAAGTTTCAAACTTTTTTTTATAAGGAAGCGTATAGCGTCAATTAGTGACTTTCTGTATTTTTTCATCAAAATCGGTAAAAAACTGGGGTTTTTATATTGTATTATGGTATTATTGGTTTTATGTATTTTATGAAAAAAGTGCATTTATTAAATTTATAAGAAATAGAGATCTAAAATTTTATTTCAAAAATTATCTTCTACAGAGTCTAATTTTGCGTCAATTAGTGATTTCCCGTATTTTTAAGATAAACAGAGGTTGATTTTCGTTTTACGTCGTTCACTTATGATTAAAATTATGTTTTGTTTTTGAGACAGTTTCATTCGCTAATAAAAGATTCTTACAGAATATTTTGATCTTAGTAAATAAAGTGAACATCAAATAATGGTACTGACAGTTTATTTGTCAATTTTTTTACTTTATTTAAAAGAACCTTTAAGCTCTGTGTATACAACGGAATGATACAAAATACGTAATTATTTAACACAATAATTATATTACTTTCTAGGTGTAGAGTATCTGTTTATTTTTTTACCTTTTCAGCCATTGACCCCATTTTATTGGAAATATATTACAATTAGTACAATTTCATCAACAATAATTGCATATAGGTGTTACTTGAAACAGAAACAAATTAAGCATATATATATATGTTTCTAAATATTATATATATATATATACATATTGTTATAATGAAGTGGCGAAAATAAAATCAGCTGGTCAAATAAAATCAGCTTCTCATAAACAGCTGACTGGTTAAATATAAAAACGAAGGTTCCCATTGTTGGGACGCGGCCGCGGTTTGAATGGCTGACGTGTTAGTGGTCTAAATTGTACGGGATTCTTTGTTACGGTGAAGTTTGTTATTTTGTCAGCAGACATTGTTATTTAATGTTTAATTTGGTAAGGGATATTGTGTATTTTATTTTATCGTTAATTAATTGTGTGAACTGTATTATTTTCAATGTTTAATAACTTATTTTCATAAACTCATGTTCATTGTTGTCGTTTGTAAAGGTTAGTTTTTAGTTCTTGTCAAATAATTGTGTTAAATAACTAGTATATGTGAATTAATTAAATAAAAGTTTACAATTTTACTTTACTATAACGAGTTGTAACAATATTTATAAAAAGTGATTTGTAAATAAGGGTATGTGGAATGTAAAATACTGTTTATTGTCATGTCAACAGGGATTGTAACGAACTAAAAATTAATGGTATAAATATAATTGCAGGGGTCAAGCTTGTTACTGTTAATCAATGTTTATACAGTTTGCAGGGTCACCAGTATATACGTGACCACACGCACTAATTTCTATTGTAACCTTCTTTTGTCGAAATTATTGTTTCCACGATTGTTATCTTTGTGGAAACCATAGTTCATCTATTATATTTGTGTACATTAACTAATTCTACGTAATAATTGTGATAATTTAATCATCACATTGTATTATTCATTAACCACCAAGCCTACTATTCATACAGTTGTGTACTGTACTATATTGACTAACTGATCATTAAACTATATTTCATTTCACTTAACTTTTGAACTGGTGTCAACAATTACTCAACTCTGATAGATGCATAATTGTAATGCTTAGCGCAGGCCATCTCAATTGCGAAAGCAAAAATGCATCTAATTAAAATCAAATTTTATCTATGAAGTGTCCATAAAGCACTAAATGCATGAAGTACCGAAGTTGACTATTACTATCAGAAACATAAATTAACATAAATATGTTGTTATAACATGAACTAATTGACCGATACAGACCGTCGGTCACATTAGACTTATTCGTCCAACCGTACTCTCATGTGATTTGTGTACATTAGTTGTAAAGTTAGTTGGAATAAGATATTGTCATTTAAAAAATATACCTATAAGAGGTGTGGCAATTAAATAACGAGACTGACGTAAAAAATTTCATTTTTATTTTGTACATAATCACTTATTGTCACCTTCAATATACACTCCTTCTCTATCACTACAACGCTCCATGCTAATTTTCCATTGTTGGAAACAGTGCTGAAAGTCATCTTCTGTCAGCTCCTTCAGGACACGTGCCGCTCAAAAATTTTTGAAATGAAGCTCGCAAAAATGTTTGTACTGACACTTTATACGCGATTGAAAATGACCCAAATTTTTTGGAAACGATAATAACATGTGATAAAATGTGGTTTTTACTTATGATCCGGAAACGAAGCGCCAATCCATGCACTGGAAGAGCCGAACTTCAACGAGGGCCAAAAAAGCTCGAATGAGCAAGTCAAAATTTAAAGCAATGATGATTGTTTCTTTTTTATATCCATGGGATTGAGTACCTTTACTGGGTTCCTGAAGGTCAAACCATTAATCAATATAACTACCTTGAGGTACTTTCTAATCTACGTTAAAGAGTAAGGAAAAAAAGCCCCGAAATGTGGAAGGACAAATCATTGGTTCTCCACCAAGACAATGCGCCAGCTCATTCCGCGTTATCTGTCAAGAGGTTCCTAGCCAAGTACAGCATCTCAGTATTAGAATATCCACCTTATTTACAAAATCTTGGACCATCTACCTGTTCCCTAAGGTGAAATCTGTTTTAGAAGGGACAAGATTTGAGTCTGTGGAAGCTGTAAAAGAGAAAGCGATACGTGTCCTGAAGGAGCTGACAGAAGATGACTTCCAGCACTGTTTCCAACAATGGAAAATTCGCATGGAGCGTTGTAGGGATAGAGAAGGAGTGTATATTGAAGGCGAAAATAAGTGATTATGTATAAAATAAAAATAATTTTTTTTACATCAGTCTCGTTGTTTAATAGCCTCACCTCGTATAATTTTCCAATCAAATCTGGTAAACAAGCAGACGTATAAACTTATTATGTACTTTCCTACTGATATTTAAATATCCTCAAAGTCATGTCAACTACTTTATCATTCGCGGGGTTACATTTTTTTTAACAATATGCTATGAAATAATATAAATATATAATAATTTTTTTCATTAAACAGTTCAACAATAATTAGGGCCTACAATGAAATTAAAAGACAATGTATAAAAATAATAATCTTTATATCAAAAATGTAGGTGCCATTCATGGGTTCAATTTTTTTTTTGGAAAAATAACAAAATAATTTTAAAAATTATGAAAACCCTAGCCGATAATAACGAATTCAAGCATCTTAAACATTAAGCCGTTATGGTTGCACCCACGTATTTTATCCCATTTGAAATATTATATTTAGTTTTTATTGAAAGTCTTATCTACATTAAAAGACCCTATACCACTCAAATATAATGTAAATTATTAACTTTTTAAACACCCACGTTATCTGTCAACTTCGTCATTAAAGTATTTTGCAACATTTACGATACTCGTAATGTAATTTTGTAACCATAGTAACGTAAATAGAATAAGAGGTGTTGTAATTTACATATCTTTTCATCTTGCTTACAGTGCGACCAAAATTTTCAACTTATCTCAGGATATCCACAATGCTACAATAAAATATTTAAAGATTAAAAGTTGCACTGGAATAAAAAGTACTTTTTTCCTTTAAATTAAGTACCTAGGTCAATCTTTTAATTTAGATACCATTAACGCATGATAAAAATATTTAAAAGACTGTCTAAATTAAGTCACCATGATCACTACAGTAGCGTATGGTAGAACGTTGGACTACAACGCAGAAGGTTTCAAATTTATTCTCTAGTTACACGATCAGTTCTAGAATCAGGAAGTAACTAGGGGTTACTTCACCATTATAAAATTATAGTTGCCACTAAAACAAAATCAAAGTACTTTGAAGCTCATACTACTTTTGGATTACTGCGATAACATCCCATGTTCTTCATGACAGTTCAATAATAATTACAATAAAATTAAAAGACAGTGTAAAAATATTTATGTTTATATAAAACCGTAGGTGCCGCTCATGAGTAGACCAGCTTACTTTAAAAATTTCCAATAACCGTTTTAGCAACTATCATTCTTAAAAGTTTTACTGTATGATATCCCTACTCATTTTAAACATAAAATGAGAAAAATACATATTTTTTCGTTTTATTTTAAACTTTTCAGGGTCCTTAATGACGTTTTCCTTTTATCACTTTATTTTTATTTTCTAGTGTTCTGAAATTTTTTTTGCGATTATTTCTATTAAAATACAACAATACTGTGGCACTTATCTCTAAGGTCGGGATCTGGAGGATCTTTCGGGATCTGGCTAAATTAAATAATTAACACACTAAAGTTTAAAATTAAAAGTACTTATTACAACTAAAAATTACAATTGATGAAGTGAATAAAATCTACAACTAAATTACAATTAAATTACTAAATAAATAAAAAACTAATTATAATTAACTAATACACTAAATTAATTTTAATCAATAAAACATATCTATAATTACTTATATTACTTATTACAATAAAATAACCAATTTACTAAATACTACTTACAAAAGAAGCAGAAATTGCATTAAACAATACATAGTAATTCACAGTAACATCGACCATTTCAAACGCAATGTTACAATTAACTCACTGGTTCACCGACAAATAACGGAACTGAATTTGACCGTAAACAAACTGGCTGTTTATATAGGTAATGGAGATTTCTAGAAAGGCTGAGATTTTTGACATAACAATAAAAATACAAAATCCTTCTGACGGCTTCTCGATAAATTTTAACAACTGTAAACAAATTAGGATTGAATAGGTGTTACAAAAGGCCAATTATCTAAACATATACCCACTTTTTTACAATACCTTTAGTATACAACAAAAACCAGGCCTAGCTTTACTATGAAAACCGTTTGTAACTATTTCTTGGAAACCTATCGGTACTATATTACTTTATTATTACTCATATTATTTACATTGAAATTTTTAAACTCTCGGTATTTCTCTGCAATTCTCGAATACTCTTAACTTTTCGATATTTTCAAAATACTTACTTAAATTATAACAAAAAAATAACAAGTTCAAATTAAACCGTTTATATAATCCATCTAGTGTTAAATCTGTTGGAAAATAGTAAAAGTGTACCTGCGTAGACTAAAATGTGCTACCATACTTGATCTTCCAGGGCAATTCTGATGGTGCGATTTAAATTTTAAATATAGTGTATAAATGTGTATAGTATCGGTGTGTCTTAGTGTAAAATGATGAAATAAAAATTGAATGATTTTTTTTTACCTAATTATTTAAAAAAATTTTTGTTGTACATACATTTCATTATCATTTATTTATACTTTAAGGTAATTTCTTTACTTAAGGAAAGTTTTTTTTACTTTATAATATAACAACCTGTAAATAATCTAACAACTATATAAAGTTTATATTATGTTTTGTTAATTACAGCCACTGGGTTATAATTTTATACATTTAAATAAAAGACATATAAAAGAGAAGTACAATTTAATAAAGTAACTATCATATATAAACCCATTTGATTTATAGTACACATTTATATTTCAAATAGCTTACAGTAATTCGAAATAGCGTGAAATCTCAATATAAGAATAATCAACGATGATAATTTTTATTTGCATTGGGTAGTATTACCTAAAGCAAGTTACAAAATAACGCTGTAATTCAAATATAAATTATTTATTTTTAATAGGTTTCCTAGAGCATAATATGTATTTGAATAACATACAGTATAAAATCATCTATTATTTAATTAATTAGAAAATAATATTACACTAAACAATATCAGTGACAATTACACATTGAAGTAATATTTATTTAATAAAAGATTAATTTAGGTGTAGGACCGTTACCACGACTATTTTCATTGTATAGAAAGATGTTGACTAATAAAACAAAACACATTTATACATGAAATACAAGTTTAATTATATCTAAAATAATAATGATTTTTACACACACAGGAGTTGCAAATAATACATTTAAAATTATGTTTTTACAAAATGAAAAAATAAATAGCGCTTTTAAATTGAATTTAGTTTTTTAGTTAAATTCTGTACAGAATATTACTTATGTTGAAATACCTGGCCATGGCTTTGAAATTGCGTAGATCCCATGAAAGTTGGTACTATGTAGTTAAAACATTTGTTGGTTGTTAATATTTAATTATTCGTTGTATTGTAAGTATTTTTTAACACAAGACGTTCTAGTTTCAAACTGATTAATTAACTGAGAGTCATTTTATTACTGTATTATACTATTTAGCACATTGTTAAACTTATCTGTCCTGAGCACATATACATCCTACTTACAGGAGTGCTGAAGTGGGACTGTCTCCCGCTTTTCATTTTTAAAGAAGCGTCGTTTTAAACTTCACCTTGAAACTATTTTTAAATTTATAATATCCAATCACATTCAGCTATTATTTCAACTGTTTCCTCGGCACAAGTACTTTGATACAGTCATTGTTCCTGCACGTGTTCAATTATTTTAAAAGTTTACTTTCAATAATCAATAAATTTACTTGAGAATTGATGGTTACGATGTCGGTTTACTCCCGACAAACGCCCGACTTGACAAATACTAATTACATCCGTTACATTATTTTTTATTTTTTGACATTATAAATTAATTTATTACTTTAAATACAACCATATATTTTTATCTCGCTACAACATAAATAATGGTTGACTACAATTATTGTAGAAATAAATAACTTCTATTATTATTTTAATTGTTACAAAACATTAATAACTTCTTCTTTTAAATATTTATCTTTATTTAAAAATTTTACAATACAGTACAACCATCCAAAAGCTAAACAGATTTTTGAATAAACAAATGACGTGAAAAATAAATAGAAAATAGTTTTTTAAAGAAAACATTCCAGTGGGTAATTAAAAAGTTGAACAGTAAAATGAAATTAAGAAATAGAAAACAAACACAGGAAAATCTAATAATATACACATAACAAGAATAACATAGAATACAATATACTTAGAATAAGAAGTAGCGTAGGAAGTAACAAAATAACAAATAATATAAGTACTGTACGATAAACAAAATGAAACTAAAAATAGTGAAAAGAACTATATTTCTTCCAAACAATTATTGAAAATTTTGTAGTGTGATCACTTATTCCTCACACAAGAGAATGCCTATTTAAAATAAAAACTTTTCTTTAATTACTATTATTTTATATTTTTTATCTAAGTAATAATGATCACAGCAATTCGTTTAAAAGATAGTTATTTTTATTTATTCTTCGACAAACATGTGTATATATTTATTTCAAACTTAACAGCGAATTATTATTGTTGTTGTTTTTAATGTGTCTACTCTTAATAGCTTTCAGATACTCACAGTTCTTTTAGATGAAAATAATTAATGTCTCTTTTAGTATTTATCAACCTTATATAATTATATTTTACCACTATTAGTTAAAGATCGAATGAGAAAAACCGTTTTTACTGAGTGAATGAGGGACCTGCCCATTCAGTTCGCCATCTTGTCCCTCACTAAAATAATTTGTACAAAATCTTTACTTCTTCTTTAGTTGCCTAGTAACTAAAATAAATAACTCTTTTAAATAATTTTGTCAATGTGAATTAAATAATTTTAAAGTATTAATTTTTCAATCAGCTGGAGATGTTTATTATTTTAATAGACTCAAAAAATAAACAACTCCAGATGTCCAATAAATTTGTCATATTACAATAGTTAGGGTACATGAGTAATAAAAATCTGAACAACACAATAAATTATAATTTACAAAATTGAAATGTTAAAGAATTATGTAATCAGAAAAAAAATATATGGATATCTTTTAAGCATTATATTAACAACTAACTTATTTTTAATAATGTGACAACATCGAAGGACGGTGTGGTTCTCGAAATTTCTAGTAGGATTCATTCATAAAAATAGTAAGAGTAGATAATAAAGCGAAAAAGGAACAATAGGACATATTTTTTTTTTTTTTTTTTTTTTGCGCCCTGGAGACTCCAGGAGGAGTATAGGACATGTCGTCAGATATAACACCTGAAATACGTATAAGAAACACACTATGTATCATTACTATCAAGAAAGAAATTCTTGCACGCTATAAAAAGTTTCACCGATCAAGCAACTTTTTAAACTTTTCCTAAAGGAATTCAAACTCTCACAACACTTTAAAGGTATGTCTATTCATAAAAATTATTAATAGGACTACTATTGTGTAGGACAAAAGCTCGGTTATTGTACAACTGTTATGAAAGGGACCAGTAACAACTTTTATTCTATTTACAATGGTGTACATCTAATGTAGAAATATTACAGAGATTCCAATCGAAGTTTCTTCGACTTATATGCTGTGCACCTTGGTATGTGCCTAATGAAGTACTCCATCGTGACCTGGGCATACCTACGGTGGGAGAAGAAATTAGCAGTCGGAGTGAAAAGTATTTAACCAAGTTGGACACTCATTCCAATCATTTGGCTATAAATCTTCTCGATGACAATATTGAACATCAAAGACTTAAGAAGGCGAGAATATTAGATCTTCCATTCCGTTTCACCTGATCAAAAATGTTTAACCATCCTTTGAAGATCAAAAACACAAAATTATATTGCGGTTGTCAACTCTTATTTATTAATAAACTAAATCTTGCTAACTCTCATTAATCTAAAATTAATCATCTAATAAATTTTCTATCATCAGTTACACAGATCATCAGTATTACGTCTTCATTCGCTCCTTTTCACACCTTCATTCACTTCATCCGTATAAAAAAAAAAAGTTGTACGTCACCAGGACCAAGAAGAAACCCTTCATCAACTATAACCAAACGATGACATGGAAGCAACGCTGCTGAGTGCTGTCTTCTTCAAGTTTAATTCATCATCAACACATTTACTGAAAGTTTTTGTTAAACTGTTTGTAAATAATTCTTACTGATAAAAAAAACAAAAAAAAAACAAAAAAAAATTTACAATGGTGACTTGTTTACAACGGATTTTTCTAGCACTCATTAATAAAGGGTTATTTTTGTACTTTATTGTTTGCATGATTTCTCTACTTTTTCTGGAATGATCTTTTTAAATGAGTATTATAAAGAGACCCCCGAGCGCGGTCCAGTCAGTATTTCGTTTGATCTTTGACGAGTGGTAACGGTGCGTATACAGGTTACGTATCCGAGTATTGTTGATTCACGATTGTTATACTGCCTTTGTTGTGTGCGTATTGTGTAAAGTCTTTGTGTAAGTGTATTAAGTTGAGTTTTTGTGTGTTCAGTTCCATTTTATATGTGTAATCTTATAAAAGTGATTGTAAGTAGTGCTAAGTAAGTTATTAAGTTATTTAATGTTTATTATTTATTTTAAGTAAATTATTAAGTTATTTATTGTAATAAGTCATTTTAATTAGTTTATTATTTATTTTGTAAACCTTTAAGTGTAATAAATATTTGTAATTGTAAACTTTAGTGTATTCATTATTTAATTACCTAGATCCCGAAACGGACCATAGCGATAAGTGTCACAATAACTTCTATTTTTTAATTATTTTTTTTTGTTGGAGAAATGAGATCAGGTCAACTGAACCATTAAACCGCGCTAACTTTCTCTTAACATTTTCTACCATTTTTAAGTTTTTCCATTTGCTTCATATCTTTTAAGTTTTTAGTACGTTGTTCCCTGATTTCAACTGATCTTAACATTTTACAGCCTGAAGCCAAACCTAATGAACAGTTATCAAACTGCACTAGTTTTCACAATATTTTACCAGTATACCACATTTTATTGACTGCATGAACTTTTTTGACACTGTATCCACGACACCAATAATTTTATGCGGTCAAGCATGTAGAATGGCTCACCATGCCATGAACTAAAATTATAATTCTACTTTTTCCATAAAATCGGAAATTAATTCGATCAATATTATCATGCAATAAATATCAATTTTCGTAAAAGTAATAAAGAAAATTTTATATGGGCTTTTAACGACACATTTTGTTAATGAAAATATTGAAATTTAAATAATTTATCAAGTGAATTTAAGTGCCGTTGAAAATTTAAGCTAGAAATTAAAGACACATTGACGTCTTGACGTTCGGTACTTCCATTTAGGCATAACTAAAAGTCCCCACTTATGCTGCGTATAGCCGCTCGAGCGTAGCATGATCGAAGCACGACACGAGCTGCTTCTAAGCCGCTCGATGAAATTATTTTTACAACGAGCACACTTTGAGTCAACTGAGAGCTACGAGCACGTTTTAAACCACCACCAGTCATTCAACGCAGCCACCGTACCATCATGTCTTCGAACGATGACAATTGTGCAATATTAGTAATGACTGGTGCAATTGGTGATTTTTTTTTAATATCATGTTCTTTTACAGATTTTTATGAAATAACTTCTTGGAAAATTCTATTTACGAAAAATGTTTGGTTTTAAATATTGAATTTGGATGAACAATTTGATAAAATAAAATAGAATTGATGTGTCATGCAGGATGCTAAAATATGTCAGTTAGCATATAGTAACAAAATAAAATAATAAAAGGGTGTTTAAACAATAAACAGAGATTTGTAGAGAAATGAGACAGAAAAATTATGGTTTTATGATTTCATTTGTTAGGCCTAAATATCGACATTCTTCGGTAGGAAGCGACAAGTAAATACAGCTAACAGCTACACTAATATCTACAAATGATCATAAATCTGTAGAAAAAAACCAAAAAAAAAAATAATAGACCTAATTATAATTTGTCCCGACTACTACACCAACCAAAAAAACTTAGTTGATAAACCCTCTGCTTCCGTGGTGGAAGCACTGGACTTAAATCTCAATTATGAAGCAGGTACTTACGCTACTAAGACGTAATTCAGTGTTATAAAATAATAATTACAAAAAGTGTTTACGATTAATTAACTAATTATTAAATTTATAATAACTATTATAAAAAGTTAATGTAATATAATAGTAATTTAAAGTACAGACAATAAAAATATGAGATGGGGCTCTTAAATAACGAATCTGACGTTGTAAAAAATTTTATATTTATTTATACATAATCACTTATTGTCACCTTCAATAAATTATACACTCCTTCTCCATCCCTATAACGCTCCAAGCGAATTTTCAATTGTTGGATACAGTGCTGGAAGTCATCTTCTGTCAGCTCCTTCAAAAGAAGTGCCGCTTTCTCTTTTACAGCTTCCACAGATTCATATCTTCTTCTTCTTCTTTCTCTCTCCCCATGTGCCTTACAGCGTCGGGGTAGTCTCGGACAACTTCCTCCATTGTACTCTATCCGCCGCCAATCGTCTCATTTGCCCTAGGGCCATGCCTCTTTCCTCTCCCAATCTTCGTATGTGCTCATCATATGAGTATCGTGGACGTCCTCTTTTCCTACTCCCGCCAACGATCACGTTTGCATACTGCTTGGCTTTCCTTTCGTCATCCATTCTTTGTATGTGACCCCACCATCCCAATTGTTTTCTATCTATTACTTCCTTCACATCCTTCATTCCTATTTCCTCCCTGATTCTTTCACTTCTTACTCTATCTCTCAATGTCTTCCCAGCTGTCCTTCTATGGCACTTCATTGCAACTGCCCTGATTCTGCTCATTTGTTGTTGCTTCAAGGGCCAGCTTTCTGCACCATACAGGACTATTGGTTCAATAATACTTTTATAGACCCTGTTTTTTACTGTGGCACCCACTTCTTTTTTTCCAAAAATACAATTTCTGGTTGCATAGAAGGCCCGACTAGCTTTAGAGATTCTATTTCTTAGTTCATCATCTATTTTCCCATCGTCCCTTACTACTGTACCCAGATACTCATATGACCTCACCTGTTCCATTACCTGACCTTCCACATCTATCCTAATTCTTTCACCTTCCAAGCCATTAACCACCATCACTTTACTCTTATTGATATTCAGTGTCATGCCTTTCCTTTTAATCTCTTCATTCCATTCAATTACTGCAGTTTGAAGCTTTCTTTCAGAGTCAGCAATAAGAACTATGTCATCTGCAAATAACAAAGCTTGAGCAAATATGGGCCTCAAGTTCCAACGTCCCACCATCATTCTGTCAGTTCTTCTTTTGCAGATTTTATTAATTTCGTCCATTATCATCACAAAAAGTAGTGGACTCAAACTGTCTCCCTGCTTAATTCCTTTTTCCATTTGTAATGGTCTTGAAATCCTTCCACACGTTCTGATCACTGCAGTCACATTATTAAAAACACTTTTTATTGCTCGCTGTAATTTTGGTGATACGTTTTTGGCAACCAGCGTCTCCCATACAACACATTTTGGGACCGTATCGAAAGCTGCTTTGAGGTCCAAGAATGCCAGATAAAAAAATTAGTAAATTAATAAATTAATAAATTAGTAAATTAGATTCATATCTTGTCCCTTATAATGTATGTTAATCAATGTACCTAATGATCAAAGTAACTCAGTGGGCCTATATATGCCTATACTCCTCAACAATTCTTAACGAAGTAAACGTTATTGAATTTTGCACACCACTATTATAACAAGCTTCTGTATTTTTTCATACTCAGATAAATGGCTGAAGCGTTTAAAAAAAATTGGTGTGAGACACTTACACAACTTTCCTTTGCCAATGCAAATAATTAACTTAACATTATAACCTTTGCCGGCCGCTTTGGCGTAGTTGGTAACGTGCTCGCCTCTCGTCATGTGGTCTTGGGTTCGAATCCCATTCAGGCACGGCATATTTTCATACATTACAAAAAAATCATTTCATCCTTCGCCGTCTGCATTAGCAGTAATTGCAGAACAGTCGGACATAAAACAAAAAATAATAACAATATAACCTAACATTAGTAGCTAACAAAACATTAGAAATAAACAAAAAAAACTAACCCCAAAAAACATAACCTAATTTTAATCATGAGTGAATGATTCGAAATAAAAATCAACCTTCGTTTGGCTTAATAATACAAATAATCATTCTTTCTCGTTAAACTAGGCTCTGTAGAGAATAATGCTTACAATAAAGGTTGCAGGTCTTTTAATTTTTTATAAATTTTAGTGTACTTTTTTGTTGTAAAATACTTACTAAAGCTTAAAACATCAATTTTTTACAGATTCCAATTAAAAAAAAAACAGAAAATCACAAATTACTGCTAAACTAAGCGTTATACAAAAGAAATTTATAAAATAAAAGTTGTAGATTTGTAAATTTCTACAAATTTTATTATATATACTCTTTAGCCCCAAAGAGCATATTAACTTAAGAATCTTTTTTTTACAGAAGCACAGCCTCCTCACGAATTTCAGCAGACGTGGCCCCTACCCTTTTCTTGAAGAGCATAAAAAATGTAGTAAATGAGGCGATTTTTAAAAAAATCGTAGAAGCCGTTTTTGAGAAAATCGCAAAAAAGTAAAAAATTACACGAATAAACCACTACTTCCGGTTGACCGTTTCTGATGATAATATTCGTGTCGGGTTCTCTAGTAGTACTTAACTTAAGTTTCGAGTTTGAATTTCGTACAATGTTCCATTCTTGAGATTTTATTCACACACACATACACACACACACACACACACCAATCGCTAAAAAACAATTTTTTGGGTTCAGGGGGTCTGAAAACGTGTATATATGGTGATAGCTCGATTTCAAAAAATCACCATGAAAACAATACTTTCCTTCTTTCATATTCATATAGGCAAAAGAAAGTAATGAAAGCGATTTACAACAAGTAATTCTTAATCTGTTGCTTTACATATGCTACTTTGTTAAGAACTTTTATTAACTTCGTTCCTGTAACTTAACAAATCATATTTTTAGAGTTAATAATAGCTTAATTTATGTTTACCCTATAGAATAACATATTTTTATATGAATCTTACGTCGTAGATGAATAAAGGAACAGCTTTATATAACAGCATATAACTAACAATCATTAGTAAGGAAGATAAAGCGAAACAATTTTTTTTAAGGTGAAAGAATTTCTCTTGCCTAATACATTACCCCATGTGAGTAACAAGTGATTATAAGGTGCCTGTAGACTTTCCCTGTAAGCCTCTTTCAAACGTACTCCCATTTATATACTAAATTTATTGCCTAAATGCACGAACCCTATTTGCAGAACTTCTACCTTTAGTGGAGATTGTTATGGGTTATGATTAAGAGAACTATATCTTGGACCGAAACTTGTTTGTTCATCGTGACAACCTACCACAAAGATCATAACAGAGTGAAAACAGGTCTCCAGAATAATTCATAGTGTGACCGTAGGCCTGAGTATGACCATTTTGCCTCAAGCGGCACTGATAAATGCAGCTCATGTTTTAGTAAAGGTCGGTTCTTCCTCGTCAACTAACCTGTCTAAATAATTTTAGTCAATTATCTCTTAAATTGCCTCGAACGTAATTCTCCTGTGTTGGTTTAACCTACGTAACTGTCATATTTTACCTGATTCTCTAACGAGTAATCATTAAATTATTTTTTTAAATTATAACTATTCTAGAGAAATAGATTGTCGTCTCCTGTTGCTAATTGTAACCAGCGATTTTCAAAGTTAATATATTGTATAATACATAGTCATCCATCTTAATTGGTTGTTCACACTGAGTAGATTATGTAAAATAATGTATAAACCAATCATTATAATTGTTCCAGTGAATTTGCATCAAATAGTAACTAATTGTCAAAATTATATTAGCAGATTAATCAAAATTCTTATAAACAATATTATTCAGATTTAAATAATCAGTTTCATGTAGAAAAGTTAGGCTAGTGCTTGCGTGGAATAATTACTGGTTTTTCACTAAAGAGTGTTTAAGCCAAATAGTACATTTTTTTATCATAAATCAGACCGAATGTGAATACACCTAAAAGAATTCTCAAAGGTAAATCTATAATAATTTACTATTTCATAATTAATAAATAAAGATAAAATGTTTGTATATTCTCGTAAATGCAAAATATTTCACTAAATAACTGACTGTCTGAATTATTCGCAATTATTACTAATTCTCTAACTTCTCTATTAACTTGAGAGGTGAAATTCAGCACACTTATGAAAAACTAAAGAAAAATTAAAGCAATAGCGTTTGAACCACTTGCAATTAAGGGGTGACAAAAAAGTTCCTTACTTATGCAGAACATGTTCCGTTGATGTAGTGGTCAGCACATTTGGGTTTTAATCCAAAGACCCAGGTTTGACCTTTACTACGATTCAAGCCAAGGAACCTTTGCCTCCGTACATCAGCTGTCAAACAGCTGACTCACGGTAACGACTTACCCACTAGACCAAACCAGTGGGTTGAAGTGATATTTAGAAAAAGTAAAGTGTAGAGCAAAATCGGGAAAAGCAAAATGAATCAGTCATTTCAGAAAGCCCACAAGTAAATATTTTACATTGTTTCTTTAGTACAGTTTAGAACTAACTGAATGTAAGCACACCATCCCTACAAAAATCACATAAGTCCGGCTTCCCTTCGGTAATATATAATACTAAGAAAAGGCTTATCCTTAAGGATATGAAGAGTCTCCTTAATTAAAAAATGAAAGTAGATATTCTTTTGAAGTTTAAGTTCTACTTTCTAGTGGAAGAGGCCATAAGAAAATTCGATGTAAAAATCTTTTTAAGGTGTGTAATTACTGTTACAACAATGACAACAATGGAGAATGTGAATAGCCCTGAAAATCAACATATTTTTTCTTATAGTTAAGAATTTAAATTTGTATTATTGCAGAAAGCTATTTTAAGTCAAAATGTAAACTACTGAAATAATTGAAAGAAACTATATTTTACAGCACAATTTTCTTCTGGTCTAACTACGTATTTTACAGAAAACGACATAAGTTAACATTTTACTTTAATTAATTTCAGAAACACCTTAACTCTAAATTTTTAATTTTTTTTTCAACTGGCTTGTCTTTGAAAGACAAAAGTATATTTCATATTTAAGAGGACAGCCCTCTGAACAATTTATACCATTTAATATTTTTTTAATCGATACATAAAAAATTATAAGTTTTTTAATTTTTCCAAAAGTTAGTTTTTTGACTTATGGGCTTTCTGAAATGACCGATTTAAATACTGTTACATTGCCCTGAAGATAACGGCAACGTCGCGCGTAGTGTTACGCAATCCTAATATTACTTACGTAGGTAAAAATTCCATTTTACTGAAATATAAAACATTAGTATCACACAACCCGTTCTACAAAACCTATTAAATTAAGTAAACTATAGAATAATGGGGAAAACTTTTTAATTTAGTAATTATTATAAGTACACTATCTTTTTTAATTACAATACTGACCAGTTAGATAAACCACATCTTTGCTTTATTAAATGTCCTTTCTATTAATCATTTTTATCAGAGTGAAATCTTCCATACTCTAATGTATTAATTTTTTGTGAACAATGTTCAGATTAAAATATTGATTACCATTCTCTAAACATGTTTTCCTAAAAAAATATTTTTTATCCTTGGAGAATCGTAGACAGTTTGATTGATGAAAGTTACTTTACCCCTAACTCATATTACGTTCGTTTCAATTATCTATCCCTTAGACTAAACTCTTTAAATTTTCTTACAAACGTTTTGAAAATGAGATTATGTTATCTGATTTTTTTTTGTTAAATCATTTTATTAATAGTAACTTCATTTCTGAAATTTAATTCAAATAACTAAAAAGTCGTATGAAAATATCTTAATTCTATCGCAGTGAAAAACACGTTTTGATGAGTCTATTGTAAAATGTCTTACTAATACATTTCATCAGTGAATAAATTATAATACACTTATTTATTATAAAAAATATGAATTATTATTTTGACTTAAAAGTGAAACTTAAAAATAATGATGAATAAAAACTGAATTTTTAAAAATACAATATAATTAAAATACTGTTAAAATTGCATGAGAGATAAACTTTTTCTATTTTTTTTTCTCGTGCCTATATGAATATATAGGAAGGAAATTATTGTTTTCATGTAAATTTTTTGAAATCAAGTTTTTACCGGATAGCCTACCCACGTTTTCAGACACCCTGAACCCAAAAACCATTTTTAAGCGACTGGCCTGTGTAGGCCTATGTGTGTGTGTGTCTGTGTGGCCAAAATATCTCAAGAACGGAACATCATAAGAAGTTGAAACTGAAACTTACGTTAGATACCACTAGAGGACCCAACACAAATATTTTCATCAAAATCGGTCAACCAGAAATAGTTGTTTATTCGTGTCATTTTTCACTTTCTAGTGATTTTCTCAAAACCGACTCATACGATTTTTAAAAATAAATCCCCTCATTGACTACAATTTTTATTCTCTACAAGATAGAGTAGACGCTATGTCTACTGAAATTCTTGGAGAGGCTGTTTCTCGTAGAAAATTTTTTTTTTAAGTTTGCAGCCTTAATATGCAATTTAGCGCAAAAATGTATATAATAAAAGTTGTAAAGAATTTAAAAACCTACAATATTTATAAACTTTTTTTTTGTATAACGCTTAGTTTAGCGGCAATTAACAATTTTCTGTTTTTTTTCATGAAAATTTGTAAATAAATACATTTTTTTAAGATTTCAGCCTTAGTATGCATTTTAAGACAAAAGTGTATAAATTTTTTTTAGGAAATTAAAAGATCTACAACTTTTATTTTTAGTAAACTAGGCTCTGCAGAGCCTAGTTTAGCGCGAAAGATTGATTTTCCGTATTTTAAAGCCAAACTGAGATTGATTTTCATTTTGCGTCTTTCACTTATGATTAAAATTAAGTTATGTTTTTTGAGGGTATTTTTTTGTTTATTTCTAATGTTTTATTACTAATGTTAGGATATAATGTTTATTTTATGCTTTGGTAAGACAAAGCCGTGTGAGAGTTTCACACCAGAGTTTTTATATGATATGTTTTAATTTATAACACTTTAATAATGTACTATACTATTACTTAAGTTGTTTATTTTTATAATTAATTGTTCCAGATTAATAATTTAACAGAGCTTCATGAGCTTTTGCAACAAGTTGCTGCAAAATGAATTTTCAGAAGTTCTTAAAGTTATTAATCGTGGTATAAATCACTCTAGACGATGTGAAAGGTAATCTTGCGATTCTAAGAAGAAAAATGAATATGATTAAGTAAATGTCACTCTTCTCGTATCCGTTTAAGTAGACTTAAAGAATATCATGCCTAAACTTCTTAAATTATTAGTGACATTCAATACCAAATTTTTAGATTGTAATTTCAACATTAACACTATAGTATCACTTTGAAAATTATAGATCTACCTGAAAAATATAACTTAACAAAAACAAAACAAATTTAATCGCAGGGAAAAAACTTGTCCACTTGTCTATATTAAATTATACACCATTCTTTAAAATAAATTGAAATTAAATACTTGAGAATAAATATGGATAGAAGACTGCCACATAACACACATACCCGACTAAAATCATTTTACTAATTTTAATTAGATGTACAATTAAATAACTAAATAATTAGATAAAGTATGGTGAGACAGACCATACATATAAATAGTATAAATTGTGACAATATTTAAAGGGAATGTGTATACGAGAATTTTCGAGAGGACCGAGATTTTAAAAGAGCTATCATGAATAATATGAGTGATAAATAGGGTTTCCAAGAAATAATTAGAAATATTATATACTATAATGGTTGTATATAGTACAGGTAGACCTGCCTATTGTTGTATGGCTATTGTGAAAGAGTCGGATACCTATTTAGATAATTGGCCTTTTTGTCACACCTTTTATTCAATCCTAATTTGTTTACAGTTAGTTAAGATTTATCCAAAAGCCGTCAGAAGGATCTTGTATTTTTATTATTATATCGAAAATCTCTGTTCTCTCAAAATCGCCATAGCTCACCTACATAAGCCCAGTGATTTATTCAGTCAGTCAGTCTCGATTTGTCTGTGATTCAGAGAGCGAATTGCGTAGTGGGTAACTGCGTTAGAGAAGGTCAACGTTACTGTGAATAACGTTAACGTAGGTCTAACGTTTAGTATCATTTTTAAGTAGCATTTAGTTTAATTAAGTGGAAATTAAGTTTATTTATTGTAATTATTAATTTAATTGTAATTTACTTGTAGATTTAAGGCACTTTATTAATTCTAATGTGTGTAATATATTTATTTTACCCAGATCCCGAAACGGACCTTAAAGGTAAGTGTTACAATATTTATACAGCCTTTCTCACCATACACCTTCACTTTCATTTCTGGAAAACTGGTTGTTTACGTTTGTCATTCTTAACGCTAAGTTGATAAAAGAGTAAGATAAAATAAAAAACACTAACATTAAACGCATTAAGAAAAATTTTACGAATCATTATACTGTACGTTTTCCAAAATGCTTAAGTAACAGAATACTACAAAAATACATTTAAATCGAAACTATATAGAAAACTATAAAGAACTTATACGTTTTCATGGCAAGTTAAAATAAACACAAATTTAAAAATGCATTAACTGTTTGTGAAATATATATTTACTGTTTAAAGTAAATATTCAAAAGAAACTGGCAAATTGAAGTACAATACATTAGTGTTGGTGGAATTACTAAAAATTTCTCGTTACAGATCAGTGAATTTAGGTTTTTCTTGACCAGTAAAAATACCTTACGTCAGTGCTTTGTTTTGAGAAAACAAGTGAGAGGGATATCTGTATTCTTCTTCAAAAAAAGTTGTGGCATGACTGCAATCATCTTTTTACTTCTTTCACACAACATTTCCGCAATGTACGGCAGAATTCTTTGCTCTGTGACTCTTCCAATCTTATCGTTTGTTCCTGTCCAAATCTCTTTTGACCTGAAAACAATTAAACTTCCGTGGCACTGCTCTTCCTTGAGAGGTTTTGCTTAGAATCTTCTTTTAGCTGTTACTCTCATTACTGAACCACCTTCTTTACCGGTCGGCAAATACGTTAATGTGAACTAAAAAATAAATAATGAAAATTTGGGCGCCAGCTCTATCAGCAGAGCATGACAAAAATAAATAGAAAAACTATATTTCCTTGCTTTAAACCAAATATTAAATGAGTCTATTACTAATTTAATTAACTAACTACTAACAAAATTATCCCGAAATTACTCTAACCTATTTTAAAATTTAGCTAACCTTTACTCTGCCGCGACTTTAATACAAACACAAAAACTTAACTACCCTAAATAAATATGAAATGAATTTATTTCAAATATTTTTCCCCTTTCTTCTTCTTTTTCTTCTTCTCCTCATTCTCCTACTTACTTCTTCAAACATTGCCCTTCTTAAAAAAACTCCTCCGTTCCGCTCTTAAGTCCCAAGGGAACTAATTTTTATTTCCTGGATCCGAACCAGGAAACGTCTGGTTGACAAGCTTCCCTCTCCCACCACCCGTTCAACCAACCTGGAGGGCCAACGGGAAGGAGAACAATCCTAGTGATTGGCTATAAGTTTGTAGGTGGAAGAAATGCCCAAAACACAGAGGGAGAAATAACCGGCCTAACGAATATCAGATGATTGACCGTTGGCTATATTTACAACCTATTGTCTAACTACTATTGTAATGTAACTTATTCTAACAATGGGGGTTTTTCCAGGCATTATTTATTGGGTTGTTACTGAGTAATTGAAGTTATAGTAATTAGGAATTACCATAACTTCCATTGTTTATACAATTGTACTTTTACAACGGTACATTACTCACCATTTCAACATTGTATTAATACTCATCACAATCCTCCACCCCTTGTCATTTTCTTTGAAAATTTCGTTTAATACATCTGATCCGTACATACCTGGAATTTGAATTGTTAATTTTAAGCTCTATTTTGCTAAAACCATTGTCAGTTTCCTCATCTCATGACTTATGTCAAACATGTCCTAATCAACCACCTGAACGTCCGTAAATAGGGGGTATGCTCATCAATATCTACAATTATCCTACATCATTTTCACCCCATTCTTTCATTGCATTTGCATCGTGAACAAAGTATGAGTAAGACAACACCCCTGACGAAGTTCTCTTGTAAGAAAATATGTGATATAAAAACATCTTTGCATTTTTATTGTAAACTTCTACCTATTTGAAATAAACTAAAAACTAAACTCAAAAAACATAACCTTATTTTCATCATGAGTGAAAGACCCAAAATTAAAATCAATTTCAGTTTGACTTTAAAATACGGAAAAGCACTCTTTCACACTAAACTAGGCTCTTTAGAGAAAATTCTCTAAATAAAAGTTGTAGATCTTTTAAATTTTTATAAATTAGATTCTTTACATTTTTGTTGTAAAATGCATGGTAAGGCTGAAATTTTTAAAAAAATCGACTTTTTTACATGTTTTCGTGAGGAAAAAAACAGATAAACGCTAATTACCGCTAAACTAAGCGTTATACAAAAAAATGTTTGCTCTAAAAGTTATAGAATTTTAAATTCTCTACAACTTTTGTTATATACATTTTTTCGTTAAAATGCATTTTAAAATTGCAATCTTAAAAAAACAATTTTTTACGAAAAAACCTCACCATGAATTTCAGCAGACATAGCGCCTACCTTATCTTGTAGAGCATAATCTGGTATGAAACATTCACACGACGTTTTCTTGCCAATGCAAATAATGAACAATATTAATAAAAATACACACACAGACCGATCAGTAAAAATATTTTTTTTGAGTTCAGGGATCTGAAAACGTGTAGATCCGGTGAAAACTCGATTTCGAAAAATCAACATGAAAACAATATCAGTTTCCTTCCTATATATTCATATAGGCAAGAGAGTGTAAAAATTTGATGTTATTAAATAATTTGTTTTATTCTATTAACTTAATGTTTTTTGGGGCTCAATGAATGATCGATTCAAAAACTACGAATGATGAAACAATACATTTCAGTTTTGTTAAAAATATATGTAAACATATACCCACATGTTTCATTTTACGAAGGGGAGTTGTATTTTTTGTTGACTTGAAATCAAATAGTAACCACATCTGTGGGATGAAAAACTCCGGTAACCATATTGTAATGTTAAAATAAAGCTCAATCATTTTGTTGACAAGAAAGATATTATGAATAGATGAATCGTGTTCAGTAATATTTAAAACGTTGAAAAGCTGTCAAATATTTAAAGTTGATTTAGAATACGTAACGCTGTAATACTGATAGAGGTTTTGGGATGAAATATTTTGATTCAGATGTTTTACAGGGTAAATACATTCAATACGAAATTATAAATGCAAATTTATTTTTCTGAGGTTTTAATATAAAGGTTGTACAAAATGTAGAAAGGATTATTTTTTGTTTAATTAAATGTAAAGAATAAATACGAAAATTGTATAATATAGCCTACATGTAATTATTTTGAAATTTCTACATTTGTTGAAATTGATGAAAAGCAAAAATTAGCCATAAATTAAATTTTTTTAATGAAATTTTCTAACACTATAATACTAAACATTTTCATAAGCAATAATGATGTCCATAACGGGCAGGTGAAGTCTTAAATTAATTACTTTTGATCTGCTAGTTCCAGGGCTACAAAAAAACTTCTGTTTCCTACCACTTATTCAGCCAATTATATGACTAAATTATTTAATAAAGAAGCGGTAGAGGTGTAAAAGACACTAGTCAGAGTTATCTCCTCTGAAAGAAATGAATTTCACTATACAGCCAGACCAGGGTCTGGCTGTTCACCACAGGTGGTAAATGAAGTGAAGGCGTCATTTGCAGGGTGGAAAGTGGGTGCTTTTCATAGGGCCTGACATGCTGATAAGAATACTCTTTCAACTCATTAAGGAAGGCAATAGTAAACCACCTCACTGCTCATTTTTATTTAGTAAAATCTCTAGAGGTTCAAACCAGTCTTTCGGCTGTTGATCTAAACAACAACAAGCAATAATGATTAAAAAAAATCTGGTGCAAAAAATTCCACAACTTTCCCAGTGTATAAATAAAGAAAACCATAAACGTTGTTTAATCATGAGTAAATGACTAAATTAAAATCGACCTCTGTTGGACTTTGATTTTGATGAGTAAAATAAGGAAAACCTCTAATTGACGCTAAAATAAGCACTGTAGTAACTGGTTAAAATAAAGGTTGTAGGCGTTTAAATTTTCTATAACTTTATTTTTTTGCAAGTATTGACGTATTTAACTTTCATAGCTGATTATTGTCACATCCGAATTCCTTAATACAACACCTAAGAAGAAGATATACATAAAAAAACAAGAAGAGTAAAGAGAAGTTGAAGTCATGATCTACAAAATTAAGTGCACAATATAATCTTCTTCTTCTTCGTCATTTACGGATTAGGCATATTGCCTGCTCCAGGTTCTATCCATCATCTTTGTGGTCTACCCAACGATCGCACTCCTTGCGAATGGTATTGTAAGGCCAGTAGCAAATACCGTCCTCTTGCATGCGGTGTACTTGTTGTAACTACCCCTATCTATGTCGTTCAATTCTTTGCCTCACAGATTCCGTTCTACCCAAATCATGCCGGGGTGTCTCACTCCCAACGCGATCCCTAAGTTTTGCTCTTCTCATCGATCTCAAAAACGCATTTCAACTGCTTTCAACTTCCTACCCTCAGATTTCAAAAATAATAGCAATAATAATAATTTTTTTATAAGGCTCTCACATCTCCTACTTCTTACCGTCTCCTCCCACAGAGCGGTGTGCAGCCAGTAACGGAAGTAAGTCAGAAAACTAGAATGTCAGACAGCCTTAATACCTGTACATATGCTATATTAGACCATTGTACCCATTTTATATCTTACATTTTACAATTTTTATTCATAATTATAATTTTTAAATTACCAAATCATCCACATACTCTATACACGAAGAACATTTGAAGACGCGAAGAAAATGTACATAGACAAAAATGTCACGTAGGTACACATAGTTATATGTAGTTACGCACAGGACTTGAACATAGAAATACTATATAAGCACACTATCACAGTCAGCCAAATCACATCACACTCTTCAGTAATTCCACCTTCAAGATGGCATTTTTAACTTGAAAAAATCTACCTCGTTTCCAATGTCATTTGCAACATCAACACAACGGGCTAGAGGTTAGGCATCTTTAATCCTGTAAGATGCAACAAACAATCTATGTCTACTCACTCCTGTATTGGAACCTTTAAACCCAGTCTAGAAACGTCACCATCAATATAATCCTTAAAGACTTTAGAGGTACAACGCCGCGCCAATCCACGACACTTGCTCAAAAGGTGTAATTTTCATGTTTTACACAAACCCTCGTAACTGTCAATGTGTGAAAATTTTTTGTACAGTAGGTGTCTCAAGAAACTTTTCTGAACGCTTTCAATAAGGTTGGTACTATTAATTTTATGCCACCCCAAACCACGGAACAAATTTTAAAATAAGGTGGACGTTAACTGGGTAAATGTAAACGATACTTTCAGGGTTAAAGCCATGTAGAATAATAGTTTTTGTTGTTTAAGTCAACAGCCGAAAGACTGGGTTGAACCTCTAGAGGTTTTACTAAGTAAAACGAGGAGTGAGGTGGTTTACCTTGCATTCCTCATTGAATACAAAAGTAGCCTATGCTTATTAGCATTCCATGCCCTCTAAAAAGCATCTACTTTGCACGCTGCAAATAACACCATCAATTCATTCAGCACAGGGTCTGGCTGATAATGAAATTCATTACTTTCAGAGGAGATAACTCTGACTAGTGTCTTTTACACCTATACCTCTTCTGTTCTTTAATAGTTCAGTCATATAATTGGCTGAACACGTGATAAGAAACATAACCATTTTTGTGTAGCCATGGAACTAGCAAATCGAGTTAAAATAATTTAACACTCCACCTGTCTGCTATGGGCGTAATAATAATAATAGTAATAGTTAATAAATTAAACTACTTAATTGAATGTGATAATGTCTATTGATAATTTATCTTTCTATTTTTACAAATTATTATAATATGATTTTTGTTTGATAGTAATCTAACTTAGTGGTTTTAAGTTGTATATGTATTTCCAAAAATAAAATAAAAACGAAAACATTATTCTTTTGCGCATTTATTTTATTGTTATCAGTTACTTTTAGATAACTAAAACAACATGAAGAGCTGTACTGGAAAGGTAATAGCAGTAGCCTACTAGTAATCGTTTGTACAGTATTATTTTACGTTGTTTGTGTTTGACTAGTATTGTGTTGGTAAAATACTCTATTGAATTTTATAATCAGAGTTTAAAAAAGTAGTAATTTGAAAACTGCATAAACTCATTTATGGTGGCCTATAAAACTTTCGACCTGGTTAAAACTACGTAATTACTTTTTCAAACTGATTAAAATATTCAATATTTTTCTTAAATCCAGTGAATTTATTTTATAGACCGTTTTAAACGCTCAGTTTTTAAAAGAACTATTATTTAGATCATTAAATGTTTGATTTACTACGTTTTAACCCACCATATTGGTATAGTGGTAAATTCTTCGCCATAAGTTAGCTATTTAATATTTGATTTTTTAAAGTTCCGTGGTTCAAATCCTAGTATTACAACAAATTGCAACGTGCATACATGAGGGATTAAAAAAAACTACGTTTTGCGAGGACGTATTGAGTATGTTGCTAACATAATTGTTAAACTGATTCATGAAAAAATAAAGAAGAATATTAAATGAATAAAATATATATATATTTATTATTTATGCAGTTAAATATATTACTAATTTGCGTGATTTAATAAAAGTCAAATTTATTTTATATTGAACTTAGAAAATATTTTTATTAAATATTATGAAACTTTTTAAATAAATATTGTTAGAAATTTTTGCTTCAAATCTAAGTTATTATTTATTTACTTACACACTTGTTGATTTAATAGAGTTTTTCTACTTTGTCACTAGCCTATAAAAATGTTATAGAACTGCTACAATAAAAATTTATACTGCTATTTTCAACTGAGATATTTACGTTTCATTATCATCATAGGAAAAAACGTGATTTCTTTGACTATATAAAAAACGAATGCTGACTTACCACTAATATGTCATGATAATTTATAAGAAATAATGGTTGTATATACCGAATACAATCGATTTGATTCATTGTCAATTTTCCCCCCATTTAAAGGCATGTATTTCAAAAAGACTGTACACACTTAGTTAACTACAAGATCTATTGTAGACTGGGCTACAGTATCTATAAAAATGGTAGGTGAAATTAATTATATGGTATATTTTTAATTGAATGTTACATATCAATAGTTCCCATAACAGGCATGTGGAGTGTTAAATTATTTACTCTCGATTTCCAGGGCTACTTTCCTAGTTCCAGGGCTACAAAAATAGATCTGTTTCTTATTACAATCACATAGTCAGCTAATTGTATGGGTCCTTTCCGTTTTATGTATGCCACTATCAAATCCGAATTCCTTGAAGGCTTACACAATTCTCCTACTCCTGCGTCTAGCGAGCGCCAATCTGACTAGCAAAATTCCTGTGTTGTGTCAACTCCACTCCGAATTCACAGTTAGTTATTACACAGTCTGCTATGAATTTTGTGGAGTTACTTAACAATATTCTGATGGAGGAAGATGCTGCAGAGTTTCTTCAGGAGAAGGAGTTATTACATAATCCCAGAAGATGTAACAACTAAAAAAGTATGCTTTCTCTTTCCATTACCAATGTAAATAATTAAAAAATATAATGTAATAGTATAATGTAGCCTGGTAATAGCAAAAAATTTATTTAAAAAATATAACTTAATAGTAATGTATTAATAGCAAAATAAAACAGTAAAACAATCAAAATAAGAAATAAAACAACAGAACGTGTAACATAGTTCTAAATACTGGGACTGGTAAGGACGTGTGTACGTGTGCGTGAGTGTGTCTGTTTAAGTTTGAGTATTCAGTAAGGCAGGGAGTGGGAGAAATGAACAAGTGTGCAACCTTCAGGAATTTGGATTTGATAGTTGCGTACAGAAAACGAAAATGACCCAATTGTATAACTAAAGCATTTAAGGGGACCCGGAATGCCTATCTCTGTAATGTTAATGTAAGGAACATTTACTCAAAAACTGTTAAAGTTATCCTGTCAAATTTTATTTTAGTTACTTTTCAGGCTATTCTGCACCCACTGAGTTAGTAGCATTGTGATATATTGCTAGGAAGATAACACATATTTTTTTTGAAATTACCACTCTTGAAAATCATAACTTTTTGCTATTGAAGTGGAAAATAAATATTCAAACTCATTATTTTTACTGTAATATTAACACAGTATATCGAAATTATGGTATGAAAGGCTGTGGAAAACTTCATTAAAATCCATTCACAGTTGGCCGAGAAAATGTTCCTTATGCGTCAAAAAGTGCTATTAAACAGGAAACAAGAAAAACTAAAGAGAACGCATTATAGGTACATTAAATAATTCAATATGTTATTTTTTACAGTTCAGAGGTTCATAGGTGGTCTGCGCTAACTAAAAGTTTTAAAACAAAAAATATCGCACAAAATAAAAAATTATATAATTTATCTGTAGCCATTCAAAAAAATAGACATGTTATGCAAATGGTATCTTTTAAGAAATAACGTAATGATTCAAAACATTTTTAATTAAAAAGAAAAACTGCAAAACCTCCAACAAATTATACCTAGATTGTTAGATGCAAAAAACTCTGAATTTTAGTAATTTGCAAAAAAACTGGAAATGTGAAAATTTTCAATTTCTTTCGTTCCGGGTACCCTTAAGAATAGAAGATGTAGAGGTGTAAAAGACACTAGTCAGCGTGATCTCCTCTGAGAGTTATGAATTTCATTATACAGCCAGACTCTGTGGTGAATGAAGTGAAGGTGCTGTTTGCAGAATGGAAAGTAAATGCTTTTCAGAGCCTGGCATCCTGATAAGCATACTTTTCCACTCAGTGAAGAAGGCAATTGTAAACCACTTGACTCCTCGTTTTACTCAATAAACCCGCTAGAGGTTCTAATCAGCCTTTCGGCTAATGACCTAAATAACATCAAGTAGATCTGCAAATCAATCTGTCGGTTTTAGAGTGTCCAGGTGAAATTTAAGATGAAATAGAATACTTATTATATAACTTCATAAAAACGTTAACAATTAAGAATAAACTCATTTAAGAAAAATATTCAATAATTTTAAAAACAAAAATATAATTTTTGTGAACATAACTTGATTTTTTAAAGTTTTAAGTTCATGTTTTAACAACTATGAGACTGAGTAGTTAAATTGTTTGTAAGACTTTTTATATTGTGCTCTTAACTATTTTCTTTAAAAAAACCATCTTAAGGTGATTTAATGATTACCTGTTTTTTGTTGTTCTGTGATTTGGTTAAATAATTATTCTCTACTACCAGGATACCCAAATGTAGACCTTTCTTTTCATCAAGAAACTAAAATTTAGTTAATTTCTCGTATTATTACTTTCTCTTGCCTATATAAATATATAGGAAGGAAAGTTTGTTTTCAAGTCGATTTTTCGAAATCGAGTTATCAGATATACACGTTTTCAGACCCCCTGAACCCAAAAAAACATGTTTTTAGTGATTGGTCTGTGCATGTGGTGCGTGTTTGTGAATAAAAAATTTCAAGAATGGAGCATTGTACAAAGGTTATATTGTTCATTATTTGGATAGCCAAGAGAAAGTCGTGTGAGTGTTTCACACCAGATTTTTTTCTGTAATTTAAAAAATAATTTATATTAAGTTTATACGTAATACGTAAATAATTAGTATCAGTACATTAAACAGTAGGCCTAATTGTACCTAATTAAGGGTGGTTTTTACTTAATTGTATATTAAGTAAGTGTGACGTACTGTTTTAAAGAAACTTTTTAATCCTAAAATAGATATAATTCAATATTCTCTGTCGTTATGATTATTTTAATAGAATATTATTTACTAATGATTGTTTCTATATGTTTCATGTTTTGGCGTTTGAAAAATTGAATAGATCCAGAGCCTTCTAATTGGACGATTAATAATTTACGTGTTTCATTACAATAAAATAATTTCAACAGGTCAAACTTTTGCAAATGATTCATTACGTCAATGTTTTACAACACGTCAAATTTCACAATTAACTTTCATCTTTTTAGAAAATGTGTGCTGTAATAACAACAAAACTTTTCTTTATCTTTTGTGATATTTTAGTATTAATATTAGTTGACAAATCTGTCACTTTTCTGGATGTCTAATTCCCAGCTATTTTCAAACTATTTTTTTTTTAAATTTGGTGTACAAGCTCTAATTGGGTTATTCTACTATATGAGTCTTTCCTTTTTTTCTATGCCATTTATTTTCTTTTATTTAGTTTTGGAGCGTAAAGTTTAAGATAAACGGGTAATTTTATATACCGGTGTCCTATTTTTATAGGTTGCTATTTTTTTATTAATATACCGGATGTATCGCACTCTACAGACTGGAAACTTTACAGTTACTATAAATAGATATGTAAATAAGTACGCTCAAGTTTCATTTTTTGCTTATGATTAATGAAAACAAAATGGCGGAAAGTAATTTTATTTGCATAAACATTTCAAATTGGTGATTTGTTACAATGTTACTTAAGAAATAAAATGAAAGTGATAAATTATTAAAAAACATAATTTGTTTCATTAATCTTTATTCGAACTGATGGTCATTAATAGCACTGATAGCAACGAAACAAAAATGAGTAATAAGCGGTTTTGAAAAATTGCTGAAGTTTTAACATTATCATTTTTGATATTATTTTTTTATTACTCCATTTTGTTTTTATTAATCACAAGCAAAAAATGAAACTCTAAGGTACTCCTTATACACATCTATTTATTATAACTGTAATGTCTCCAGTCTTTAGAGTGTGTGATACATCCGGCATATTAATTCAAAAATAGCAACCTTTTCGTAAGACACCCGTATAACGGAAATCAACAATCTTTTCAAGGTTTGCTTATTTTTTTAACGATGTAATTTTGTGTACATTGTCGTTCGTATTTAAAACCTTCTAATTAGAAAATTTAATAGCACAAGTAATCTCATTCAATTAAATGTAGAGTAGAAATATGAAATATAAAGAGAAAACTAAGTGTCCTATTTCTTTGGTACGCTAGAACTCTACACAACCACGAAACCTTCTACATTTTCAACTAGATAATTCATACTATATTACTCTGTTTGTGCATTATAGTGTTTACTCAGTCTGAAAGACAAAGTATAATAATATGAAAGACATTCCAAATAGTATACGTGTTTTCTTTACGGCGGATTATGCTACGAGGAGTAAAGTTGTCAGTAAGGCTCTATATTACTCTAAAACGGGTAGATTTTCTCAAGTATGTTCATCATCACTTAACCAAAATATTATAATATTTATAGTAATATTAGAGATTATTTTTATATTAACTGGAAAAACATATTTACAATAAAATATCAATTTCATTAAACTGTAAATTAAGACACTACAGTACAGATAATAATAAAACCTGAAGCATTATATAGATCAAAATGTATCTTCTATCAGAAACAGAGTTCTAAGAGAGAGAAATGCTAAGGAAAATTATGGTCCCAAGAAAATGAAAATAACGAATATAGATTAACAAGTTGACAAAGGATTATAGGCTAACAAGTAAAAATGGGAAAGGAGAAATTAAAAAGATAACCAAAAAACAAAATGTAATTTTGTGAATATATCTTTAAACTGGACCAGAAAAGATTTTAATGAAGCAGTTATTTAAAATCAAAATCTAAAAAAATTAGAATACACGGCACATAGAACCTGAAATAAATGTGAAGTAGAATTTTCAGTTTATTTTAAGTCGCTTCAACATCTTGGTTATTAGCGACTACTTTGAGTACGAAATATTGGATTTTGCCTTTTAATAACTTCCAGACCCTAGTTGGAAATCGAACCCCAGACCGTCCTCTTGCTAGACTATCGCGCTAATCACTAAGCCACGAAGGCGGCCACATTTGATTTAATATAAATATTATTCTATTCAAAACAGCTGTTTTTTTTTGTTAAACAAAAAAACAGCTGTTTTGATTGTTGTTATTGGTAACTAAGGAAAAGTTTTGGATTATTTGGTTCCTAAATTTGGTTTCTTAGAATGAATGAAGAATTCGGAAAGGAAGGTTCCTGGTTCAAATCCTAATAAAGGTAGTTACTTTTATACGGATTCGAATGCTAGACGGTGGTTACCGGTTTACTTTGATGGTTGTGGTTCAATTAACCATACTCTCTCAGGAATGGTCGACCTGAGTCTGTACAAGACTACACCTCATTTACATGTCATACATATCATCCTCATCGCATTGGGTCATGGGGTTGCTTATTGTTCTGAATTGACCAGATTGCAACGTACATACATTAGGGATTAAAAAAAAAGAATGAATGTAATAATGTTATATATTGGTTGTTTTTGTGGAATTTGATAAAAAAATCGTTCTAGTAGTAGATATTGGTATTTTTATTTAAAAGAAATCATTACTGAAGCGCGACAATATAACGAAAAAATGCAACAAAAAATGGTCAAAAAAACGTAAAAAAGCGTTTAGTAAAAAATGCAATATAAAAGTGAAAACAAGAAAACATCATCATTTGATAAAATCACTTAACGTGGTCCATAGTAGGCCGAAACGATCAAAGCAGATGTAGAAGAATGTAAGAGATGTAAGTGATGGGAAAGTTTATCAATTTTACAATTTATTGACGTCATAAATGTTTTTTTTTCATCGAACATGAGCAATCTGGTATTTTTGTTTGATTGAATAAAATTAAAAAAAAATATGAATTAATTATTGTTTTTAACCGTCTAGATAAAACCAATGGTTATTTTTCTTTTTTTTCTGTTTTTTTTGTTTAACGTCCGACTGTTCTGCAGTTACTGCTAATGCAGCCAATGGTTAAAGATTCGTAGTACCAACGAATTTTGTACGATACCTTTTCAATTTGTTATTAATAACAAAAATATCACTGTGAAATTTAGCTTATTGAAAAGTAAATTTTTTATTTAAGATTGTTTCATAAATTATACTGATGTTTTTTACTTTCTCTTGCCTTTATGAATAATATATAGGAAGGAAAGTATTGTTTTCATGTCGATTTTCCGATATTGAGTTTTCACTGGACGTACACGTTTTCAGACCCCCTGAATCCAAAAAACATGATAGCGATTGGTGTGTGTTTGTGTGTGTGTGTGTGTGTGTGTGTGCGTGTATGTGTGTGAACAAAATATCTCAAGAACGGAACATCATACGAAATTGAAACTTAAAACTTAAAGTAGGTGCTACAAGAAGACCAGACGCGACCATCTTCATCAAAATCGGTCAACCGGAAGTAGTAGTTTATTCGTGTAATTTTTAACTTTTTTGCGAGTTTCTCAAAAACGGCTCCTACGATTTCTATAAAAATCGCTCATTTACTAAAATTGTTTATGCTCTACAAGATAGGGTAGGCGCTATGTCTGCAGAAATTCTTGGGGAGGCTGTTTCCTCGTAATAAGATTGTTTTTTTAAGATTCCTGCTTTAATATGCATTTTAGCGCAAAAATGTACATAGTAAAAGTTGTAGAAAAATTAAAATTCTCTACAAATTTTATTTTAAACATTTTATGTATTACGCTTAGTTTAGCTTTAAATACGAATTTTCTGTTTTTTTTCTCATGAAATCGTGTGAATAATCGATTTTTTAAAGATTTCAGCTTTAGTATGCATTTTACGACAAAAGTATTTGAAATAAAATTTTATAGAAAATTAAAAGATCTACAACTTGTATTTAAAGCATTTTCTTTACAGAGCCTAGTTTATTTAGCGTGAGAGAGTGATTTTCCGTATTTTTAAGCCAAACTGAGGTTGAATTTCACTTTACGTCTTTCACTTATGATTAAAATAAGGGTATGTTTTTTGAGGTTAGTTTTTGTTTATTTTTAATATTTTATTACTAATGGTAGGTTATATTGTTCACGATTTTCATTTGCAAGAGAAAGTCGTGTGAGTGTTTCACACAAGATTTTCTTTTAGTTTATTTAAAGTCGCATCAGGAAAAGTACTCCAACATAATAACAATTTTAAAGGTTTTCTTCTTTAATGAAATTATGTAGGTAGTCCTATTTGGCTTTAAAAAAAGTCGTATCAACAGCCAACCATTAGCGACTGCAGTGGGATTTAACTTGTGAAAATTTTAGACCTTGGCCGGGAAACGAACTTGGAACCTCCGCGTTTTAGGCTAACGCACTATCTCTACGCTACGGATGCGGTCTAATCTACGGAGACTAGTGTTTATTGTTATAGTAATAAAAAATACAACTTGATAATTAACTTTTATGTAATTCTTAATTTTTTTTATTAAATACAATATGCATCTGATCAATTTCAAAAGAAATTTAATAAGAAAGAAATTAATTAAGCGTCTTCTAATAACACTGTTATAGCCTATCTATAACAGCTAGGAAACCGTCTCATTTGTAAGTTTCAAACAAATTTAAATTTATGTTAAAATATTCTTTTAATATTAAATTTAATGATTATCTTTATAAAGATATTCAATTTCAACAATACGGTGAAGATATTAATTTAGTTCATTTCTAACTTTGGATGTCCTCATTAAAGGATTTGAAACTAATACAGTTAAATCAGATTTCACGGTGTTTTAAATTTAAGTAATTAAATTTAATGAATATGATTGTAATTAATATCGTGTATTTTATTTAAATCAAATGTCATAATTCATGAAAAATAATTAAATCCGATATTAAATCGGTGGTAAAATATCTTTTAAATAATATTTTAGCCTATACATCAGAAATATTTTATTGAAAAAAATATATTTCGTAGTGGTAATTTTTGTTCACGCTTAGATTTTACAGATAATCCCGTCAAAAAATATTTATTTTTTTGTATTTAGGCCTATACATAAAAAATATTATATCATTGATTTTGTTTTTTGTATTAGTGCAAGTTTTCAATTTCTGTAATCGGCTTATTCATTGAAACCAGAGAAAAATCTGTTTCAAAATTTTAAAACGATATGATACGTTTATTTCTTTTACAAACAATCTCACAATAGTTTTATTGATTCGTTTACCACAGAAACAATTCAAAAAGAAGTATTTTTTAAATAAATTCAGAAAAAATATTGATTGATTTTATTCATTTTATCATAAAATATTTTGGTTTAATAAACAGTTCACAGATATAAACTTTTAATTGAAATTTTCAACATAACCTATACAATATACTACCACGCAATGCGAATTACATTATACATTAAAACAAATAACATAAAAGGAGGAAAAACGAAGATTGATACTCAGTGATATATCTTTGAGTATGTAACATTAAATTTAAACAATACATAATAAAATGTAATTACTATAATTTATTTAGACTTAAAGAGTGGTTAATGTTTAGTTCATTGTTGAATTATTAATCCACTGTTATTATAAAGCTTATTAAAGGTCTCTATTCCTTTTTCTTTTCAATCCATTGAGCTGGATTCCCAGGAAGGTGAAAACGGTGAAGTTCTTGAATTAGTGGGTTTGGGTTTAGTTGTTTTTGAAAAGAATTCGTTGTAGTATGACTGCGTTCCTGTTGAACATAAATACGATTTTAAATACCTTTGTTGGAGTATGGTTCAACGAAACTGGCTTCAATCCCAATACTCCCGAGATTTATTTATTCCATTTTGCATCACTTATTTTTATCCATTACTCTCTATTATCTACATCAGCCTTAATTAGGCTTAACAGTCGGATAAACCGCAAAAGAATATTGGTTTATAAATTTTTAGTGCCTAGACACTAATTTCTGTAGTAACTTTGAGCAGATAAACTGGTTTTTATTGTTCGTTTTGTAGAATAAATGTTAATTTGGCCACCTCGTGGCACAGTAGTTAGCGTATTAGGCTGCAAAACAGAGAAATCCGGGTTCGATTCCCGGTTAGGGTCTGAAAATTATTATACGTCTAAACCAACCGTCCCGTAACCCTCAGTAGTCGCTAAAAACCAAACTCATGTTATTATTTTAATAAACCAATATGTTTAGTTATTTTGCTTTTCTGTTACTTCTTTAAAGTAAAAGCACGTCTGTTCATAAAATTTTGCTTGGGGTCTGGTAATGTTAATAACTTCGTTTCCTCAGGATATGAAGTTGTCTAAATTTTGTGAAACTTTTTAAACTCTTCCGACCACAAAGTAAATTTTGATTTATATTCACGGTAACAATTTTTTATAAAAAAACCGGTTGAAGCCAAAATTTCTGTATAGTGCTGTATTTTATAAATCCCGTTCCCTTACGGAAAATGATTCTCACTTCAATCTA
Source organism: Catonia carolina (assembly GCA_035578175.1). NCBI lineage: Eukaryota > Metazoa > Arthropoda > Insecta > Hemiptera > Achilidae > Catonia > Catonia carolina. Next base: position 378,319,903 of record JAQMRL010000001.1, read on the forward strand.
TATTAATATTCTGACTGAAAAATACATCCTTTTCAATTTCTATTAACTTATTCTTTCTTATCTTGTAAAAAATCGTTATAATTTTTGGTTTTTTACTTTATTCAGACGGGAAATTGAATTCAACTAAACAGAACCCATCCACTTGGTGGAGTTGATACAACTCGATAGCTAAGCCGACGATCTCATGTTCAATTTCCTAAATTTTTTTAACGTTTATATTAGGTAGCCTATATACAATACATGCCCACAACGGGTAGGAGGTTTGTTAAATTGATTGGTCTCGATCTGTTGGTTCTAGAGCTACAAAAAATAGTTCTTATCAAATAGCCAGCCAATTATATGACTGAACTATTTAAGAACAGAAGAGGTAGAGATGTAAAAGACACTAGTCAGACTTATCTCCTCTAGAGTAATTAATTTCACTATACAGCCAGACCCTGTGGTGAATAAAGTAAAGATATCATTTACAGGGTGGAAAGTGGGTGCTTTGCGGAGGGCCTAGCATGCTGATAAGCATACTCTTTTAACTCAGTGAGGAAGGCAATAGTACATTACCTCACTCCTCGTTTTTACTTAGTAAAACCCCTAGAGGTTCAAACCACCCTTGCGGTTGTTGACCTTAACAACACACAACAACACATATTCAAAACAAGATGCCATTAGTTTTTTTTTTAATAACTTGGATGTTGAAACCAATCAAACATATCATAACATAAAGATATTTACAGCGTACGCAAAAAATGTTTACTAACGCAAATATACGAGTGGGGGTAGTACTAGAAATTTTGTATAATCAATACAAAACATTTTCATTGTCGCCAAAATATTAAATAATTTCCCTATTCCACAAAATACAAAAGTAAAATACTTGAAAATTCTCCTCGATCATAAACCTACGCCCAGCCAACATATAAATTCAAAAATGCAGCATTTCAAAGAAGATTCGACTTAAAATGTTTACCTTTCCTGTTTCAAAAATTCAAGCTTTCATTAAAATATCAAAACTTCTTTGGTATTTTTAGTCAGTTCGGATACACACGAAGGAAGAAGACCCGACTTTGGGCTTTACAATTTGCGGAGCCTCTATTGTACACATTTTGAAATGTATTTTTTGTAAATTGTGTTTTTCTATTACCAAATTGGAAGTTATGTCAAACTAAATAATTTTATTTATTTTCTCATTTTAAAATTTAATTGCCTCTTTTAAGAGTGATCTAGAGTTTATCAAATACTAACGCCATTGAAGGTAAGTAAGGCTTCAAAATATTCTGCTTTACCATGTCAAGTAACATGAAGACCTATGTAATCTAATAAAAATTTTTGCTACTTGTTATTTGTTTGCCATAGGTAATTAAACATTATACAAATACCTTACCTAAACATTTCATTAATCAATGATTTATCTAAATTTTTCCACTAACTTTTCACAAAAAATTATACAGCACATCATTAATACAGAATGTAGGTAACAAAATTTCCCGATGTAAAGTGACTGAAAATACAGTGGAAAACGGATCTTCAGTAGTCATACTATCATATCAGAACTCCGCACACAATCATATAAAAACAAAATAATCTATCATATTGAAAAAAAGCTTTTACAATCACTCCGCAACAAATCAATCCACTGTATAGTAATTTTCTGTATAAATAAATTCATGTCATAGAGTTTTTTTTGCTTTAAGCTTTTATCTGAATCATTTGGTAATTGTACAGAATTGTGCAGCCCAAATTTAAAAGGTTAAAATAATAAATAGTTTTTTATGTAGCTACTTAGACATATGAGTATAAATATTAGAAACAAATAATGAAAGTGTGAAGTGAAAACATTGATTTCTAAACTTAAATTTTATTGTGTAAACCTAAGATATTTTTTTTTTTTATTTTTTTGTTTTTTTTTTGACAATAAAAATTATTTACAAACAGTTTAACAAAAACTTTCAGTAAATGTTGTGATAATGAATATAACTTGAAGAAGACAGCACTCAGCAGCGTTGCTTCCGTGTGATCGTTTGGTTAAAAGTTATGAAGGGTTTCTTCTTAATCCTGACGACGTATATTTATTTTTACGGATGAAGTGAATGAAGGCGTGAAAAGGAGTGAATGAAGACGTGATACTGATGATCTGTGTAATTGATGATTGAAAATTCATTAGATGATTAGTTGTAGATTAATGAGAGCTATGGATTTAGTTCATTGAGAAATAAGAGTTGACCATCCGCAATATAACTTTGTGTTTTTAATTTTAAAAAGATGGTTAAACATTTTTTATCAGGTGAAACGAAATGGAAGATCTAATATTCTCGCCTTCTTGAGTCTTTGATTTTCAATATTGTCATCGAGAAGATTTATAGCCAAATGATTAGAATGAGTGTCCAACTTGGTTAAATACTTTTCACTCCGGCTGCTAATTTCTTCTCTCACCGTAGGTATGCCCAGGTCATGATGGAGTACTTCATTAGGCACATACCAAGGTGCACAGCATATAAGGCAAAGAAACTTCGATTGAAATCTCTGTAATATTTCTACGTTAGACGTACTTGCTGTGCCCCAGAGTTCAATTCCATAACTCCAAACTGGTTTTATCATCACCTTGTACAGTGTCAATTTATTTTCCAAAGACAACTGTGATCGCCTCCCGACAAGCCAATACAGTTGTCGTAATTTAAGTCCGAGTAGTTTCCGTTTGGTCCATATATGTTTTTTCCACGTCAATCGCCTGTCTAGATAGATTCCCAAGTATCTCACATCATTTGAGTGTGGAATTACGTTGTTGCGAAACGTTACTGGTGGACATGATTCTCGTTTCATCGTAAAGGTTACGTGTGCAGACTTCTGTTCATTTACTTTGATCCTCCATTTTTGGCACCAGTCTTGAATGTTATCTAGATGTTGCTGTAGTTTTTCAGAAGCGTGGACTGAGGAGGCATCAGACGCAATAATAGCAGTGTCATCGGCAAAAGTTGCTGTTGTTACAAGTTCATTTACAGGAATATCTGCCGTAAATAGCGTATATAGAAAAGGACTTAAAATGCTACCTTGAGGTACACCTGAACGAATTAGGTGCAAGGTCGATAACTCATCATCAAATTTCACTTGGAAAAAACGATCGGTTAAGAATGATTTTAGAATAGGAAAATAATTATGATCCAGGTTTAATTTAATTTTATGTAGAAGAGCTAAATGCCATACCTTGTCAAACGCCTGAGCTACGTCTAAGAAGACGGCTGAGCAAAATTCCTTTTTTTCTAAGGTATATCGAATTTGGTTAACTATCCGATGTACCTGTTCTATCGTAGAATGTTTTTCACGGAAACCGAATTGATGATCCAGGTAAACACTTTCTTCCAAAAAAGGTTTTAAACGATCAAGTAGTAATTTTAGTTGTTAACCTAAGAATAACATAAATTTCTTTTACTTACAATAACTGTTAAACAATAAATAAAATCTAAGTTTAATTTTACTTTCAATAATTAAAATTACTTTCAATAACTAAACGAGATCATTTTACTTTTGTTGTATGACGCATCCTAAAAAGTATTATTGTTTTTGTTCAAAATTCGTATTAGAGATGCTTTAAGATCCTAAGGTAAACAAACTTCTGAAAACAGAATTTTAAGAATTCTATATTTAGAAAACAAGTTCATTGATATAAATAAAGGATTATCTAAATTTAAACACAAAAAGGTATTTTGAACTTAAATAATGTAGGCTTTAATGAAACATCTGTTACTTTATTTCTTCCCACAAAATAAACGTCAGTATACGTGTTTATCTTACGTAAATAAATGTATTTAGATCTACTATTCACAATCATTTTGATATTAAACACAAATAATTGATCTACAATAATATTTTAGACAAAAATTACAAATAATTTTTTTAATCTTATCCCTCTAAGAATCTGACTTGTGCACTGTTACATATTGTAACACTTCATCAAAGGTTCGTTCCGGGATCTGATAAAATAAATAGTTAACAAACTATTGTTTAGAATAATTATTACAAACAAGTAGTATTATTACAAACTATAAATTAAATGGATACCTAGTCTTACTTAAATCTGCTAATAAGTTACAATTACTACGATCAAATGGTCTGTAAACCAATAAGTAATAAATTAATGACATTAAATGAACTTAATTAGTAACAAGATTATCTTGCATTTACAACCTGTTACATTCCTTATAACTTACAATCCTACTTACAACCAATTATACGATGTGTTGTTGTTTAGGTCAACAGCCGAAAGGCTGGTTTGAACCTCTAGAGGTTTTACTAAGTAAAACGAGGAGTGAGGTGGTTTACAATTGCCTTCCTCACTGAGTGGAAAAGTACGCTTATCAGCATGCCGGGCCCTCTGAAAAGCACATATTTTCCACTCTGTAAATGACACCTTCACTTCATTCACCACAGGGTCTGGCTGTACAATGAAATTCATTACTTTCAGAGGAGATAACTCTGCCTAGTGTCTTTTACACCTCTACCTCTTCTGTTCTTAAACGATTCAGTCATTTTATTGGCTGACAATGTGATAAGAAACAGAACTATTTATTTTAGCCCTGCAACGAACAGATTGAGTATAAATTTGACACTCCACCTGTCTGTTAAGGGCAGAATTATACGATATCTACAATAAATGAAACAGACCTTCTTACAAAAAGTAAACTGTTACCGGTATCCAATTGGCTTGAACTATACAATTTACTCGCTGATGACAACTCAAGAATGACTGACTACAAAACGGCCTAGCGCCGTTAAATACTTATCTTATCGAAATAACTAAATCAACAAAGATTTTCTATATAATAGTAAAAATACAAAGTCTTTCTTTGGGTTCTGGATAACTCATAAATAACTAAACAGAAAGTAAACAGATTAGACTTGAATAAGCGATTACAATATTACACCACCACAAAAGAGCTAATCTAAGTAGATACACCGGCCCTTCTCAAGTAGCCGTCACAACAATAGGGCTATGCTATTCCTAATAATTTCTTTGAAAAAATAACTCCATTTATTAACTACTATTATTTATATTAACACTTCTTAAAACTCTATCTTGCTAGAGAATTCTGGAACGAACACTTTCTATTTAGATACTATTGTCACAATAATTTATATTTTTTTGGCTTGAGCAAAGCAGTACTTCTTATAACAGCTTAAGGCAGAGTGAGGATCATGCTGACCGCTAATGGCCAACGAGAACTAGACACATGATGACAAAAAATGTTTTAGAGGAAAACATTAAAAATAAACGACCTATAAACTGTAATAATTTCAGTTTGGTTGTTTATATTGCTGTTATCTACAGCATTTAAACAATATTTTACATTTAGTATTATAAAAAAATTTATCCTGAATATCCTAGTCACGTAATACGTGCCAAAGCCGGTACGTGATCGCAAACCGTATTAGATTGGTTTTATTTATTTAGAAAATATATACTCGTACCTCGAATCGGAATAACCCCGAAAATATTTCATGAAATGATAATGGTTTCATCTAAAAGAAGTTAGGTTAAGGTAAAAATTTATTGTGTAAAATACTCTGCCGTAAAATCTGTCTATAAAAAGGTATTACCAATACATTAAAAACTTGTAATTACAAGTCTTTAATTTACCTTCTCTAAAATATTAATGACAATGGAAACCTCAATTTTCTTAATTATTTATTGTTAATTTTTCCGCATCATGTTTCTCTTGACGTGCATCTGTCGTTCCCTTAATACTCCTTTCCTCATTTTCGTTGTAGTATTATAACACGAAGCCTATTTTTACCCTCTGCTATTAAAACATGACAAGCCGTTTAGTTAGTTGTTATCATTCTTCTTACAATACTTATTAGTATTATTACTAATAATACTTTTTATTATTATTAATGTCGTTGTTTTTGATTAACTAAAAATATGTTGCTAGTTTAATTAGTTGCCGTTCTCAATTTTCCATTTTTATGGTAATTTATTAATGAAAATCTATTATGAAGTTCTTTCCCACTGTTCAGTTTCAGCGAAAACAAAATTTAATTACCCACACATCTCACGTATTTAAAAAACTAAATCTCATATTTTATTAATCCCTACAGTGTACAAGTTACAATCTGTTCAATTCAGAACAATAAGCAACCTCTTGACCCGATGAGATGAGGATGAATGATGTGTAAATGAGGCGTAGTCTTGAACAGACGCAGGCCGACCATTCCTGAGAGAGTATGGTTACATGAAGCCCAACCATCAAAGTACACCGGTAACCACTGTCTAGTATTCAAATCCGTATAAAAGTAACCACCTTTACGAGTATTTGAACCACGGAACATGCATCTCCGAAAATAGCTGTTAAACAGGAGACTCGCGGAGACGACTTTACATCTAGACCAACTTGGTGGGTTATCTCATAGTTAAACCGCAAAAATGCTTCAATGTATTTGAAACAGAGATGCTGTTCAACCATAAATACAGCGTTCTACCGAATGAATTAATAATTTTACATAACTAAAATGACACACTAGAGATTTTGAAAAAAAACCGAAAATAAAAATTGGTAAAAATCGTAACGAGATTTTGCAAAATAAATAAGAAAATTATTGCATTAAAATTTTGATGGTACTACTATTTCAACGGACCCTTTGGCGTAGTGGTTAGCGCAACTGATTTCTACGCCAGGGTTCCGGGTTCGATTCCCAGTCAGGTCTGGCATTTTTTCATCATTTCACGTATCATCCTTCTCACCGTCTGGATTAGCATCAATTGTAAAAAAATCAGACGTAAAACCAAAAAAATAAGAATTCGGTGGGACGTTGCAAACTTCAGTTTGTTTTGCAGGGTCGTTATGGTGACGGTAATTTTTTATTTAGGTGCATTATTATTTCACAAAATTATCTAATGTATAAGCCTGTTATATATAATATACATTAGAACACTAGTAAAAACCATCGTAAAATGAAGCTATAAGTGATAATATAAATTGTGAAATAGTAATTATTATTTATTTCCAAAAACAAAAACAACTATTTTACACATGGATAACTTTACATTATTATACAAACATAAAGTATCTCTACTATTAAATAAATAACTTTACTCGTACTGTTAAATGTATGAACGAGGTGGGAAATTAACCTATTCAACAATGGTTTCCTATGTCCTAGGATAAGTTGTTAAGTATAAATTAGTATTATTGTGCAAAATAATTTGCACGGATCAGTTAGTGAATTTTTATGTTCGATCTTATTTTAATTTTTTTAAACAATCTGTTGTGATACAAGACCAAATGGTACCGTTTGTATCTCAGTTGGTAGTGTATGTTGCGTGACACTTGTTCACCATCTGTGAGGATTAGAACGTTATTTTGCTGATGTAGTTTAAGATATAACACCCAAAATACTGTAATTAATAATTCTGTAAACATTTATAATTAAATTCTTACATTTTGTAAATGATTAAACTGGCTAATTATAATTAAAATCTTATTATCAAATTAAATAACTTAATAATCTCAGTTAATAATTAAAAATCAAGTGTTAATTTAGTGTTGGAAGTTTTTATGTTTAAATGAATCAAAAGAGTGTTTAACAAATACAAAAAATATTTATTAAAGTTTTAAAACAAAGAAATATAAAGAAATATCTACGCAGATCATCAAATAAGTTTAAAAGACACATTTACATTACAAATTTATATTTTATTTGAAAGTTTTAAAAATTATCTGTCAAAAAGTAATTAATATAAGCGAATGCATATTTGATTTGGTGTGCTGTTGACCGGGGCAGTTTGAAGAGAAGGATATGTTTGCGTGCAGTTTGATTGATTTATGGTGTAATGAGACAAATTTAGTGCACACCTGGTGTTGTTTACATTTGAATCTATTTAAATAAATCTGAATAATTCCAGCTGATTAAGATAAATATTTAAAAAAAATTATTTAATTTACATTAACAGAATATGGTTATTAGGCAACTAAGAAGAAGAAAATAGAAGTTGTAAATTATTTTAGTGGGGGACTGGAGGCCAAACCAAGCGAGTAGGTCCCTCATTCGTTCTTAAAAAATAGTAATATATATATAATAAACAGTAAATATAAATAAACAGTAATAAATATAACGTTCATGTTATTAAAAGAGACACAAATTATTCAACTCTATAATAATAGTGATTATCTGGTAGCTTTTCAATGGCAGACGTATGAAAACAATAACAATAACCATTCGTTTAATAGGTGAATTGAAAGAAATATTTGAATCGTTCGAAGATTGTGAAAGCAGATTAATTTAGATACGTGACAATTAAGACTGTAATTATGAAAATATATAAATTGAATAAAATTTATAATGATTTAATGTGAATAATGTTTTATTGAAATAAATAAATAAGGGACAAGGTAAATGAAAACTAATAAGATCAAACTTGAAAGCTGATACAACACCAGTAAAGAATACAATAATTAATAAATTATATTACAAATTTGGCTGATTCCTCGTGGGGATACCTAGAGGAATAAATAGTTTTACTACAAATTTGTCATACCCTTGTGGGAAATAATTTAGTTTTCTTCAAATTTGGCATATCCTTGTGGGGAGTAATAATAGTTTTCTTCAAATTAATGTGTTAAGTTGTAAGTTATTATATTTTCCTCACAAGAGAATGCCAAATTTGTTGGATTAAAAATAATAAATTACTCCTCACAAGCTGGATCATTAATATGTAACTTTTCCTTTATGTTTCTTGTTGAATGTGTTGTTTATTTTTTATAACAAAATTCATCTTACAACTTTTAAATTACCATTATTTCAATTATTAGTTTAATTTGTATTGTATAATCTTTTTGAAATGTGTATATATAATTTAAACTTTAGAATATTGGTGTGTGGACCTTCCATCTTGCTTGACGTTCGGTACCACACTCTCCCTAATTCCTTTACAAATCTTACTTCTTATTTCCCGGTTTCCTAGCAACGAAACTTTGTTTAAATAAATTAAATAATTTTATATTTATTTTAAACCAGCTGAGTTTGTTTATACTCCCGACTAGAGCAAACATAAACAGATCTATCTGTGACTCATTTTCGAATCGTTACAAAGTAAATATGAAGTATACTAATTGTTATATAATTCATAGTATGAAGTCACAGAGAGACCTATGAAATAAAATTGAGTGAAAGAACATTAGTTAATTGAATAATGGCTAGAAATATATTAAACTCTGATTAATATATCAACGGAACATTGAACGAAACTCTTAAGGCGAGCGACGGACTTCATAAACGATAAGTATAGAACATTAACCGGTAAACTATTATACTGTATATTAATTCAATAACAACTGAGATAGACTTTATAAAATATATTTTAATAATAATAATAATAATAGGTAACTAAATAATATCTAAATATTCTAAATTTCATTTTTTAAAAAGCCAGTCAGATTCAATTAAAATTTTATTTAAACCCGATTTTCATTTGTTTTATTTTGATTGTCATTTGTTTTATGTGTTAAATAAGTTACAAATAAATATTAAATGTTACAATGTGAATGAGTTCCTATGCATAAGAACTTGCGACCTGTGGAACCAAAGAAGAAAAAAGACATGCTGGAATTCTTGGATTTTATTCCACCATGCCACAATCAGTTTTTCCGTATTTAAGTGATTCTAATCACGCACAAAAAGAATATCACACGTGCAAGACGAGATATTGAAGAAAAAAATATTTTTTTTTAGCACTAGCTTAGTATTTTTGAAATTTTGATTTTATTTTCATCATTTTGTTTTATTTTGATTTCTTCAAATAAATAACTTCATTTTGTAACTTTGAATGAAAATACTTATTTGAGTTTGTGGACTTCTTCCAGACTTGTAAGGGTAGTCGCTTTAGAAGATTCAAAAATATATGAGTTTCTTGCGAATGAATAAAACAATTTATGAATATCAAACCATAATTACCGTATATCCCGGCGTATAAGTCGAGGTTTCAGAAGCAAAATATATGTTTAAAAAACAGAGGTCGACTTATACACCGGGTCTACGAAATTTAATTTTTTAAAGTTCAGGGTAGTTGACTGAGAAACAAAATACACTGAGGTACTTAACTGAAATAAGTAACTACATAACACTATATTCGTTAGAAATACGTAACTATATTCTTTTTAAAAGAAAAAGTAATAGAATAAAAAATTACCTAGGTAGGTATCATAAAATACATACAGTTATAGATCCGTGTCAGAAATTTCTGACTCTCCATTGTCTATTCCTGCAGCGTCATATGGATCCCACAAGTCTTCCCTTGCTTCATCACTATCCTTGTCAGTATCGTCATCTTCGTCACCTACGTCCCACAGTACGTCGTCTTCTGATGAATCTATAGCGTTAGATATCCCGCATTTTTTAAATGATTTTACCACAGTTTGTATTTTCACTTCATCCCAAGCTGTAATTACCCACTGGCAAATAATGTCTAAAGACGCAGGACGCATATTTCCGCCCGGAGTAAAACTTTTCTCTCCAATAGCCATCCATTTATTCCACTCCCGATAAACTGCACTTTTAAATGGCTTGTTTAAACTAACATCCAATGGTTGTAGCACTGACGTAAGTCCACCCGGGATTACACATGTATCCGTATTTTCGTCCTTTAAATTTTTTTTTGTTTTTTCCGTTAGATGCGCACGAAACATGTCCCACACCAATAAGCTTTTTTTCTTTCTTAAACCACCAGGTCGCCTATTCCAAATATTTTTTACCCAAATGTCAATACCGGCCTCATCCATCCACCCCTTTTCTTGGAAATGTACTATTATGCCTGATGGAAATTTAATTTTTGGCCTAATTTTTCGCTTAAAAATAACCAAAGGCTTAAGTTTTGTTCCGTCTGCCATACATGAAAGAACCACAGTAAAACGAGTTTTTTCGTGTCCAGTTGTTTTAACAATTACCGAATGTTCACCTTTTACGTTCACTGTGCGATTACCAGGCATGTCAAAATTCAGCGGCGTTTCGTCCATATTTCCAATGTTAGCCAGCTCATAGTCATGTTTTTTTCGAAGGTTTATAACAAATCTATGAAAATTAATATTCTTGTTATCTAAATCTTTTGGTAGTTTTTGTGCGATTTTAGTTTTTTGTCGCAGAACTAGGTTATGTCGATCCATAAAACGGCTACACCAACTTCTAGTTGCCAGGAAACTTACCGAGTGTTCAGGATTATCTTTTGCCCAGTTTATTGAATGCAATCGAATTGCGCAACGTGTGATAATATTGCCGCTCAATCGGTTTTGAAGCACCCATTCCACTACATGTTTCTCTAATTCCGGCCAAAGTACAGTTCCTGTTCGCATAGCGCATTTAGAGCGAGGCATTCCTCTAATCTTTTCTTCACTTTTCCGCCAATCACGCACAAGTTTTTCGTTAACACCGAACTTACGACCCGCTTCACTGTTGTTTGTAGTTTTTGCCAAACCGATAACTTTTAATTTGAATGAAGAGTCGTATTTCATTCGTTTAACCGCACTCATTGCTACAGGTAGTATTGCACGCACGAATAGGCCTATACAAAATGCACTAAATAAATAACCGAAAGCAGGTGGATAACCTTACTCGATGATTGTAGTCACGGCAATGAAGACATAATAATAACCTATAGACTGTACTGTACTAGTAGCCTGTGAAAGTCATTCACACGACATATTGGGTATTCCCAAAATGTAACATTAGGTAGGTAGCCATAAAACCTTTTGATTGACAGGTGGAATTCGTCAACAATATAATACTTCCCCATTTCTGTCCCAAAATAAATATAGTAATGTAAACTGAAATGTATAATCTTATACCTATCTATCAAAACCTAGTAGCTAGGTATTTTCATTCATTGTGTAGAACAGATGGCTAATTAAAGAGTCGTTTTTAAATAATCTGACGTACCAGTGGGTTATCAAAATAAACTTCGTATGAATTACCGGTACCTTACTTTTCGGATTCGACTTATACAACGGGTCTTGCTTAAATCAACAAAAACACTCTTCAAAATTAGGTTCGACTTATACGCCGGGTCGACTTGTACGCCGGGATATACGGTAAATATTGTTTAACTTCTTCAATTTTTGTTAGTGTTGTATTAAAATTATATTTCTATGGAAACATTTTCATTTAGTAATATTATTTTTATCTACTTTTAATAAAATAAATAAAAATGTTTTCATTAAAGTAATAGTGGTGTAAGTCAATGTTTTCTAAATTGACAGAAATATACCTCTGTGAATTGCGATAAAATGTCTGCTTTAACCCTCTTTTTTGCAAAACTAAGTAAATGTGACATGGACCACTATGACTTTCACCAGCTCATTTAACATCAAGAGAGGTAGATGAGTAATACAATCGTAATGAATAGAACTTTTCGGTAAAATAAGTATAAAGCTATCAGCTACACGTACTCGCTTAACAAAGGTTTTACAAACTAGAAGTGACAGCGATAGCTATCTTTCGTATTGGCAAAATTACAAAATTGAAAGCTATTTATTCTTTTGCATAAACAAACTCATTTAGAAGCAGATAAAAGCGGATTCAGGTTGGAATTTAAAACAAAACTCCTTTACCGCATGAATAAAAAAGTGGGCAGTCATTAGCAATCCATTCGGCTTAACAACTTGATATGTAAAATAAATGCTAAGGCTGAAATCTTAAAAAATTGATTTTTACACCTTTTCGTGAGAAAAGCAACAGAAAATTGTTGATTACCGCTAAATAAAGCGTTGTACAAAACAATATTAGGAATAAAAGTTGTAGAGAATTTAAAATTTTCTACAACTTTTAATGCATACATTTTTACGCTAAAATGCATATTAAAATCGCAATCTTAAAAAAACATTTTTTTTTACCAGAAAATAGCCTCCCCAAGAGCTTCAGCAGACAAAGCGCCTATCCTATCTTGTAGAGCATAAAAATTGTAGTAAATGAGCCGATTTTGAGAAAATCGCAAAAAAGTGAAAAATTACACGAATAAACTAACTACTACTACTACTACTACTTCTGGTGAACCGATTTTGATGAAAATGTTTGTTTCTGGTCCTCTCGTAGTACCTACCTTAAGTTTCAAGTTTCAAGTTCGTACGATGTTTCGTTCTTGGGGTATTCTGTTCACACACACACACACACACACACACACACACACACACACACACACACACACACACACACACACACACACACACACACACACCAATCGCTAAAAACATGTTTTTGGGTTCAGAGGGTCTGAAAACTTGTAGATCCGGTGAAAACTCGATTTCGAAAAAACGACATGAAAATAATACTTTCCTTCTGATATATTCATATCGCCATGAGAATGTAATATAAAAATACTGTTTATTACTTATCAAAAAGGATATAACCGGAGATTTATAATTTCATTACTGTATCTATATGATTTGTTACGAGTAGATATCGGATTTGTCAGATGTAATCCTGAGTACATCTGATTTTACTTTCCGCGTACAAAATAATTTAGTTTTATTGTTTTGAAATATTTTAAATCATATTATTACATTACATAATTATATAATTTTATACAAAATAGGCTTAAAATTTTTACGGAAATGATCTTTATTTACGACTGCATCAAAATATCTTTACTTCATTTGTAACCAAGTGATATTCTGTGTTTTTTTTAAACCGTAATAAAATGCTTCAAACTTTTTCAATGTAACCTAAGTAAACTTTTTAAACTGCAGTTACTGGTAGAAAAAGACAATATTCTTTATATGCTACAAAAAACGTCATTATTATTGTGTACTGTGTTATTTATATTATTAACGTTATTTCTTTAAAAAAGATATTACTTTAAATTTTTTGAATGACAGCAATGCAGAGTATTATGAATTATACCAGAGAACTTACCCAGATAGCTATTTTAATTGTTCTCCTTTTTTAATATAGTTTTAACGACTAATTATATATATGAAAAGAGATTTTACATCGATAAATTTTTCAGAAGTAATAAAATCATGAATCTAACTCATAATTATGTTCTCTATAGTGTAATATTATATTCGATTTTAAATTAAAATTTAAAAAATAGAATTTATTCATGCATTTATGCTACAATAAGGTAATTATTATTGTGTAGTGTGATTTTTATTTATATTAATATTGTTATTATTTCCGTAATAATGTTATTATTTTGAATTCATTGATTGACAGCAATGCAGAACAATATGAATTATATCAAAGAAAAATTTATCAGATAGTTATTTTAATAGTTTTTTTTAATCTTTTTGAATAAATAGTTTCAACCACTGATTATAAAATGAAAAAAAAATTTAATTCGATAAATTTACTACATATAATAAATTCATAAACGTTAACTACTCACATGTACTCTACAGTATAATATTTATTTGATGTTAAATGAAAATTTTCAAATAGAATTTATTCATGCATTGACAAAGTAAAATTTCTATAAAACCAGAGAGAATCGTTCATACTTTAATCCTACCCAAACGAGTGAAGTTCATACATGAGAATCCGTATAACATTTGTAATGCTTTATGATTTTCAAATGGAGATAATATATTATCGGTTGAATTGACCACTCTGGAAGTATTTCCATTTTTAGTACAAACGTATGACATTGAAATGAAAAAAAAATAATCGGGTTTTTATCAGTAACGATCGAAACGGAAGGAGAAAGAACTTTAAAAAATAAAATTTTTAAAATTGCAACCAATGGATATAAAATTCCTTTCGATTTTATTAATATAACCAGGTAAATAAAATGGAATTTGCAGGAGTAATCTACAGAATCAATAAGGAACTTCACTTTCCTTTACCCAATAGACATCTCTGTCGTATATCGGCTGCATTGTAATGATGAAATAGTTTGGTTAAAGGACCTACAACTACGAATTCAAAACTACTATAGATTTTTTCATCTTAAAATCACTCGCACTGAAGCGGCTCTTTCTTGAGTAGATAACCACTTACGTAAGTCCTCATAATATAAATACATAATTATATAATAGGAAGACTACTACACCAAAACCTCAACGTCATGACATAGGAGTCGCTGTTTATTAAAGAACTTTGAGATATTTGATAAATAATAATATTTGATATATGCCAATTATGGGCAGATGTAGTGTTAAATTAATTGCACTTGATCTGTTGGTTTCAGGGCTACAAAAAATAGTTCTGTTTTTTATCACATAGTCAGCCAATTGACAACTATCTAAGAACAGACGAGGTAGAGGTGTAAAAGACACTAATCAGAGATATCTCCTGTGAGAGTAATTAATTTCACTAAACAGCCAGACTCTGTAGTGAGTAAAGTAAAGGTGTCATTTTCAGGGTGGAAAGTGGGTGCTTTTCGGAGGCCCTGGCATGCTGATAAGCATACTTTTTTAACTCAGTGAGAAAGGCACTAGTAAACCACTTCAGTCTTTGTTTTAACTTAGTAAAACATCTAGAGGTTCAAACCAGCCTTTTGTCTGTTGACCTAAACAACAAGTATTAGATATCACAAGTTATCTTTTTTATTTAATTATTTTTTATTTTTATAAAAATTTATTTCTTCTTAAATCACTAGTAGAATGTTCACCAATTACGGTGGCGTCCGTAAAGTAGTACTCATTACTCGTTGTATTGTGTTCGTGCGGTTATAGTTTTGACATTTCTGTCGCTGTCGAAAGCTGATTAGTTGCGCGCACAAAATTCAGGGGAAAATGTCTGCGATTCAATTTGGGGTAATAGGCAATTAGGTTTTTTCTAAATGATGTACCATTCGTTTTGACAGGCCCAAAAGAGGGACATCTAACTCTCTATCCCTTATATTTACTATGCGGTTCTTTTTGTTGAAATTTCATACTACTGATATTAGGCCTATGCTGGTGTAATTGATTTCAAAAAATTGACTTAAGTTTGTATAAAGTTCACAACTATAAAAAATGATTCAGTTTCTTGGAATACTAACAGGAAGGAGACACCAGGCACGACGATCTATCTTTCACGTCCCTTCAAAGAGTGATTTTTCCAAGCTCGTTTATATCTGTTTCCACCCAACATATTACTCAACATTTACATCAAATTACAGATAAAATTTTATATTTTATAACAAAATAATAAAACTCATATTATGTCCAGCCGGAAAAAAAGTTATATTATATGATACGCAAAAAATGTTATGAGATTTAAACGTCTAACTTTGTACGAGCGTATCTTATCTAAATATCAGAGTATAATAATAATAACATTTACAGCGTAATAAAATAAGATTCATTAGGAAGCGAAAATAATTGTTTTTCAGAATTTTTTAATGAAAAATGAGTTTTTTAGAGTGTAGTGAACGAAACTGGCCGGCGAGTGCCCTACCGATCGCGTTTTGTCACAATTCCGCTTGAACACCGTGCACTGGTTGAAATGAGTTGAGGGGACGCCTACGCAACACTTTCTCTCTCTGTCTATCTACTCTCCCTACACGCCACCATAATTGGCGAACATCATAACATAATTTCTTCAATTTTGTTTCTCTCTACAAGTCGGTTCAATGGTGTAGTAGTCAGCACAACTGGCTTCCAAGCTGGCATCCCGGGTTTGTTCCCGGTCAGGTCCGGCATTTTTTCATCAATCTTTTCTTTCACGTTTCTCATCGTGTGTACTAGCAGTAATTCCAAAACAGACTGAAGTAAAACCGAGAAAATCCCCTTATAAATATTAGTATTTATAATCGCATAAAGTTAATCTTTATTTATTATTTATGCGTATTGCTAAATAAAATTTTATATTATACAATTTTAAATAAACAAAATCTGACTTTTGCGCCAGGGGTCCCGGATTCGATTCCCGTTCAGGTGTCTGGTAGTTTCTCATTACCTACTCATTTTCATCTCCAACCTTCATGTGCAAAACAGTTAGACGTAAAACAACAAATTAAACTTTTGAGTACAAATAACTAAGTTACGATAATCAGAACGTGATTTAACAAAGAAAGGAAGTGTCTCAAAATACGAGCATAAAACAGGAAAGTATTTTACTCGAATAACTTACAGATTACAGGATTTAAAGTTCTTCCGCAGCTAAAGTAAATAAGGCAATGAATGGAAGAAAGAATCTTATAAAGAAGATCACTGCAAAATCTATGTAATAAACAAAATCTATGATGTGTATGTAATCTTTAAATGTAATCTTTAAACGTATGTAACCTTTAAACGTATGTACGTGGTGTGAAATTTTTCAAAATTACACAAAAACATTAACTGAAAATTACCTTTGTGTGAAAATTAACGTTGCCGTTTTGTAATATATTTGTATTAAAATACAAGAATCTGTAAATGTGTGACTTAAATTAGATATCCTTCGTCAAAATCAGTTTCAAAGAATAATCAGTGAATCGAATAATTGTATTAGTACAAGACAAAGGCATCTTGAAAGTGTTACATAGTAGCCTGCGGATTTCTGTTAACAATTATCTGCTTCCGTAAGCCTATTATCAGTAGAAGTATTGAAATCCGTTCAGGTTACATTTCTTCACAGAATCCAATTCTTCAAAAATTCAAACTTTTCAATCTAAATTTTTAAGAACAATTACAATTGCTTTTTATAACATTAATCATCTTAAATGTAATCCATCACAAATAACTAAACGTGTTCTTTGTAAATGAAGTTGCTCAGTTGTCATATTATCAACTTTCCTTAACTGACTAAAGTCTTGTTCGTATTCCTTAACACGTGGACACTCGTGAACACTAGCTAAATAGAAATATACACAAACAACAAAAATTAAGTAAAATAGAGTCGAAATCTTGACTACCAAATAAGTACTTAAACTCAGCCTGAACTGAAAGTGTTTAATTAGAGAAGTCCTAAATATTTTTCAAATTATGCTATATTTTTTAGTTTCATATTCTTCTCGTAGCATTAGAGAATACTATGCTACGTATGGTACAATAAATACCAAAAAAGTTAATTTCAAATAATATGTTGAATAATTGGGGTTTAATTACATAAACTGCCCATAACATATAGGTGGAGTGTTAAATTATTTACACTTAATCTGTTGTTGCAGAGCTAAAATAAATAGTTCTGTTTCTTATCAAATGGTTAGCCAATTAAATGACTGAATTATTTAAGAGGCTGAGGTGTAAAAGACAATAATTAGAGTTATCTTTTCTGAAAGTATGAATTTCATTGTACGAGGTGAAGGAAAATTATTTGCAGAGTGGAAAATATGGGAGTTTCAGAGAACCCCAGCATGCTGTTAAGCGTACTTTTCCACTCAGTGAGGAAGGCTATTGTTAACCACCTCACTCCTCGTTTTACTTTGTAAATCTCTACATGTTCAAACCAGCTTTGCGGCTGATGACTTAAACAACAATAACATAAAAAAATATTTTAATTTAAAAAAATTATATTTAAAATTAAAAAATATTTATATATTTAAAATTTAAAAATACAACGTCAAGACTAATTTAAATTTATTGGCGGCAACATTGTAGGAAGAGGGTATTGGAAAGCTTGTCCACAGGTACGAAAATGCCCCGATCGTCAAGTAATATTACTAAGTAACTTTTAGTGATAAAACATTTTTTCCTATTTTCACTTGTGTTTTATTTACAGCCTGTCGAAGGTTAAAAACCGGCCCTCGTAGAATCCAGGCACCAGAGATGAAGTTCAAGAGGAGTATGCTGGGAAAGACAAGATGGGATAGAATAAAAAATGATTTGATTAGGGAACAACTGGAAGTGGACAGCATTTAAAGGAGTGTTGTACAAAGTTGAGATGGTTTGGCCATGTCAGTAAGATGGAGGAGGTCAGACTACCGAAAAGATTACTGCACTTGGAGATGTAAAGAAAAAGACCCAGAGGTAGACCAAGAGTGAAGTGGATAGGTCCAATTATAAATGAATTGGGAAAAAAATGCAATGTCAAAAAACCAATGGAAGAGAGATGGTTCAGTGATAGAGAGAGGTGGAGAATAGTTGTGTTGGAAGAAGGATAAACAATATAATAATGGTTTTTTATCATAAATATTGCAACATAAACCAATCTCAAAAAAGATAAAACACAACTTAATAATTTTTTTTAAAAACGATATTGGCTTAACTTATTCCCATGTAACGAACTAGCTTGTTTATCAACTTGAAGCGTGTAATTTTATTTTTCTGTTCTGTTGTCGAAGAAACTAATGAAATATTCATTACAATTTTCTCTCTTTACACAGACTCACAGTCACTCTCCATCAGTTGTTTGGTTTTCAGCAGCTGTAAACTTGTACAGTAGAATATTTACTTTTTATTAATATAGGTAGTGATTGAAATTAAAATTCAAAAATAATAAAAATTTAACATTGTTTATTTTTAAAAGCTATGAAAGATTTGATGGAAAAATAAACGTTACTATTGAAAACAACGCAACGGTTTGATATTAAACTTGAAGCGGTGGTCATCTATTTATGAACCTGTTGAATGAAACCTCTGAATTTTTCCGTGCTATCTACATATCATGATATTTACTGACTAGTCAATAAAAATATACAGAACATACTAGAATTAATTTATTCAAAAATTTCATGAATTATATTTTATTCATTATATATTTATTTATACGTATACAAATAGAGTTTTTATAAAAAATGTAAGTTTTATAGTGAAAAAAATTTATTTAGCCGCAAATTTTGTATAGCTTATGATTTCTTTAGCAGAAACTTTTTCTCCGTGAAATTTTGTTTTGTAAAGTTAGGGATTATGAGCTGCTGTGAAATTCAAAAGTAAATTTTTACCAGAATATTAAGGTAATCCTTTGAAAAAGCTGCCTTAACTAAAACCACTGTACTATATTCTCTTGCCTCAAAGAAAGACTTTATTTTCCAAAATATTATTATTATTACCTTAAAATTAATAAGTTTTAGAACATGTTGCCACGAAAGAAGTCTAATAAAACTTAAACATTCTTACAACGTTTGCAGATACTGTACACTGCACTTATCAGGAGTAATTATTATTAACAGCAGTTCAAAAAAGGGGCGATGAAACAACTCTAAACCAATAAAGCAATGAGTGTACGTAATTATTTTTATAAATTTATAGGAAAAGAATTTAAAAAGTTATTTTATTACAGACTTTGGACCTGTTTGATGTACACTTTACACCAAAACGTAGTGTACTGTACTTTCCAATAACTTAGTCCTTAGCTGTAAGGAAAATAGGGAAGGTTACCTCGAAGCTGCATAACCGACAGTTGACCCGCAAGTTCTGAGTTTGATTCATACCTACTAAATCATCCTGACACAAGGTGCAATTTGTAATGATTAAACTTTACAAGAATTTTTCATGCATTACAAAAACGAGTAATGCAAAATAACACTAATTTTGTTTTTGAGCCTACGCAAGCAATTATAAAATGACAATCTACTACCTTTTATAGCTTGATACGTATGGTTTTTTGTATGGAAAATTGTTTATACATATTGTAACAATATCTAAAGGGAATGTGGGTTCGAGAAGATTTGAGGAAGACCGAGAGATTAATAATGTTAACGTAAATAATAAAGAGTAGTAATAGAGTAATAAAGCAAAAAATAGTGTTTAGAATGGTATCCTCATAGAATGGTATCCTAGAAGGGTTCAGAATCCCGCTGTGTGTTTTGTCATGTTGTGGCATCAGCTAATTTTAATCCCTATTATATTTCGATAAAGGTGGTCACTTTTTTCCGACAGTGTTCTCTCTCTGTCACTCTTCACAGTGTTTTCTGTCTTCTTCTACTCTACCTGCTACCTGCGGGTCCCCCTACGTGCCCAACCCTTAACAATTCAATAATAATAATAAAACTACATTAACGTATCAATGCTTACAGAGCTCATTTTAGAAAAAGATCTAAATTCATGTAAGAAAATTATTTTATCTTTAATCTATTTGAATGTGTGCTGGTTTTTAATTACGCTGTATTATTAAACAGCATAATTTTAAATAGTACGTACTCATCTTTAGCGGCAGTAATTCCAACTGCCGCTAAATTATTTTTTTCAGATTAAATATCTTGGTTTATTCAAATTATTTTAAGAAATGAAACCATAGTTTTTTCTGTAGGTTATCAGACGAAAAAATTACAAATTTACAAGGACAAATTTAATTTTTATTTACACAATTTACAAAACCAACTTATACGTATATTTCAAATAGTACTTAAATAACAGTTTAATTTTAATTGGTCTTACAGCAGGTAACATTTTTTAACAAATTACATTAAAACGTAATAATATCACTTAAAATAATATACATTTAATGAACTAAATTAATTTTCTTAACTAAAATTAATTCTTAATTTCAGTATAATTTACATAATAACATAATTTACATAGCATAATTCTGCCCTACTAAGCCAAAAAGCCGTAACTGCAAACAAATTAAATTTGAGTTTTGAACTGATTCTTATGTTTAAAAGTATGAGAAATCCAAAAAAACTAAGCCAAAATACCGTATCTACAACCTTATACGACCTTATCTACCAACCAAAACCTGTGGTAACAGTAACTACATTTTCTAGGCTAAAAAGCCGTAACTACACTGCAGATATTGATAAATAACAAGAAGTTTGTAAAATAAACCCTGTTTCTCTTTAGAATAAATCATTCACAGATGATTTTGAAATGAATAACAGCTGATCTAAAATGCCGGGAAATTGTCTGCTTCCCTCCAGTTTGGCCGACCAAGACTCTGGTAAAACTTTTTTTGTTTATTGAAATTTTAAATGAGTCTTAAGAAATTTTTTCCCACTTCACTTGGTTATGATTTAAACAATGACAAATTGGTTTATAATGTTCTCAACCAAGATTTGAGGGACTTAACACCCAAATAAGACAGGCGGGGTAAACACGAACCTCACAATAAAATAGATAGGGCAGTTATTATAGATCATATGTTGAAATACAATCCCTGTGTGTCACATTACAGAAGAGAACGTGGCTCGAAAAGACTGCACCTGCCAACATACATTAACATCCAACAAATGCACACGGATTTTCAAAATGAAAATAAAGAACTTCCGCGTTCATATGATTTATACAGATATGTTCTTTCTGAATTAAATTTATCTTTCACCAAACTTGGACACGAATAGTGTCGAAACTGTACTACGTATAGAAATCATGATGTTGACCACAGCAAGATTCCAAGTGATTCATGCTCTGAATGCCAAAAGTGCCTGTTACATAAGGAAAAATACACTGCAACCCGAAAAGCATATCAAAATTGTGCAGATAAACAAAATTTATAACATTACCATTACCAACTTGACGGAACGGTTGCATTTTCCATGGATCTGCAAAAAATTCTAATGCTTCCGCAGATTGAACAATTCAAACAAGTTCTTTCTACATAAAGGATTGTTGTATTCCATGAGTCAATTGTTCCGGTAGGAACAAAACAGAAAGAAATAAAGCCAATTGCGTGTATTTGGCACGAGGCTATCTCTGGTAGAAAACAAGAAGATATTTGCAGTGTGCTGCACAAATTTTTTGGTGTTAATAGAGATGCCAACAAGATCGTTTTATGGATGGACAACTGTGCATCTCAGAACAAAAATTGGCCTATGTTTTAATTTATAGTAGGGATGGTCAATTCCAATGAAATAGCTGCAGACATCATATAAATTAATTATTTAGAACCTGGTCATAGATTTATGTCTGCTGATCATTTTCATCACCAGGTAACGAAGCAGTTAAAATTAAAGGGGAAAGTCTATGATTTTGAAAATGCTATAAATAAAAGCAATTCAGGGAAAGTTATTGTTATGACTTTACAGCCTACTGATTTTTTCCAGGCATTTGATTATTCATCGGACTACAAAATAAGGAAAACAATTCCTAGACCGTATTTAGTGAAATGATTCAGGTATTATTTACACAAGGGTTTTTAGGTTTAGATTATAGAACCTCATTTTCTGGTAAGCCTCAAAAGCTCTAATTTTTAAAGACTGGTTATCTTAAAAAGAAGTCTGTTCCCAAACCAGAAAAAATAACAAAAGCTAGAGGTGTTAAGATGGCTAAAAAAAGCAGAAATTATTACTAAGCTTCTACATCTAATGCCCCCTAATCGACACGCATTCCGGCAAAATCTCCCAGCAGGCAATGAACCTGATCTTATAACCGATTTATAAATGGATGTTTTTTTTTGTAAATATTTAGGTAATTTTGTATTGTAATTGTATTTATATTTAGGTAAGTAAGGTTTGTTTAACATTTAGTTTAATATTTAGTGTAGTATATTAATTGTAATAAATTTTGTAATTTTTAAAATTAGTTAAAATATATAAATATTTTAATACACACAATATCCTACCAATCTATTTACGATAATTTTTACGTAATGGTGTCAGTTTACTTTCCAGTGAAACAGTTCCTCTAGTGAAAAATATTGAAGTAAATTTTGTTACTGTTATTGGGCTTCGTATTTTAGGAACAAAATCAGCGTTTTACTTAGCCAAAAAGGAGTAACTGCAGTTACCCCTTTTTGGCTTCTTATAACACGAATGCCTGTATCTGTATCTGTAACTGTATCTGCATGAATTTTAATAAAAAAAGCTTTTAGAAAAAACTGAAGTATTTTTCTGATTCTTTGGCGTAAAATATGCACGAAACAATCGGAAGTCGGATAACTTGCATATTTTTAACAAGTGGCTTAGGCCAAAATGCAAAATCCTCATTTCTCGCATATCATAATCTATGCAGTTACGGCTTTTTGGCTTAGCAGGGCAGATAATTTAAGTATATTTTGCACGTGTACGTATTAAATAATATGTACATATCAAATAAAATAATTTAAAAAAACTAAACATTAAGAATGCAATAACAAAAAAACTACACAAAATAGGAAAACCAATTAATAGAAACTTAACATATAAAATAAATCTGTAGTGATAGGTATAAAGATCTTAAGTCAAAAATTGTCGGTTTTGAGTTAAGTGCACTACCCAGTTCAGAAAAGTTTTCTCTTTTCATTAGTGCTAAGGGCTTAAGTGTAGCTATATCCTGAAGAAAATTATGTGAAAGGTCTAAATGGCTTTTTAAAAATTTTCTCTTCGCGTAACGGCATAAGTCTCAATTGTAAATGATACCCTTAGATTTAGTTTCTCAGTCTTTTATATTTTGTACAGAAGGTATTAAGTTGAGTTGAGACTGTTAGGCTATACCAACAGTAGTTTATTTAGTTTCTCACTCTTGTTTAGCTGTACAAAAAGGTGGTAAGTTGGGTAAGTTGAGTTAACCAACATATCAATTGTCGAATATCAATTCGTGAGATCAAATGGAAACAAAATCAATTTGAAGGGTTGATATGACAAGAAATCTAATGTTCGACTTTGGAGTCCTGTTAAAACCGTTCTGGTAGTTAGGAAAGTAAACATTAAGAAGACCCTTTTAGATGACATGATGTACAATGGTTAAGATATCATAAAAGACAAGAAGGTGCATATTATAATGCACTATTATCGGGAGAGCCTTTAAGATGATCCGTTCAATCAAATAAACTTTCTTCGAAGAGGAAAGAAGGGTCTTCATAGTTTAAGTATAAGCCCTAAATATGAAAAGAGGTTTTATTTCAGAAGAAAAGTCGAAAGGGTTACTTGAACTGCTTGAACTTGTACTAAACATTTTTCATGATGTTTATTTAAATTAAGAAATAACAACTCTGCTGCTAAATGTATTGATCCTGACCTGGTACAAATACAACCAGATGAAATTTAAGACCAAAAGTAAAAACCTAACTTAATGTTGCTTATTTTTACATAATATTTCTATTTGTTTGAAAAATATTTGTGTGAATTATAAATTAAACTTAATTTTAACCATTATTTTTATGATGAGACTTTTTTATAAAATGTGTAACTTGCTCGTTTAAAAAGTGTATGGAGAGCTTTAGGATCTAAAAGAAACATATTAGGAAAAAATGTTATTGTAGTTTTAGCTACAGTTGTGTAACAAAATCTGTTATAATTAGAGGTTCTATACTATGTTATCTTTAATTAATCTTTATTATCTTTATAAATTTTAGCATACTTCTAGTTTTAAAATCTGAACCTTTCAATTTCCAATTTCAGAAAAATAGATTGGAAATGCGGGGTATGGGTGTTACTATCCATGTTGCTAGTTTGTGTACGTGACATCCTGTCGACTGTCTACCTAAATTGATAGACTGCATTGTTAATTCAGGTAGACAGTCAGATTCAGGCAACATGGGTAGTAGCGCCCCCCCCCCGCATTTCCAAGTCTATTTTTCAAAATTCTAAAAATTCTACCACAACATTGGCCAATCGATATTTCATATCATTAACTTATGTGTACTAAGTTTTTTACGCTGAATAAAACGATAGTTTGCCCGTGCCCAACGGTCGAGCGGTTACCGAGATAGCTACCAAGATAGTTACCGAGATAGTTACCAAGGGTTTAGAATATTTTTAATAAATCAAAATTTAAATAACTTACGATTTTGAAATTTTGTACACGCTGAAAGAATATAATTTTCCATGTTGTTTTAAAATTTCAAACTTTTCGGTCAAATACTTATCGAGTACACGCCTCTAAACGCATAAAATTTGTTGCGGTATCAAAAAAAACCGGGTCTTTTTGTCTTCCAATCTTGATATGGCAATTTTTAAACAATATTAAAAATATACGACTATTATAAGTCAACGCAGAATAAAATGAGCTAAATTTTTATGTAAAGTATGTTGAAATACGACTTATAGTTTTGGAGATGCTTTGGGTTCAAACTCGGGTGTCTATAATTATGAAACCGATAGTAGTATATACCTACCGTAAGACTAAACCGACCAATCAGGAACACAAATCAGCGTACTGAACCGTGTAAACTACAATTTTTAGTAAACTTTACGTAATTCTCTTGCCTATATGAATATATAGGAAGAAAATTATTGTTTTCATGTCGATTTTAAGAAATAGAGTTTTCACCGGATCTACACGTTTCAACCCCCTGAATCCAAAAAACATGTTTTAGCGATTGGTCTGAGTGTGTGTGCGCGCGCGTGTATGTGCGTGTGCGTGCGTGCGTGCGTGTGTGTTTGAACAGAATATCTCAAGAACGGAAAATCGTACGAACTTGAAACTTAAAACTTAAGTTACATACTACTACCGGACCCGACACGAACATTTTCATCAAAATCGGTCAACCGAAAGTAGTTGTTTATTCGAGTAATTTTTCACTTTTTTGAGATTTTCTCAAAAACGGGTCCTACGATTTTTTTTAAAATCGCCTGGTTTACTAAATTGTTTATGCTCTACAAGATAGGGTAGGCGCCATGTTTGCTGATATTCTTGGTGAGGCTGTTTTCACGTACAACAATACTTTTTTTAAATTGCAGGTTTAATATGCATTTTAGCGCAAAAATTTATATAATAAAAGTTGTAGAGAATTTAAAATCATACAACTTTTATTCCAAACATTGTTTTGTACAACGCTTAGTTTATCGGTAATTAGCGATTTTCTGTTTTTTCTCACGAAAACGTGTGAAAAATCGAATTTTTTAAGATTTCGGCCTTAGTATGCATTTTACGACAAAAGTGTATATAATCAAATTTATAGAAAATTAAGAAATCTACAACTTTTATTTTAAGCATTTTTCTCTACAGAGCCTAGGTTAGCGTGAAAGAGTGATTTTCCGTATTTTTAAGCCAAACTGAGATTGATTTTTATTTTCCGTTTTTCAAGCATGATTAAAATATTGTTAGGTGAATAATGATTAAATAAGTTAGGCATAAATTAGGTTAGGTTTATTTGAGGTTCGTTTTTTGTTTATTTCTAATGTTTTATTACCAATGTTAGGTTTATTGTTAATTATTTGCATTGGCAAGAGAAAGTTGTGTGAGTGTTTCACACCAGATTTTTTAGCTTTGAATCGTTCGGGTGTACATTTTTAGCATTTTATCGAGAGAAATCATTAGTTTTAGGTTTGTGTAATATTTGTCTTCATTTCGTGTTATTGGAACCGTATTTATCTGAATTATTTCTGTTATTGGTGATGTTATTCGAATTCACGTTAGTATGGTTATTCTCGATAGTTGTACACGGCTCATAACCAACGCTGTTACTCGATTGCATAGCAGCCTTACGCCTTACTTAACGCAAAAATAATTATGTTCGTTGATCTTTTCTTGGAATAGTTTAAAACATAAAGTAAACTACTTCTGGTGAGCACAATGAAACTCAGTACCAGAAGACATTATTTTAAAGAAAATATTCAATATTTTAGTACAATTGATAATAAGTAATGACCGAACAAAGAAATATAATGTGGATTTATAACTAGTGCCAATACTCACTTTATAACATAAGTAGTACTAATAGTAATTACCTATATCGCAGTTGAAAAGGCGATATAGGCAACACTGTCGGACTTTAGTACGTCTTTGATTTAACAAATTAACCGAATTAACAAATTAATCTTTGTTATACAAATTAACCGCAAAAGTGATATTCATTTGTACAAAATATACGCCGGACGCAGCAACCACTTAGTTTAGATGGAGTTTATAATGCTGGTGAAATAAAACTAATTTTTTTCATTCTTATTATTCATGTTATACATGAATACTTGGCTAAATTTGAAATTGAAGCCAGGCTGCACCCCTATATCTCTTTTCATAATTTAATATATTTATAGCTCCTTCAGGTGGACGCCATAGAGTAGGGAATCCGAAAAGACGTCACAACGATGGTGAGATGTATAATATATATATGTATTATTTTATTAAACATTATTTTCCTTTGTTTGCACCACTACATATGATAATGAACAGCCAAAACAAAACAAGATTAAATATAAACTCACCTCGGAGTACTATATTGTTTCGAGATCTTTCGCCTCTCACGGAGACATCATCAGGAATTAAAAGACACTAAACACATATATAACAAAAAACATTAAAACACTTATGGTCAACGACCACGTCAATTATTCCCTATATCATAAACCATTCCGCGCGCGGTTATTCGTCCGAATCACTTTGTTATATATGTGTTTAGTGTCTTTTAATTCCTGATGATGTCTCCGTGAGAGGCGAAAGATCTCGAAACAATATAGTACTCCGAGGTGAGTTTATATTTAATCTTGTTTTGTTTTGGCTGTTCATTATCATATATATATGTATATACATCCTACAACCCACTAACAATTCTGCGTCCTTTCAAAAAGCATGCATTTCGCACATCGCTTATTTGAAGAGTATATTCAACTTTGATGAGAGTGTATAGGGTATTTGTTACACTTACACCCTGAGTTTTGGTATTGGTTCCTTTCAAAAATCATGCATTTCGCACATCGCTTATTTGAAGAGTATATTCAACTTTGATGAGAGTATATAGGGTATTTGTTACACTTACACCCAGAGTTTTGGTATTGGTTTGTCGTAATATTAAAAATTGAGCATTTTTTTATTTAATTCACTGTGATATCAATTCAGACTCCTTTCGAACTGCAGTAATTTCGCGTCCGTACAAATTACCGACAGTTTCGCGTCCGGCATCGTTCCCGCTATCATGACTTATAGCCTGCAACAGTGTAAACGATGTTGCCATGTCGTACCGGCACCTGTACGGTATCTTTTGCCACTTCTACGTGTTGTACTGATTGTAGTTAGATATTCACTTCTCACCCTAGTACTTCTCCACACAAGACCATCGAATGAAAACAATTCGTTCTCGGACGGAATCCAATCCAGTCATCAAAATAATTATTATTTGTAGCCTATTATTTTGAAATGTATTTTAAATAGGTACTTATTTTAAATCAATGTAAAACCAGAATAATTAAACAAAGTATATGTTTTATTTGTTAAAGTTACTTAAAATATCTTAACTGTTACAAATACAGTCAAACCTCCTCATTTGAAATCCTCCCTAAATCGAATATAATTGTATGCTATCCCCTTAAAAATCCTCCTTAATATGAATTAAATTACCTCGCTATTCGAAAATTTTCGAGAGTTTCATGGTCATATATACTGTATAAATACATTTTTTGATACATTATTATTAAAATAATTACAAAATCTACAATTTACACATTGTACATGATTTATAATGAAACATGCGTTAAAATCACAACAATAAGGACATAGTAAGCGTAGTACAAAACTACAAACAGCTTATGAAAAAATTGAAAATGCAGTTAATTTTAAAGTTTGAAGAAACCAGACAGAAACACAAGCAATTGCACTTTTTACAAAACATTATTGTCACAAAACCTTACGACCAAATAAGAATATAGCAAGCGTAGTACAAAGCTACAATACACATCAGGAAAAATTTAAAATTCAGTTAATTTTTAAGTCAGAAGAAACCAGACGAAAGCAAAAAAAATTATTAGTTAAGCTAAAAATAGGTAATGCAGTCTTTCCTTCTTTGGTGTATGATTTTCGTACGAACTGGTTAAAAAATACCATAGCTGTAGGCCTATTCATTTACATTAAGCAATATTTTACTTCGTTAAAATTTCTAAAATTTTCGGTACCTAATTTATTTTTCATTTCCTGTAGGCTGACCTAACTTATCGTTTGTAGGTATGGTTGTACTGTTTACGCGTATCCCAATTTTATTTTACACGTTTTTATGTCGTTTTTTCAATAATTTGTCATATCGTTCTTATAAGTAGACTATTCTTTTGCTTTTGAGTACTAATAGAGCTTGTAATACCAACACATTTCCTTAATTCATCACAGTATTAAGTAAAAAATAAGAAATAATATAAATAAAAAACCCTGTTGTGAATGAAGTGGTAGTGTCATTTTCAGAGTGGAAAATATGTGCTTTTCAGAGGGCCCTGTATGCTGATAAGCGTACTTTTCCGTTCAGTGAGGAAGGCAATCGTAAACCACCTCACTTCTCGTTTTACTTAGTAAAACCTCTACAGGTTCAAACCAGCCTTTCGGCTGATGACCTAAACAACACGAGAAAACAATATTTGTAGAAAACTTTCCTCAATCAAATTGGTGGTGTATTAATAATTTTGACTTTTGTAATTTAATATTTTATGGAATTACATGAATATTTATTAAAACGTGCAATTTTTAAGTACATTTTTTGTTTCGATATTTTACCTCTGTAAATCGAAACCAGCCGGTTCCATCAGATTCGAATTAGGGAGTTTCGACTGTAATTACTACTATAATACGATCAATTAGTAGACAATGCAATTAAAATGTTTATTTAGTTGACAAAATTATGTAATTCTAAAGCGACATAATTTGTTCAATATTCAAATGGAGTACCATTCACCCATTGTCTTTTAGGTGTTCAAATGATTTCATCATTATCATCTGTAAGGATTAGGCTCAATGGCCTGTTCCATTATCCATCTCTTTTTAGGTCTTCCCAAGCCTCGTTTCTCTCTAGGTTTATATTTCCATGTTTCAGTGGCTGAATCAAAATGATTTTATAAATTTTAAAAAAGTGCGATGGCCAGTAAAATTTCTATAACCTTTGAAATGCAGTCCGGTCCAGCTGTAGTTTTTTTTTTATTCTTGTTCCTCAAGTAATGGTAATCTTTGATCTTCAACAAGGTATACATTACTTCTCGTATCCAGCTGTTTTGTACACGTTGAAGTTTATCCTTTAATAGGCCATTTCCAAGTTTATTTTTTGGCTAAACAACTTTCAGTCATAGTCTTCCAAACCCTGATATTTTCTCTGCGTTTTCTTTTAAACTATTCAGTGTTATAAAAGCTATGGTGGCCACTTTATGTTGATATCCTTTTGGTTTTTAGTACTTTATTTACATCGTCAACCAATCACCCAATCTGGGAATCATTATTACAAATAATGAAATAAATAAACCTTATTGTCACGTAAAATAATGTGCATTATTTATGACAAGTCAAAATGCTTGGGATAAGGAACTGGAAGGTTATATTGTTACACAGAAGACATAAAGGAGACAGACAAGGCATTCACTTGGAGAGGCCAAGAAAAACTATGTGAAACCTTGACCAAGACAGCCAAACAATATTCTAGAACCAATTGATTACAAACGAATTCTTAATCGTGTACAGTGTTCTTATTCATAATTGAACTTAATAGTTGTTCATTAAAAATGAGTTTTTTTGCTAACGATTAATTTCAATAAGCTTTTTCAGTATCGGGAAATTACAGTCTCTGTTGACCTACACTTTCGGAACCCGTAATGGACATTTGCGAGTGTACAGAATTTACTTAAAAAATCGACTAATCTACTAATCTACTCTCTTATCAATTTATTATCTTTTGTAAAAAAATTTCGCCGTTTTGTAAACATTTTCTCAATGTGGGTATCCTTTGATTTATTGATTTAAATTTACTCGCCCAAGTGACAAATAAAACGCATGTTCTGATTGTCAATGGCAACTATCTTTAATAAAATAATAGTACTGTAAGGGGTTGCACATAACGGGCAGGTGGAGTGTTAAATTATTTGCACTCAATTTGCTTGTTCCAGGACTAAAAAAAATTACTTCTGTTTTTTATCAGATGGTAAGCCAAACATATGCCTGAAGTATTTAAGAACAGAAGAGGTGAAAGTGTAAAATATAATTATCAGAGTTAACTCCTCTGAGAGTAATGAATTTCATTATGCAGCCAGACCCTGTGGTGAATAACGTGAGGTGTGTCATTTGCAGGGTGGAAAATAGGTGCTTTTCAGATGGCCTGGCATGCTGATAAGCATATTTTTCAACTCGGCGAGGAAGGCAATTGTAAACCACCTTGTTTTACTTAGCTAAACCTGTAGAAGTTCAAACCAGGACTGTAAAGTTGGCCCCTATACAAAAATTTCAAAAATTAACTTGTAAAATTGATCGGTCTACATTTTTACCGGTTTAATCCGGAAAATGTTTTGTTTGTTCCATCCAAATAAGTGAAAAAATGGTGGGAGGGGCTAACTTCACACTGGCCTTCCCCCCGCTCAACTTTTTAAATTTTTTTTGGACTTCATAGACAGACCTTCGCTTGTTTCGGATGGTCTCGGAAAATATTTTGTTAGTTCCTTTCAAGTAAGCGAGAATATCGAGAAGAACTGGGTGGTGCTAACTTTACACTAATCCCCCGTACTCAATATTTTAAAGTTTTTTTACATAGATTGACAGCCCTTCGTTTGTTCCGGATCATTTCGCGAAAATTTCGTTTTTCCCGTTCAAATATGCGAGAAAATCAAAGAAAACTTTGGAGCGGCAAGTATAAGCCCATGCATTCAATACTTTTTGGTTTTTACTTTAAATGATAGCTCTCATTTGTTCTGGATTGTTCTGTAAAATGTTTTGTTTGGTTTGCCGAAATCAGCGAAAAAATCGTGAAAAACTTAGGAATGGTACGCTAAGAAATTCTATTTAAACTTTATCGTTACCCCTATCGAGAGTCGTTCTACTGTTTCGGAACGTTCCATCAAAATTACTATTTTTAAGCTCACACTCGCGAGAAAATCGAGGTGAACTGAATAGTACAACCTTCACTTTAGGTGGCCCACTCATTAATATTTAAACTTTTTTGTCTAAATCGATGACCATTTGTTTTTCCAGGCATTTTTATAAAAAAATGTCGTTCGTTTAGATTATGTAGGCAAAAAAAAGGAAAAAACTTAATGGGTGTACTTTATTCTACCTTTAACAATTTTTTTCTGAAATCTGTAATCTCTGCCCAGAATTTTATAATTAAAGAAAATCGGTGCAGTATAAATATTAAAATATGCCTACTTGGTTCAAGTCTGTCTAGTAAAGTTTGCTGTTTCCCTAATTTCTTAGTTTAATTTTTTATCGCATTGTTTTTAAGCGAAAAACAAAGGTAATAATAATGTACTCTTAGTCCGTTTTTCATTTTTGATGTTTTAGAAAAAGTTTTTTTCTCTTTAATGTTTTATTTACTGTAAAACTGCTAAAACTAGTAATTGAGGCGACACTTAGTTACATGATATGAAATAGCATTATGGAAGTCCACGTAGAATCATTTTGCAGATAGAGTGGGCAAACAGAATATTGCGCATTCTTTTTTCACATCGTAAGCAGGAAATATTTGATTGACGGTTGCCAGGTGGTGTAATGTTAGAAAAAGCATGAAATAACATGTTAACAAATTACTAAACAAATTTTTGTTCTGTTTCATCCCTAATGGGTGTAGGTTGCAATTTGTTCAATTGAGAACAATAAACAACTCCATGACCCAATTATATGTATGACGTTTATATGAGCTGTAGTCTCGTACATACCCAGGCCGACCATTACTGAGAGAGTATGGTTAATTGACCCCCAATCATTAAAGTACATTGGTAACCACTGTCTAGTATTCAGATTCGTATAGAAGAACCAATTACACTATATACTAGGATTTAAACTAGGAACCTCCGTCTCCGAAAATCAGCTGTTCGAAAGTCGTCGCCGCCAGTCATTGTTTAGCTGACTTGCGGCGACGACTTTCCCTCTAGACCAACCCGTTGGTTACTAAACGAACGACGTAAACAAATTACTAAAGGATTTGTTCACGGAATCGTTGATAGTAGGTTTATGCCTAATTTGAAAAAAGAAACCAAAGGGGCGCGCAATGGACTCATTAATGGAAGGCGAAAGAACGGCGGAGAACAACTCTTCAAAATGGCCTTGTGTGTACAATGCGTTTAGAAAGCTATCTGCCAGCCATAACAATAATTTAATCCTGACAATACAATGCGCAGCACCGGTTTCCTTCCAGGATAGTTTGTCAACCCAAAAAAATCGTCTATCGGAAAAGAGATTTTTTTACTATCAAAAAATATTTAATTATTTTTAATTTAATTATATTACTTATATCAAATAATTTGCCGAATAATAATATAATTCGATCATTAATAAAAATTTGTTATTACTGTTTTAAACTTTTTTTCTTAACACAATACAATATTTATTTATAACTTGTTTTATCTATTTTCTTAACCGATGGACGCGAAATTGATAGCAGATGAGAAACTGACATCTCTGTGAGAATATACACAATATACGTATATTTTTACATAGGGGTGATGCTAGAGCGCTCTGGTAAGAAACGCTCCAAGGTGCGGTGTTTAAAATAGTTTCAAAACACCGCAATTTCGCATCCGGTACAAAAATGTATTTATTTTTTGTGTCTCTTTGGTTAACAATACAATTCTCAAAAAATAAATATAGTTGCCCGAAACTACTAGCTAAAAAAATTACGTCCGAAAACAATGTCACAATAAATTTTTATTTTTACGCTCAGACTCCAGATTGTTAGGAAAATGATAAAAATGTACCGACGCGAATATGATAGTAGAACATATATATATATATATATATATATATATATATATATATATATACACATATACACGTTTTCAGGCTCCCTGAACCCAAACACATATTTTTTGTAGCAATTAGTGTATGTGTGTATGTGTGTGTGTGTGTGTGCGTGTGCGCGCGCGTGAAAAAATATATTTAAGAACGGAATAGCGTGCAAAGTTGAAACTGAACTTAATTTTGGTAGATACCACTACCGCGAATGAACATTTTCATCATAATCAGTCAAACGAAAGTATTAATTTATCGTACAATTTTTCACTTTCTTGCGTTTTTCTTAAAACTAGCTCCTACATTTTTTTAAATCCTATTATTTATGCTACATTTTTTTATGCTCAATAAGGTAAGCGCCATATTTGTGAAATTTTTGGGGAAAATAGTAAAAAAAGTATTTTTCTTTAAGATTACAGCCTTAATATACTTTTAGAGCAAACACGTATGTAATGAATGTTGTAGAGAAATTAAAAACATACAACTTAGATTTCAACATATTTTTGTACAACGCCGTCAATTATTTACCGTCAGTTAGTGATTTTCTGTAGTTCTTTCATCAAAATCGGTAAAAGAAAATGGAATTTTTTAATATTGCGGCCTTTGTATGCATTTTACGATACAAGCATAGCGTATAGAAGAGTCTCTTCTATACGCTATGATACAAGTACCAATATAAAGTTATGGAGAATTAAAAACTCTACAACTTTTTGTCAAGCATTTTCTTCTGCGGAGCGTCAATTAGTAATTTCCTGAATTTTGTAAGTTGTACAGATATTGATTATCATTTTGTATTGTTTACTAAAGATTTTTGTAGATGATTCGTTTAATTTTTTACGTTAGTAAGAGAGGCCAGATTTTGGTTTTACTTGAAACAGTGCTATTTTCGTTAATGGGTGACTGAATTATTTCTCCAAGTAATAATACACTATTCTAATTGAAAATTTTCTTAGGATTTACAAATATTGGTAATAGGAGGAAGAACTGGCTTTGTTTGTACAATACTACAGTAGTTCTAAAATTCTATTTCAATGTTATAACTAAATTGTGTATATAGCAGTGACTGACTGAAATGTTTTATAAAATGTACTACGCTTATCGGCTAGGTTAGGCTAGATAGGTTTCAATATTAAAAGTTATTCCTTTCTTTCTCAGAAATCTACCTGATATATGAAAAGAGTGTACCATTCTTCATGTGGCAGGTAGACGATGGGTAAATAGGGTAGTTTTATTACCTTTTATTACACTACTGTCATAAATTACTCAAGCGTCGGTAATTTATCAAAAAGAGTTGTACAAACTTTTATGACCATCTACCTACTAAGTATCTCATTATTGGATTACCTTCCATTACGCTAACAAAGGATACCATTCTAACAGGATACCAATATATCCCAACTCAGAAATATTATGTGTAATACAAATGGTCTTTTATAGTAAAGGTAGGCCTGGCTTTTGTTGTCACTCGGTATAGTGAGAGTCGGGTTTAGATAGTTTGCCTCTTTGTGACACCTTTTATTCAATCCTAATTATTGTTTACAGTTGTTTAGATGTATTCAGAAGCCGTCAAAAGGATTTTGTATTTTATTATTATATCGAATATCTCTGTTTTTTCTCAAACTCTCCATTAGCTCACTTATTTAAGCGCCGGTTTGTTTACGATCGGGGTCAGTATTTGATTTATCTTCCACGAGTGTAAATTGCGTAGTGCATAACGGTTACGTTTGGAATAGGCTAGCATCCTGTGAATTAATCTCTATTGTTTAACGTCTATTTACTCTGTATCATTTTTGTAAGTAGTATTAAGTTAAATTAGTTAAGTTAATTACCGTATTAGTTAATTATAGCCTAATTAGTTTGTTATTTATTAAGTAATTTCATTGTAATATACTTGTAGGTTGTAGTCACTTATTTAATCGTAATTCTTAGTTTTAATAAATACTTGTAATTTTAAAATTTCGAGTGTTCATTATTTAATTTACCCAGATCCCAAAACGGACCTTAGAGATAAGTGTCACAATATAATTATATTTGTGCGAAGGACTGAATCATTAAAGCTACAAATATCAACAACGTTGAAAATTTTAGATGAAAAAAACACAGGCGAATACTTCGAGTTCCATGTCGTATTCCATGGACAGCACAAAGAAGGAATGAAGAATGGATGAAGTGCCAAGTAGTAACGAAGTATTTAAATTGAATTAAGTGTACTTGGGCCTGAAAATTAGCCCACTGAAAATTAAGGTGATGTTGGTCAGTAAAGTTCATCACAATCGATTTGATCGAACTATTAAAGATCATTTTATTGAGCTAGTTCAGAAATTTAAGTATTTAGAAAAATGAATCAAAACAGATCTGGAGCTGGCAGTGAATGAGCTCGTAATGAAATGGTGAGACTGAAGTTTCTTCAACATGGAGCATCTGCTCGTTAATAATACAATTTTCATTCCTGTTAGTAATGTGTTTGAAAATAGGTACAGTTACCCTGCTATGTAGCGAGGAAAATGAATGTTATGTTTTTATTACTAAATCATTACTTTATAACGATTTTTTATAAATAAACAAAACCCACCAACTGTGTATTATGTCCCAATTATACCTAAACGCACAACAATACACGGAAATAGGAATACCAGTACCAGAGTCATTCGTAGTAGACATACCAAATAAGCTATCCAATTACTTAAAATACATCGGTATTTATCCCATAATTAAACAGATAACTTGAAATCATTTATTAATAAAAAAACATATTAAATAGTTTTATTTTTATTGTAACTAGCCTATCACTATATTGTAATTTAATTACAATTTACTGCACTTTTAACTTGACCTAACAATCGTTTATAAAATTTATAAATTGACTTTTTAGTATATTTATAATTACATATTTATTTATATTCATCATCATCTGCTAAGGATTACGCTTAATGGCCTGTTCCGGCATCCATCTCGTTTTAGATCCTCCCAACCCTCGCTTCCCTCTAGGTTTATATTTCCGAGGTTTATATTTACTTCAGAGGAAGTCTGTGAGCTGGCATGCGAAGTAAATGGTTGGACCAGCTCTCTTATATAATACTCTTAACGTTTCCAACAGTGACTGAACATTTAACTCGGCGCGGATAGCTTCGTTACGTACTCTATTTAACCGGGTACAACCTTTGACTCCCCGCAAGAAATAAAAATTTATTTATGTTATTTATTTAACATAAATAATTGTATTTGGCTATAATTTAAATATATCATTTCGTATGTCATAGCATTTTATCGTATTTATTTTTTTAAATATGAATTATTTTTATTATTGTAATATTTTTATATGTTTTTAAAAATATACCCATGGAACTTGTAAAGTAAAACTCCCTCACATGAGCTTTGTTAGCTTAGACGGATTCTGAATTGAATTGAACTATTAACTATGGCTACGGGTTCATTATGTATTATGAAGATCAGTTGAAATATGGGCATCGAGAATTTCCCCTTTCGAAACACATTTTTTTTAACATTAACAAACAATATTTCAGTAAACACAGTTGAAGTTATGAGACCAATTTTTCCAAGAAACAGATTGTTTTACGTCTGACTGTTTTGCAATTTCTGGTAATGCAGACGGTGGAGGATGATGGTACATGAAAATGAGTGATGAAAAAACCGGGAATTGAACGCGGAACCACGGCGTAGAGCCCAGTTGCGCTAAACACTACGCCAACGGGCCGGCCGTAACAGAAAATTAAGGGAAAACCGAATATTATTTTAAAATATTGAGACGAAGAAGTTACATGCAAACGTGTCAAAAAATAGTGACAGATACAGAAGGAAAAAGAGCATATATTTCCCTCGGGAAGGACGAAATAAAATTCAGGAAAATAAAACGTGATGAAATTATTTATAACACGATCACCGTTAACAAAATTTGTAATAAAATGCCACAGGGGTTTTCAACTCAACTTTCAAAAAACGCATATTTCGTTCATCCAATAGTACATTACCGCTAAGCTACAGAATTCCCGTACTTGAATACAGCAGGTTTATTTTTATACGAAATATGAACTCCTAACAAGGATATACACAAATACCAGAGCCTGGAGCAGACAGTTACGACCTTTTCTTACCGCTTCTCTTTTCCACCTTCACGAAATTTTTGAACTTCCTAAATTTATTACCTAATTTTTTTGGCGTTTTATTATTAAATTTGGCACAAAGGTAAAATTTTGTGTAATTATATTCGTTTGTATTGAAAATATCAGAAAATATTATGATATAATCAGAAAATAATGTAATATAATATAATCAGAAAATTGTTGCAATTCAAATTGACAGGTTTTTCCAACAATGTAAATGGTTAGTTCATGAAAACACCTAAAGCTTTTCGTTCGATTATATTATATTATATATATTTGTACAAATTCGATAAAACATTTTGAACAATATTTCAAGAAATATAAATACTACTGTGATGTATTTGCCTGTAAAGTAAATGTAAGAGTAATGTACTTATTTTGAGTACTTGGTTTTGTTTATCGTCTGATGAAAGGTTACTTTTATACTTATGAACACTATCTCGACTAGATATCAAAAAGTCCTTGAGTCTCACTTAAATAATGCAATTCACTTCTGTTTCTCTAGATCTATGATTATTTAACTGTGTTGTTATTTAAACCATCAGCCAAAAACCTTTACAGGTTTTACTAAGTAAAATGAGGAACAAGGTGGTTTGCCATTCCCTTCCTCACGGAGTGAAAAAATATGCTTATCAGCTCTCCAAATAGCATCCATTTTCCACCCTGTTAATGACACCTTCACTTCATGCACCACAGGTACTGGCTGTATAATAAAATTCATCACTTTCAGATGAGACTACTCTGACTACTTAGATACACGAAAGAAAACCCCTGTCTTTAAACAAAACAATCGTTTGAATTGTTGTATGTAAAAACAATTACGATACTTCAAAATAAAGCTTGTTTTATTATTGGTTACAGGATATACATTAACATTTTCAAAAATTTATAGAGTTTTAAATATAACGAATTACGCAAACAATACGAGCAAACAATACTGTTTCAAATGCTCGTTACCTTATTGTTCAAATTCATTGTAGTAAAGACAATTTCTTTTAAAAGTACAAAATAATTACTAAAAAAAATAAAAGACCAAATATAATCTAATTTTCAGAACCAGAAGAGGATACGTGCTTAAATGTAATTTTCGTTTTCCTTGAAACATAAAACGAGACTATAAAATTCGTCTTTTTAATTTGGCTAACATGCCTAAACGATTAAACCGATTTAATGACGATAATAAAAAATAATAGACACTTTGGTAGGATTAATGGCAATTAGGATTATTTAATTACAATGGCCAGGAAATAATAACAAATCATTTAACACGAAATTCAAACGTGTTTTATTATTCT
This sequence comes from Catonia carolina, assembly GCA_035578175.1. NCBI lineage: Eukaryota > Metazoa > Arthropoda > Insecta > Hemiptera > Achilidae > Catonia > Catonia carolina. The sequence continues at coordinate 378,359,605 of JAQMRL010000001.1, forward strand.
GGTCGTAAAAAGTGAAATTAAAAATATGTGACGTAACAATCCATATAACGAATCACCTTCATTTTAATTAAGAACTTGCATTTACAATTTTAATTTTAGTGTTTAAGGATTATTTTAATCTAGTATTATACACAGTTTCTAAATTGGTTACGGCTTATTGCTGTAAAAGCGCAAAAACATATTTACAACCTGAGTAGAAACAACGCTACGTGGGTAAACAAAGTAAGTTTCAGCTTTGAACTGTCATTAGATATTTGTTTTCTGTTAGGCTACTATTTACAGAGCTGAAAAAGTTGTCCTTATTTCATGTTTTCCTTTTTTCAATCAAGTTTAAGTTCATCGACTGTAATGGTTGCAAACCATTTCAAAAATTATCTTTTAAAGAAATCAACCAAAGAAAATACTGTGACCGAAAACACCGGTGTTATCAACTTAATTAATTAAAATGGGAACATAACAATTATACAACTTCCAGTAATCAGTTCTTATAAGGACTCCGTCAAACGCCAGTCATTTAAAACACATACGTCAGGTGTATAAAGGATCCGGGAAACTCTTGTGGACATTTTTGGAATTTTTTTATAAAAATACTCTACACTATTTTAATTAATTCTTACATGGACAACACATAAATTTAAATTGATGTTATTGTTGAATCCGAAAAATTAATTTTTTACTTTGTGTTTAACCGATTGGGTTGGTTTAGAGGTAAAGTCATTGCCGCCTGACGTAAAGTCAGTTGTTTAATAGCTCATTTTTGGTACAAAGATTCCTGGTTCAAATCCTAGTAAAGGTATACTTTTATACGGATTATATACTAGACAGTGGTTACCGGTGTACTTTAATGGTTGGGGTTCAACAAACCATACACTCTCAGGAATAGTCGGCCTGAGTCTGTACAAAACTACATTTCGTTTACACGTCATATATATAATTATCATCTCATCGGGTCATGGGGTTGCTTATTTTTCTTAAATTTAACAGATTGCAAGTACACTTCTTATGGATTAAAATGAACTTTTTGTTTGTGGTGGATATTTAAAAAAAAATCCCTTTGACAATTTTTCCATAGTTAACATTGTCATTTTTATAGCAGTTGAAAGTATAAACGAATTCCTTACACAAACGGCGTTAATGTGCCAGTTAAATCTTTCTATATTTCTTACAGTTATATTATCTAAATTCGCAATCAAGTAACATACATAATTGAAGGAACTGTGTTGTATTAGTTTCAGAAAAGTCTGAGAAACATGTTTTTGAGGAACACGAAAAACCATATCAAGTGTTAAATTATTACGATACCAAATATTTTCAAAAATTAATTCATTTGGATTAATTAGGTATTTGTTTCTTAATATTTGCATTGTTCAAAAATATTAAAAATGTTTTAATTGATTTGAATTATTACAAATGTCAAAATTGGCAATAATTGTATACTTTAGTTCGGAAAAAATTCATATATTTTATATTTATATTTCTTACTGGAAAATTTTCCCTTCAACTTTCGTAAGATTAATAGATTTTTTAGGATGTGCCACGTATGCTTTTTCCTCACGTATCCATTTAATGTACACGTATTTCTAACGAATAAGTACAATGAATAAGCTCTTAATAATACCTTTTACAGTTAATTTTTGATACTATAATCATTATTTTTTTATAAAATTTTAATATACTACTAAAAATGTGATAGACATTATAATAACATTTAACAAAAACAAATGTTGATAACGTGTCAATCTTTCGGAATATAATTAGATATTAAATTTTAACATATTTCGAATTTTTGTTTAAACATGTTTTAAATATTTTTTAACATAATTTAAAATTATGATAAGAATAGAAGGATAGAATATTTTATCTACCCAAAATTGACAACTTTGCAACTAAATGGGATACTTGACATGAACTTTTCATTTTCTAAAATAATTAGTTAGATGTTACGTATATAAAAAAAATTCGTTATATTCTTAAATTATTCTGTTTATTTAAAATAACTTACTTTATTTTTCTTTCTTGTAGATAGTTCGAAAAACTTTTCGCGTAAGTTCAAGTTCGGTTGGGCACAACTGTATTGAGTTACAAACACTACGAAGTGAAGCATGCAACTGAAACTGAAGCGCCAAGAAGCAGCGCTATTTTGTTAGGGGTAAAACAACCGCGGCGTCGTTGAAGAGCGCTTGTCCATACCCCACTCTATTCGCTGACCCGTGTTATGAAAACAGACCCTTCGTAGTACTAAAATCTGAACTTCCACACTATCCGGCTTACCGTAACATAACTGTTATAATATACTTAATAGAAACTGATTTTTTTTATAACAAAAATAATTATATCAAAGCTTAATTTTTTTTTACAGTAAGTTACCGAATTCGAAAAATATTATATTAATATATAAAATAATGTAAAGTGTCTCATAACATATTTTATTTGGTCTTTTACCAATCTGCAACCTTTTAACAGCATATAGGCCTGTATACAATATACTGGTATTACAGGCAGGTAGAGTATTAAATTATTTGTACTCGATCTGCTAGTTGCAGGGCTACATAAAATAGTTATATTGCTAATCACACACGCAGCAGAAGATGGATACCATAGAGGGAGGATCTGGAGACCAAGTTTGGGCCGCCAATTTCTCCAGATAATCTCAGTGATTTTATGATTGCAAAAGAAGAAAGCTGGAAGGCCATTGAGGAGTTCATCCAGAAGGTGATAAAGATCAGAGAATCCCAGCTGCGTTAGTCCCAAAATAAATCACTCCAAAAGAGGGAAAATAGAAATCACTCAAAAGAAGAGAAATTATCCAGCTAATAAAGAACCTCCGGCTTGTTGTGAAGTTATCCCTAACAGTGATCCCGCAGTAAGCCGGGATAGGACAGAAAGAACTGAGAGGTTTTGGCGGATAGTTGCCTTCGGCAGAGCTCCGCATACCTCACGTAAAGATCTACCTGAGTACCGGTAAATTCCTTTTCCTCTCGTAAAAAGAATCACATACTTAGCCGATTTACATAGTTGAAGCATTTAACAGAACAGAAGAATTAATTAGAACGGAAGAGGTAAAAGTGTAAAATACACTAGTCTGAGTTATCTCCATTGTGATTAATGAATTTCATTATACAACCAGACCTTTGGTGAATTAAGTGAAGGTGTCATTTGCAGGGTGGAACGTAGATTATGTTTAGAAGGCATGACATGGTGATAAGCATACTCTTTCAACTCAGTAAGGAAGGCAATAGTAAACCACCTCACTCCTCGTTTTACTTAGTAAAGCCTCTAGAGGTTTAAACCAGCCTTTCGGCTGATGACCTAAACAACAAATTACGAGTATTACTGTTAAACTATTAATGAATTACAAATTAAACTAGGCCTACTTACTGTCTTCTTTCTATTCCACATGTTGACTGCACAAGTTTTAGCTGTCAACTAATTTACTGAGCAATAATATTGCATCGTAGTTGACCAATTAATACTATTGCACAAAATAATACGCAGTATATTGACTTAAATATTGATCGTCTAGGGGCCGCTTTAATTGTTCTATTATGTAAAGTATTTTCTAAGTTTTAAATATTATATGCAAACTTGGTATAAACAAAAGTTATTGTTGTCTTACAAGATTTAACTGTAGGTAACAGATAAATCACTTTTTAATACAACTTAGGATTATTATTAAATTCAAACATAAACATTCATACTAAATTAACTTTATTCTAATTAATTTAAAAGATTTATTTTTTCATATTTTAGTTTTATTTTCTAAAGCTAAGTTATTTATTTAATAATAGTTAACGTAAACAAGGAAAAGGATTAGGTACAACTAACTATGTTTTCTTAATAATCTTAAGAACAGTTTTGTAATGAACAGGATTTAAATTTACTTAAAGTTTTATTCTTACTCTAATATTATTTTGTGACAACAAGATAAGCTGTTCGTAACTTTATATTATGGGAAATCCGTCAGGAAAACAAACAGAAACGTACGGATTACTGAAACATTCTGTGAATATTATTTCTTAATTATCTTTATCATCAGGAAAACCTCATAAGCCAATTTCTGAATAGAAACAATTTAAACAGCCAACCACTATTATCACAAATCTGTATTCCTATGTAGAATATTCTATTACAGTAGACTGACCTTTCACTTAACTATAGCCCTATAATTAAGTTCCAACCAAGACTTAATTAAATACATAAAAATGCTTTATTTGTGTATTTACGTTTTCCCTGCTACCACAAATTCAGTGACCGCAGATGTTGGAATGAAATACCGTACGTGTAATTTCCAGAGTTGTGTTCCATAAATTTAATTAATCTCAACGTTTAAATAATTCATTTATGTTCCTTTTTTACTTTCTCTTGCCTATATAAATGTTTAAGAAGGAAAGTATTGTTTTCATGTCGATTTGTTGAAATCGAGTTTTCACCGGATCTACACGTTTTCAGACCCCTGAACCCAAAAAAACATGTTTTAAGGGATTGGTCTGTGTGCGTGTGTGTGTGTGTGTGCGCGCGCGTGCGCGCGCGTGTGTGTGTGTGAACAGAATATTTCAAAAACGGAACATCGTACGAACTTTAAATTTAAGTTAGATACTACTAACAAAAATTCATAAAAACAACTTCCAGTAATCCCGACGCAAAAATTTTCATCAAAATCGGTCAACCGGAAGGAGTAGTGTATTCGTGTCTATTTTCACGTTTTTGCTATTTTTTCAAAAACGGATCCTACAATTTTTTAAAAAATCGCCTCATTTACTAAACTTATTACGGTTTACAAGATAGGGTAGGCGTCATGTCTGCTGAAATTTTTGGTGAGGCTGTTTCTCGTAAAAAAAAAATTTTTTATGATTGCGGCTATAATATACGAGTACATTTCAACGCAAAAATGTAGGTACCTGTGTCATAAATGTTGTAGAGAATTTACGTTTCTACAATTTTATTTCCAACATTTTTTTGTATAAGCCGATCTTTTTGTATTTTTTTGTTAAAGGAGTATTTTTTTGTTTAGCGGTAATTAGCGATTTTTTTGTATTTTTTCTCACGAAAACTTGTAAAAAATCGATTTTTTTAAGATTTCAGTTTTAGTATGCATTTTACGACAGAAGTGTATATAATTAAATTTATAGGAAATTAAAAGATCTACAACTTTTATTTGTAGCATTTTTTCTACAGAGCCTAATTTAGCGTGAAAGAGTGGTTTTCCGTATTTTTAAGCCTAACTGAGGTTGATTTCCATTTTGCATCTTTCACTCATAATTAAAATTAAATTATGTTTATTGAGGTTAGTTTTTTTGTATATTTCCCATGTTTTATTACTAATGTTAGGTTATATTATTTGCAATGGCGAGTGAAAGTTGTGTGTGTGTGTTCACACCAGATTTTTTTTTTTGTTGAATTTAGATCATGCCTACGTACTTCGTTGTTACAGGTATGTAGATATGAAACGACTTGGGCAAGATAAAACAACTTGGAGAACTGCATCAAACCAGTCGAGAGACTGATGACAAAAAAGGAGTGTATTTAGTTATTTTCAATTCAATATTACATTTTGTTTTAAAATATAAAAAATTACTTTTTTTTGTAAAAATATAATGTTTATATAGGCCTACTCTTAACTAATTAAATAGTGAGATGAACACAGAATAATGCAATACCGTAAAAATATATATATATATACAGTAGTGCGAGTAAAATTGCAATACCATAATATCATAATTAAACACATCTGATGTGTTGTAAAGATTTAGTTAGTGTATTTAATGTTGTTTAATAAAATCTTGTTTAACAATATTAATAATGAGTATTTTTAGCCTGTGCATTATTTTAAGTAATACATATTTTTCATACTTTATTACATAAAATAGAATTGAACATTAATTTTACAAAAATATATATGGCTAAGATATTAAGGAGATGAAACATAGCTATTCACATAAGATAGGTATATTCACTTGGTTATCGTACAGACTGCACCAGTTCTATGATGGACCGTTTTTACAACGCACAGCGAGCGATCCATTAGTTAATATACATCGATGGGCTACACAGAGTATCATAGGATACGAGGGACTTCTATTAATGACTGAAATCGTAATTGGAAGTCTTTCTATCGTCCGATTATAACAATTCCTGGATGGCTTACATTAACAGCCAACGTTAAAAATTACAATTTTTATAGATTCCTAGTAAATAATATTGGATTTTAAATCAGGAATGCGATTGAGTCATGTTGTTGTATTTAACACTATAGCATACGCTGTGTAGCAGTCAATATTGTGAGCTAAATTATTTAGAAACAGCTGATTGATAGCTAATAGCAGAATAGCGTTAACAGTCGTTATCCGTCAGAATATAATAATACAAATAGTATAAATTTTCAAAATTATAAGTAGTAAAGAAATGTTATAGCAATTTTTATAAATTATTATTTATTAAGGAAAATTCATACTTTAAAAGTTCTATTAAGGTTTTCTCCTTCCCACAATGAAGGATTAGGCTTCCGTCTGTTCTGACTCACAATAGCGATTAACTACTAAATTTTTGCTATATTTTGCTGGGCCTCCCAACATCTCTCTTTCCCACCAGTCTGTATTAAAAACACTGAAGGGGATCTTATAGAATGTATATTTTAATGAAATAAATGTGATACCTAACGCAAAATTGAAGATCAAAAATAATTTAATGCAATATAAACGTACAAAAATTGAAAATTGACAAAGAAAAAATGTGTTACAAATTATAAATGTTTGTTTTTATTTATTGATGACACTGTTTTATAAAATTAAGTATTTTATTAAGATACATAAATATTTATTGCAATATTAAATTGTAACCCCTCCTTGCCCATGAACATAAATTCTATGTTCACCGCAAGTTTGGCGAAGTGATACAATAATATAGGAAGCGTAAGGTTGCTGCTGTATGAAATAAAATAACAAATTTGTAAAAATAACATTATCAGATATAATTAATAAGTATTTTTTTTTAAATTTACTTAGAGATGTCAATAATTATTTTCCAAAAAAATTAATATATATATATATATATAGATATATATATATATATATATTGTTTAATGTTACAATAAAATATTAAACTGAAAGTAAATAAAATACTGTAAATTTTAAATTACAAAGTTTTTTAGCTAACGTTAGCGAGATGTTAAGTAAAAAATTTAAAGGCTGCCTTTTTACTAAAAAAATTAAAAGGTAATTAAATTTATAAAATCAGGAGTCAAAAAAAAAATTAAATAACTCCTTTTGTTTTTCTAACAAAGTAATAGTTATAGTTATAACCATAGGATAAGTGAAAATTACTTAAGAAATTAGTACAGTATTTGATTGCGCTTAAATTTTGCAAGACTTAAACAAAAATTTATATTTTAATAAAGATAAATTTATTACACTGATGTTAACACCGTACAAAATACATTTTTCTTAAATCTCGAATGTTAACAATAATATTAATAAATTTAAAAAAGGTTCGACTGAATTGTGACAACTTAAAAAAAGGTTAGTTTGTTAAATTTAAAAAAATATATATAATTTCTATAATTTATTTTAAAAAAAAAACAAAATCTGTAGTCCAGGCAAACTTAGATTCCAATAATTATTGTGCGGTGAAAATTTAAGTTTTGAAGAATATGTTGGTGATTGGTTGAACGATTGGTTAGGCACGAACTAGTATAAAATATGCGTTTCAGATTGAAATTCGTTTCGAAAATAGCCTATTTTAACATAGATGTAAAAAAATATAAAACAAAACATACCACGAATATTCCATAATGAGTTAAAAGGATGTTATATCACCATATTTTCCTTGGACGATTATCTTTTTGCAGAAACATTTCTGGAATTTTCTTCACCATGCCATAGGTGGGAGAGTAGTTGGTACAGCAGTTCGACAGGAAAAATTTGGCTGGTACAAGATCTCAAGTGGTCGTTTTCAAGCCCTGGACGCACATTCCGGGTGTTCGTTTAGATTATTTGCCTTAGGTATTTACAATTCATGTCTCCCTAAAAGGTCACTCCAAACCGTAACTGGAACCCTGGATTTTAAACAAAATCCAATTTGCATTAAAATAAAGTAAAATAACACAACAAAATCGCAGATTTCGTTGGATGAAAATTAATACAAAAGCAGAATTTACATAGAATTAAATCAGATTTAACAAGAATACACTCGAAAGAGTGATGAATAAAATTTAACTGGTAATCGAACCAAGAATTCTTTACAAGATGGATAACAATACAATTACGTAGTAAATTACATAGTCATTAGTAATTACAGCTTTTATAGTAATCATAAAATATAAGGATTAAAACAATTCACATTTTTAATTCATTTAATAACAATAATAAAATATAAGATTATTTTTCTTTTTTTTAACAAACTTTTTCAACAAGGAAAGTAGTAAAGAAAACGTGCAAACGCAAGATGTTTGCACCCAAAATTACAAAATTAATTACATATCTCAATAAAGAACTCCCAGCATTCGGTTAACCAAAAATAAACAAGGAAGTATGCTTACCATTAAAAATGGGCAGAAGAAAAAACTGAAATCATTTAAAAACCCGTAAAAACTAAAACGTAATTACGGATTACATTGCAAAATACGACCAAACTGATCTGCCATTAACTACACACACACAAACAGAGGGCAAACAGCTGACGGGACCGGTGGTCACGAGACGAAAACAACAACCAATCAACGCCCAGTACGTCGAACTTACACCGAGTTCACAAAACAAACGACAGAGCGCAGAAGCTTACAGTGATATTAGTAGTAGCGGCAAAGTAAAATAAAATATGAAAGACAAATTGTAAGGTATAGCATGAAACCCCTTTTGTTCGGGTGAATTTAAAAAATGACCACAAAACAAAATTGGCAATGGGGGAAACAAAAAAACTCCAACAGGAGGGACTGCAGTGGTGTGATTTTAAATAAACAAGAAAAAAATAAATTATCAAGAATATTTTAATAAAATTTAAATAATTAATTAACAAAATTGGGATAACCAACTAATTCTTAATTTTGCAAAAGGCCAGATTAGCGCACAAATGATTTTAATGATAATAACCATCTAAATCTAAAAAAAAACAAAATTACTAAAAAAATATAGTTATAATATATATATATATATATATATATATATATATATATATATATATATATATATATATATATATATGTAATAGTGCATACAATTTACTGGATCCAGATTAAAAAAATTTATAAAAAGGTAGATTATAAATAATAATATAATTACCGAAAAATGTTAATAATTAAAATTTTCAATAAGAATAGGCCTTTTTACATAATAGTTGTTTAAGTAGAACAATACATATTTTAATAAGGAATCGTAAATTGATTCGTTTTAAAGAAAGATAAATTAGATACAAATGAAATTAATTATTTTATCTATAAGAATTAGATTTTTAGTATACCCCTTTTTATATAAAGCCATTTTAAAAAAAATTTATTAAATACAGATCAAAATTAAAGTGATTTGATTTTTTTATAGAGATATATTAAAAAATTTAAGTAGAAAAGATTTTTTTTTTTTTTTTTTTTTTTTAAATTACAAATAAAAAAACTGGTTAACTCCGCACTGCAACATGTTTGCCAGCATACTTAAGCGGTAACGTCCGACAAACATTTTATCATATAAAACGAGGTAATAAATGAAAATTTATATTAAAAAAATTTATGTTGCGGAGGCTTCAAGACTAATTGTAGGAAAGACAAAATGTAATGCCGTCAGCAAATTTTCGGATGGCGAAATGCATTTCGGCGTCGGGTGCCACTTGCCCCAAACAAAAATTAATAATTCTTGAGCAATTTTGCCTTGGTTAGGACATGAATAAGCTTCATCCAAAATTAGTTTTTATTGAGTCCCAAATTAGGTAAAACCAGCCCCACACTGGGTAAAATCAGCCCAACACCGGGTCCCTGCAAAGAGCAGAAAAACCACGACTTAGTAAGGTAAAGGGGCAACCCCAAAAACACCAAAAAGGTAGCTAAAAGCCCAGAGACGCAGAAGATCGTGAAAAGAAATTTATAAAAGATTTAAGAAAATTTAAAATACCCAAAGGGTTTACAAAATTCACAAAATTTTAAATTAAGCATTTTCGGCTTCAATGGGATTTTAACTACAAAAAAAAAGGAGACAGACTTACCGTAACACGGAAAGCAAAAAGGTCATAAAAGCGGCAGCATAACAGCACCCCGAAAAGACTAAAAAAACACATGAACGGCACAAAGACAAAACGCGTCCGTCGTCATGACCTATTGCAGCAAGAAGGGCGAGGCACGCAAAATTTACCAAAAAGGAAAACTCGGGCCTGACGTCACGGGCCCCCTCCAACAAGGGAAACATGAAAGAAAAACAAGTTACGGCAGAAAAATCAGATGACAGCGAACGGTAAGCAAAGCCTAAAATACCAAATCAATTAAGAGATAACTAATTAAACAATTAATAGCAGATAACGAAAATTAATAATATTAGAACAATGTAAGGAAATTAATTTAAAAATTAAAATTTGTAACATTGAAAAATAAATGTTACAGGCTCCCCCCGCCAAGGACAAACAAAACCTGAAAACAGGCTTTGTTTGGCCAAGCCAAGGGGAACGAGTACGATGACTTGCAACCCAAAGCGACAACATCAAAACGACGACCACACAAAACAATCGACAATATTCGAAAAAAAAAAATTTGGGTGTGCCAGTACCACCGCCTCCCCACTACTATCCATCCAGCTAAGGAAAGAAGCATGGAGACCCGGAAGCACTAACAACCCTCGAGAGCAGGCATCGAAATGTCCGCCCAACAAAGGAAAGACACTCCGAAGCCTCCCTCCGAGAAGCAGTATCGGAAATACCCACCCAACTAAGGAAAGATACCCCGACACCCCTCTCCGAGAAGCAGTGCTCAAGGAAGCCGTCCAACAAAGGAAAGCACCTCAAGCACTCCTCTCCACAACGCAACAGTGGTACCGGAAGCTGTCGCCCATACAACAACCCCGATACCACATAATAGCAAGTCAAAATCGAGAAGGCCCCAAAACCAGAAAAAAAATATAAGTAGTCAACGACAAACAAAAGGCACAAAGGCACAGAGACGCCGAAGCGTAGCAGGGTTCGAGGACAGAACCTCGAAACACCTGAAAGTGGGATGCACAAGGCAATAGGCCCACAACACCGGGAGAAGTTAAGGACGCCTCCCTAACTCGTCCAAAAAAACCAACAAGGGTAAAGGGTAAAGGGGATACAAGGGTAAACAGGGGATTAGGTGTCGGGAAACGCGGACAACCTAAGGGAAAAAAACAAACACCCACAAAGGGTAACCAACACAAGGGTTAAGGGGATAAGGCGAGGGTAAGGTTTCGGGAAAGGGGCAGGGGAAAAGAAAAATCGGGAATCGAAAGGGTGATCAACAAACAACTTTCACCAAGACCAAAAAGGTCAACCACAACACGGCACAACCGCCAGACCAGAAGTGGTGAAACAAACCAAAGGTAGCTCGTGCAACATCTGAAGAAAACAGCTGACTGAGGCCAAGAAAACCAAAATTCAAACAGCAAGGCCAAACAGATGAAAACAGGTACCAGGTGGACGAAGAAGGACAAAAGGGGAAAAAGGGGGGGGGGTCACAAAGGACTAACAGGGGGAAGGACTTGGTCGACCTCATACTGGCCACCAAAAAAAAGGGAATAAAAAAACAAAAATTCGCACGCAGCGAAAACCACAACAACGCCACCGGACCACAAGCAAAGCAAACAACAGACAGCTGAAAGAAAACAAAGAAAATACAAACGCAACAGGATTCAAACAAGATGACACACGAACACCAACTAACAGTACGACAAACGAACAACAACACCAATCTTCCGCATCAGACTTGGTGTGAGTCGAAAACAACTAGAAAAAAGGAAAAGGAAAACACACATCGTCGCAACACAGGGGCAAGTCAAACTCAGGCATTTCAAAAAAACAGCAAGTCAAAAGAACCACTAAACCATTAGAAGCAAAGAAAAAATTTGGCAACACCAGAAAACAGCAATACAAAAGCCGATACGAAAAGCAGGAGAATTAAAAAAAAATTCCCAAAAGAAAACGAGAGAACACCACCTTTTTTTTTTTTTTTTAAATTCAAAAAACAGAGGTAAGCCAGTGCAGCCGAAAACGGTACAATATAATTATAAAAAAAATATTTTAATGCCACACCACAGCAGTATAAATCAAACAAGTTAAGACAAAAGTTAACAAAACAAGAACAAGCCAACAGAAACTGCGCCAACAAGACAAAACAGGATCTGCCAGGAAAACAGCAAGATCCCAAAAGAACCGCACAGATCTGCGACTAATAGGCACAAAAATGCCTGAAAACAAAACATTGATGTTACGGGCCCCACATGCCGCCAAAACATCAATATTTGAACAACAAACGCCTCGAACCAAGGACTGTCACGAACAGGACAGTTCTGAACCGCTGTGCCAACTCAGCGTCCAAAATCAACCGCGCGGCTGCTACCAATTTCTGTTACCCCTTTTGTTCGGGTGAATTTAAAAAATGACCACAAAACAAAATTGGCAATGGGGGAAACAAAAAAACTCCAACAGGAGGGACTGCAGTGGTGTGATTTTAAATAAACAAGAAAAAAATAAATTATCAAGAATATTTTAATAAAATTTAAATAATTAATTAACAAACTTGGGATAACCAACTAATTCTTAATTTTGCAAAAGGCCAGATTAGCGCACAAATGATTTTAATGATAATAACCATCTAAATCTAAAAAAAACAAAATTACTAAAAAAATATAGTTATAATATATATATATATATGTAATAGTGCATACAATTTACTGGATCCAGATTAAAAAAATTTATAAAAAGGTAGATTATAAATAATAATATAATTACCGAAAAATGTTAATAATTAAAATTTTCAATAAGAATAGGCCTTTTTACATAATAGTTGTTTAAGTAGAACAATACATATTTTAATAAGGAATCGTAAATTGATTCGTTTTAAAGAAAGATAAATTAGATACAAATGAAATTAATTATTTTATCTATAAGAATTAGATTTTTAGTATACCCCTTTTTATATAAAGCCATTTTAAAAAAAAATTATTAAATACAGATCAAAATTAAAGTGATTTGATTTTTTTATAGAGATATATTAAAAAATTTAAGTAGAAAAGATTTTTTTTTTTATTTTTTTTTTTTTTAAATTACAAATAAAAAAACTGGTTAACTCCGCACTGCAACATGTTTGCCAGCATACTTAAGCGGTAACGTCCGACAAACATTTTATCATATAAAACGAGGTAATAAATGAAAATTTATATTAAAAAAATTTATGTTGCGGAGGCTTCAAGACTAATTGTAGGAAAGACGAAATGTAATGCCGTCAGCAAATTTTCGGATGGCGAAATGCATTTCGGCGTCGGGTGCCACTTGCCCCAAACAAAAATTAATAATTCTTGAGCAATTTTGCCTTGGTTAGGACATGAATAAGCTTCATCCAAAATTAGTTTTTATTGAGTCCCAAATTAGGTAAAACCAGCCCCACACTGGGTAAAATCAGCCCAACACCGGGTCCCTGCAAAGAGCAGAAAAACCACGACTTAGTAAGGTAAAGGGGCAACCCCAAAAACACCAAAAAGGTAGCTAAAAGCCCAGAGACGCAGAAGATCGTGAAAAGAAATTTATAAAAGATTTAAGAAAATTTAAAATACCCAAAGGGTTTACAAAATTCACAAAATTTTAAATTAAGCATTTTCGGCTTCAATGGGATTTTAACTACAAAAAAAAAAGGAGACAGACTTACCGTAACACGGGAAAGCAAAAAGGTCATAAAAGCGGCAGCATAACAGCACCCCGAAAAGACTAAAAAAACACATGAACGGCACAAAGACAAAACGCGTCCGTTGTCATGACCTATTGCAGCAAGAAGGGCGAGGCACGCAAAATTTACCAAAAAGGAAAACTCGGGCCTGACGTCACGGGCCCCCTCCAACAAGGGAAACATGAAAGAAAAACAAGTTACGGCAGAAAAATCAGATGACAGCGAACGGTAAGCAAAGCCTAAAATACCAAATCAATTAAGAGATAACTAATTAAACAATTAATAGCAGATAACGAAAATTAATAATATTAGAACAATGTAAGGAAATTAATTTAAAAATTAAAATTTGCAACATTGAAAAATAAATGTTACAAGCATATAGACGTTACAAAATCAAATGTTAACATATAGGCCTATTCTAGCTACGAGGTCAAAAATTAAATATTTTATAATTACGATTTGAATTGACCTAGTTGTCTTCCTCTTGCTGCTATAACCTGATTTTCGTAAGGAGAGCTCTGGGCAATATGTGCGTCTGCATTAGTATAGTCTTTTATGTACTGCAATAGTGCAGCGTATGTAATCAACAATGGAACAACATCCCAACAAAATACTATGGGTGTTGTCAATTTTCAACAACACTGACTGTACATCTAACTGTAGATCGAAGGGGTATGCAGGGTCCAAGTCAAGTATGCGCATTCGTAGCCCAGTGCTCACAACAATTGGCTTGTCCTTTAGTTCATCCATTGACCGGGATGAAATGGGGCGTCGAATCATTTTTGCAGTTAGTTTTAAAGACATCCATAAATTTTATTTGAATCTTTTCTTCAAATTTTTAAAATATCAAATTCATTTTAATTTGTTCCATGTATAATTATATTATTGATGTTTTACTATTTTTCTTTAATTATTTCCTTACTTTCTCAAGTTATCAAATTATTTAATATAAATTATACTACCTTTTGTTTTCTTGCTTAAATTTGAAGTATTTGGTTTCTGGAATTAGTTTCTTTGAATATTTTATTTTCTTCTTATAATCCATCTTGATATATTTAATTATTTTTAAAAAAATTTAAATTATAAATTGTTTAATTTTGATTATTATTAATGATTATTTTTAAATTACTTCTTTAATTGACAACAAATGGTTAAATGAATTGGATCATCGATCAACGACGTACTGGAATATAGACTGTTATTGGACAATCGTTCCCTCAGGCATTCAGCTACTTGCTCCCTCCATCGATTGTGATATTCTGCAATCTTCCCATTCAGGTTTTAATCATCCAGTTCCGTTCTTACGTCCTCATATCTTAGTTGGTTTCTATGACTGCAACTCTTTCCTTTGTTCTTCGCAGGAATCGCATCTCTACCATCTGTAATCTACTCTACTGTGGTCTGGTACTATCCACAACTCATTTCCATAGAGTAGGACTAGGGCTGCCATCACCTTGCAAAAATCTCACTTGCGAAAAGAAACCCATCTTTGCTGATTTTCCTGCCTAGGGTTCAACTAATATTGCCGCAAATGGTTGGAATTCGTCAACTTTCTTCTCTATGTTCATACCTTGATTAAATCCAATGTCACAATCTAAATAATTGTATTGTGATACTTGCTCAAGCACCACATCATCTACCACAATTTTAGACCTGGTATGATATTTACCAGTAAATAATCTTTACTTTCGGCTTTTTTACGTAAACATTGAAATAATAATTGTTACATAACTCATTTGAAACATAAACCGATCTTTGAAGCGCATCCTTACTTTCTTACACAATTCACAAAAATCATCGTAAGAAGTTTGTTTTAAAATGACGCCTTTGTGTTTAAGAAAAATTGGAGTTAGTGTTGAGACAATAAGGCATAAGGTATGTCCACACTCGTGCAATTCCTTTTTCAACTTGCGATTCAACTTGTAATGTCGCATGCTACATCGCACGTGCTTAGAGGCATACCACCTTCCCGCACTCGTTTGATGAGCTTTATCTCAAAAAACAAAACTATAACGAATATTTTTGAACAATACACTAAATTAAAACCTGTTCTTTCGTGCATTGATTGATTTGATTTAGATTGTTTTATTAAGAAAGTAATTGGAGGTAACTCCAGCAGTTTAGTAAAAAGTACTCAGTTTTTAGCCGGTTTTCCGTTAATGGGGTTTTTAAACGTCCGTTACTCCGTCTAGGCTTTCCGTTAAAATTGGCGATTAAGTATAGTATTCAGATGAACTAATGTCCCTTAGCCGTGGGAGTGAGAGAATGCATAACGGTCTCACTTACACAAGCCAAACGCGCCGTTCCAATAACATTGTCTTTGATTTTACTCATTGTTGTGAGCAAGCGTTTATGCATGCAGTAAACTAACTAGCATGATAACGACTATAGTATGTTTTCAGATTTGGATTATAAATGTAAAGACCTTTGAGCGCATGCGTAGTTATGCCACATATCTCCCTCTCACTCGCTCGGCTATGGGACATTAGTTCGTCTGATACCTATACGTTGAAGATCAGAGAATTTTTTATAATATGAATATTTTAAAAGTTAAATCCATGGTCCACTTAATTATGCTGGCCATTTTTTTTAAATTGCTTTTTTGGCTCCACGTAAAGGTAGAGAAATGATTTTTGGACAGAACCATGCATTTTCACAACAGTATTATGTCAAGCAAAGCGTTAATTTTTTCATAAAAACATCGTAAAAAAATTCAAAATGAGCTACAGAATGAGTTTCAGCAGGAAAAACACAACAGTTTGTTTTTCTAAAAGTTTATACTCGGAGCGGATACCGCTATAGAGCTCAGTTTTCTCTCAAGAAGTTTAGAGGCTAATAGAAATTTTTCTATTAACACTACATATCTATTTCTAATTACAAATGCAAAATACGAAACATGACACAATACTGCTAATGCATGGTTCAGTCCAAAAATCATTTCCCTATCTTTACGTGAAGCCAAAATACACTTTAAAAAAAACAATGGCCGGCATTTTAGAATGGAACATCAGACTTCTATTTTAAAATGTTCAAACAGATTAAACTCTGATCTTCAACGTTCTTAAACGCCGTTCTTTTATGAAAAGCCTGGGCTCCGTCCAGGCTATTCATAAGTAGCATGCGACATCGAATGTTACATTGCACGAGTGTGGACATAGCTATACGGTTGAGACCGTATGGCACGATTTTCGAATATAGACTGGGGCGAGCTCTAAGTGACTGCACGGATCATAGATAAAGTCACTTCTAAAGGGCTATTCAAAAACAACAAATTCTTCAGCCTAAACATAATAGTTCGTATTCAATACATTAATAATAGTCGTAGTAGATAAAATAAATTTACCTGTATTTTATATATTTGATTATACCGAGTGAGATAACTCAAATAGTTCTTCATAAATGACATTTCATTCTCACAATAATTATAATCAATATCACAATTTGAAGATCTTGAATAATTTTTTTTTATTAATTGATCATAGAAATCCTTAATGAGGCCATCCAGACCGCTTCTTAGCAGTCAACACCTGAAGAAAAAGCTACGACCAAGTACTTGGATTATCCTACA
This sequence comes from Catonia carolina, assembly GCA_035578175.1. Classification (NCBI taxonomy): domain Eukaryota; kingdom Metazoa; phylum Arthropoda; class Insecta; order Hemiptera; family Achilidae; genus Catonia; species Catonia carolina. The sequence goes on from JAQMRL010000001.1 coordinate 378,377,034, forward strand.
GCGATTAAGGAGATGATTGTGGAGAAACGCCGATTAAGACGTTTATGGCAGTATTATCGTCACCCACAGGATAGAACCAACTTCAACAGAGCTGCACGTGAACTAAAGGAGATGATCCTGAATGTAAAAGAAGAAACGTTTAATGATTATATTCAGAATCTAAGTCCCACGGCTGGTACAGATTACTCCCTGTGGAAGGCGACTAAAAGATTTAAACAGCCTTGCCGGCCTATTCCACCGTTGAAGATGGAGAACAATGATTGGGCTAGAAGTGATGGTGACAAGGCGCTTCTATTTTCAGATCACTTGGAGCAGCGTTTTCAGCCCCATGATGTACAATGTGACCCGGTACAGGAAGCAGAAATTTTAAGGTCGGTAGTTATGAATCCGCAGCAGCGACAGCACCCTTTGGAACGGGTTACAGTTCGTGATGTTAAGCGTGCGATTTCTGAATTGCATCCTCAGAAGCCCCAGGGTACGATCTCATTACAGGGAGGGTGTTGCAGGAATTACCGAGAAAAGGCCTAGTAATGCTTACTATGATAATTAATGCTGTGTTCCGCTTAGGGTATTTTCCTAGCCAGTGGAAAATAGCAAAGATTATTATGATATTGAAGCCAGGTAAATCGGAAAATGAGGTCTCCTCGCATCGTCCTATTAGTCTACTCCCGGTGATGTCAAAGGTTTTTGAAAGAATATGTCTGAAGCGGTTGAAACTAGTTATAGAAGATCGTCATCTTATTCCGGATCATCAGTTTGGGTTTCGGCAGCAGCATAGTACCATAGAGCAAGTGCATCGATTGACAAGCATTATCTGTGAATGTTTAGAGGAAAAGAAGTATTGTTCGGCTGTGCTGTTAGACGTTGTTCAAGCATTTGATAGAGTCTGGCATCCTGGTCTACTCCATAAATTAAAAGCTGTGTTTCCGGAGAATCTGTACAGTGTTCTGGTTTCTTATCTTAACAAACGGTTATTTCAAGTCCGGGTTGGAAATCACTTAACGGGTTTGAAAGAGATCAAGGATGGTGTTCCGCACGGAAGCGTTCTGGGACCAATTTTATATGTTCTGCTCACAGCTGATTTGCCTGTTCTTGAAAATGTAATCATTGCCACCTTTGCTGACGATACAGCAATAATGTCATGTGATGCAGACCCAACTATTGCAACACGCAGAGTGCAGATGTATCTAAGTGAGCTGGAAATCTGGCTGACAAAGTGGAAGATCAAGGTGAACGAGGGCAAATCTACGCATGTAACGTTTACTACCAGAAGGGCAACTTGTCTTCCTGTCCAACTGAATGGCAAGAATATTCCACAGGCAAAAGATGTAAAATATTTAGGAATGTACTTAGACAGAGGCCTGACTTGGCGCAAACACATTCAGATGAAAAGGAAACAGCTGGATTTAACATTTAGGAAGATGTATTGGCTCGTTGGTAGGCGTTCTCAGCTTTCGATTGACAACAAACTACTTTTGTACAAATCCATGCTGAAGCCGATTTGGACCTACGGAATTCAGTTATGGGGGACAGCATCAACTTCATACATCGAGATTCTGCAACGGTTTCAATCAAAAGTTCTGCGGACCATACTGAATGCACCGTGGTATATTACCAACGCCGATATATATCGCGATATGGATGTGCAGACGGTACGAGAAGAAATACGAAATTTCAGTTGTAAATACATCGAACGTCTCAACAACCACGTAAATCACTTAGCACTGAATCTCTTAGACAACAGTAATGATGTCAATAGGCTAAAACGTGCTACAGTACTGGATCTCCCAGGGCGATTCTAATAGTGTGATTTTAAAGTTGTAAATATTATAATGTTAGTACTCTGTAGACGACTGTCGTGTTTGAGTGTGTATGTTGTAAATAGCTGAATGAACGTTTTAAATTATCTCCAGAAAAGTTAGGTGTATATATATTTCGGAATCATGTGCTTATTATTTATTACTTCTTATTTGTTTTTTCGTTCTAAAGAAGGTTTTTGTTATTTATTATTATTTTTTTATTTTTCGTGTTTTTTATTTATTTATTTATTTAAAAAATCACTTTATAATTTTGATTGTTAATATGAATTAAGAACAGTATAATATGTTTTCATGTTATAATTTGTTAATTACACCAGTGGGTTGTAATTTTTTTCATGAGTTGTATCTATTTGATAAGTTGCATTTATTGTTATTTATAACAGATTATGCATTTAAAGAAAAGTTATATGAAAAAAAATTGATCATTCATTCTAATCACCAAATTAAGCAATTGAATAGAACAAGAAGTTTTATGCATACAAATAAAAACAGCTGTGTAAATAACGTAAATATATGAAGCAGCGTAAAAGTTGAACATACACTGTTGAATGTAAGCTAAAACATATGCTCCAAGAGAATTGATAAAATATGGAGGATAATAAAATGGATATAACAACGATAAATCATCCATATTGTAAGATTCATTATTCCGTCGTTTGAAAAACACAGTAATCAAACTAACCAAAATTGGAATTTAATTCCCAATTACTAAATAATTAAACCTTGTTAAAAAATAAAACAAAATTAACAACCTAGTCATATTCTTTTCATTGCTATCTTTAATATTTTTGTGTTGCACATGTGGGAAATTTATAAAATCTTTAAGAATTTCATAAGATTTCTTATTTATATTTTGTTGTTAAAACAAAATTGTCCCAACCGAATGTCATCGCAAATAAATAGAGTACAAATATAATGTAATATATTAATAATTTCATTCCAATAATCCGGTCGTCAACTTTTTCCCATTTTTCTATTGTTAAAAAAATTACATTGTTAATATAAATATGTGTATTTTTACGCGTAGATCAGTTTTTCCAGATTTTTTATCGTAACCAAGTACGGATATGAAATTTTGAATTTTTTGAGCGATTTCCATTGTGTGGAATCTGAAATTAACATAATTATATATTTATTATTATAATTGGATGGATTATTGACATTCATCTGTACCGTGTGTTTTGAGCAAAATAATGTCTTATTGCTAAGCATTTTGTTAAACCATTTTGTTAAAAGGCTGTTTGTGTCTCTAATCAAACTTTTCGACGTTGCCGCGCTCTGGTGGTCAACAGACACAGTTGTTGTTGAATCGCCGTCGAGTACTGGTGTCTATTGGATGCTTATTTATTTATTCATTTGTTTCTCGGACGCGTCAGAGAAGGCTTATGGAGCTGTCTTGTATGTACGCTCTATTCTTAATAATAACAATGTTATTGTCTCTTTACTTTGCGCTAAGTCTCGTGTCGCTCCGCAGAAAGCTATGTCCATACCTCGCTTGGAGTTATGGGCTGCTGTTCTTCTCGCACGGCTCGTTCACTTTGTTAGTCGAACGTACTCCACTAGATTTAAATTTCAAAGGATATTCGCCTTCACTGACTCCACCGCCGTCCTTCAGTGGATTTCATCGCCTTCGGCACGCTGAAAGACCTTCGTCGCCAACAGAGTCGCCGTAATTCAAGACAAAATTCATGCATCTAACTGGAGACATATCAGAAGTTCCGAAAACCCAGCTGATTGTTTGTCACGCGGATTATTACCCAAGGGATTGATAAGTCATCCGCTATGGTTCGCTGGACCTTCTTGGCTTCACCAAGACCCGCTGATTTGGCCTACCGCCGAGTGGAACAACGCTGGAGAAGAATGCCCAGAAGAACAACGCACCGTCATCGCTGTTGCATCGGTAGAGGAACATCCATTTCAGAAGCTGATAAACTACTTTTCTTCGTACGACAAACTTCTACGTGCCACGGCGTACGTCTGGAGATTCATACGCAGAAGTCACTGTAATGGGAATCGGATCACTGTAGCTGAAATTGAACATGCAGAACGCTCCTTGATTCACTACCTGCAACGGAAATATTTTAATAAAGATATCATTGCTTTGAAAAATGGAAAATTTACTTCACCTAAAATTCGAAAATTAAATCCTTTTCTAGATGAAGACGCTCTTATTACAGTTGGAGGACGCCTACGCAATTCAAATTTGGAATATCACCATAAGCATCCGATTTTATTACCTAAGAATGACCATTGTGTTGATTTATTAATAGATAAATTTCATTTGGTCAATTTTCATACAGGTCCCAATTTGGTTCTTTCCTTGCTACGCCAGAAATATTGGATTGTTGGAGGTAGAGGAGTAGTCCGCCATCGCCTACAAAATTGCAATTTTTGTTTTAAATATCGACCTAAGAATACATTTCCACTTATGGGAAACCTGCCTACGCCACGCATTACAGAATCTAAACCATTCTTACATACTGGAACTGATTTTGCTGGACCCATTTATACTTACTTTACTTTACTTTTAGCGGGGTTCCTACAGATTGCTCCGCATCCCGCATTTCGATCTCCAAAGCCTCCTGTCCCGCCAGTCATTTTCTCTTAAATTCCTTTTCTCCATGGCCCCTCGAACTCCCTCACTCCATCTCCCCCTGGGCCTTCCTCTTCTTCGTCTTCCCGCTGGACAGTATTCCCACACTCTCTTCGGCCATCTATCCGAATTCATTCGCTGAACGTGCCCATACCATGTTAACTGTCTGTCCTCAATTCGCTTCATAATTGTATTAGATCTTCCTACCCGTCTCCTAATATCCTCGTTCCTTACTCGATCTAATCTAGACAAACGACATGCTCTGCGGAAAAAATCCGTTTCTAAAGCTTCCAATCGCTGTACATTCCTCTTACTCACTTGCCAACACTCCGCTCCATATGTCGCAATTGGCTCCACAACTGTACTGTAAAGCATCTTTTTTGTCTTCAGGCTAACTTTTGAAGACCACAACAGACCGTTCAGCTTTCGAATTGTTGCCCTTCCCTGACCGATACGACACATTTATACTACGATGTCAAAAAATAGAGGAGTGCGTTCTCAAAAATCATATATTTGTATTTTCATTTGTTTATCCATTAAGCAATACATCTTGAACTGGTTTCTGACTTGTCTACGAACGCCTTCTTGTGTGCATTAAAGAGGTTTCTTGCAAGAAGAGATCCCATACATACATTGTACTCGGATTGCGGGACAAATTTTATTGGTGCAAAGTCCCAATTGAACGAAATATATGACCTTTTGGACTCCGAAGTATACAAGTCAAAATTAAACAACGAACTGACTAGCAGAAAAATAGAATGGAAATTTAATCCTCCGTCTGCGCCACATTTTGGTGACCTTTGGGAATCCAACATAAAATCTGTTAAATCACATTTATTTAAAGTAATTGGCAATCAAATTTTAACATTTGAAGAGATGTCAACAGTACTCACGCAAATAGAGGCTCTTCTCAATTCACGTCCTCTCTGCGCTCTTAGCTCGGATCCAAACGATCTTGCACCGCTTACGCCTGCTCATTTTTTGCTGCAACAACCGCTTACGAATATTCCTGCCATAGATACAACTTCTATTCCTGTAAATAGGCTAACTCGCTATCAATTAATTGACAAACTTGTGCAAGATTTTTGGAAACGCTGGCGATTGGAATACTTGCATATTCTTAAGACCAGGGAAAAATGGAATACGCCTTCGAAACCCGTCCATGTGGGTACTGTCGTTCTTATAAATAAAGACAATTTACCACCATTTCGCTGGCCAATTGGAATAATCGAAGAACTTTACCCTGGATCTGACAATATCGCTAGAGTCGCTCTAGTTCGTTCTAGTAGCGGTTCTTTTAAACGTCCTGTGACAAAGCTTTGTCCTTTGCCACAGCAATAATACTTCTTGTAAATAAAAAAAAAATGTAAATAGTGTACATAGTAATTTCTTGCGCTAGTTTCAAAACTGCTGAAAATACCTTTTCAGGGGGGGGGGAGAATGTTTGTGTCTCTAATCAAACTTTTCGACGTTGCCGCGCTCTGGTGGTCAACAGACACAGTTGTTGTTGAATCGCCGTCGAGTACTGGTGTCTATTGGATACTTAACCGCTAATTTACATTTTAAAGTGTTTAATTTGTTATTTATTTGAAGTGACTTTTTTATGTTTAAAAACGCCTTTACGCATATCCGTTTTAAGGTAAATAATTCGCTTCGTTACTTCCTTTTTACGCGCACCTTTTTACAGTCCACTAATACGCCGAAATTTATTTCTATTCATTCTTCCTAATCTCCTTTAAGTTTACCTGCAGGTATTTTATTTTATTTTTTTTCTTTGTCCTTATGTGTTTGTCCAACCCTTTGATCCCATTCCTATCAGCAGATTACAACTGCAGTGGAAAGCACGTAAGTGAGATACTTTATTTTATTTCATTTTATTTTTTAATATATTTTCTGCATAAACTGTTGAGATTAAGTGATGAACGATTAGTTATTATAAATTTCGAACACGCACACGCAAAGGCTTTCGTTAGCTACTAATTAACCCCGAATGCAAAATTTTATTTTTAATATAACAGCAAAATCAATGCAGTTTCATTTTATATACCTTGATAATAAATCTTTTGATACTGTGCCAAATGATGTGCTGATATGCAAGTTTTGTGGAGTGGCATGCATGTTGTCCTGGGGTCAGCCGAATCTAACGGATAGAAAGTTCTTCTTCAGTGTAATACGAAGGAATGTTGAGCGGAGAATTCTGTTGCAGTGGATTTTATAAAGTAGTGGGAAATAAGGCTCAAACTGAGGACTATTTGATTGAGTGCCACTCTACCACCCCGGGATAGGCGACATGGGTGTCGGAATCAAATTGTGCCCCCGAGTGAACGATATTGGAGAACTAATTTTATCTAGCTGTTTTATTTAAAGAACTTGGTTAAACCAAAAATAATTTAATCATTTTATTATATTTTAAAAGAACGCAGTTTATAAGAAAATATAGTTTTATTATACGTCAGAACGAATGAAGTTACATTTTATAAAAAACTCCGATACACGCATTTCGCGTATTGCTTTCTGTCCGCCTGGCTCGACTAGGCCTACACGAACGCACACACACACACACACACACACACACACACACACACACACACACAAGCATACACGTAGGCCGATGCATTTTTATAAGTAAGAGTGCAGTTCTCTGTATGTCGCCAACAATAAATAATTATGTAGTACGAGTAGTGTAATTACGATTTACGGTAAGGCTCGGCCCTACCGTAAGAAAGATAGTTGGAGTTAACAAATAATGACGTCACTGAGCAAGCGCATAATTTAAAAATGTGTACAAGCTGATTAAAAAGTAACAACATAATACCTTTAAAAGTATTTAAATACAAAATACTTTTAAAAGTATTTTTATAAATGAAACTGTTAGGCCTACATCATAGGCCTATCATGACTGATGTTGTAAATACTGATTAATAAATTTAAAAAAATGTTAGGCCCAAAATTTATTTCCATTTTTTTTTTTATAAATGAGGTTACAAGTTATTATGTATTAATACTTCTGACCTGTACGACGAAACAAGAGAATTTTAAAAGTAAACATTTTTATTTAAATGATTAATCATCTAATATTAGTTTAGTCACTCGTTATTTCACAATTGAATTTGACGATGACTAATCCAAACCCATAAATCTCTTTCCACATTTTTGACAAAAACATGTCATCGTTATAAATGCTACCAGTTAGTTTTTGACATCGTATTGTCTCGCATCGTTCTTATGAGCGTTATAAATTTATTTTCAATTAAGAATTTAATGTAATAGTATTTTTTGTTTTTTTTTTCATTTCTATTTATCGTTAATTTCTGTACATAGTTAAAAGCACGTATCAGTTATCATTGTGATGTTTTCATTAAAAGTGTTGCATTTTTTCTGAGTCACCGCTTTAGCAGCTGATTCGGTAACCGCTGTTTGTTTACTTAACATGTCTTTCTTACGATAAACAGAGTATAGTACGAGTAATTACTATGGTTAAAGTATCTAAGGGTCCTGGAAAGGTTAAATTTATGTTGATTTATTTGAAGAAATTGTAAACTGCAATTTTAGTGGTTTGTGTTGAAAATGGTTAAACAAATTAATAAATATTTAGGATTGTATAGGATCTATGTAGGGTGATCCGGAGACCAACCCGTAGAGGACTAGAATATTAGTCTAAGGTTTTGTAGGTTGTTCTCTTGTATTGATGGTTGTAACCATACCAGAGGTGCGTTCATACTTGCCGTGTTTAGGGTGCGTATCACTGTGGGAGTTTTGGTTTTTAGTAGATGAGTTAGTTCTGTTTTGAAATTGGAAGACGCTGTTAATTAATTATTTATTATTTTATTTGTCACCGAATGGCGACGTTAAGTGGCAAACTTTATTTGTTTGGTGGCCCTGAAAAGGGCCGTTTAAGCGGTGGTCGTCTTGGAGAGGCGTCGGTCGTAGTCGTCGTGGCAGTCGAGGAGCTGGATGACACGGCGTGTCGTCGTCCAGCGGAGACATTATTTTCTTCCCTCGCAGTAGTGCGTCGATGGCTGCTTCGTCGGGTCCGGTGGGCATAAGGCTCGGTCGAGGGACCGCTGTGGGCATCGCTCGCGTCAGCGGGCGATGACAGTCCGGTCGACGGCTTACGCTGACGGGTCGGCGAGCGGAAGCATCATCTTCTCTCTTGCGGCGTCGTCGATTAGTCCTCGCTGGAGTCCGGCAGCCGTATGCCGTGGTGGACGTCTTGTCGTTGTCTGGATCGGAAGCGGCGAGCCGGAGTGGTGGAAGCGGAGCCCGAAGAGTGACGGCTCGGCTACCGGATTCAGGCCTAGCCTTCCCTCAGTGGCAGTTGGGTCCCAACTGCAGCGTGACAGTGGTGGCCCCCAGAGCCCCGCAGTGTCGGGTCGGCGTAGGCCGTCTGCCAATAGCGCGGCTGAGGCGGCTCTCTCCGTGCCGGCGAAGGCTCACCGGACCGGCGAAGGCTCACCGGTGGGGGAATGTAGCGTCCGCCACCGGTAGCGTAGACCAGGGATGGTGCGTCTGGTCTCGGCTGGGCTCGTCTTCTTCTGTCTGGATCGGAAGTGAATCTCTCTGAGTCTTGATCTGAATCGGTATTGAATCGCTCGGCTCAGTGGAGGGCGCTTTTTATAGTCGCCGAGAACGCTGTGGTAGACAGCGGTAACTGGCTCGGCCTTGATAACTAAGGCCTCTGTTGGTACGCAGCCGAAAGGTTTGTCGGAACGCCACCAAAGGGCCTACCGCGCGGACAATGCCCGGAAGAAATATTGAAGCCCAGCAACACAGTAAATGATTAATTAGAAGGGGTGGCGGTGACATATTTCTTATTTTTATTGTATTCAGGCTTCAGAGGAGGGATCCGAGAGGACGTCGAGGTGACTCCTTGTCATTAATCTGCATTAAAAAGAACTAGATTTGAGTCTGTGGAAGCAGTAAAAGAGAAAGAGGCACGTGTCCGGAAGGAGCTGACAAAAGATGACTTCCAGCACTGTTTCCAACAATAGAAAACTTGCATGGAGCGTTGTAGGGATACAGAAGGAGTGTATATTGAAGGTTACAATAAGTGATTATGTATAAAATTAAAATTAAAATTTTTCACAACGTCAGTCTCGTTATTTAATAGCCACAACTCGTATGTAAATTACATGCATTCTAACTCGTGTTTTTATGTTATGGACTTCTAAATACTGTAAGGTTCTTCAGTCAGATATTTATAACATACACAAATCATCAGTGAACAACAGATGCAGCTGAATATCACCGAAAAATTCCTCTTGATTCCTTTCGTAAAACCGTCAGTTATGTACATCAGTACTACTTAAATAGCCCGATTTTACGTTGTAGAAACAAATCCTTGAAATAAAAGCTGTAGAAGTTTTAATTTTCTACAACAATGGTTATAGATTTTTGCCCTAAGATGCATATTAAGGCCGGACCTTGAAAAAAAAACATTTTTTACCAAGAAAGCACTACCTTTGCAAGAATTTCAACAACATAGCGCTTACCCTATCTTATAGTGCATAAAACATCTCAATGAGGCGGTTTAAAAAAATTGTAGAAGCCGTTTTTGAGAAAATCTCAAAAAATAAAAATTGCACGAATAAACTACTACTTCCAATTGACCAATTTTGACGAAAATTTTCGTGTTGGCGCCCCTAGTGTTACCTAAGTTAAGTTCCAAATATAACTTCGCACCCTATTTTGTTTTATCACACACAAATAGCTAACAACGTGTTTTGTGGTTCAGGGGCCTGAAAATTTGTATTTTCAGTGAAAACTCGATGTCAAAAAATCGGCATGAAAAACAATACTTTATTTCCATAAATTTTTATTTACAAAACGCAAGAGAATGGATTTTCAGATATGAAAAGTTCAGATCTGAAAAGCATACTTTATTGATATACAGTAGAGTCATGCATTTTTATATTGTTTAATTTTAACTGAAATAGTAAAACAAGAAGAACAATATTTTTAACCAAAAATTTAATTTGTTTTGAAATCTGGAATATTGTCTAATTATTGTTAAGGTTGTTTTCCGTAACTAATTGACATTAATCAAAAATAATTATTCTAGTTTTTTTATATATTTTTTTCAAATGATTAGCTTATTTCTTGATATGTAACAAAATTTTGTCTTGAAGTGTAGTTATTTGATTCTTAGTTTACTAGCGGTATTTTTATCTTGCTGCACTACTAAAATTTAATCTTCGGTTATGATTTTTTAGTATATTTGTTTTTACACCTGGAGATTTCTGTCATATCAGCCTTTAGAAAAGTCGATTCACTAAGTCTAAATAAGGTGCAATATGAAATAACCTTTGAAAAAAGAATACCTTTGGAACAGTATAAGTACTGATAAAAGAAATAATAAAAAAGTAAAAAAGAACCAAAACGAAATAAACACTTTTTTAGAAAATATTTATTACCAAGAAAAATGAGAAGGAGGCAAGACGTAAATAACATTATGAATAATATATTTCAGAGAAGAGTTAAACTTACCTACCTATTTTTAATCTATTGTTACACTATTTTATTTTATATTGAATTTATTTCCTATCTAAAATAAATAAACATTCCTAAAATAAATATTTTAAAGAAACTTTATTCTGTTATGTTTCTGTAAACAGAACTCTTTCAATAGTATTTTCAGCTCCATAAAAAATCTATCGTTGAACTATTCAGTGGTTACATCACACACGAGTGACATTACAATTCAGCGCTGAATAGAATGATAATAAAATTTAACCACAATGCTTTTGTTAGTTTTATTTTAATTCTTGCCCTGTATAAAATAAAGGTAAGTTATGTCTTCATGTTTTCTGAGCCAAAACACATCTTTTACCGGTTAATCTGTGTATCAATATGTATATGAACAAAAGGAACTAAAAACAGAAAAATCGACAGAAGTTGAAAGCTTAAGTAAATTATTCACTGGTAAGTGTGTTTATCTAAAAAAATCTGTGTCAAAAACTGACACGACTTTAGCAGTGTGTATGTGAGGATACTGCTACCTTTGTTAATCTTATAGTAAATTCATAAGTAAAGTCACGACTTCACTCTAGCGGGAGCATACTGCTACCATCGTAAAATAGTCATTATTATGTTTCTGTTGTATAAAAATAAATTTCAGTACTTATAGGTAAGTCGATTATAATATAACTTACTGGGAGGTCTAGTACATATACTTTCATTTCATAGTAACAATAATTTCTAAGTCCATTTACTATAAAGATTTGTACTTTATAGTTTGTAATGAGCTTTGGAGTTTAAACATATTATCATTTTAGCATCGCAAAACAGCGTAATGTATTCGGACTTGTGTATACTTAAATAAATTAAGAGGAACTATTACATACAATCTTTAATGAGAATATTGTTAGGCAACTATGCAACTGAGCATCCGGTAACATTACAATATCCCTTCATAAAATTACCTTTTTTATTAGAAAAAAATTAAGAATAGTCAGGATTTGCAAATATTTGATAAATATTTGAAAATATTTAGTATTGCAATTTAGTTTTACATTTATAACGTCATTTATGCACTTGTATTTTTTATTAGTTTAAAGTATATAATGTTAAACAAAATCTTATAATAGAATAATTTATTTACATTAGAAGAATATAACATTATGACGCTTATTTATGGGAAGGAGGGATTCACTCCCCATCCAATCAGATTAGTCTGCTAAGATAAAGGTGTGGTGAAGTCAAAGGGGGGCGGTTACTGGTTGACCATATCATTAACATAAAATATATGTTTTATGAGTTCAACCATCCCATTTATACAACTAACACTGACTAGTTCCTCTTATATATTTTTTACGTTTTCCACAGCGACTAAAAATTTAACTCGGTGCGTTATGTACTCTCTGCTGAAATTTTTGGGGAGACTGTGCTCGCGCAAAAATGTATATAATAAAAGTTGTGGAGAATTTAAAATCCTACAAATATTATTTCAAACTTTTTTATATAACGCTTAATTTAGCGGTAATTAGTGATTTTTTTTTTCATGAAATACTGTAAAAAAGTCAATTTCTTTAAAAGATTTCTACCTTAGAATGCATTTTACGACAAAATTGTATATATAAAAACACTTGTAGGAAATTTCATTTAATTGACTGACCATATGATAAGAAACAGATCTATTTTATTTAGCCCTGCAATGATCAGATTAAGTGTAAATAATTTGACTCTCCACCTGTCTGTTAAATGATTGAAATAATTATTTTACTTTAACTAATTTGTTTTGTGACACCAAGATAAAAAATGTTTTATCTTCATTGTGTTTAGGTCATCAGCCGACAGGCTAGTTTAAACCTGTTGAAGTTTTACTAAGTAAAACCAGTAGTGAGTTAGTATACCATTGCCTTCCTCACTGAGTGAAAAACAATGCTTATCAGCATGCCTGGCTTTCTGAAAAGCACATATTTTCCACTCTGCAAATGACACCTTTACTTCATTCACCACAGCGTCTGGCTGTATAATGAAATCAGTGATATCTCTGATTAGTGTCTCTTACACCTCTATCTCTTCTGTTCTAAATGATTCAGTCATTTAATTGGCTGACCATGTGATAAGAAAGAAAACTATTTATTTTAGCCCTGCAACGGACAGATTGAGTGTAAATAATTTGACACTCCACCTGTCTGTTATCTTCATTAGAAAGTCAAATATATTTTTATGATGAATCAAATTAAAAATAAATTTTATTTTGTCATTCTTTTTCGCGTCTTTCACTCATGATTAAAATAAAATTTCTATTGTTAGTAAAATTAAAATATAATATATTGATATTTTATGTAAATGTAATCGAATGTATCATTTATTTTATGTTTTTTTTTTAAATTCTGTTTAACGCAATCTTTGTAACCTATTTAACTGTAGAAGTTGTAAGTATTTAAGTGACTATATATTTTCGTTCTGTATACTTGTGTATGCGTGGACAGAACTCTTTGTGAAGAAGAGTTTTTGCGTAAAAATATTATATTTAGTTTAAAATATAGGTACATTAGAAACACTAGTGGCTTTACTAAGTAAAACCAGAAGTGAAGTGGTTTACATTTGCCTTCCTCACTGAGTGGAAAACTATGCTTATCAGCATGCCGGACCCTCTGTAAATGAGACTTTCACTTCATTCACAACCGGGTCTGGTTGTTTAATGAAATCAGAGATAACGTTGACTAGTGTATTTTACACCTATACCTCTGGTATTGTTAAATGATTCAGTCAAAAAAGTATTAACACATTATTTTTACTTATTTTCTAACATTATAAAACTCAGAAAGTTTTTTCAATATTTAACAATTCAATTAAAACTATTTGTTTAATTCAACCTTAATGATATTGTATGTAAAATCCAGTATAAAATAATCACTCTACTTTATGTAGGCTATATAGAGCTGAAGTTCTTTCATTTTTTAAATCTTGTTTAATTTTTCTGCTTGTGTAAATTCATCTGGTTCATGTGATTATAAGAAAGGGTAATCAAAATGAAACGATAAAGTCAAAAAATATACCTATTTTATTGAACTATTTAATTAAAATATATCTGAATAAAATATTAATTTTTAAGGATAAAATTCGCTTTATTAGTTCATTCACAAATCAGTTTTAAAAACGTAGGCCTATATGATATACTGGTCAAAGAAGATTTCAAGAGAGTTAATTAATACATTTTTCCATTTAGGCTATCATCATCAACTGGTTTTGGAATCATTAACTGGTTTCCTGCAACAAAGAAAAAAATAATTAAAAACAATATTTCCGTTCATGAATTTTTACATATTACATTAGGCCTATCTGAGGAAATCTGTATCATAAAAGTTCCATAAAATTCAAGTTTATAACTTTAGAGAAAATCACAAATGAGTATTCTTTAAAACCATAAAATCCTACAATTTTATTTCTAATATTTTTTTTGTATAACGCTTAGTTTAGCGGTAATTAGCTATTTTCTGTTTTCTCTCACGAAAACGTGTGAAAAATTGATTTTTTAAGATTTCGACTTTAGAAAGCATTTTACGATCTTTACATTTTTTATTACATAAATTTTTGCGCTATAATACATATTAAAGCTGTAATTTTTAAAGAACACTTTTTTACGTAAAAACAGCCTCACTAAGAATTTCAGCAAACATGACGCCTACGCTATCTTGTAGAAAATAAAAAATTGAGTAAACCAGGTGATTTAAAAAAAAGGAAGGACCAGTTTTTGACAAAATCACTTTTTTTTTTTTATTTTTTTTTTGGTTTAACGTCCGACTGTTTTGCAATACAAAATCACATGAAGTGAAAAATTACACGAATAAACAACTACTTCCGGTTGACCAACTTTGATGAAAATGTTCGTGTCGGGTCCGGCAGTGGTATGTAACTAAAGTTTCAAGTTTCAAGTTTGTACGAAGTTCCGTTCTTGAGATTTTTTGTATACACACACACACACACACACACACACACACAAACACATACACAGACCAATCGCTAAAAATACATTTTGTTTGGTTCAGGGGGTCTGAAAACGTGTAGATCCGGTGAAAACTCGGTTCCGAAAAATTGATATGAAAACAATACTTTCTTTCCTATATATTTATACAGATCTGTAAAAATAGCGCATAAATTAATTTTAGTTTATGTCAACTTTTAAAAATTTATTTCTCTTGTAACATTGTCAAGAAAACAAAGAATACTACATTGAACGCGCACATGACACAGAGAGTAACATCTTATCATTTATTTTATTAGTATAATAAATGAGCAGGTAGTGCCTAAAAGTAGATAAAAAAGACAATTGAAGTTGCAACAAAAAGTAGATACAAACTGTCTTTCAAGTAGGTAAAAAATGACTTTGAAGTTGCAACAAAAAGTAGGTAAAAAGTGAACGTTGAGGTTGCATCATAAATTAGATAAAAACAGAGCTTTCAACATTATGTAGTAGTATTCAATGGATAGTAATCAATAAAAAAAACTCTAATTAAATAAATGATACGTTGAAAAAGACTCTGTAAACTGATAACTGAATCATATTCGTTGAATTCCTTCTTTTTGTTAAAATTTTTAAAAAGTGTCACATAAATCAAAAAAAATATTCACTTACCTTCTTTTTAATTTGAAATTCAGCTTTTCCCGTCTTGATTAGTTTGTGGGAAAATTAGCAGATGCGATTGTCCTTTGACAGTCAAACATGTTTTGGTTGATTGCGTCTGCTACACAGCTCTGCGTCGGCGGTTCAAGATTCCCTCTGAATTAAGGTGTATACTCGGTGACGAAAGCCCTATTTTGGACGCGGCTTTAAAATTTTTACGATCCATTAGTGTGTACATCAGTGTCTGACAGTCTGGGGTGTGTTGCAATGTTTTATATGTGCTAATTGGTTTTATTCTATAGTATCTGTATTTTTATTAGTAGTAAGTTTGAATTCATATGTCTGTGTTTTTATTATGAGGCCTCTTTACAGCCTTTTGAGACGTCCTATGTCTGTGATATTATTTATTTTTAATGTCATTTTTTATTTTTTAGTTGTGATATTAGTTTTTAAGATTTTAATTATGTAAGTGTCAATGTCATTTTTGTTATTTATTGTAACTGTGATATTAAGTTTAAGTTTGTAACAACTGCTTTCAGTTTGTTACGTTGATTTTTGTTTTGCTGGCGTAGCTAGTTATTTTTGATTGCCGATATCTAGTTTCTTCTGGAGTTGTCGATTTAACTCACCGTCCTGTGGCGCGTTCTATCGTTTTTACGGCGAACTGCGTTCGGCCCACGCGGTGTGCTGCCTCTCAACGAGCATGACTAGTCATTCTCAGTAGTTCTTTCAGTGAATGTTGAATTATGCAATACGTAGTTATGGATATTGCGTATTATTTTAAATTTATAACTTTTGTAAAAGTTAAAAGTAATTTCTTCTGCCCATTGTTTATAAATGGTAAGTTAAATTTTTTTATTTTTAGTATTCCGAGAGCTGGGAATTTATCACGAGATGTTTAAAATCATGTTTTGTAAAAGTAAGCTACGCTGTGTCTGGGCTTGCTTCTGATTGCTGGATACGTGTTCCATCCAACTAAAACTAATTTTGATTATTTTATTTGTAAACGATATTATGTTTTCTAATTGGGAAATGATTTTTGCAATAATAATTGCTTAATTGTATTTCGTCTAGATCTTTTAAAGTTTTAAAATTGTATTTCACATTTCGTAGAAATTCTCTTTTCTTTATATTACTTAACCTAGTTTTTTATTTACTTGTATTACTTATGAGTTTGTGCTGTTGTTAAGATCGTTGGTTATTTTGGTTAATTATTGACACTCGCCCGATCTTTTCTTCAGGGTCGGAGTCCGTAGATGGAATCCCCCAATTTAATAATCTAACACCATTCATTATCAAACCAATACTTGGACGTTCGATTCTCGAACATGATTATTTTTCAACAAACTTGTATCCTGTAATCTGATGGGATGTTTCCTGATTATTTTGATGCCTGGCGTTCTTCCGAAACTAATTTGGATATTACTTGGTGATTGATCTTCTTAGTTTGGCCTGTGAGTCTGTATCGCTACTCTAAGTGTTAACGACATGGGGAATGTTACCATTTTATTTTTTTATGTGAAGTTCTCTAACATCAGCCTACTGTGATTCGTGGTAACCGACGCACTTAATTTTTTAAAGTGATCCAAAGAAATCAAAACCTTTATGATATTTACATGTGTTGGACAGGAAAATCTGTGTTTGGCTACTACTTGTTTAAAATGTATTTTCATGTCAATTCACAAATAGCAACAGGCAAACAGGAACATTAAATTAAATATTTTTTTATCTGCATAATATAATATTAACTACTTATTAATTCACTTTCATACAAACTTTAATATGAATCGGTGCATTTATTTTTCTTAAAAATAAATTTTTTTGACAAATTTAGAGTAACCTTGAATCTTTACTATTATTTTATTACACCTTGATTAAAAGGTTAAATAACTTTTATTTCTTTAATTTATAGTTTTGGGGAAACTCTAGGAATTATAAATGAAAGGGTTTGTAAAAGCTACTAGTATGCTAAAGAAAATATAAAATGTTGGCCAACAATTTGCTATTATCAATTGATCTTTGTATGAACATATTTTTTTACACTTTATAATTAATATTTATTAGTTTGCTAAAAGGAAAAGTTTACCACAGTAAATAACTAGTCTGCATCAAAATTTATAACAATTTATTCAGTCTTTTAAAGATGAAGTGAATTGTACCGCTTGTTGTTAAATTCTATTCTTATTTTGTTATTAATTAAAATTTTACTTACTACTATAATATGATTACATTTTCATTCATGCAACGAATCACCCGAGTATTTGTTTTAGCTTCCTTATCTTGTTTTTTTATGTTTTGTTAACACCCATTACCAACCTGTCGCTTTTGTTTGCCGTATGTGTTGTCGGCGGTGATGAGGGGGTGTTACAAGTTTATGTGTGGATGTTTTTTATGCTTTTTAGGGTTTTTTAGCCTATTTTGTCTGTGATACTAGCTTATAAGATTTTAACTATTATATATGTATAAAAAAAGCGTTCTGCACTCGGGCTTTTTACACCCTTGTGTAGCACAACAGGCGATGATAACCTTGCTAAGGTTTTTCACCTCAAAAAAAATGTGGGAAGCGCAGTTAAAAGTGTCAAGTCTTCATTGCTGAAACTAGTGTTCTACCTATCTGGCAAGTAAATAAACCAATCTTTTCCATCATCTAGCAGATCAACTCTTATAGTTTCTCCGACTTTAGTGATAGCACGTTTCATCGACACAATACTATACGCGTAACCGGTTTTTAGTTCATTCATTCGTTTATACTTTGGGTACGTTAAAGAATTAAATTTATTTGTGAAACTCATTGTATCTAGTCGTCTTGCGTAATGTTGTGAGAAGAACAAGTCGATGCGACACATGTCATGGCTTTTGTAGTAAGTCAAGTACTGGTAGGGATGATACAATGGTGGGTGTAGGTAAATGTGGAAGGGGAACATAGTAAGAGGGAGAAGGTAATGGCAAATTGTGGAAGGTATAGTAAAAATAAAGTTTCTCTTAAGAAGATATTAAATGAACTGAAGTAATTCCTTCACCATCTACAACCCTGTAACATATGAAAAATTACTCAACAATTTAATTGTTAAGAAATAAGTACTGGTAGACTGTCATGCATAACCCTTCAGTTAATCATTAAAACGTTTTACAAAGTATATCGTGAGAAACATGATTTAATATTCCTTGATTAGTAGTCAAACTTGGAAAGAAATAAAACTTCCTACGAAGCAATCCATAAAGTCGTAATTGCTAACTTTTACAACCAGGACCTACGATTTGATACAATCAAATCTTTTCTTTCTCACGAAAAATAATAAAATTCAACTTCTCAGACAATATAAATTACTTAACAATTCTATTGTTAAGCAATAAGTTCAACCAACGGCATTAACCCTTTAGTTAATCATAAAAACGTTTTGCAATTTCATTCTTTTGTCCCTAATGTAAACAAGTAAACGTTTGTGGTACGTTTGTTTGAAATTTAATGTCTGTCTAGACTTACATACAAAGGTCAAAAGCGGTCATATTATCAAGACATGATATCTTCTGTTGTGTAAAAAATACACGTCCATCACAACTATACAATGCATTCCTTTATTCAATTAGCAATAATATGCAAATCAAATAAAGCAACACATCGTGTTATAAATTTTTAAAACAAAACAAGTTTTGTCATAAAAATTTAAATTTACAAATTTTTATTTAGCCTAGGTGTTTAAGGTGTTTTTGTTTTTCTGTAGTGTGCATTTTGTGTTGTTCTGTGTACAGTGTTGTATTCTAGTCACGTAATTTCCCCTATCAAACTGTGTTAGCCGCCTTCACCCGTTTCGCTACATCACAGTTCTCGTCGCAAAAGACCTTCACCACTGTCATCACACACGTATCCTTCTTTTGCTGTCCAAATATTATAAGTGTGCACAATACCATCACAAGTGTCAATGTGATGTTCAGCTTGATGTTCTTGTTGTTTGTTCAATTGACACTTGTCTGGCAGCCAACATTCCCCGCTAACATCTTGGGACCGTTCCCACGATCCTGGACTCATACACATTACCCAATGCCGACGTCCGTCGCAATATTCGCCATGTAATATTCTGGCAGTGTTCAGCGTACGAGCCGTATTCACAAGGTGTATCGTCTCCGTTCATAGTAAGTAGTGAAATGTACACTGAACTCACAACCGCTTATATACCACCATATTTTCCCCACCACCGTTTAGTAATTTTTCATCACTAGACTGCGGTTTATGGTAGAGGCGCGTTGTTCTTTTTTCTAATTACAACGTGGACCCCTCCCCCAACAGTTCTTCAAAAAACAACTGAGGTCACATAAACGTGACGTAGGCCTAATATCGGATTATATTGTTTTTACTTTAGTATTTCTTTTTTTCTGCATAAATTAAAATCTATTTTTTAAGCATTTACAACATTGTTGATACATTTTAGATAAATGATACATTCAAACACCAATAGTTGATCAAATTTTAAACAAAAAAATTATTAACACACACACACACACACACACACACACACATACACTTGTTATAAAAAAGAAAAACAGACAAGCAATTTACGGTTTTTTTTACAAAATTTGTGACACATGTTGATGAAAAAGAAATTAATTTTTTCCACTCCAAACCAGAGAGGGAATACATACATCTAAGACCACATTCTCACACACACATTCAACCATCCAAGAGGAATGCCATGATATTTGTCACACGGTAGAGTTTAGTCCTGCAGGGCTACATTGTTTTTTTCTTGGTGACCGGTGAGCATCCGTAATACCTGTAGAGTGCCCGCGACACAAATTTGTCAAACGGTGGAGTTTAGTCCAGCAGAGCTACATTGTTTTCCTTTGTTGGTGACTGGAGGTCATCCGTAGCACCTGTAGAGTGCCCGCGACATTAATCAACAGCAGATGACGATCCTTCACACACGCAACATTCACGAGGAGTGACGCCAGAGAAAAAAATGACTTTATTTTTTCTCAAAACGAACCAATTATGCCAACAGAGCCTCATCAATCATGCCAAAGATGATAAGTATTCCCTTCTCGGCACAATGTGCTCCAGAAACAGAGGTTCATTATTGATGTAACCAATCAGCACATTACAAGACGGCGAAACTTTAACATGATCCACCAGTACACTATCGATATGTTGAAAGTGCATTTTACATGAAAAACAACGAACAGTATCGGAACTTTTGTCAAAATAAAAACTACGCTTTGCTATTTCACGAACGTTTGGTGTGTGTTCTGCAAAAGTAGACAATCTGCCACGTTCCCGTCTGTAATCGCAAATTAACCATTTTGCGAGGTGAATGCACTTTGAAAGTGAACAACGCATTCTACCATCGCTCTTATGTGTACCCGTGTTCACGGGACAATGTACTTTATTATCGTTTGTCAACCTTGGTATTAAATGTTTACACTCATCTAAATTTACAACAACCACGTCAACTAATGACTTTAAAAAAACTTGTTTTTCAAGTCATTTTGTGTAGATAATGCTATATTGATTGAGAATATTTTTCACTGTTGTCAAATTGTATGCAGTAACACCTTCTTCCAAAAGTAAGCCGTGGAAACGTGTTTCCAGCCAATGGGCGGTTTTACGGTAAATACAATTTAATTCACTTCGATCGAATAGCGGCTTAAAGTGTAAATTAACAAAAGAACGTGTGTTTAAATCTAAAACTACAAATTATTTGAGCACAAAATCATTGTTGTTATCGTAAAAAGCTTGAAATTCACATATGCAACTCGTACGAGACATTATTCCAAACTGATTGAGAAACTGATTGTTCTTACAATTTATTTATAACATCACGTAATAACCAGTATTGCCAATATAGAATAATATATACACAGACAAAAGAAGATTATGTTTTACGTATCGTGTGCATAAACCGTACGACTCTTTGATTTTTCACATCCTTCAAAACCGACCAGCGTTCGACTGCATGAATCAGTCCTAGTGGTACTGCTGCTACTTGTTCCGTCTACCGTATCAAAGACAACTCTCCTGTCAATTTTATCGTACACAGACAGTAAGAGAATCAATTTCTCGCCTTGTGCTGTGACCGTCGACGATCGATTAGTGATCGCATGGTCGTCCAACATAAACTTTTGTATTTTCCCGTCATGCCAATCACGTGTGAAACCGACGAAAGATATTTTTTCTGAACCGACTAGAGATATTTTTTCTCGTCATTACATTCAAATGTACAGATATACGTGCTGACTTTATTTTTAAATTTAATATCAATTTTAACATCGGCCGGTTCGGAAAAATGATGGAACGAAAAATCAGCAATCATCAAATAACTGTGTTTTAACTTACATTTGGTCGAGAACGGAACGGCTACACCGCCAACAAAAAGTGTTAAATCTTCGACTATCGAATCGTACATCATGAGAGTCACTAGTCAACTGTCTCCTCTTCCGATTTTGTAATCGTTTTAAACGCAGTAAACTCATCCTGCAACCTGTCCGTCCACCACCCAACATGTGATGTTTGGTTCATTGTTATCCCCTCTACAATCTTTGATTCGTCATACCATAATTCTCGAACATGTTTAGAAAGACATGTTACATGTTTATCGAACCGAAACCACTCCGAGGTCGACAATGAAATTTTATTGTTTTTATTATCGACAATTTGAACGTACTGTTTCCCAAAAATTTGTTTCACCTCCACCATGGAATGTGAGGTGACATCTGTAATGTCTTTCAAGTGACAGCTAATTTTTGTACCCTTGTCCAACGCTAGCTGGACATGATCCCGATTATTCACTAATAATTTCCACAAGTGATACGACAAGACCACACGTTTACGAGGGGCAGTGAATACGACCACGGTATTAAAGTTTTGATCGGTACAAGCCAGCCCTACGGTTACATGTTTATCAAATTTATTGTTTAACGTATATGTCAGCGGTAAAAAGATGTAATACATACCGTTTATTGATGACGTTTTCGGTGCTGGCAACAGTGGTCCCGTCTCCTCGAACCCTGCGACAGAGAATACCGTGAGCCCATGCTGTCAAGATAAAACTAAAGTGTTTTCTACGATGTAGATTCAATTTATACATGAGTCGCGGTGGTGGTACACTCATTACAAAAGTTTTCGTACCGTGCTGGTCAGCGGCCTGTATTCTACTACGACATCGTAAACGATCAAGCAGTAAGCCACCGTTTCAGCGGGTACCGTTTTTTCCGTTTCGATTTCCAACCTCAAATCAACGGCACCTGTTTTTAAAGTTTCATTCTGTTTAGAACAGTCAATGACGTATACTGCGCCGTTCTGCTTGAAATCAGACAGATTCAAAAAAGGGCCTGTACAAGCTTCACACAAGTAATACGATTTGAACCGAGAATACGCTTCGTAAAACAAATTCATATCACCGTGAACATTATGGTATGGAAAATAATCGCTGTTCAAAAAATGTTTAACATTACGAACGGCGACTGAACTACCATCGCTGTTGAAATGTGAAGGATTGGCGTTTGGATACGCCTTCTTTTTTTGTATGAAAGCTGACAATCACGTACCTGGCCGTTTCAATGTGTGAAGAAGTCTTCATCAACCACAGATGTTGTTTTTTCTGCGGGAAAGATGGGTATTCGTGCAAATCCCATCTCCGAAAGGATATCTGTACAGGTCTGTATGATTCAATAAGTTTCAACAAACCTAATCGTGTTACGTCATTCACACGGATGTAAGGAATTTTCCAACGTACTTTTTTTAAGATCAATAAGAAATCTTTTTTCCATCTGGCAAAAGGACGGCGTCTTTATCGGTCGGAGCACGTAAAAGTATCAGTTCTTGCTTGCCGGGTAAAGCGATTTTAGTTTAATCGTCAAAGACGGGCAGGAGAAATTTTAACGGATTGCAAAATGAAAATTTCCCACTCGTGTTATCTACAGCGATCGAACCGGTCGATTCGTCCCAACAGGCGTTCGCAAGGCCCTTATCGTTCGCATTTAAGGTTAGATAATTTTTTATTGTGGACGTAATTCCCGGATTCTTCACTCTGTCCACTTCTATACCGCTAATCTCGTACTGATTTCATCAAAAAGGAAAGCGACCGCGTTATTCACTAGTTTATAGTTGGCGTCTGGCGTGTCTGCATTTTTAAATAACGTGCCTTCAATGTAGAGGAAGCTTTCACTGGGCAATGTGAATACATCTTGTTGTTGAATAGGGATTCTTATCTCATCATTATTGTTGTAAGTAGTTGACGCGTACGGTGTGTGAGTGTGATACTCCCAACTTGTAAATACATCATTGAAAAAGGGTTTATCATGAACCTTCAACACTTCCATGACACTTTAAACACGAAAACCTATGGATATCAGAAAACGGATGTTGTGAGGATTTAACTTGTTCTAGGTCGGCTTACGACTGCCAACGGAACGCATGTGTTCATTGTACTTATACGTTTTGCGCGGTAAAATAAATAGACCCATCTCTTGTACGCCTTAAATGCAATCGCAAAGAGATTACTTCGTTTGCAAAGTTTATTAGATTCCCTTCTTGGTCTTCCAGGCGGATGACAATGCACTGAAGACGTTTAACGTTTACCGACAAATATATAACGTTGGTCGGCGTCTCTAACAGTTTATAACCGGGGTCAACGGCCAACGGAATTTGTATTACTTACTGTTTTTGATGAATTCTTCGACTTGTAGAATTTAAATTATAAATTTCTTTAGAAATTTAGCGATTTAATTGAAGATAGTGATAAATTGATAACGAAGTACAGAGTGCCAGTACAGAGTAACACCGACACACTACTTGTGATACGGGATTAAGTATATTTTTCCTATGCAATATATTTCCCTTTTATACTTAAATTTGTACATTAATAAAATGAGGAAATAAAATAGAAATGTATTTTTAATAAAGAAGGCTGCATGTGTATGATAAAATTAAGAATTATTATAGTGTAGGTTACATATTATGCAACATAGGCTTTTGTTTACTCATGTTATTTAAACTTGACCAGCCCTATAGTTATCAGAGAATTGCATTCAGCTGCATTTATTATCTTTAAAAGGAAAACAGTATGTTGCAACTTGTAATTAATTTACCAAACTCAATCCTACTTTAAAGGTTACAATTAATTGTGTTCTAGGAAATGCAACTCTCTACATGTATAAGAAAAGAAGTTGAAGCGGTAGGCTGTATCTATTCCCGATCACACCTATTTGCAGTGAATAATAATCTTTTGGAGATCGGAATTTTGTACTAACCTATGTGAGCTATATATACTGCGTATTCTTTTTACCGTATACATTGTTTTTAAACATTATAAAAATAGAACGTTATGGGTGACATGGATGATAATAGTGTTTTCAACCGTATTGTTTTAAATTGTCTACGACCAACAGTTATTCAATTTACCTCATCAACCAATAATCTACAACAATCTACATCTATGTCGAATTTACCATCAACATCAACAGCTAATTCACGACAATTTTTGGCAGCGTCATCATCATCATCAGTAGCAGCAGAACCAACAAGCTCGTCAACTTTAACCACTGTCGCTGACTTACCACCAACATCAATCAATAATTCGCAACAATCTACATCTATGTCGAATTTACAACAAACATCGATGGCTAATTCACAACAATTTTTGGCAGCGTCATCATCATCAGTAGCAGCAGAACCAACAAGCTCGTCAACTTTAACCTCATCATCAGTAGCAGCAGAACCAGCAAGCTCGTCAACTTTAACCACTGTCACCGACTTACCATGAACATCAATCAATATTAGTTTCAAGAGCAAACAGACTAGATTAAACAGCGTACACAAAAAAGACAATTTTGTGGAGTTAGAGTCGGCCTTTAAGGGTAATATAAAAACATATTTTTTTAAGAATACTAAATATAAGGACATTTTCAATTTAATAATATATGAAACGAAAA
This sequence comes from Catonia carolina, assembly GCA_035578175.1. NCBI lineage: Eukaryota > Metazoa > Arthropoda > Insecta > Hemiptera > Achilidae > Catonia > Catonia carolina. The sequence continues at coordinate 378,402,442 of JAQMRL010000001.1, forward strand.
ATATAATTAACTTATTAAGACAAACTCTTGAAGAAAAACGGGCAATAAAGTTTAACATTGTAATAGAATGTACATATATTAAAAATCTTATAAATGAAAAACAAAAAAAAAATGTTTAAAACCGAAAATGTTCCAGCGTTTACGGGTTCCAATTTAAATTTAATTATTAGAAACAAAATTAAAAAACTTTGTCAAGAAGAATCAAATTACGAGGGGCATAAATCAGGATGGTCATTATTAAGTGTTGACGGTATAATGGTGCGAATTAACAAATGTAAACCGTTGGGTGGTTCTTCCTATATCCCCACTCCATCAAAATTTGTAAAAAGAAATGCTATAATTAATTGTCGAAACATAAATAGTGAAATGTGTTTCAAGTGGGCGACTTTTTGCTCATTTATTAAGGGTAAACATCCTGAACGAATTTCATATCATTATAACGAGTATTTAGATTTGTTTAATTTTCAGGGATTAGATTTTCCAACACCGTTAAATCAGATTATTCGTTTTGAACGAAATAATAACGTATCAATTAATGTTTATGGTATACTAGATCACGATATTATCTCCGTAAGACTGTGCAAAATTAAACGTGAACAACATTTTAATCTGTTACTATTAAAAAATGAGCAAGGAAAAACTCACTATTGTTACATTAAAAATTTATCAAAAATAATTCGATCCCAGGTTACAAAACATCATGAAAAATTATTAATTTGTGATGCTTATTACATTTTAGCAGTGATAATAAGTTAAAACTTCATTTGAAAAATTGTGGCGAGCATAAAGCAAGCGCAATTAAATTACCTTCTGTAATACCGGATAACATGAAACCGATTCTAAAATTTAAAAATTATCATTTTCAATATCCGCTTCCCATAGTTCTATACGCTGATTTTGAATGTATATTAGCGCCGTTGGACACTTGCAGAAACATGAATAAAAAAAATTAACACTGATCTTCATGTCCCCTTTAGTTTTTGTTGTTATTTAGTGGTTAACGATGCGTTATCTGATGACTTAAAAAATCAGCTACCATCGGAACCTTATGTGTACGAGGGTAAAGATGCGGCCGAAGTATTTATGAAATTCGTTATTAATATTGCTAATAAAGTGGGTGAATTTTCCAAAATAAACATTGAAATGCAAATGAGTGAAGAAGATAAACATTTATTTGATACTAAAACATCTTGTGAAATGTGTGATGTTGAATTTTCCATGACAATGAGACCGCAACGTGATCACTGCCATTTAATTGGTAAATACCGTGCGGCTTTATGTCACAAAATTGTAATTTGAAACGAATAAACCAAACTTTTCTCCCCATATTTTTACATAATTATAATTGGGGCTAATTATGATGCCCATTTTATTATTCGTCAATTGGGGTGTGATATACAAAACATAAACGTGATTCCAAATTCAGCGGAAAAATTTATCTCATTGATTGAGTGACGTTAAGTTGATACGAACACAAAACGGAATTTCATTAAGGTTTCTTGACTCATTTAAATTTATTTATTATTCACTAGACGCTTTGGCGAAAAACTTACCAAACGATCAATTTTATCACATTCAAAAACATTTTTGCCCAGATGATGTCGGCTATGTAACTAGGAAGGGCGTATTCCCATACGAGTACGTAGACTCTATAGAGCGGTTACGTGAAACAACCCTCTCTCCTATAGATAAATTTTATAGCAAATTAACGGGAGAAAATGTGTCGGAAAACGATTACCAGCATGCGGTAAATGTATGGAACCACTTTAAAAACAAAACGTTAGGTGAATATAGCAAATTGTATTTGAAGATTGATACAATTTTAGTGGCCGATATATTCGAGTCTTTTAGAAGATTGTGCATAGAATCATGTAAATTAAATTGTGCCCATTACTTCACCCTACCCGGATTCAGTTTTGATGCCATGCTGTATTCAACAAAAATTGAGTTGGAATTACTAACGGATATCGATATGTATCTCATGATTGAAAAAGGTATTCGTGGAGGTATATCAACGTGTGTTAGATGTCAAGCGATAGCCAATAATAAATATATACCAGAGACGTATGATCCTTTAAAACCGGTAAATTATTTGACATATGTTGATGCAAATAATCTTTATGTATATAGTTTAAGCAATCCATTACCATACTCAAAATTTGAGTGGGTTAAATGTGTTAAAAATTTTGATGTGATGTCAAAACCAGATGATGAGGAAATCGGATATATACTCGAAGTTGATGTAGATTATCCCAACTGTTTACACGATCTAGACAATGATTTACCTTTTTTCCCTGAAAAAAAATGTCCCCCTGGATCAAAGCAAAAAAAAACTAATTACAACGCTCGAGCCGGAAACAAACTATGTTTGTCATTTTAGCAATTTAAAACAGGCTATAACTCATGGCCTTAAATTAAAGAAAATACATAGAATTTTGAAATTTTCTCAGCGAGATTGGATGAAACCTTATGTGTTATTTAACACGCAGAAAAGAGCTTCGGCCAATAATGCGTTTGAAAAAGATTTTTACAAACTTCTTAACAATTCGGTTTTCGGGAAAACTATGGAAAATGTAAGGAAACATATCTTCTTCTTCTTCAAGTGCCGTCTCCGCGTCGGAGGTTGGCGATCATCATTGCTATTCTAACTTTCGAAACAGCTGCTCGGAACAGTGACGTGAAGTTGAGACCAAACCAATCTCTCAAATTCTTCAGCCAGGACGCTTTCCTTCTGCCCGGCCGGCGCTTTCCTGCTATTTTTTCTTCCATTATCAGCTGAAAAAGTCTGTATTTCCCGTTTCGAAGAACATGGCCGAAGTACTGCAGTTTTCGTCGCTTGATGTCGTATAGCAGTTCCATCTCCTTGACCATCCGAGTCAGTACGTCCGTGTTTCGTACTCTGTCGGTCCACGATATACGGAGCATGCAGCGGTATAGCCACATCTCAAACGCCTCCAGCCTCCTTTCTAGAAGTTTCGTTAGTGTCCATCCTTCCTACCCGTAAAGAAGTACAGGAAATACGTAGCACCTCAGAATTCGGAGCCTCGTGTTGAAACTAAGATCACGCTGGCACAATAGGTGTTTTAGTTTCGTGAACACCGCTCTGGCTTGCTCGATACGCACTTTAACTTCCTGACCGTAGTCCCATTTGTCATTTAGGCAGCACCCAAGGTATTTGTACGTGTGCACCTGTTAAATGGCGGAGCCAGCGAGTGTGATTCCTGCGTTTACCTCCTCTTCACCGATCACCATGAACTTGGTTTTACGTATATTCATCCGTAGTCCGTATGCATTGCTAATTGTGTTGACGCGTTCCAGCAACACTTGGAGATCTTCCTCGCTATCTGCAATCAGCGCTGTATCGTCGGCATATCTCAGGTTGTTGATGCCCTCTCCATTCACTATAATGCCTTCTCTGCATCCATCCAAAGCTTCCGACAAAATGGCCTCCGAATATAAGTTGAAGAGCATCCGTGAGAGCACGCATCCCTGTCTAACCCCACGGCGGATTTGCACTTCCTCCGACAGCTCCTCTCCCACTCGCACCTTGGCACATTGGTTCCAATATAGGTTGGCGATAATTCTTATGTCGCTATCGTCGAGGCCCACTCGTTGCAAAATTTCTAGCATCCTGTCGTGTAGTACTTTGTCGAATGCCTTCTCGTAGTCAATGAAGCACAGGATACGTTCTTGTTCATACCTCGGCATCTCTGAACGAGGACATTCATGGCAAACAAGGCGTCTCTCGTGCCAAAGCCTCCTCGGAGTCCAAACTGTGTGTCCATCATTTGTTCTTCGCACTTTTGGTAGACCCGTTCATGTATTATTTTCAGTAAAATCTTCAGAACGTGGCTCATTAAACTAATCGTCCGGTGTTCTTCGCAGCGTCTTGCATTGAGCTTCTTCGGTATAGGAATGAACGTCGACTTAAGCCATTCGTCTGGAATCACGCCAGTCTGATATACTTTATTGCACAAAGACGTCAGGGAATCCAGGTCTTCCTCATTCAATGTTTTGAGTAGTTCTGCGTGCACCTCGTCTGGTCCTGGTGCTTTTCCCGACCTCATCTTACTGATGGCTCGTTTTACTTCCTCTTTGAGAATATCCGGTCCGGTTACCGTGGTGGTCACGGCTGGGTGTGCTGCCCGGTTATCTTCAAATAGTTGGCTAACATAACGCTCCCACACCTTTAATTGTTCGGAAGTGGTGGCCACTATGTTGTCATCCCCATCCACGAGCACTCCAACGTTTTGCCTGAGCCGTTTGCATGTCATCTCTTTGATTTTCTTGTGGAGATGAAAAGAGTCATGCTTGTTCTGTAACTCTTCTATCTCAGCACATTGTTGGCTCATCCATTGATCTTTCGCTGTTCGAATCTTGTTGCGAATCATTTTGTGAACTGTTTATATTGGGAGCGTTTTTGCGTCTTGCAACCACGCCGTTGCTCCATAAGATCAAGAATCTCCTCCGTCATCCAGGGTCTGTGTTGTTGCTGCTTGTTGGCCTTCAAGTGTTTAAACATATAAATTTATAATTAATCAGTTGTCCCCAAAAACTACAAAAAGCCATTAATAAAATAAACTTTAAGGATAGAATCATTTACAACGAAAACCCGTGTGCGGTTCAATTAAACAAATTAAAGGTGTTTCTAAACAAACCAATTTATATCGGTTTCACCGTTCTAGAATTGAGTAAAAAGTTAATATATTATTTTCATTATGATATTATGGTAATAATTTAAGTTAGCTGTATACAGACACCGACAGTCTTTTCTATGACTTGAACCCGATGACCTGTATAACGATTTAAAAGATCCATGTTTAAATATGTTTTTTGATTTATCAGATTATCCAAAAAACCATCCCCTATTTTCGGATAAAAATAAAAAAGTAATAGGAAAATTTAAAGACGAATGTAATGGTGTACCAATAATAGAATTTTTCGGATTGCGTTCAAAATTTTACACATTTCGTTACCAGCTAGATAAAGAGGTTGTAGTGAAAAAAGCTAAAGATATCAAAAAAACGATAGTAAAAAAATATATAACGTTCGAAGACTATAAAAATTGTTTGTTTTCAAAAAATAAAATAAAAATTAACGATTTGAGAAAGGTAATTATAGAAAACTGTACATGTTTAAGTCGAAAGAGCACATCGTATCAACAGTAAAATGTAACAAATTTGTTTTGAGCCGATACGATGATAAACGTATTGTGCAAGCTGATAATATACACACAATCGCGTATGGCCACTATTCAAATAAGGTAGACAAATTAAATTCTTAATAAACAGAAAATTGGGTGGGACATTTTTTCTAGAAAAAAAACGAATTAATTCGTTTGAGTTAGTTGATTACAAGGAATCATGGAGAAAGGCTGTGACTGTGGTGCCTAAGTTTCTTCAACCCAGTAGTTGGTGCAATTAGTGCCTGGTGGTGATATCAAATCAATATATGAGTAAAGTGGGGAACTAGTTTATATCGAACATTGATTGAGATCGCAAATTTTTTTCATAAATCACGGTGAAAATGAGGTTTGTGAAAGTGTTTTAATCAAATTTGTAAACCCCATCTGTTTTTGTACCATTGAAAAAATGTTTAAAAATGCCTCATTTTTCCATCTTTAATATTTTATACAGTTGTATAAGGAAAAAATTTGTAATTATTATTAATAAAAAAAATATTTAGTATTATTTAATTTTTTTATTTGTTCAACCTTTTATTCTCACTAGTTTAAAAATAACCATGAAGGCGGTAGTATATCTTTATGTGCATAATATTATAGGAAGTTATACGGCTGTATTAATTTACTTGTAGAGTTATGGTTTTATGAGCAAGGACAACCTGGTTGATAATGTAAACAGCAGCAATGAAATCGTATCCGACGAGTTAATACTGTGTAAAACCGTTTTTATGGCCGGCAAGACAAGAATCTACTTGGCACTTTTACATAGTCACCGCCGATGTCTTTAATGTAACGAGACGAGCTTTTGATCATTGGGCTATTAATTCTGGTCTAACATTTACATACAACCACACGCGCGCGCACACACACACGCACACACACCCTTATATTTTAATTTCATTCAAACGTATACAACACTGAAAAACCAAGAAAAACTGACCGCTGTATTGTATGGATATATCTCAAACTTTTATCAATTAATTATTAGTATGGACTTTAAAAGACTAATATATTTTTCTAAAATAAAGCGATGTAATAAACGATTAGATTTAAGACAAAATTATCTGTTTATATAATAATGAAAGAAAGTAAACTTGCACTGTTTAATAATAACGGATATTTGTGACAAGCTACAAATATTAAGTTGTTACTATATGTCACCGCTATTGTTGCAACAGTTATTTCTAACATATTACATAAATGTATTAGCATTATTATTGTTATTATTATTATTATTACTCGGCCGAGGTCGATGGGTCGCCGTATCGTAAGTTGTTTTTTCATTATCAAACGCTGTGTGTGTGTGTGTGTGTGTGTGTGTGTGTGTGTGTGTGTGTGACAGAGCTAACTGCGCTTTGATGTGGAGTAAGATATGGTAAGTTGTTGTTGTTATTTTTTCAAAGCCAAACAACAACGGCGTGTACGTCAGATGGGTGTGTGTGTGTGTGTGTGTGTGACGTCGTGGATGGTGCTACGTCAGCTGGGGGTGTGTGAGGCGGTCACGTCACGCGTGTGGGGGTGTGTGAGTGGGCTTACCTGAAAGGTCAAAGGTGAAAATTGTCCTGGGTTTCTCCTAACCCTACTACTGTATAAGAATCAATACTACTATGGATTTTTTGAATCGCTTCTTCGTATTGATTGTCCATTTTGGGGATGTTTATTTCTACATTAATTAATTCTCTTGTCTTACCGTGAAAAACGGCCGTCTGGAAAATAGTAGTTGGTTCGGCCCCCACCTCGTGGTATATCAATTTCCCCATTTCGGCGTGCAACGCGATATACCATTTTATATTGCAGCCTAACTGAACTCCATAATAGACCAGCTCATCTATAACGGACGGTTTCATTTCACCGAAGAAAATCAATAGATCACGGACATCTTGTTCAATGAAAGTGTACTGCAACGAAACGAGACGACCTTCAAGCGTCACAAGAACTTCTGCGTCGGGAACAATCATGTTTGTCGAGTATATGAGTATATAATCAACAAATGGGAAGGTCAAAGGGAATTACTTCTATTTATAATATTTATCTCTCTCTCTCACTCTCTCTCTCTCTTAGAGTCAACTATCGAACAATAAGAGTGAATAAACTTACACTCGTGAGAACGAAGGAAAATATTCTTTGAACGAAGTACATTATAGAAGTCGTAACAAAATGAAATTTATTTTCGACTGCATGAAATTATTATTATTACCTGCTTAACAATAGCAGATAAATTTAGTACTGCATACAAATCATAACTACATAGACAACCTGTGACGTGACATAACAAGCTTATAAAATACAAATCTTTATAGTTAATGTACTTGGAATATATTGTTACTATGAAATGAGAGTGTATGTACTAGACCTCCCGTGAAGTTATATTATAATCGACTTACCTATAAGTACTGAAATTTATTTTTATACAACAGAAACATAATAATGACTTTTTTACGATGGGAGCAGTATGCTCTCGCTAAAGTGAAGTAATGTTGCCGGATGCTCAGTTGTATAGTTGCCTAACAACATTCTCATTAAAGATTGTATGTAATAGTTCCTCTTAATTTATTTAAGTATACACAAGTTCGAGTACATTACGCTGTTTTGCGATGCTAAAATGATAATATGTTCAAACTCCAAAGCACATTACAAACTATAAAGTACAAATCTTTATAGTAAATGTACTTAGAAATTATTGTTACCTCCCGTGAAGTTATATTATAATTGACTTAACTATAAGTACTGAAATTTATTTTTATACAACAGAAACATAATAATGACTATTATACGATGGGAGCAGTATGCTCTCGCTAGAGTGAAGTCGTGACTTTACTTATGAATTTACTATACGATTAACGAAGGTAGCAGTTGTCGCCACCGGCTTCCAGTAGCGCAGTCGTAGAACTCATAGGACCGGCCGGGCATTGACGGCGTAGTTCAAAAGTAGAACATCGAAGAGGGGGAGGTCGTCTTCGCCGCTGCCTAAAAGATTAGGAGCAGCCGCCGACGCAGCGACCACCTTTCACCGCTGCCTCCGAAGAGGAGCAGTCACCGGTGAAGTGAATCGGGGTCGTCTATACCGCTGCCTAATCTAATAGGAGCGCGTCGCCGACGCAGCGTGCACCTTTTACCGCTGCCCCCGAAGGGGAGCAGTCGCCGGTGAAGCGAGGGGTAGGGGATGGAGGTACAGATGACGGAATGAAAACTCAATGCTGAGATGTCAACTTCCCCGTATCGATTCTCGCACACAGAGAATATCGATACTGTCACCTTCTCCTTCTCTTGCATCGCCAGTACGTAGACACTATATGTTGCCACTTGGTACATGCGTTGTGAGAGGTATGACCGCTGGCGCATTCTATCGGCAGCAGCAACCCCATCACAGCGCCACAGTGGGCAAAATATGAACTACGGACCGGCGTACAAGTAAAAACAGTATCACAGTATCTTCACTATACACACTAATGACTTTCTCTTGCCAATGCAAATAATAAACAATATAACCTGACAATAGCCCTAATAAAACATTAAAAATAAACAAACAAACTTACATCAAAGAACATAACCTAATTTTAATCATGAGTGAATGATGCAAAATGAAAACTAACCTTAATTTTGCTAATAAGGAAAATCTTTCTTTGACGCTATATTAGGCACTGTAAAAAAAATGCTTAAACTAAAAGTGTTGTAGATTTTTAATTTCCTATAAATTTGATGAGGTACACTTTCGTTGTACAATGCCGATATCTTAAAAAGTCCAATTTTTTACAAATTTTCAGGAAAAAAAAAAAATCACTAATTACCGCTAAACTAAGTGTTACACATAGAAATGTTAGTGTAGATGGTGAAAAATTACTCTATTTAATTAGCTAACTTATTTAATTACATTAGATTGCTTACAACAGGCAAAAGAGGCCCAACGATAGAAACAATATTGCATATAAGCCAGCCGCATTGGCGTAGTTGGTAACGTGTTCGCCTCTTATCATGCGGTCGTTGGTTTGTATCACACTCAGGCTCAGCATTTTCATACGTTACAAAATATCATTTCATCATTCACAGTTACAACCCAACGTCGTCGCTAATGACCGCAGTAGTTGATGCGACGTTAAATAAAGAAAAAAATAAATTACACAAATAAACAGCCACTTATTACAAACCAAATCACAATTTCACTAAGATAAATAAATTTACTAGGCCTATACCTTATTCATAAACTTATACAGAGAAAAAAAGCACCTAACTTATTGGGTAGAGAGAGCTTCAAAATGAAACCTTCAGTTTGCAAACAAAGAACGGTTCCGAAAGATAAACATACATAAAACATAGGTACATAAAATAACAAAAATACAAAAAAATCCATTCCAATACATAAAAAATACTAAATAACAAAAAATACAGGGTAAATAAAATACATTAAACAATTAAATAATTTCTAAAGCCCTGGAGCTTGTCAGCCTAAACGAGGCTCGCTCTGATGAAACGAATCTAAGGAAATAATTTCATCTATCGAATTAAAACTTACTAGCATTGTATTAAACGGAGAATAGGTACGTCCACACTCGTGCGCTTTCTTTATCACCTTGCGATGTAGCATGCTATATCGCATGCGCTTAGAGGCGTACCACCTTCCGCACTCGTTTGAAGAGCTTTATCTCACAAAACAAAACCATAACAAATATTTTTGAACAATACACTAAATTAAAGCCTGTTCTTTCCTGTATTGATAGGTTTAATTTAGATTGTTTTATTTAGAAATAATTTAGAGATAACTCCAGCAATTTACGCAAAAAAGTACTCAGTTTTTAGTCGGTTTTCCGTTGATGTGGTTTTAAACGTCCATTACTCCGTCCAGGCTTTTCGTAAAAATAGGCAATTAAGTAAGTTGAAGTTCAGAGTATTGTCTACAATATAAATATTTTAAAAGTTAAATCTCATCTTCCGTTTTAATATGCTGGCCATTTTTTAAAAAAGTGCTTTTTTGGCTCCACGCATAGGCAGGGAAAAGAATTTTGGACTTAACCATGCATTTTCACAACAGTATTATGTCAAGCAAAGCGTTTATTTATTTTTATAAATACATCGTTAAATAATTCAAAATGAGTTACGGAATGAGTTGCACCAGGCAAAACAAAGAAGTTTGTATTTCTAAACGACTATACTCGGAGCGCATACCGCTATAAAGCTCAATTTTCTCTTTAAGAAGTTTTGAGGCTAATAGAAATTTTTCTATTAACACCACATATCTTTTTCTAATTACAAATGCAAAATACGATACATGGCCCAATACTACTATAAAAATGCTTGGTTCAGTCCAAAAATCATTTCCCTACCTTTACGTGAAGCCAAAATACACTTTAAAAAAACCAATGGCCGGCATTTTAAAATGGAACATCAGACTTCTATTTTAAAATGTTCATATAGAGAAAACTCTGATCTTCAACGTACTTAAACGCCGTTCTTTTATGAAAAGCCTGGTCGGAGTAACAGACGTTTAAAAACCACATTAACGGAAAACCGGCTAAATTCTTTGTTTAGCCGGCCCAAACTCTTTATGCGTAAATTGCTGCATCTCCGACTAGTTGCAAAATAAAATAATCTAAGTCAAACCAATTAACGCAGGAAAGAACATCGCACGAGTGTGGACATAGCTATTGGGTAGCATAATTAGTTGAACAGGTCTTCTGATAGAACAAATATTTGGAGTGATTATTGAAACTTGGGCCATAGAAAGAAATCTTTGCTAGTGTGTGGGGATCATCGATTTCACCGGAGACGATCTTTTTCAGATAGGTTACCGAGGCCATATGACGCCTTATTAGTTGATAATTTAAAAAAATAAGTGAGTACTTTTTCATGTCTATTTTTCGAAATCGAATTTTCACCGGATCTACACGTTTTCAGATCCCCTGAACCCAAAAAACCATGTTTTTGCGAATGGTGTGTGTGTCAATAAAATATCTCAAAAATGGAACATCAAATGAACATGAAACTTGAAACTTAATTTCATTAAAAATAAAAAGTCTTGTGGGTGTTTCGCACCAGATTTTTTCATAAGAAACAGGTTATTTTATAGTGATTACAGATAGTTTTATTCTAAGAAATAATATTAATTTACGTAAAAAGTACTGGTACAAGTTTTCAAGTAAACTATTTATCCGTATTATTAACTTAAGAATTTTTCAATATTGTTTAATGAACTATTCAAGTACATCATATAAGTAATGAATTAAAAACGTCAAAAAATATCGCAAGAAACTCCATTTATTCATATTTAAATCTTTACAAAAGGTTGTCGTAGGAATACACAGCATTTATTATCTGCAAAAAATACATAATAGTTATAATGTTATATACTTTCTGTAATTAACTTCACTGCTCTCTGCTTTCTGTTTTACTTTCTGATGCCTACATAAATACATAAAAAACAGTTTGTTTTCATGATGATTTCTCGAAATTTAATTTTCACCGGATCTACACGTTTTCAGACCCCCTAACCCAAAACACAATATGTTTTTAGCGATTGGTTTTTGTGTATATATGTGTGGGGATGAACAAACTATCTCAAGAACAAAACATCGTACAAACTTAAAACTTGAAACTTAAGTTAGATACCATTAGGGGATTTAACTTGAACATTTTCATCAAATTCGGTCAACTGGAAGTAGTAGTTTATTCGTGTGTTTTTTCACGTTTTTGCAATTTTCTCAAAAACGGTTCCTACGATTTTTTTAAATTTCCTCATTTATTAATTTTTTTTATGCTCTACAAGATAGAGTAGGCGCCATTCTGCTGAAATTCTTGGAAAGGCTGTTTTCTCGTAAGAAATGTATTTTTAAGATTGCGGCTTTAATATACGTTTTAGCGCAAAACGTATATATATTATTAAAAGTTGTAGAGCGTGGAAAATCCTACAATATTTTTCCAAACTATTTTTTGTATAACGCTCAGTTTAGCGGTAATAAAAATTTTCTCTGTTCTTTCACGAAAAGTGAAAAATTTTCGATTTAAGAAGATTTCAGCCTTAGTATGACAGATTTCAGCCATTTTACAACAAAAGTGTGTAGAATCAAATTTATAGGAAATTAAAAGATCTACAACTTTTAATTTAAGCCTTTTTCTGTACAGAGCCTATTTTAGCGTGAAAGAGTGATTTTACTTATTTTTAAGCCAAAATGAGGTTGATTTTTATTTTGCATCATCCACTCATGATTAAAATAACGTTATGTTTTTAAGGTTAGTCTTTTGTTTATTTCTAATGTTATGTTTTATTGTTCATTATTTGCATTGGTAAGAGAAAGTTGTGTGAATGTTCCACACCAGATCTTTTGTTTAAATTTTATTTTATGATGTTGATGCTCGGAATTTACAAGCTGATGATATGAAATGACTCGAAGCCTTCGATATGTAGTGTTCTTTTTAAATAACTGGAACCAGGAAACTCCAGGGGAATTATAGGAGAAGTTAAGATTAAACTAAACCCTAAATTTAAACAATTTGTTTGATTCGTTTATTACCAGTTAATTTATTACCACTACTTATTTGCTTACTTCAATCAGCGTCTCGTATAACCATTTGTATTTTTATGTATGTTTTCTGGTAACCTTTAAATGTATAAAAAAACATAATTTTGGACCTAAAATTGAACTCTGTCGAACACCAGCTTTGAAGTCAAGCATTTTAGACAAAACATTTGTAAGTTTACCTCAACAACTCTGTAGTTAGTTTTACGCACTGTACTCTACCTATGCAATAAGATTGAAACCATTTACGTTTTACATATTAAAGTACTGCAGAAGAATGTTGAAAGTCTTTTGTGTGGAAAGAAGTTTACAACTCTGAAGTACTCCATCTGTAAAGCGGTGAACGGAATTGTATTTAAGACTTTCAGTACTATCTGTAATTACTTGATGGACAATTAAGTCCGTAGTTATTTTCGACGTAATAACTAGAACGTGAATCGGTGGAATTGGTAGGAACACATTAATAGAAGGAACGACAACAAATGACTTAAAAAATGAGTATATAATATTGAAATGTACTTACTTTATTCAGAACAGTTCATACGTAACAGAAAGGTTAAATATAGGCATGTAGAGAACGGCGTCACAACGTGGTTTCATTGTCCTTGTAGAAAACGGCTTATAACACTGGCAAAACAACTTGAACATATCGGCACACATGTTAGAGAAATCACACAAGGTACAAACAACAATATATACGACATAAGTCAGTCGTTCTGCGGTAAACAACAAGGATTCAAACGGATGAAAACAACAGCTTTGTTACAACGAGGCAGCCATGATGAGAGAGGTCGACAAGTCAGGAAGAAGGCGGAAACGGGTTGAGTGACGTAGGAACAGGTTGTGCAAAGAGGTTGGGAAATGGCACGCTAGAATAAGGCGTTGGAATTCAAATTTAAACGTATGCAGTACTGAACATTCCGCCCACCTAATAATGGCAATATTATTATGGAAGACCGACTGAAACGGCAGGCACCGCCCACCAACAGGATGGCACAGTTGAAACAACGGCGAGAGATGAAACGATGATAATAGCAGAGCGACAGATCGACAGTGAAACAGAGAACGGACAATTTTGATGGGCGTCCACAGAGCGCAGTCTGAGGCGGCCTGAAGACGGAATATCTTGAGCACCCACAAGGGGCAAGCGAAAAGCGGAAATCTTGATGTACTCCCAAACGAGGGCTTGGAAGTAACCGAAGTGAAGATCGAAGAGCAAAAGCACGAAGAAACAAACAAGTAGGCGTAACAACTGATAAGAAGGTCACAGAGGGAGGTGTCACAACCTCAACGCAGAAAAGCACAAAGCAAAGAACGAGTACAGATGAGAGGAACACAGCAAAACAAGCGAAGTACCAAGACTTCATCACAGAGTCAGATTCCACGATCTCAACACAGAGCGAAGCACCACGGCTTCATCACAGAAGAGGTTGAAGAGTAACTAACAAAGATGAGGCACACCACCTCAGAGAAGGCGAAGAAGGAGGTACAACAACCCATACAGAAGACGAAGAATGAGCACACCACCTACACAAAAGGCGAAGAATGAGGTACAACACCCCACACAGAAGACGAAGAATGAGCACACCGCCCACACAACGCACGAAGAATGGGCACACCACCTCACACAGAAAACGAAGAATGAAGAGTAAAGAACACTAACGAGTAGAAAAACACTTGTGACGAAGAGACAGCAATGGGATAAAGGCAGGTTGAGAGTTGAACACAGAAACAAGAAGAAGTGCAGAAGCAGAAGAGAGTGGTGTTTATTGGAACCACAATGTCGGCAGTTTTTTGTGGACGAACAGTTGTGTTGTGAATGACGGCCGAAACAGTTGAAGCATTTTTTGAGCTTGTACACGGCTTTAAATCGGTCAGAAACGGACAAACGTATAAAATTGGCACATGAAAATATGTTCTGCATGACAGATTCACAATAAGGACATCTGGACACAAAGTCGGCAGTAGCATCGGCTGGTTTGGTCTCTGTAAGCAGAGTGTACGGCGACGGACTAAGTACGAGTGCAGGACCAGTTAGTTGAAAGTTCGGTTCAGCAGCAGTCGGAAAATTAGAGGTCGGTTGAGCATTTGAGGTGTTAATTAACTCAAAGGCTTGTGTTCTCGACGTGACAAATGACATTTAATCGGCGTAGGTTGGTATTTTCTGAGGATCGGTTATTGTAGCTTCAAACAGCTGTTGAGTTTCCATGGTCAAATTCTGATATACCAAGGAAAACATCAGATAATTGGACAAATCGATTGGAAGTAAACGTAACGCCCCGAATACAGATTCGTGCGTACTGAGATAACGTTTAAGTTGTTCGTAGTTATAAACGGCTGGTTTTTGAAAATTCACTATTTGTGAAATATACACAGAGGCTAAACGTCTTGGATTCAAATAGCGGTTAACGATTGTTTGATAAGCTAATGAATAATTAGCGGCGGCAATAGGCAAGTGAGATATCAATTTGAGCGGCTCATATTTTAACACACCTTAGGTAGTGCAGTTTCTGAACGGGTGACAACTGAGCATTGTTGTGAATCAGATCATCAAACAGAGCGATAAAGTTTTGAAATTCATCAATGTTTCCAGAAAAATCGGGTAATTGTTTTAGGTAATCCAACAGACGGAGAACCAAAACGTTTGTAGATTCCTCGGAATTGGTGTCCGGAATCTTAGATAAAACGGCATAGTATCTAAAGTGAATCTCGTCTTGCAACTGAGTTATTTGTTGCTCGAGAATAGAGGTTGGATTTTCAGAGAGTAAATCGTCAAGTTGGTCTAAGATAGACTTTAATTCAGTGAACAAACGGTCGGCCTCAAGTTTAAAGGCATGTGAAGCAGCGACAGTAATTGTAGAACTCGATTCTAATTTCACATTAGAGTCTAAAGCACGAACTAAACGGCGAGATTTGAAAAATAATGGATGATTAATTGTAAGATCCATTTTTTAATAACAGCTGGTATAAAACGACTTGATAATAATATTCAGTAAAACAGTCCCAGGAAGAACAAATTGCTACTACTTGTAAGGTTAGCGCAATTTGAAACATTAACGGCGTAAATCGACTTGTAATTGAATAAATTTGAAACAATTATAACACAAATTAAGCAGCAACAGTAAGATAGAATGACAATAACAACATGAGTTAACATCGGTTGATGATTATACACATAGGTTAGGTACAATGACATAACATTGTAAATCAGCTGGTCGAATAAGCGGCGAAGAAATGAATAATTAATCAACAATTAAAAACAAAGTCAGATCACTTGATATGGCACAAATTATTTTGCATGTATCGGCAACAGTTTAAGTTTAAAGTCAGAACACTGTGAAACGACAAGTATTGGATGTAAACATTGAAAAATGAATACCATAAGTAACAGTTTATACATTCGAATAATTTTGTAAATAACAAAGAAACAGCAGAAATAATTTCAGTTGAAAATTGTTGAAATAATACGGCAAACAATTGTAATAGTTATTAATCGGCACTTAATTAATTTACGGCATGTTAATAGGCGACAGATAAACAAAATGTTAAGTGAGTTTAGGTTGAACAAACTAACCATTAAACGAAAGTAAATACAATTTATGACAATAAATTGTTATAACAACTTGAAAAATAACGAAGTAACAGATTGAGTTTGTTAATTAGAATGTTAATAGCACACACGTAAACAGTTTGCAAACAAAACACTTGAGAATTAACACTGGTAACAGGTGACAAGATGTAAATAAACACTTCACTTTGTAATATCGGTTTGGTTAGCATAACATTAGTTTTTGATCACAACAGTTTATTAATTTTATATGAATTAAGAACATGTAACAAATATAAGACAATAACGACTTGAAACAACGGATAATAGTTTGTGATTATCACTTGAAACAACGACTTAGTAATTTGACAACAATTTGAGGTTAACATCAACTTGTATCATGTAACAGTAACAACAGTAACTTTAATTTATCGCAGCTCGGAGGACCATAATGTAAAGCGGTGAACGGAATTGTCTTTAAGACTTTCAGTACTATCTATAATTACTTGATGGACACTTAACTTCGTAGTTATTTTCGACGTAATAACTAGAACGTGACTCGGTGGAATTGGTAGGAACATATTAATAGAAGGAACGACAACAAATGACTTAACAAATGAGTATATAATATTGAAATGTACTTACTTTATTTAGAACAGTTCATAGGTAACAGAAAGTTTAAATATAGGCTCTAAAAGCTTATATATAGCTGTTTGTAACAAGAGTAAATTTCTATAGAAAACGTCACAGCTTTCACACAGTTTAAGAAATGTGTTTGTATGTTGATTTACGGACATGGTGCATGCGATATCTGTTTACATGAATACGTTTCAGCACAAAACGATCATAATGGTCTCCAGGTTTAACCGAGGGATCGGCGAGACGGGTAGTGTTCACCTTCTCTGTTCAATTTAGGGTCATAAAATTTGTTGCCGGCACTTGTAATTTATTGATTTCGATTGTTAGATTTAAAGCTAACTGATGATGTCTTTCCCAAACACATACCATTGTAACCTTTTCTTGCTTGTGGGGGAAACACTCACGCACACAAGTTAGTTTGGCTAAAAGGAAACAAACAGAAAAAAATTTAAAAGAGATACAGGAAAGTTGTTGTGCAAATTAAGTATAAACCAAATAAACAATTAAAATTACCAATTTAATCATTAACAATATCACTACTTAGTAGTGGTCATCAGAACTTTTGCCATTTACCAAAATACAAAAATAAATTCCATTTTAAATGAAAATTAATAATGCTTAGGTATAACAGAGTAATTATTAAAATTAACAATATAGCAACTCTATGAATAATAAAATTACCATTTGTTTTATAAGTTACCAAAATTTATTCAAAATAATATTATAAAAGGAAGGCGCCTGAGCTAACGTTAGCCGTAGATATTTAAATAAGAATTCAAAATTATGAAGGGTTATTTTTTTTACATTATAAAAAAATTAATGTACTTGAAATTTCTAAGAGTTAACATAATACAATAATTAGTATAATTACCAGTAGCAATAAGTACATCCGGATTTAACACACTTAGCATTAAAATTAAAAAAAAAGATAGTTAATTGTTAAATATAAAAAGAGCGAAGGCTTTCAGAATTTAAAAAAAAAATAGTGAAAGATAGACTTTAAATTTTGAAAAGTTAAACATTTTAATTTTAACTGGCTTGAATTAAAAACATTAATAAACTCAAAAGACAATATGTATACAGAAACTATCTACAATAAGTTCGAGTACCATTGTACCAATATTTTAAATGATTTAAAAGGTTGGCCGAAAGTTATGGAATTACGCCGTAATATAGAGCTGACTTGAAAAAGTAATATTATGTAGGTTTTCACGGCAGAATATAACGTGACGAAGAAGTTCTTCAATAGACAAGGTTGATTTTCCCCACAGAATTAAAGTAAATAAAATAACATACCGGAATTGTACCCAAAAAAAATATTTCAGGGATCCTTTTTCAAATGAATGAAAATTCTCCAAACACCGACAGGGATCACATCACTGATCAGGAATGGTTCGAGTTTTCAAAGTCGGGACTGCAAATAATCAGCGACTTAAGATTTTGTGAGGTAGCTCCAAATCAATCATATCCGAAAATCCATTTTCTGCTTTTGTTTACAGATGATTTAGGTCATGGTACACTTTTTCCTGGGCTTGAACCCTTTAACCAAAAGATTCAACTATGATTAGAATTTAATCATATAACCAAATTAAAGCAGCAAAAAAATTAATTCATTAACCAAGCCAAAAATAAGATATAGAAAAATTAGAATTTAAATCGAAATTAAATAAGTAATTAACAATATATATTTACATGTAGTGATGCAATTCACATAGTTTAGCAAGCAAACCAGACAATAGTAACTACATAAAAATAATTAAATAGCAACAAAAGTAACAATAGCAATAACAGATTTAAACCAAATACATAAGAAAAATTAGATTGCTTCCAATTTACAATAAATTGAAAATATGCTTTCAATATAGAAGCATTGAAACATTACAAAATAAAAGAATCTGACCACGCCCTTTTATAAATTTTCTAATACAAATTTTCTACTGTACAGAGCCTTCAGTGTTTGTTTTGCTTGCCAGAAAAGAAATAAATTAACACTTACCATTCTGGGTAAATAGAACGTCTCCAGTTTTAATGAAAAACCGAAAAAAGTAGAAATTAATGAACGTACTACATTGCAAAACAATACGATAAACCACTAGCGAACACACTCAAGGAAGACTTGTACTGCAGTGACTTGCTAAAAACGAACAAACAGACCACCTCGCCAGTTCGAAAGTCAGCCACCTCTCGATCAAAGATAGACAAGCGCCAAGACAGTAAAATTCAAACGAAATGTAACGACAACAAATAGACGTTACACCGTTTTTTGTTGAAAAGTTATGACAGTTGATAAACGCCTGACCACGCAGCGCTAAAAGAAATAATTAATTGATTTTAAAGATAGATCTTTAATGGCGTTCTAATACGTGTAAGGTAAGCAAAAATGTGGCAACCAATTATAAACTAATTAATAACACAAAAAATAAAATAAATAATTTTATCAAGTGAACATATTCATTAAAAATTTTTCCGTAAAAAAAAGCACACGTAAAATATGTGCTCATAGCTGCTCCAGGACGCCAATATAGAACTACCAGTCACTGTCTGGTCGACAGGGATGTATTCACGATGAATGATGCCGCAGACATCGAAAAAACCTATCAACATTGCTTTCAGTTGGGACTTGGACATCCTCACTTTCGTTGGCCGCTTCTGACCCTTTACCACCCACTACTGACTATTTTTACGGGTCTCGAGTTCATACTCAAATATCCAGGTCCCATCTCCAGTGAATGACCGACTCTTCCAATCTCTGCTGTCGCTTAATTGTGGAGGCAACAGATCCCCTCGCTAATCTCGCTGGTGATGTGAGTCACTCATTTTCACGACGACATTAAAAAAGTTACTCTCGAAAAACACACAAAACACAAACCAAACGTGCTATCGACTTCAATTGCAACAAAAGGAAGGTCCCATATTTCCAGATATATGTTGTCGCCGACTTGACCCGATGGCACGTAGCCAAGCCTCGCTTTGCTGGATGGTAGACCCTGAAAATGGCCGGTTCTTCTGTAAACTGTTTTTCTGTTGCTGGTGGCCGGATGCGTGGAGCCGGCGTGTGCAGCGTGGTGTCCTAAGGGTAACGGCTCAGTTACCAGGTTCAGGCCTAGCCTTCCCTCAGTGGCAGTTGGGTCCCCACTGCAGCGTGGCAATGGTGGCCCCCAGAGTCCCACAGTGTCGGGTCGGCGTAGGCCGTCAACCGAGGTGGTTCCCTCTTGGCCTGTGCCGGACTTACTCTTCACCTTGGTGCCTGCCAGCTCACATGGGCTTTCTTCGAATGACCGGGGCGGGAATGAGGCGTCTGCCACTGGTAGCATCGACCAGGGATGGCTGCGTCCGGTATTGTCTCTGCTGGGCTAATTTTGAATCCTTTATCTAAAATTAAAGGATCTTAGTGGATAATCCACTAAAATCCACTGATGCTAAAATGATTCTAGAATCCACAGATGCTAAACAAAGGATTTTAAGAGGAGACTGTACTTTGTATCCCGCCAATGATAAATTTTCTCTTTTCAGGTTCATTGTTCATAATAGCATTGGTAAAAGATAGGGAATGAAACTTTACACACTTATAGTATTCATGTATCTCTAACTACTGACGTCGGGCGTTAAACAAAAAAAAACTACTGACATTTCTTCAATTTAATCTTTTGGACCATAACATTTTTAAAAAAGTAACAAATAACATACAATTTTACAGATCTTCTTGTACGTTTTTCGCATATTACTAATTTTTGGACCACCTGAGGAAGTCATAAAAATGTCGGTATATGTGGATGTACAAGATATTTAACCGGTAAAAATTTCAGTCTGGTAGGTTTATTGGTTTCTGAGAAAATGTACCTAAGTGGTAAAAATATATAAATTTACAGGAAAAGGCAAAAAGCAAGATGACACAAAAATCAAAAACAAAATATACACAAACAATTTTTTTTATGTTTAATAAACTTTGATATGGCACCATTCGTTGCCCTGCATACATCCAAACGGTAATCCACTTCTTTCTACGTACTTGCCAGCATATCGGATATTATTGCTGTTACAACTACAGCAATCCTCTCCCATAGGTGTTCAATTGTCACAGATTTTCTCTGAGTAAACAATGTTTTTAACATGCGCCAAAAAAATAAATCTAGCGGTGTAATGTCTGGGCTCCTTGGTGGCCTGGGATTGGGCCTTTTCTTCCGATCCACCGGCCTGTAAAACGAATGTACGGTCACAGCACGGTCACAGTTATTATAATGTGGTGGAGCGCTATCTTGCTGAAAAAAAATTATTTCTCCTTCTCCTTCAATCTCGTCAATTGTGGAAAGGCGTACTGCTTTAACATATCACAATAATGAGGTCCGTTAATTATTTTTTCGGTAAATATGGACGGGCCAACAACGTGGTCAGATGGCCTACCTGGAAATGTCCCTTTCAAGATGCTGCCTGTTTCGTTAAACTGGTTAAACCACAGCTGAATCGTTTTATTCATAGGCGCAGTATGGCCGTATTCGCGTTGAAAATTACGCTGAACGCATCTCTGTAAACCAAATCACGCACTGTCCTTTCTGCTGCGGTGATGCCATGACTGGCAGATTGACACCGCGTGAAGGTCAGGCAAGTTAACCAACAAGTTGGCCAATGCAACAAATTGTAACTTTACGACATGCTTGACAGAACTATGAAAACCAAATGCTTTTAACTAGTTACGTCATTTTATAATGATTTATTGAAATCAAGGAGTTCTTTTATAAACTCCTTCTCCTTAATATAAAACTCCTTAATATAAAGAGTTTTATTAACTCCTTATATTAAGGCGACATGTAATTCAATCTAAAATTAACTAGACCAGGAGAACCATATTTATTTAAAAAATTATGCAGGATATTCTAATCTAAATTGTATAATTACAAAATTAAATTAATAATAAAAAAATAATAATAGAATAAAAAGCGGCTCTTTGGTTTTTTTTTCATTTGGTCAAGAATTTTTTTGATGAAGAACTTTTTTTGGTCAAAAGATATTTCTAATATTTAACATAAGCTCGAAGTACTTTTACATAGCTGTATTTATAATCTACGCCTCATAAAGCATCACAATCAATGAATAAAAGAAATAGTACAAAAAATTCCTGAAAAAGTACGAATTAAAAAAAGGATAGGTAGATAGTTCATGTTTTTTTTTAAATTTTTAATTATTCCTCTTCATCATTGATCAGCATCATTGATTCTAATGCTTTAAAAGGCGAATTTTCACTGTTTGAAACAGTGAAAAACAATGTTTTGTAACGTCTGATCTTCAGATCGTTACTTGTTTGGTTTTCTTATTTTTGGTTTTAGCGCTTTTACGGTTATCATTCTGTAGGCTGTATTATTTAATTTATTCTTTGTTGAGTACGTGAGCTGGCGACTCTTGCGTCTACTGCCAGTACTAGCTGAGGCCTATTTTTTCTAGTTGTTATTGCAGCCGATTTTATGCAACGTTTTCCTTGTTTGCAACGAGACGTGTTTAAGCAGTCCAATTGTAAGGTCGAACATTTCTGCTCCGTTATGTTCGGGCCTATTTCGTCTTTTATACATTTGGTGAAAAGTTTTTTATGTAATGTGAATCTTCTTTTATTTAGTATGTTTCAACTGTCAGTTTTCCGTATAAATTGAGTTTTTCCGTATTAATTATTAGTCTTTTCCGTGTTTGTAAATTTTATTTTAAATGAAAATGTGATCTTATTATGCCTTGCCCATTATTATGGTAAGTTTATTTGCTTTTATTAATAGCATTCTGAAAACTGATTTTTACAGGTTGCGTAAAGTCAAAGATTTATATTTAATAAATCTATGTCTGATAAAATTTGTAATAGATACGATTACTTAGTTTGACTCTTGGTTATGTAAAAATTTATATTGACTAATGGTCAATTTATTTCTATTTTAATGTCATAATTTGAATTTGTGTGAAGTAATTCAACTCAAACAAAAATGTATTTACTTATTTAACTGCTTTTAAAAGGTTTTCTTAAATTACTTCCTAATTGCTTAAATCGCTTGTAACTTGTAAGAAGGTTCATTTAAAATCTGCTTTTTGTAATTTCGTTTATCTTAAACATTATCTATTTTGTGCTTTTGTTACTTTAAATTGTAATTATTATTTTGAAGTATTGTTTCTGATGGTATTTGGAATATACTCGTTACAGGGTTCAATTCCCGGTGGATAAACATTGTGATTAATCCCGGAATGTAAAAGTTCATCACATGGGTGATAAAATGCAAACGCTACTGCTGAAAGGAACGCCGTTTCCTGAGTTTATCCTGCTATTCCATTTTGATGTAACCAATTCATGACTGTTTTCCTGGCTGTCGTTTTCGTAACTGGTTCATCGGTTACTATATAATTTACTCTGCTTTCATCTCTGTTCAATTACCAGGAGGTATTTTTTTTCTTCGAAAAGAACGGTATGTGATTCATTTTATTTTATTTTGCCACTGAAAACAACCTAATTACGTCTGAAATTTAATATCTGCAAGTCGACATGTTCTGGCCGTTTTGCTACTGGTTTGTGGACGGATTGAACACCGTTTCTTTGGTCAATCTAGTTCTTGACTGAAATATTACGTATCTCTATTTGTCACTTTTCTGGCTTTTGTTTTTTTTAACGGCAAAGTAGCTCTTGCATTTTAATACAAAAAAAGAACTTATTATAACATTTACACAATGGATATTATATTTTTGTAATTTTCTTTTTCTTTTAATTTAAATATCTTTATTAAAGCAAGCTTAACTCAGTGTATTACCAGTTATTGCTGGATTTTTCTTAAGTTATTCTAAAATGGGCTAATTTTCTGATGTTTAATTAAGTATTTTACAACCATGGTTGATTTATAAATCTAACTTATAATATAACGGTAGTTTATTAATAAAGTAAATAATTCTTAAAACCTATTTTATTATAAACTTAGATATTTCTTTGAACTTTTTAAATTTATTTTTGGAATTTTGTATTAAATTATTAACTTAATTTAATCATGCTTTTGGAAAGCAATTAATGTTATCAATTAATATTGGTTTTTATAATTATATTTTATTGCTGTTATTATTATTATTTGTATTAAATTAAAATTTTATTTGAACCACATTTTATGCAACACCAATTTGAGTATTTGTTGTTGTTTTTAGCTTCTTTTCTTGGTTTTTTTTTTTGTTAACGCCCCCACCAACCTATCGCTGCAGATAGAGGGGAGGTTACAGTTTTTTGCACTTTTCTTTGTTTCAACTACTTATGTATTTTTGTAAATTTTCAAACTTTTTCTGTTAATCAACAATCCTGATGCTTTAAGAGGCGTAGATTACGAAAACATTGATAGCAAAGTATCCAGAGTTCTGTGAGAGACAAAATTAATAATATAAATTTTACACTGTTTTACGGAAAAATGCACGCTAGTTCATGTATTTTATTTGGAATTTTTCAAACTTTTTCTGTTAATCATCGATTTGATGCTTTAACAGGCGTAGATTACGAAAACAGCCATAAAAAAGTATCCAGAGGTCTGTAAGAGACAAAACTAAAAATATTAATTTTTTACTGCTTCACTGAAGGTAGCAAGACTGAAAGTAGCATGTACTTTTTTGGAATTTTTCAAATTTTTCTGTTAGTCATCGATTCTGATGCTTTAGGAGGCGTACATTACGAAAACAGCCATGAACAAGTACCCAGAGCAAAAGAGTAAGAGACAAAACTAAAAATATTAGTCGTTCACTGTTTCACTGAAAGTAAGACTATGTAATAAAGCAAGACTATTGTCATATAATATCTTGTAAAGATCGTACTGACTGTAAAAAAGGGGTTTAAAATACAATATTAATAAATAGAACACTTCGTAGGAAAATGGTTAACGAAAATTGCCCCTGTAATATTAACAAAATTAGGAAAAAAATTTTAGTTCAAATGTACCGTGCTCTAAACACGTGAATTAGTGTATCCTTTGAACAGGATTTTTAAAAAAATTTACTTTAAATTAAAGTGCGAATTTGTTGTTTGTGAGGTAGTGTGAGTGTTTATAATAATATACATCAAGTAGACGTCTCCATTCTGCTATACCACAAAGCGGTAATAACCTGAAAATTTCACTCAACCACTTACCTGTTTTAACTAGATAAAAAAATAATTTCTATTAAAGGTTGCCTCCACCAGGACGTCGTAGAACGACCCAACGTCCAAGACCCTGAAATTTCCAACGAAGGAAATAAAAAAATGTTTTGGGGCAAGTTTTGATCGGAGAGTCAAAACCATGTTTCCAGTTTGTTAGTGTGAAACATCAGCTCAGATTTCACTTAAGAGCCACTGATCTCGCTTTGTGGTTTGCGAGAAAATACGACTGGTTTCGGATTACGGAACCCTTGTAGACAGTGAAAGAAAAAAAACCTTTGTAGCCAAACACATTGTAAATTTATCAAAAACACGATATAAAGCCATTGGTGAATTTATCTAGGAGAAACATGTAATTTTAGTAAATTCGCCAAGACATATACTCAATTTAAAAAAAATTATAAGCAAACATGGTACAGTGTTTAATTTGGAGATTCAAAAATATTTATGTAGGTACAGAATCTTTCTAACTGTTGTTTGTTCAAGCATCCCCCATTGGGAATATAATTAATTGTAGTCCATCTATCTGAAAACTTATTTCTAGAACTAGTATAAACGAAATAGGTAGATATATTTTTTAAATAAAATACAAAAGGCGAATTGTAGGTTAACAACTTGTTTAATTTAAATAATATATCTTTTTTTTAAATTTTAACAGCTATAAATTATTTTTGTTAACTTTTTTTTATATATTAAAGTAGATAGTAGTATATAGTAGAATATAGATTGGTAGATTTTTTTATATAGGCCTATAGACATTTTAGTTATATAGATAATAAATAATAAATTAATTATTATTCTTTTAAAATTCGAATCATTTCTGTTTGTTTGTTATTATTATTATTATTATTATTATTATTATTATTTTTATTATTAGGCCTATTATTTAATCAAAAAGAACTAAATGTAATTCTACATGAAAATTTATTTACTTACTTTTATTTATTTATTTATTATTACCATTATTTATATTTACCATTTAAATGGTTCTTAAATTTTTTTTTCCTTTTCTTCATTCTTTTTTTTAAGAGGAAGACAAAAATTATAAAAAATTACCTTTTAATAAGTGTTCAGTCTCAGCACAGCACCTTAGAAAAAAGTCTTTACGTGCACACAATAGAAAAAAACACTGAGGCGATTTTCTGCACACACACGGCTGACCGCGACGCTAATTACAGGCGTACGGAAGGGGGAAAACCAATCAAACTAGCCGTTATGAAAGACGTTGACAAACCGGCGTAAAACAAACGCGTTAATTGGCCGCAAAAAGTGCTGAAGTAACTGTAGGCCCCTCTACAAAAAGTACGTAGAGATGGAACTGAAAAACTGTTCCCAGGCTCCGGAACTGCAAAGTAAGGGTTTTAAACAGAGAAAACTGAAAATAGGCCTTTAGGTCTCCTTATTTCCCACTAGAAAACGCGATGTGAAAACATCTGAAATATAACCAACTAGAATAAATTAAGAAAACGTGATTTCTTTATGAAATAATAAAAATTATTGAAAAGAAATATGTTATGTAAAACTTTTATTTATAATAAAATAATATTTTTTTCTTCCTTGACGAATAAAGAAAAAAAATACCATTT
The DNA here is from genome assembly GCA_035578175.1 of Catonia carolina. Taxonomy (NCBI): domain Eukaryota; kingdom Metazoa; phylum Arthropoda; class Insecta; order Hemiptera; family Achilidae; genus Catonia; species Catonia carolina. The sequence goes on from JAQMRL010000001.1 coordinate 378,429,026, forward strand.
TAATTATTTTAATAGACAAAATTTGATCAACTCCAAGGGTCTAGGAAGATTAGGAAACTAAGATTTTCAACAAAGGTCGAAAATTTGGAATTGTAAAGTCAAAAACTTTACAACTTTTTATATAGTTTATGTACTTGTTTTGGAAATTTTCAAACTTTTTCTGTTAGTCATCGATTCTGATGCTTTAAGACGCGTAGATTACGAAAACAGCCATGAAAAAATACCCAGAGCTCTGTAAGAGACAAACTAAAAATATTACTTTTTCACTGTTTCACTGAAATTAGCAAGACGTCGTTCTTGTTTGATGTATTTGAAGAACTTGCATTACCTGTTTTCTTCCAAACTGTACAAAAATTTTGTTTAGTCAAAAATGTTATATTTTTTAACGTACAGTGTAACGTTATACCGTTACTAACCAATACGTTAAGTTTAAACGCATGGGTTAACGATATATCAGCACTCCATTTATAAAAACATGTAGTTGTTCTTTCCCTACAGATAGTACAGTGAGTGGAACTACAGCTTGGCGCACGGCGGCCGTCACCAAACTATTCTCTCCGAAAACATTGACTCCACTTAATACAAACAACCTGAGAATTATATAATTATTTTCGTTATTTGAATGGTAGTCAAATTGTGAAAATTATTAAAATAAAAATTTTATGGTAGACGTTGCAGGAAATTAATAAAATATGGATTTGTCTTATTAAAACTCAACGCCGGTGGGTGAAATTACTCGTTCTGCCGTTGAGGGAATGTTCAAATATCACACAGTTTTACCAACTTCATGCCTAGTTCCATCAAGTTTATTTTACTGGTTACGATTATTTCAATTATTATTAAGTTAAGATTATTTTTTAAGTTGGAAAGGTTTTTGAATATAAACTCTGTGATTAGTTTGCGAATTGCGCCTACTGTGAATTCATCTACATCTATCCTAGGACGTCCAACTGCAGTACGATGTCTTTTAGCTGCAACAGGCGCATCTTTGTCTACATTTTCCGTTGCAATTGATGTTTGGCGATGCTGCGTGACGTTCGAAACTTCCTTCAACGGTAGAACACAATATATTTTCACCCGTCCCGCGTTAAGTTTTAAAAAGACAAATCCACATTTAAAAAAATTCCTTTACGCCTATCATCAAATTTTTATTTCAATTATTTTCACAATTTGATTACAGATCAAATAACAGAAATAATGTTATAATTTTGAACTTGTTCGGGTTTCAAAGAAAAAGTTACTTTGGAAAATTAACGACAGCTTCTTAAAAAATTTAGTTCTTAATTTCGGATTGTGCAGAGGTCTTTAGAAAAGACTGGTATTCGTTCTGCTGAAATTTAGCCCAGAATCGGATCACCCATTCTGATTTTACATGACTTTAGAATAGGGCTTCAGGAAATTAGGGTGAAAAACGGGCACTTTTTTCGTTCAAATCGCAATAACACAATTTAAAACCGTTTCAAAAATGTAGCTTTTCGTCTAATTAACGCAGTTTAAACAAGCTAAATTTTGAAGTAAAGTACATTATTGTTTGATTGCCGTTTTCTGACAACTCGCTTTTAAACTTTAGTCTTTATAATTTTGAAACGGATAACAGAGTCCTTTATACATATACCTCTTGTGTACCGAATGCTTCACCATTTGCTAATTATGTAATAAGAAACAGAACTATTTTTTGTAGCCCTGGAACAAGCAGATTGAGCGCAAATATAATTTAACACTCCTTCTTCCTGTTTGCGGCAATAAACATTTTTACTGACTCTAAGAAACTGCTGACCAAAAATTTAGTAAAAGAAATTAGTACTTAGGCCTACTCACAACTAAAGTATGAGAATCAATCAAATAACGTCCTTTCTTATTTTAAAAATAAGTTCTCTCCAAATGATCTAAACGAATTGTGAGAGACAGATTGTACGTTCTAATAATATACCGCAAACTAGATACATTTACAGTATAGAAAAAAATAATTTTATAATCTGAAATAGATGGAAATAATGACTGTCAATAACATCGACTAAGAATGGAATGTAATTTGCATAGTAAATTTAAAAGTTATTTTGAAATCAAAATGCTGTAGCCTTTTTTTATACTCCAGCATATCATCATAATATAATTTACCTTTATTATCGATATGTTACTGAAGTCACATCAGCAGTTCTGTCTTTAGAACCTGACTTAATATACGTTTTGGAATTATGTATTTCAAGACGATGAAATTTACAGATTTTATCCGAGAATCGAATTCTAGATCTGCTCTTTGTAGATTTGCTCTGTCATCACGCAATTCACTTTATTTTGAAAGTGGGGTACTATTTTTTCCTTTCTAAATATTTTATTTTATTTCATGCGATATTGAAAACGATGTTTCTTTTTCTCTTACTATAATTTTTATTCTTTCTTGCCCCATATGATCAACTCTTAATAGGGCGCGTTATGCTTGGTCACGTTAGTGGTCCACGTCGATCTTTTCCCCGACTTCTACACGGTAGCCTAACATATTGTAGTTAACAAGTTGTTATTTTAATTGAAAACACAAATACATAGTTATAATATATTTATTTATTTGTTCGCAATTGTTTTATAATTTTACTCATGCAATTCACATTACATACTATTACATAATATTAACTTTTATTATATTTTATTATTGCATTATTATCATGTTTTAATAATACAGATGATTTTAATGAAGTAAACAGTTTCGATAGCTTACAGAATTTTTTTTTTTTTGAAAAGTTAAGGTAATTACTTACATGATTATATAGAAGAATTCATTAAGTTTTTATTAAAACTATTTACAGATGTTCAATGTGTGCACCTTTTGTAACACGACAGATGTCAACACGGTAGTTGAATTCTTCCCACTCACGATTAAGCATGTGACGGTCAACTGTGGCAAGAGCATTTGCGATACGTTGTTTTAGATCATCGATATTTATAGGAAGCGGTGGTACAAAAACTTTGTCTTTTTCATAACCCCATAAGAAAAAGCCACAGGGCGTAAGTCTAGACTACGAGGTGGCCACGGCGTAAACACAATGTTTTCCTCACTTGCACGGCCGACCCATCGTCTAGGAAGACGTTCATCAAGGTAATTTCTGTCCTGTAAGTGCCTGTGAGGCGGAGCTCATAAACATTACATCATATAAACATTACGAACACTATCAATTTGTTCTTCTGTAACAGAAGGTCTTCCAGTACTCTTCCTTTTAAACAGATATCCACTATTTTCAAAATGTTTATACCAGTCATAGATTGATTGCCTTGGTGGTGGTTTGCCGTATCTTGTTCTGAAATGACGTTGCACAACCGTAACCAAGTTTGTTTTGGCTAATTGAAGAACACAATAAGCTTTCTCCACTTGAGTAGCGGCTATTTTGCTAAACTGGTCATTGTAATAGCAGCCAACAACAAAATGCTAGCAACAGTTGTACCAACATAAATTTTAAAAAAATCTCCATAAACCTATATCATTTAACCTATATTCAAATACACCAGTTTGATGTTTAAGAAGCTGTCAAAAGTGTCTATTTCATTTATAATCACCTGTATAACTACAGAACTTGCGATGAACATTTGTTTTTGTAATAGTGAATTAGGAAAAGGACCACATAATTGACAATTAATACTTGTACGTAAGTACCTGTAGTATAGTAACACAAAACATTCGTAAACATTCAATTTTAGAAACACTACTATGCAAATGCGAGAGAAAGGAATTATAGGCCTACGATATTGACACTACAACTGATGTAAAGTATAATTAAATATTACTCACATTAATAAAATTAGTTAACATGAACGTTCTAACGTTATCAATTCTTGTTTTGTTTATATTTCTATGTGTGACGTATGACATCATCAGTTTATAATTTACTCGAACGCGAACAGCGTGTGTTGACAGTTTTTAAAAGACCGTTCAGTGCGCTCATGTTTTCGGAAATGTATGACTTCCCCACCTCCCGAGAAGTTTGGCGTGCACAAGTTCGTGCGTGAAGCAAAAGTTCCACAAACTGTATGTACTATAAGCGCGTCAGCTCGTGATCCGTGTGAGGAATTTCTGTTACGGCATGCAGTGAAAGATTATACTATTCATAAAAAAAACATTTATCATAATGTTCTTGTCATTATAAAGTAACATTTTGTTTTATTATTTCATGTTATTCTATAATATAGTAACTTTTTTACTTTTCTTTCATTGTATTGCAGTCCTCAGGAATTAAAATATGTACGTAGCATAGAAAATAAGGAAACTAAAAAATATATATTCATAACGTTAATTTATAGACCTATTTTTAACGGGATGCAGGTACGCTCCTTTACGCGATTCCTCATCACACTTTTTTATAACTGATGCAATAATATGTCGCCCTTCCGAATGAATTACCGCTTTATTTTTCCGAAAAGACATATTAAAATAAAACAAAAGGTATGAAAAATACAGGTTGAAACTTACCTAACACAAAACAAATAACTTTTGGCACGTTAACAAACTTTAAATTTCAAAATAAAAATCACTTTAGTGATCAAAAATCATGATTAATGATTAACACATCCGAGACGCAAAAGCACAAATATACAACTGTATATTGTGAAACGTGTATCCGTTGTGAAAAGCAATAATAAGTAGGCCTATAATAAAATTAATACATAGACATAATAATAATATTTACACGATGACTAAATGTTTTTGTACTGCCCGATAAGACAAATATAATGCTCACATTCTATTACGCCACCCGCCCCACTTCCCCAGGCGACAGAGATCATGAGCTGGCGCGAGTACAGTATATGTTCTTATAGAGATAAAAAAATAGTGATTACGATAGATATAATGAACAAACTATCAATATTTTAAACATCGTAAAATAAATTAAATGCAAAGCTATCTAATTACAGTACTTTCGGCAAAACGGTAGCTATGGCTGTGCACGCTGGGGTGCGCACGGCCTGGATACTGCTGGGTGACTAAGAAAGTGTTACTGTACTTTTTTCATATTTCACAATACAGTACTTCGTAAAATACATCTACATTTATTGTTGGCCATATTATATTATTATAATTATCTACATTTATATTGCCTTACTTTATGAGTAATATTTTTATTATGCTAAACTTATATATTTATACGCAATTAATATTAAATTTAATTACATATTGTAATGCTAGTTAGAATAAAACCAGCACGGCGAATTGCACCAATTATGTAATGATAAAAACTGTTTGAAAACTGCTGCTTCCACCAATTTAGTAGTAAATAAATCGGCAGCTCCAAAATTCTGTAGTGTAGACAGCGTTTTGCCATTATCGAAATTCGGAGTGGAAGAGTACAATTGTAGTTGCCACCAGACAACCGCAAAGGTGGTCCACACCAAACCATAAGACGAAGAGAAAAGCAGTCCAAACCACAAAACATTGAAACATTAATTTGGGGGCTCCACCATCCAATATTGGATCCAATCAGAAACTGAATTGGATACGGGATTCAATTGGCAACCCAGTGATTTTAATAACGTAACTCAGATGGTGCGAAGCCAACTTAGAATCAGATAATGGTAGAGCATGAAAATCACTTTGAATACAGCGAAGGTGAGATTTAAAAAAAAGAATAATTTCTTCCGGTTTGAAAGAAAATAATATAATCTGACACAATAAATGGAATTAAAACACTAGATTTGTTCATGAACATAAAAGTAAAAGAAATATCCTAGGTAGACATTAACAATAAAAATTTGATAATGAATAAACTAACGAAATGGATAATAATTAAAAACAAAATCAAAATTTAACTTATTTTTTTAAGTTAAATTTTTAACTTAACTCGTAAACTGTTTTCAAAATTTACTGAATTAACTGTTTTAACAGTACAAAAAATGTTACTTTTGGTTAGGCAAAATATCTAATCTTACTTATAATTTATAACTTAAAAAAAATATTTCCTTAATTATTGACTTAAAACAAAAAATTTGGTTAAGAGCTGAAAATTATGAAATAAATTTCCAGTGAAAGAAATTAAATCGAGAAAAAACTAAAAAAAATGAAACTGATTCTACATAAAAAATTGCAAACAATTGAAAAACGAACAAATTAAATAAACATAAACGGAAAACCGAAGTAGAATAATTATGAGTGAACTTTGCAATAATAAACAAAACTAAATGACGAAAAAAATTACAACCAACTAAAAAAATTAGTATGAATTAATTATCATCATCATCTCCTTTACGGATTAGGCCAATCGCCTGTTCCAACATCACACCATCTCTTTCTTGGACGCCCCAAACATCTCCTTCCTCGAGGGCGATACTTCAGCGCCTGAAGACTAGCTTTATCAGGTGACATCCTAAGTATATGTTCCTGCCACCTATTTCTGTACCTCCACATTTTATCAATGATTGTTTCGCCTCTCTTCAGTTCTTCTCGAATCACGCTACTTCTAATGTGTTCTCTCCGGCTACACCCCTTCACAGATCTCAAAAATCCCATTTCAGCTGCCTCCAATCGACTTAAATCTCTCTTCTTTGGTGCCCAGGTCTCACTTCCATACAGTAAAATCGGCACCGCCATTACATCGTAAAGCCTCAACTGTGTATCTTTCCTGGCTCGATTCTTAAAAGTCCTATTGATATAACCACAGACATGCTGAAACTTGCTTATTCTAGTGCTTATCTCTCTATCAACGTCATACGTTATATCAACTCCTAAATAAGTGAAGTGTGCTACCTGCTCCAACACTCTATCATTTAATACAATTTTTGACCTTATGGGGTCCTTCCCAATAAAAGCCATTATTTTGGTCTTACTAGCAGATACCGACATATTATACTCTTTACATATCTTGTCGAGCATATGAATAGACCTTTGCAGTTCATCTTCACTTTCTTGGAGGATTAATTGGTCATCCGCGTACAACAACGTATTAAAGTAGAAACCTTCTCCTAACTCGATACCAGATCCAGCCCCCTGCTTCCATTTTCTACAAACATCATCGATGTAGATATTAAATAATGTTGGAGAGAGGCTACAACCTTGTCTAACTCCTTGATCAATCTTCTTAAATTCTGTGGTAGTATTGCCTACTTTTACTGCTATGGCTGTATCCTTGTATAGACTTACCACAATGTCAATTAGATGTTGCGGGTAACCTCTCTTTCCCATTATATACCATAACTTGGAGCGCCGTACTTTATCGAAAGCTTTCTCATAATCTATGAAAGCAATGTGTGTCTCTTTATTGAACTCCACTCTCCTCTCTATCACCTGCTTCAGCGGAAAAATTCCATCTATCGTAGTTCTGCCTCTACGGAATCCGTTTTGTTCATTTCCTAAAATAGTGTCTGCAATAGGAGCTAGTCTACCATTAATTATTCTTGCATAAACCTTATACATACTGTTTAAAAGGCTTATTCCTCTGTAGTTCTCGCATTGACTCCTGTCTCCCTTCTTAAAGATTGGGGCCACCAAGCACTGAGCCCATTCCTTTGGAACTGTAACCTGAGACCAACATTCATTTACTAGATGGAGTAGTCTTAATTCCAGCACAACGCCGCCGTACTTCAGCAGCTCTGCATTCACGCCATCAGGGCCACATGCCTTCCTACCCTTCAGTGCATTCATAGATTGTTTCAGTTCCTCATATGAAATTTCATCAATGCTTCTTCTATCCACTGGTTCATAGGTATAACAATATTCATGTTCCGTTCCACTCAAATCACTCCAGAGTGACCCAAAATACTTCAACCATCTATTTGAATCTATGATATTTAAACTTGCTCTATCTTTTACCTCAGCTCCTAGACTTCTCATTACTTTATACGCTAGACTTTGTCTCCCATGTATATCTGATTCCAGAACACTAACAAAATTTTCCCAAGATTCTTCCTGTGCTTTCTTAACCATACTTTTAACCTTATTTCTTTTCCTATTGTAGATCACTCTAGCTTGGTCCGTTTTTTGTTGCAGAAGGTGATGATATGCTTGTCTCTTCTCCTGCACCGCTATTTCCAACTGATCATTCCAAACCCTCACTTTCTTTTTCCTATTATGAATGATCTTAGTACCTAGCGCCTCCTCTGCTGCTTCCTTAATTGCTTCCTTAATGTTTGCCCACTCCTCATCCACTGTTTGGCATGTCGCCCGTTCCATTAATTTTATCGCTAGTCTATTTTGAAATAGTTGTCTCACACTGTCCTGCTGGAGAAGATAAACTTTGTAGCCTTTAGTGTGACTTGTGTTACTTATGGTTTTTCTTTTCCATCTCGCAATTATATTAATTTGCGATACTAATAGATAGTGATCTGAATTAACATCGTAACCTCTGTAAACGGTTGTGTCTCTAACATCAGAACATAGTTTCTTATTCACTATTACATAGTCTATCAATGACCTACTGCCTCTAGCAGACCAAGTATATTTGTGGATCTCTTTCTTCCTAAAAAAAGTATTAGTTATTCTCAGACCATTGAAAAAGGCAAAATCTCTCAGTGCTCTTCCGTTGTAATTTTCACATGTTTCTCCATACATCCCAACCACTCCTGGTATGGGGTTATTTCCAATTCTTGCATTCATGTCCCCTGCAATTATCAAGTAGTCCCCTGCATTATATTTATTTACTTCACTTTGAAGCTGATCATAGAATTCTTCAGACTCGTCCTTCCTTCCTTCCTCCGGTGCATAAGCTCCTATTATTGTCATCTTACCTCTGTCTACTTTTAATCTCACAGTTACAATTCGTTCTGATACATATGTATAGCTAAATACTTTGCTTTTCCATTTACTATTCACGTAAAGCGCAATACCAGCAGCACTTCTACTTTTACGGTCCACTCCACTGAAAACATTGAACCAACCTCCAATATCACGAGTTCCTCTTAGTTTCTTCTTAGTCTCAGTTATCACTGCAATGTCTATTTTACGCTCTTCCAGTACTTTTAACAATTCCGGTTCTTTACTGGTCACGCCTCCTCGAATATTCCATGTAGCGACTTTAATTATGTCCTTAATTCCAAAATCTTTTAAAGTTTTCCTTTTCCGATTAATATTAGCCAAAGTTCCAGTCCGGTTATTCTCCTTGTGATGCTTGTCAGTAATATAAGTATCCCCTGGCCGCGGTACGGGCGCTGCGCAGGTTTTGAATTAATTATCAAAATATAAAAAAATCTTCAAAAAACAAAAAAAAATGTTTTGAGAAGTTTCGACATAATTTTCCGTAAAACTAAGTTATGTCTGCTTAAAGCCCTGACCGTCTAAAACTGCGAAAAAGATTTTTTGTTTTAAATTTTAAAGAATTTTGTTAGAGATTTTTCTGAGTTAAAAAAAAATTATTCAAAATTTTTAAGTTATTACATTGAAGTGGGAGTGTTATCATTAATGACAAACTTTACAAAAGATATTATTAAAAAAATTTAAAAAAGTTGCAAAAATATGTTTAGTAAATGAAGAGTAAAAAAAATTAACTTACATGGATAAAAAAAGAAATACAACAAAAACTTCATTACTCTTTGCCAAAACAGAGTGAGATAAAAATAAAAGGTAACAGGTAATTATTTAAATAAATAATTTAAAACAACATTTAGTATAACTAGTGATTAAAAAAAAGCGTAAAGAAACCTGAACAAATAAAATGCAATAAAGAAAAGGAAAACTTACAAGAAAATCCGAACAACTTTCATAAGGAAAATGATCAAAAATTTACGCTAACAGTAAATATCGGGAGGAGGTTGTACATTTGAAAATCTTGGGAGAATTCAAACAAAAACGAAGAATTTAACATATTAACAAAACTACGTTAAATATCAAGAAATAATAATTATAGTTAGACCAAATTTGGGTGAAGAAAAAAACTCGTATAAAATGAAGGTGAACAAAACCAAAATAAATGTCTACAGAGAAATTTACAAAATTTACATAATAAGAAAACCAAAAAAATATTTAAAAATAAATGTTAAACACCAGCAATAAACTTCTTTTTTTTAATTTACTGAGATAAGGGTTTTAAATTTAAATTTTCTAAAATGTTCCATAATGATAAATTAAATACCTGTAAGTTAAGATGAAGTTAACTCATTGAGGCTTTGCCAAAAACAAAAGGCAAAACGCATCGTGGAAAAGCGTGTCCCCTCCAAAAACAGGGAACCATACGTGAGAAACTCATAATCAGCGATACGCAATTGAACAAGGAAAAATTATAAAAAGAGAAATATAACTTGAACGAGAGAGAGTAGGCAAAAATTACATATGTGAAAGAGAGAGAGAAAAACAACCTACTTTGTGTGACAAATAGTTGCATGCACGCACGCACAGTACGCGCGAGTGCAGAATAAAACATAGAACTGCAAATGAAACAGAAACCTACAAGCGAACGCGTATAAAAAAAATTTAACTGTAAAGACTTAACGAGAAAATTTATGAACGTTAATTTTAATGAAATAAAACTGCGTAATTCTAAACCATTTATAAAAATCATGAAATAAACCCAAAAAAACTTATAAACGGAATTTGAAATGTTTTTTGAAGGCTGTAGGCTGAGAAAAACATTACACGCCCCTCCGTTGGGAAAGCAAAAAATATTCTTGAAACTTGGGCAGGAGGCGAACGAAGAAAATAAGAACAAGAGTGGAACGTAGGAGAAAAGACAAAATTTTCCTTTACTGCAAAGAAATGATCTTTATATAGATAACTTATTATAGTAATGCACCTATCTTTGTTTTGTTCTTAATATGTTATTAAAAGTTTTTTTTACAAGTATTATTATTTGCAAAAATTTTGTTTTTGTTTCTACCGTAATGTAAAAATAGTAACTGAAGGAGAAATGTTCCTCGAAAATTTTGATTTGAAAATAAAGTAACAATACAAAATGACATAAATATTTTAAAATGTTAAAATAGCTAACCGTAAATGAATTGTAGAGTGAATAATATAAGTTTTGTCAGTAATAGCACTCCAAGGATGAGGGGTCTGTATTGGTTTATTAATGTTAGAAGGCCAGGGATCAAAATGTTGAATAATAGGGAAGGAAATATTCCAATTCTTGTTAATGATATGAGATAAGTTGTTTGTGATAGGTGGATAGTAATCCAGGAGGTGTGAGAAAGGTAACGCAGCAAAATATGTCCAGGAATGTGGTACGAAGTGTTTTAGGCTAAATTCAGTAGGAGATCTTGAATCACCGGGAAAAGTTGTATGAATGAGGATATTGTTCAAAGGGTGCAATTGCATGATAAGGAAAGGTGTGTTACTCCAATGTTAACTGGTTTAAGAGAAGTGAACTTTGCTGGACAATTAATGATAGTGTTAGGTAAGATATTGGTTATCAAGTACTCAACAGGTGATCTCTCGAAGATAGATGTTGTTACAGCTGGTTTGGAGGTGAATAATATGCAATATTTTTGAAGTTCTTGAATTGCTGTTCCTTTGATGAGCTGTCGCATACAAGAAGTTTGCATCGTTGGAGTATAGATATGATGAGGTATTAGGCATAATTTATCAGTAGGTTGACATGATGTAGACGATTTGTCTTTAATTTGTAGTTTGGTTTCTCTTTTCATATTTCTCAAAGTTCTGCTTATGGAATTGAATCAAATCCCACGTCACACCCTAAATAACAAAAGTGAGATACTCTCACTATGCCGGTATTATCCACAACTATTTTTGAACGAAAGGGATATTTGCCTATTGATAAGGCATTTGCACCTAGAGTAATTCGTTTTTATTGCCCATGTGCTGTTATCAATTGTTCGCACCTTGTGCTTCTTAGTTTCATTTAATTTTAGTTCGATATCCGCTATTTTGACCGCGTAATGCAGCTATATGTCACCTCATGCTTCCTACCAACCCCATCTACTTCCGTTTCTTCCGCTTCTTAGCACTTGTGATCTTGACTTGATTCTGTACACATTATGTAACTCACAACTTGCTGCATAGGCTAGGGACGAGACCTAGCTATGGATTCTGCTTTCGATTATCAAGGCTTTATTTCGACCGAATACGTTCGGACTCTGAATGTTGCGTGTTGTACACTTATGCTTATGTCACCGGATGGCGACATTCAGTGGCAAACCTTATTTTTGGTGACCCTGAAAAAGGCCGTTTAAGCGGTGGTCGTCTTGGAGAGGCGTCGGTCGTAGTCGTCGTGGCGGTCGAGGAGCTGAGCGACACAGCGTGACGTCGTCCAGCGGAGACATCATCTTCTTCCCTCGCAGTACTGCGTCGGTGGCTGCTCCGCCGGGTCCGGTGGGCGTAAGGCTCGGTCGAGGGACCGCTGTGGGCATCGCTCGCGTCAGCGGGTGATGACGGTTCGGTTGACAGCTAACGGTGACGGGTCGGCGAGCGGAAGCATCATCTTCTCTCTTTCGGGGTTGTCGATTAGTCCTCGCTGGAGTCCGGCAGCCGTGTGCCGTGGTGGACGTCTTGTCGTTGTCTGGATCGGAAGCGGCGTGCCGGCGTGGTGGAAGTGGAGCTCGAAGAGTGACGGCTCGGCTACCGGGTTCAGGCCTAGCCTTCCCTCAGCGGCAGTTGGGTCCCCACTGCAGCGTGACAGTGGTGGCCCCCAGAGCCCCGCAGTGTTGGGTCGGCGTAGGCCGTCTGCTGATAGCGCGGCCGCGGCGGCTCTCTCCGGCCCAGTGAAGGCTGACCGGTGCGGGAATGTAGCGTCCGCCACCGGTAGCGTAGACCAGGGATGGTGCGCCCGGTCTCGGCTGGGCTTGTCCTCTTCTGTCTTGATTGGAAGTGAATCGCTCTGTGTCTGGATCGTAATTGAATCATTCGGCTCTGTGCAGCGCTCTTTTTATAGTCGCCAAGAGCTCTGTTGTAGGAGGCGGCAACTGGCTCGGCCTTGATGACAAAGGCCTCTGTCGGTGCGGAGGTTTGTCGGGACGCCGTCAAAGGGCCTACCGCGCCGACAAAGGCCGGAAGAAGCATTAAAGGCCGGCAACACAGTAAATGATTAATTAAAAGGGGTGGCGGTGACACTTAGTATTTGTTTTACTTCGTGACGAATTCAAAGGCTTTCAACGTTCAACCGGAGTCGGTTCCCGCTCCAAAGGTACCGTTGTTCATCGCTGCTGTAATTTCTAGTAAGTGGCAGCATGCATATTCTAATTGAGTTAAATTAACTTGTCCTACCTTTTTCGTTAAATTTCCTATGTTAATTGTTTGCTTCTATCCTCGCTGTTCCCCTGTTCATTTACGTTTACTCCAGTGCGTCGCGCTTTGCTTCAATTTTCATACAACGGTCTTGAGTGTTGACTTTAACAAATCACCCTGGTTTTTCGGAAAATCTATCGCATTAAAGAAGTTGTTAAAAATTGTATCTCTTACCAAGTATAACTCTTGCTCTTTAACGTTCTGTAATCGAATACTTAGCAACTATAAAAGTCATTATTTTTGTTTTATCAATGGAAATTTCAAGCCAAAATCTTAACACAGTTTAAAATATCATTTTCTGTCTCCTGCATAATCCAGTCTCGTTGTAATCCTATCTCATTGTAAACTAAGTTATTTTTTAATAAATTAAGTTTATAAATTTTTTTAATAACCACTTGTGCCAGTTGGGATTATTGCATCAACGAGTGAACATTAACACAACCAGAAAACTGTACAACATGTAACTAACTGATCGTTACATTCACAACTGGTTAAATAAAAAGTTGCAGGGCGGATAGAAAAAGATTATGTCCAAAAGAATTGCACCAACTTTTTCAAGTTGTGAACAGAAAAATATTTTTGTGTCACACCTTGAATGTATGTATAATTATGTAACAGTGATTCCGTGTATTTCTTAGAAAAAATTAATCGAAAACTAAATAAAATTTTTGATTTAATTTCTAGGATACATACAATGGAAGTTGTTAAACGTGTGGGAAACCTCTTATCAAATCTTGGACAAGACACAAAATCAGGAAAACCTGGAGTACAAGTAAAAATTTGTTTATGTGCTTTAATGATTTTGATATTAAATATTATTTATTTCCTTGTGGTTAAATGGCAAAACTTTGATGACAGATTCACTGGACTGAAATCATTAGTTCTATATTCTCTCGGTTTGTTTTATATGTCTTTTGTGGTATTTGATTGGAAAAGATTTTCATTGGCAGTGACCACAATCAAAGAAGACTACTATAAATTTCCCGAGGACATTAAGTGCTTTCCATTTGAAGAATTGAAAAATATGATCAAAAAGAATACGAATAATATGACATTAATATCAAATTTTTTGTACTACTCGATCACATGTTATTTTATTATTGGTAATTTATTTCCGGTTTTGACGAGTTTGAAAACAATTTTTATGAAGAAAAGATATAACGAAAATTATACTGTTAACGATTTGTCACTTTTATACGGATTTTATTTTCCTGGAATTTTAGAAAATTCACATGGAGCATATATTTTTGCTTACGTACTACAATTAATTTTTAATATAAATGGCGCAACGTATGCTTGCATTGCTTACATAGCCGTTATCTGTTGTTTGCAAAAAGCATATTGTTCTTTACAGTTACTTAATTCAGTGGTTGAACATTGCGATAAAATAATCAAAGGTAATCTTAATGGATTTGATAATGAAATAATAATGGAAAAATATTTACACTATATAATTCGATTTCATCAATATAATTACAGGTAATTTATTTATTTTTATCTATTCATAAATGCGGTTTGCCTATAACAGACAGATGACGAGTAAAATTATTTTTACTCCATCGGCTAGTTCCAGGGCAACAAAAAATAGTTTTGTTTCTTATCACATAGCTGATTATATGGCAAAAAAATTTAAGAACTGAAGAGGTAGAGGTGTAAAAGACACTAGCCAGAGTTATCGTCTCTAGGAGTAAAAAATTTTAGTATACCGGGTGTCCCACTGAATTTGAACCATATGAAAATAGCATTGTTTTCATTAGTTAGGTAATATTTTCTTTCCACAAATTGTTATGATCAGGAATCTTTAGAAAACGTTAAGACCTAAAACAATATCAATTTTGATACATTTTAAGTTGTATTTTAGCTGAAAATACATAAATACATAAATTTGTAACAGTTTTCCATTTAAGTATTGTAAATTTTATAATCATAATCATGTTGCGTGTTTCGAGTAATGGTAACGTTATGTCTGGAGAATTAGACGTTAGATGGGTTGAATCCATCGGCGGAAAATTTTTTTTATTAAAAATATATTAGAAATGCAAAAAAATTAATTATTTATTAATTTTTTTTTTCATTTTGACAAATGTTTAATCATCTAAAATTATTGCAAGTCAGCTAGCTGTATTTGAAAATCAAATGTTACAGAAATAAATATATTATTTAATTTAACCCTTTCAGTACTAACGTCCGTAAAACAGACTTCTATATATTTTACGTAGTGACAACGTTTGGTTTATCGGACGTCCGTAAATTATGCCTAATGTGCCAACCTACGAGTAACCAAACCTTTACAAAAAACAAAATTTTAAACAAAAATTAATTGAATAATGTATTTTTAAACCGCCTCCGTGGCGTAGTGACTAGCACGCTAGCCTGCAAAGCGAAAGGTCCCGGGTTCGATTCCCGGCTAGATTCTGCAAATTTTAACACGTTAAAACCACCGTTAAGTTACCAAAACCCACAGTAGTTGCTAATGACCAAGCTGTCAATGTGACTTTAAATAAACTAATAAAAACTATTTTTAGTATTTTAAGTGTTAGAACGATTCCTTTTTTTATTAACTTAATACAAATTAATTTTTTTACAGGAAATTTTATTTTTTCTGTTACGTTGAAAGTTTGGTTGGCAACGGCAGACTTACGCCTGCAAGTTTTCTAAATAAGGGCTGGTATTTTTTATACACCCTTATTCAAATTAAATGGGTTTTGATCAAAATTTAAATATGGTTTCGGCACTGAAAGGGTTAAAACAATAGTTAATTTGCTTACAAAATAAACACAAATTTTTAAGTAAATAATTAGTTTTTAGATGATAATTGGTTTGCTGGCATTTCTCCCACTACCTCCCACCGATTGGTCGCCGGGAGGCATAGACCCAAAGGCTGTTCCTAAGAACTCTTAATTTGTTCAATTGTGACGGCGACAGTCACCTAAATTATTTTTTAACTAAAGTTATAAGTTAAAATCAATTGGAGGGCGAGTCGGAGCCAAGTCGGCCGACCTGCGGAGTGTGCACTACTCGCCCTCTTGTCCTAGTGCCTCTTGGAGCTCAAGGTCCCCGTCAGAAGTTAGAATAGAATGATCCTAACAGTCAAAACCTATGAATATATGAAAAAAGAAAATAAAAGAAAAGTTAGGACCTAAAGTCGCCTTAATTTCCAGCAGGTGTTTGTCCACCAATATAAATTTAGCTCGGTGTTAGCCTCAAATGAAATGAAACCCAAATGAAATTTTATAGAAATTTTACCACTCATAACATATTGGAGTGAAACATGGGTGTCATTACAGAGGAATGACCCTCGTATCCAGGCTGCTGAAATGAGAATTTTTGGGGGAGTCAAAGGTTGTATAGTACCCGGTTAGATAGAGTACGTAACGAAGCTATACGCGCCGAGTAAAAAATTCAGTCACTGTTGGAAACGTAAAGAATATAATTATAAGAGAAATTGGTCCAACCATTAACTTCGCATGCCAGCTTACAGACTTCCTCTGCAAGCATGGAAATATAAACCTAGAGGGAAGCGAGGCTTGGGAAGACCTAAAAAGTGATGGATGCCGGAACAGGCTATTAAGCCTAATCCTTGACAGATGATGATGATTATAAATTTAATCTACATCAACACCGCACAGGGGGATAATTATGTAAGTATTTGCGATGTATCTAAATCAGCGTTATAAACGGGGAACACAGCATTATTTTTTCTGGTTGTTTCAGGTGTGTGAAGAATGTGAACGAAAGTGTTCGATTTCTCGCATTTGTAACATACACTCCAACTGCATTATATTTATGCACTTCCATGTACTACATTTTGGAGGTAAGTAAACAAGCTTTAATGTTATACGAGGGCCATCTCTAAAGAAAAACCGTTTTGTTGTAAAAAAATTATTCAGAAAAATATGTAAAAACAAGAATAAAATAAATAACTTACATTAATGCTCTACATAGTCGCTATATGAATTAAGACATTTTGTCATAGCGATTCACCAGCTTCAATATACCCACGTCATATTCTTCTGCCGCCAGTTCATTTAGCCACTGATTCACAACATCTTTAAGTTCATCGTCACCTGCGAATTACTTACCAACCAGAAATTCTTTCAATGTTCCAAACAAATGGTAAACTGATAGCGCTAAATCTAGACTGTACGGTGGGTGACTGAAAATTTTCCATTCCAATCTTCTCAGTAAATCGATTGTCTTACTTGCCACATGTGGACATGCATTATCGAGCAAGAGTACGATGCCGTCGGTAAGCCGTCCACAGCGCCGATTTTGAATGGCACGTCGTAACTGGCGTATAGTTTCAAAGTAATATTCTGCATTTACAGTCGTTCCGTGTTGCGTAAAGTCAATCAGCAGTATGCCAAATCGATCAAAAAAGACCGTGGCCGCCAATTTCCTTCTAAACGGCAGTGGCTTCATCTTTGTCGGTTTTGTTGGTGACTGAGGATGACGCCATTCACATGACTGCCGTTTTCTTTCTGGCTTCTAATAAGAAATTCACTTTTCGTAGCCGGTACCTATTGAATTAAGAAATTCATCACCATTTTCTCTGTAGCGCATCAGAAATTCCAACGTAGATCCAATTCGGATTTGTTTGTGACATTCCGATAACACGTACGGCACACAAAGCGCACAAACCTTTCTGAAGCCTAAATGTTCACGCACAATGCAAAAAAAGCTCTTGAAACTTTAAGGAAATTAAGGGCCAATTCAGATATTGTCACGCGACGATAGTTTTTGATGTCTTCATCGACCTTTTTCAACAAGTCCTCGTTGATTATTGAGGGCCTTCCCGAACGTTCTGCATCATGCACATTAACTCCCGTATTTCTAAACCTTTCACACCATTTTCGAACGTTTCTTTTATTCATTACATCATCACCTTGCACAGCAACCCAAAACCTATGAACTCCCTATAAACTGCCTATGAATTTTGACCGGTTTAACGTTTTGATGGTTTAAAAAACGTATCCCTCCATGTATTTTACATTTGGCGGCAACAACAATTGTCTGATTCATTTTAAAACGCATAAATACCAAATGTGTATAAAGATGAAACAACCGGACAACTGACAAACAACAATGCAGTGTGTATATTACGTGACCGGCTCTCCATTACACAGGTTAGCCAACCTCAAGGCGCGAAATTTCCCAGTCGTCTTTACTTTAGAGATGACTCTAGTATTATAACATCCATTAACCTGGACGACCTGTATGGCGTGGTTATTTTACAGACAATAATTCCGTTTATTGCCTACCTATACAGTAAACTCAGTCTGTAGTACAACACTTTCAAAGTGACAGGAGAAATAATATGACAACAGAATGACCGCATAATGATAGTGATGTAACTATTCTTTTCATTTAAATCTTACAAAATAAATTGTTTACTCATAATATACAGGAAGAGAATCAACCTATTTGCACTCAATCTGTTAGCTCCCGGGCTACAAAAAATAGTTTTGTTTCTTATCATATGGCACCCGATTAAATGACTGAAGCATTTAAGAACAGAAGAGGTAGAAGCATAAAAGACACTGTAAAGAAACACACACAAAACACATGTTTTGTGTGTGTGTGTGTGTGTGTGTGTGTGTGAACAAAATATCTCAAGAATGGAATATCGTACGAACTTGAAACGTAAGTTAGATACTACTACCAAACCCGACAGAACATTTTCATCAAAACCGGTAAACCGGAAGTATAGGGTGATTCAAAAAGAGCGCCGGTTTTGATATATCAAATTAAGAGATTTATTTTATTGAAAAACTGAAAATAAATACATCAACAAGTTCATCTTACCTTCCGATTTCATGTATGAAAAATGATGTCATGCATGTGTCCTCCTCTACTGCGCTGGCACGCATCAACTCTATCCATGAAATTGGATATCACTGCACGACAAGTTTCGACTTCCATTTGCCCGATAACCCGTCGAATTTCCTCCTTCAAGTCATTGATGTTTCGGGGTTTATTGGCATACACCAATGACTTCAGATGACCCCAAAGATGAAAGTCACAAGGCGTCAAGTCACACGACCTTGGTGGCCATTGATGGTCGGAATTACGAGAAATGATGCGATCATGGAACCGTTCACGGAGCAACAACATTGTTTCTCGTGCAGCAACTGAATTTTATACGGGTGATATTGGAGATCGTACCGAAGAATTCTCCGTACAGAAGAACATCGTAAACCCAATTGTTGAGAACGGCGACGTATTGATTTTGCTGGGCTAACAGCCACACTGTCACGAACCAACGCAACGTTCTGCTCAGTTCGACCAGAACGACGACGTCCAGAACTTTTAAGGTCGACTGTTGAACCCGTCTCAAAAAACTTTTTCATGAGCCTGCGAACTGTTGATTCATTCGGTGCTTCATTACGTCCTAGAGTACCGCGAAGTCGCCTGACAGTAGCCGCATAACTCTCTCCACTCTGGTAAAATGTTTTGACGATTAACACTCGTTGTGCAATAGTAAACTTCTCCATGGTTACACACAGACTGCGAGAGTACTACACTGCGAACAAGAGAAACTACAACTGAATCGTCAATCGGAATGTTCTCCGAAATAGAAATGAGGTCTAACAATGTTGCCAACCGATAAACAAAAATTTACCAGCCGTTTAAAAACCGGCGCTCTTTTTGAATCACCCGTTAGTAGTTTATTCGTGTCATTTTTCAGTTTTTTGCGATTTTCTAACAAAATAACTTCTACAATTTTTTTTAAAACCGCCTCATTTACTAAATTTTTAATGGTCTACAAGATTGTGTAGGCATCATGTCTGCTGAATTTCTTGGGATTTTTTTGTTTTTTTTTTTTGTTTAACGTCCGACTGTTCTGCAATTACTGCTAATGCAGACGGTGAATGATAAAATGATTTTTTGTAACGTATGAAAAAATGCCGTGCCTGAATGGGATTCGAACCCAAGACCGCATGATGAGAGGCGAGCACGTTACCAACTTCGCCAATGCGGCCGGCTTGGGAAGGCTGTTTTCTCATAATAAGATTTTTTACTTGAGATTGCAGCTTTAACATGAATTTTAGAGCAAAAATATATATAATAATAGTTGTGTAATATGAGACACCTATACATACAAACAACAGACCGTACACACATTAACCCCACTAACACATAAACATAAACATACGAATTTACACAATCAACATCAACATAAATACCAGATGACCTCACCTACAGATGTGAGTAATGAGAACAAAAAAAAATAAAAAATAAAAAGAAAATTTTCTTATAATAATAAAATGGATTGTTGGTTCATTCCATTTTAAAACTTTTAAGAAACAAGTCACACTATACAATTTTTAAGATAAAAACGATTTGGATAATTTATTAATTTTAGAAGATTGAATTTGAATTTGAATTTTAATTTTAGAAGATTTAACTAAAGAGATTCAACAATTTTAACAAATTTTAAAGAATTTTAAGATTTTAATCATTTTAAATATTTTAAATATTTATTAAGGATTTTTAAATAAAGAACGTTGAATTTCAAGAACATAAAACTTTTTGGATTTTATTTACGAACCTCTGGGACAAAAAAATGGTGCCATGACCAGGATAATTTCAAGAGAAAATTTCAATAAATAAGTTCAACAATAAAATTCGGAAGGATACCAAAACAAGAAAAAAGGACGAACCAGTGAAAAATCATCAAACAAAATTCATCAAACAACATACAATAAAATAAATCAAGAACGAGAAAAACAAAAAGGGAGAGAAATCCAAAATAAAATAAATCTTCTAAAATTTACAAAAAAAACAAATTATAAACAACTCACATCTGACAGGTATACCGACGTCACCTGGTAAGTCATCTATTACATACATATAAATCATCATCATCAACAAACAAAACAAATGAAACATGAATAGACAGGTAGCACCGATTCTTGATCCCACTAAACTAGACGAAACAAACCTTAACTTCCAACTTAGAATACGGAAGAGCACAACAACGGGAAACGTAAGACAAAAAAGGCAAAGATTACAAAAACTCTTAGATAATGGACGACAAATTGATTTAACTACACTACATAGATTTGACATGGACAAACAACTGACAGAGTGTCAAAACTATTTAGTAAAGTTACGAAACGTAGAAAATTTAAATGAATTAGAAAAGTATAATGCCGAAATTTTTGATGATCGGCTTAACAAAATATTAACATTCATATTACCCAACAAACCAGATAAAGTCGTAGGCTTTCAAAATTTAAGAGAGGGATTTGATATTTGGAAGGCTAATAGGTTGCAAAATTTTGAAGTTGGACCTAATTTCGAGCAAAACTTAAACCCTGAAGAGGCACATTTAGGGAATAATTTCTTACCTGATCAACAACAAGGAAATCTTAATTATGATCATATTAATCTTATGCATCCCCCAGAAATGCAAAATCCTGTTCTTAGAAACGAAACCCCTGACATATTAATACCAAATGCCGTAGGTAACAATAATCCCGTGTATTTCCAACGCGAATTGAATTTTAATTGGACAAAAATTGCAAATCCAATCGAAAACGAATTAAAACAATTAACTGTTACTGATGGACGTGACATTGACATGTTAGTACGAAATATCAAAATTATTAAACAAATACAGAAACGTTATGCAGTTGATTTACCCTTGGTGTTGTTAACTCCGTTTATGACCGGTTTCACCGAACAAATTTTTGAAAATTCTATTAGAAATAATCATAATTTCGATCAATTTCATAGAGATTTAGTAAGCAAACTGATCACACCAAAAATGAAAGAAATATTAAAATTAAAATTATTATACCGAAACCAGTCACAAACGGAGACCCTTGCGGAATACATGAGAGAAATTTTAGAAAACCATGATGTATTAAGATTAGATTTAACAGAAGGTGAGTTAATTAATATAATTTTAACCGGTTTAAATGAAATATATGCCGCGCACATAGGTATAATCGGCAAACCCAATAACTTACAAGATTTTAATAAATTAGATGCCTATGTCTATGAAAGAGTTTATGCTAGGTCTCTTAATGACATCGGTTTATCAAAAATAAATAATACAAGCGCCATAAACAATGTAAATAACACAGTACCTACCCAAGGTAAACAAAATACATTAAAAGATACAGCATGCAATAAAATCAGATCACAAATGTCTGCAACAACTTTGAAGTGTTTTTATTGTCATAAATTAGGTCATATCAAAAGAAATTGTAAACTTTTGCAGCAAAAAGGAAATAACCATGTTTCAAAAAACTGAATCTTTACAAATGCGCAGAACATAGTCATATGATGCGTGTTTGTAAACATAACGCATGTAAACATTTAAAGTTAAAAGAACAAAGGTTAAACTGTAATTATACTTTGAAAGCTTTATCAATAAAAATCAAAAATAATATATTTAATGCCCTTATTGATTCTGGTTCCACCCACAACATTATTAACCAACAAATGTATAAACTTTTAAAAACTAAGAAGGCGATTATAAAAGAGGAAAATATTAAGACAATTTGCCTTACAGCTGATAGATTTCCTCTAGAAATTAATAAGCAGGTCTGGATTAAAATTACTCTGCAAAATATATCATAGAAAATAAATTTTAAGGTATTAACAAAAATACAGCACGAAATATTACTTGGAATGAATTTTCTACAAAAAACACGTGCAACATTTAACGCCACAAGGTCTGTGATAACCTTTGACTGGTTGAAAAATCAACAATTTCATCTAATAAATCTATATCCAGAGCAAATTAACAACGTGGAACAAAGTGAGTATATTAAAAATAAAATTAATAATTTATATAAGGAATTTCCTGACGTACTCACTACTAAATTAGGTTGTACCCACGTATTGAAATATGATATTAAACTTAAAAATAGTGAAATTATAAAATCTAGGCCCTATCCCTTAAATCCAATAAAAACACTTCAAATGAAACAACAAATTGATAAATTATTAAAAGATAAAGTAATTAGAGAAAGTGTTTCGCCTTATTCATCCCCAGCGTTTTTAATCCCAAAACCAAATGGCACAAGTCGTTTAGTCGTAGACTATCGCCAAGTCAACTTAATAATTGACTCAGAGGCTCAACCTTTACCGAATATAAATCATGCTTTTCAATGGTTTTCCAATGCACGATGGTTCAGTACATTAGATTTAGCGCAAGCGTACCATCAAATACCATTGACAGAAAAATCTCGTCAAATCACCGCGTTTTGTACCCCGGATGGCTTATACGAATATGAGAGATTACCTTTTGGTTTGTCGACTGGCGCACAAGTTTTAATACGCCTTATGAATACAATATTCAAAAACATTAAATATAAATTTGTATTTAATTACATGGATGATATATTAATATATTCCAAAAGTTTTCCAGAACATGTGAAACACGTTAAAATAGTATTGTCAATTCTGCGGAAAGCTGGCATTACAGTTAATCCTGATAAGGTAACATTTGCTGTAAATGAAATACCGTTTCTTGGTCACACATTATCGTACAAAGGAGTCTCTATAGACTCAACTAGGACACAAAAAATATTGCAGTACCCCCAGCCTACGTCAGTGAAACAAGTACATCGATACTGTGGTATGATTAATTATTTTTCTAAATTTATCAAAAATTATGCTGATAGAATCGAACCCCTGAATAAATTGCGTCGTAAAAATACTCAGTTTATCTGGGGAGACTCACAAAAAATCGCGTTTGAAGATCTTAAACAGGCAATTGCTAATCCCCCGGTATTGGCAATACCAGACTTCTCCAAAACTTTCATTTTACAGACGGATGCGTCTGATACAGGTCTAGGAGCTGTACTGCTTCAGGAACACGAAGGATCTAGACGACCCATAGCGTACGCTTCCAAAACATTAACAGAAGCAGAACGGAAGTTTTCTGCATATGAGCGAGAGTGTCTTGCAGTTGTTTTTGCAACAGATCATTTCAGGACCTATTTAGCACATCGTGAATTTCTTTTAGAAACCGATAATCAAGCTTTAGCCTGGCTTCTTTCCAGACCAAAACAGTTAGGTAGACTGGCTAGATGGTTACTTCGGTTATCTGTTTTTAAATTTAAAATTAATCACATCCGTGGTTCGGATAATAATGTGGCTGACGCATTATCGAGGATGTACGATTTAAATAATGAAGATATCTCAAAAGATATATCTTATATTAATACTTTATTATCGCAGTTCCCCCTATCTTTTACAGACATAAGACAACATCAGGAACAGGATACCTTTATCCTTCAACAAAAACAACAAATGGATAATAAATTTTGTTTATCCAAAGGAGTCCTATGTCTAAAAGATAAAAACAATAACCCAACCAAAATCGTTCTCCCCAATTCCTTAAAAGATTTAGTATTTAAATACTTCCATCATTCGGAAATCGGTGGACATTTAGGTGTCGATAAAACTATACACAAAATTACACGGTATTTTTATTGGCCGGCTATATATCGAGAAATTCCTTTAAAAGTGAATGCTTGTACAACCTGCCAACGTAGCAAACCTGGAATAAATTATAAATGGGGAAATCTCAGTTCCAGAGTTCCAACAGCACCATTTGACACACTGTTTATTGATACCGTAGGCAGCCTACCAAGAACCAACCAAGGATATAAATATATTCTAGTGGTAGTAGATAGTTTTTCAAAATTTACATGGTTAGCTCCCTTAAAAAACACTAATACATCCTCCATTATAGAAGAATTAAAACGTATTTTTCAAAATTACTCCATTCCGAGGCTAATCGTCACAGATAATGCTAAAAATTTTAATTCAATCATGTTTAAAAACTTTTGTTTCAATCTCGGCATAAAACGAACCACTCTCTCACCCTATCATCCCCAACCATCTCACGCCGAACGATTAAACCGAAATCTTCGGTCTATTCTTATTGCATACCACGCAACTACTCAAACAACCTGGGATAAATCTTTATTTTGGTTTCAATTAGCCTTCAATATGGCTCAACATAACGCGCATGGGAAATGTCCATTTGATATATTGCATACTTTTCCAGCTCAAACACCGTTGGATAGAGCATGGAATATCCAAGATATCCTTCATAAAAATCCTGTACGTTCAAGTAACATGATGTGTGACATTAGACGAAAACTAATTAAATCTCATCATGATATGGCGCGCCGATATAATGCTATGCGCCACCCCAATCCGTTTTCGGTGGGAGATAAAGTTTTGCTTAAAACTCACCCCGTAAGTTCGAAACGGAAAAATATTTGTGCAAAAATGGCATACAGATGGTCTGAACCATTTTATATCATCGGCTTCTCCACTCCAGTTACAGCCTTACTCCGTAAGACTATTGGAGGGGAAATAACTAAAGAACACATTTCTAATCTTAAAAAGGTTACATAATTTACTCAAAAAAATAAAATACTTTTTAGGTGATGTCTGTCGCGATACTCGAGCTTGAGATGATTGTAACAAAACAAAACAAAAATGCTATTTGCATGCTGTATGAATGTATTATTGAAAGGGGCCCCGAATGAATGAATTTTACCGTCTCAGGCCGACAACTGCTACATACTCACCTTCTCTTTTCACATTTAAGCACCCACCCCCTTTTTTTTGCTTGTCCATACCTTGTGCTTATGCATACTCCCCCGGGGGGGGGGAAGATTGTAATATGAGACACCTATACATACAAACAACAGACCGTACCACACATTAAACCCACTAACACATAAACATAAACATACGAATTTACACAATCAACATCAACATAAATACCAGATGACCTCACCTACAGATGTGAGTAATGAGAACAAAAAAAAAAAAATAATAAAAAGAAAATTTTCTTATAATAATAAAATGGATTGTTGGTTCATTCCATTTTAAAACTTTTAAGAAACAAGTCACACTATACAATTTTTAAGATAAAAACGATTTGGATAATTTATTAATTTTAGAAGATTGAATTTGAATTTGAATTTTAATTTTAGAAGATTTAACTAAAGAGATTCAACAATTTTAACAAATTTTAAAGAATTTTAAGATTTTAATCATTTTAAATATTTATTAAGGATTTTTAAATAAAGAACGTTGAATTTCAAGAACATAAAACTTTTTGGATTTTATTTACGAACCTCTGGGACAGTTGTAGAGAATTTAAAATCTAACAACTTTTATTCATAAAAATTTATTTGTGTAACGCTTAGTTTAGCGGTAATTCGTGATTTTCTGTTTTTTCTCATGAAAATCTGTAAAAAATTTATTTATATTTAGATTTCAGCCTCAATGTGCATTTTACGATATAAGTGTATAATCAAATTTATTTATAATTTAAAATTTATTTATTTTAAAAAAAAATAAAATAAAGCATTTCAATATTATATTAATTTTTTCACAGGTGGAGAATTTTACATTAAAAGTTGTAGAAGTTGTCATGTGTTTTTTATTATTGTGTATGATGTACATGTTTGATTTGTTTGGCGAAATGATCACCACTGAGGTAAAGTTTTGTCATTTTATTTTCCGAGTAAAACTGAGACGAACTCGTACAACCATAATTATAAGGATTTTACACTATTGTCTTTGACATGGGAAAACATTGCCCATAACAGACAGAAGGAGTGTCAAATTATTTACACTCAATCTGTTCGCTGCAGGGCTAAAATAAATAGTTGTTTTTTATTACATGGTCAGCCAATTAAATGACTGAATTATTTAAGAACAGAAGAGGTAGAGGTGTAAAAGACACTAATCAGAGCTATTTTCTCTGAAAGTAATCAATTTCATTACACAGCTAGACCCTGTGGTGAATAAAGTGAGGTGTCATTTACAGAGTGGAAAATGTGTGCTTTTCAGAGGCCCGGCATGCTGATAAGCATACTTTTCCATTTAAGAATGCTGGTATTGAGGAAGGCTGGTAAACCACCTCACTCCTCGTTTTACTTAGTAAAACCTCTAAACGTTCAAACTAGCCTTTCGGCTGATGACCTAAACAATGGAAAAACAAATATTGGTTGTGACAAATATCGAGATAATTTTGAAAAATTTCATCATGATAAAATCAAAAAAGAAGACTTACCTAAGACTGACTAGACTTATCCTAAGCCTGGTGCCTTATTTGAAGTACCATCTGGCCCATTTTGGAAAGGGGGAGAGGCCGAAAAAGATTATTTGAAAAGTCAACCAAGCCCCCGAGCGCAAACAAAGAAATACTTTTTTATTGGCCGTCGACCAAATAATCCAGACGACAGAGCATATTCGAAACCCATCCGACCAATTTTTGCGGGGAACCCGGAAATTTTTAAAAATTTCATGAAGCTAAAGAGACAGAAATTCAATAGCAGCTTTTTGTCGGTAATCCCCCATAACCTTAATTCCTATTAATATTTTTCATGTAACCCCACCAAATAATGGGAAAACCGGAAAAATAGTGAAATTTTTTTATTTCTTCATTACGAAGAACAATGTGAGCAGATAACGGCAAAGCCCATTCAAAACAAATTAGCTTGATTTTGGCAAAAGGGATGACCCGGAAATTTTCCAAAAAATAAAGAAACCTTTCGAGCAAAACTTAATGCATTTTTTTTGTAGGTAATTGGCCAAAACCTAAAGCCCTGTTCATATTTTTCAAGTAACCACGACAAACACCGGGAAAACAGGAAAAATAGTGAAACTTTTTATTTCATTTTATTACATAGAGAAAGTGAGGGAAATCGACGGAGCCCATTCAAAACACACAGATGGATTTTGGCGAAGTGGGATGACCCCGAAATTTTGGAAAATTTGGAAAGCTTCGGAGCGAAGGATTATTGGTATGCTATATTGTCAGCAATCAACCATAACCTGAAGCCGTGTTATATATTTTTCACCTAACCCTGACCGATGCTAGGAAAACCGGGAAATTAGTGAATCTTTTATTATTCCTTCAATGCATAGAGAAATGTGAATAGAAAATGACAGATCCCATTCAACACATTAGATTGATTTTGGCCAAGTGGGATGACCCCGTAATTTTGTAAAATTAAGAAATCCTTGGAACGAAAAATTGTTGAACTGTTTTGTCAGGAATCGGCCGAAACCTAAAGCCCAGTTAAAATTTTCATTTTACACCTACCAACTCGTTTCATTTTTCATTTTATACCGGGAAAATAGGTAAATATTTAAATTCTTGTATTTGGTTTTAGATTACACACAGAAATGTAAGCGGAATACGACGAAGCCCATACGAAACACATTAGATTAGTTTTGGCGAAGGGGGATGACCCAGAAACTTTGGCAAAATTGAGAGATACCCTAAGAGTACATATTATTGGACTATTTTTGTCGGCAATCGGACGTTACTAAAAGCTCTGTTAATGTTTTTCATGCGACCCAAACCAATACTGAAATAACCGGGAAAATAGTGAACGTTTGTAGGCCTATATCTTCATTACGCAGACAAATATAAGTGGGAAAGGTTTAAACTTCATACACGAACATGGAAGATTTATGCCTGAAATCTCAAACTTTTAAACTTTTTAATTTCAAATTTAAATCTTTCGAACCTTCATCAGGCAAAAATCTAACTTTGAAACCACAACCTGTTAACTTCGACTTACAAACTCCGAACAAGAAGCTCAAGTCTGGCTTTATGAACTTCAAAACTTCTATCCTTGAAACACGAAAATTTAACCGTACAAAATCTTACATTCAAAAGTCAAAACTTGAGCTTGACCCCTTAGTCTCCAAACCATCTAATGCAATACTTCGAACTTGCAAATATTGAAACAATAAATTTTCAGAGCTAAACACCAAACGTTAAATCTAAAACATTAAAAAAGTCAAACTTCAAACGTTGTAACCTCATCCTCGAATCTTAAACTTTCACAATCTGCAAACTTTGAAGTCACGAAATATCAAACATTTCTTTTTCAAACTTTCAAATTTAAATCGTCAAGCTAAAATCTGTAGTCGAAAAAACTTCGAACTTAAAAGTTTTAGGCGATAAACTTTTAATACTTGCAACCATAGAACTTCAATTTTTATATCTCAAACGTTAAAGCTTCAAACCTCATTTCAACTAAAAAATTTATAAATTGAACCTTCGTACTCGAAATTAAAATTGTTTAAACTAAAAATTTATTAAGTTTGACACTTCAAATTTTAAAATTTTGGACCACCAAACTATGAAACATTTAATTTAAAACTTAAAGGCCCAACATGAAACTTTAAGCTAAAACCCTTCGTCGGCAAACTGCCAAACATCAAACTTTGACACCTCAATAAACCTTCAAACGTTGGAAATTAAAGTTTTCAAACCCTAAAAATTTAAATTTCTAGCCTTTAAAGTAACAAACTAAAAATACAAAATTTCAAATAAAACAACGAATATTGGAATATTCCTACCACTACCACAAATCTTCAAACTTTGTAACCTTAACATCAAACCTCAAACTCTTTAAGGTACAAACTGTAAACTATGAATCTTCAAAGTTTTCTTCTCGAAAAAACTAAAAGTCAATCACATAAAATCTTATTCTCCAACCATCAAACTTTGAAATGTCAAACCTTTAACACTCAACAACAAACCTAGAAACTTGAAACTCTCAATCTTTAAAAAGCAAACGTCAAACTTCAAATATCAATCGTAAACTTAAACATTTCAAACCATCAAATTATCAAACTTCAAACGTTAAAATTTGAATATTTCAAACGTAAAACCTATAAACAGCAAACCTCAACCTGAAATGGAAAATACTTTAAAAATCTTAAACTTCAATTTTTGAAACTTAAAACATCAATCCCAAACTTTCAGAACGCAAGCTTTTTAACTTGAAATATTACTTATTAATTTTAAATATTTTAACTTTAAATATATTTATTTAAAGTTAAATATTTAACTTTAATTGTAATATTTAAAGCTTTTTAATTTTAAACATCAAATTTATATAATAAGTTATAATATCTAACTTTAAATATTGTTCATTGAAACTTCAAACCTTCAAATTATCAAACATCAAAGTTCAAACTTAAATATTTGAAATTTTGTATCTATAAAAACGTCAACCCTAGGCTGAAAAGTTTATAGGTTAAAACCTCTTACATTCAAATATGAAAATTAAAAACTATTAAAATTCAAAATTTCATTACAGAGAGAAATGTAAGCAGAAAACAACAGACCGATTCGTAACACATTAGATTGATTTTGGCAAAGAGAGTGATGTCCCAAAAATTTTGAGAAAATACTTTCGTTTTTTTATTAAACAACAAATGAATTTCGAACTATAAACTTTGAAACCTTTAATTAAACATGTTTAGGCTTCAAAGACCTTCGCCACGTACGTTTTTTTGTTGACTACTTTCAAATTTGACTATTTAAAACACTTCTGAAACTTCAAACAACAACCACCAACGTTTAAACCTCCTAATTTTAACCTCAATACTTCAAAAGTTGAAAAAACATATACTCAATCATTCAAACATTCAAATTATAAAAAGGAATTTTGAACCTTAAAACTTTGATTTGTAAAAGTTATAAACCTCAAACCTAAATCAGAAACATTTATACCTTAACTTAACACGTCAAAACTTATACCTTAAACATTAAAACCTTCCGAATAATGTTTCTTTTGTTTTCACTTGGTGGAGTAAAACAGTGGACATTTTAGAAACATCAGATTAAAACTTCATCCATTACACCTTCGAACATCAAAACTTCAAACGTTGAATGTCGTATTCAGAAACTTTAAACCTTCAAACCTTGAAAATGTGAAAACTGAAGCTTAAAACTTTTTAAACTTCAACGTTTATATTGTTTTAATTTTGAAACTTCAAATTTCAGGATTTCAAAACGTCACATATAGACACATTTAATTTCAAATTTTTAACCTTCAAATCTTAAACATCATACTTTTCAACCGGAACCACAATACTTGAAACTTCCAACTCTCAATCATCAAACAGCAAAACATGTGATTAAGCAGCAAAACAGCAAAACATATGACATGAATATTATTTGTTTCTCGCCTCCTGAAAACCCCAGGAAAAAATAAACAATCCGGGGTGCGACCACCCTGGGGCTCAAAAACTTAAAAAACGGTCTAACTCCTTAACGGCTAGAGATATCGAGCTCGGACTTTTTTAATCGATTTCTCGACCCAGAAAACATAAAGTTCTTAAGACTTTAAGTAGCTTGAGTACCATAGCACAAGAGTATTACTTAAAGACATTTTATAATATTTTTCAATTTTGATGTCGCTACGTAAAGGGTAATAACACATCATGTGAAAGTACCGTTATGCCTATTATTGTTTGTATGACAACCCCTATGTCACCACGCCTACACAATCGCATGGTCCAGTCAGTCTTCGAATAACAGTCCTATTGTGCAGTTGCATTTTTGTTGTTTGCTACTTCGTTGAAATATTACTACTTTGTTTGTTCGTTGTTGAAATAAACAGTTCTTTTAAGAACTAAACCTTTAACATAAGTGACAACCTGTTTTGTATTGCTATTTTTGCTACCATAGCGTATTATTCAAAATATAAACAGTTCTTTTAAGAACTAAACTAATATTAATTTAAGTATAATATCACAGTGTTTACTGATATTGTAAGGACCATTTTGTTTTGCAATACGAAGTGGATCTCGAGGTCCTGACCCGATAAACCAGGTCGTTTGCCGTTAGTTTTAACAGTCATCATCATAATATATTATCCGTATTTTTAAAACTTTATTATATATATTTTTTAGAACTGTCATTTACCGTTAGATTACAAATGGCTGCTCATATATTACCTTTATCCGAATCTGCTTTTGACGAGCTGATGAATAACGATTATTCATCTACAGACCACGTAAGCAAATTTAATGAAATTTTGTCAGTACACACGGAGTTGCAACAGCAAGAAGCTCTGTTAATGTGGAATCTCATCGAGGATATAATTCTCATTCCCAGAAATTACAAACATATCCAGCTGCTACTTTCCAAAGCCACAGAACATATTACGTACTGGATCTGTACCTATTACGACGGAAATATTTTTCACGTATATGAGAGCTTAAGCCCAAATAAAAATTTCAAAATAACTGACCAACAACTCAGTTTTCTTTTCGCTTTATTTCCTCACAAACCTTCCATTGATTATGAAGATTGTCAACAGCAGCAAAATTGGACTGATTGTGGGGTTTTTTTCTATTTCATTTGCAGTTTCTATCGCGTTGGGCATGAACCCATCTGATCAAATTTTCAAAATATCGTCAATGCGAACTCACCTAATGTTCTTCATTAATAATTCTTGTGATTTATGTAAGAAATCTCTGAAAGTATTGCATTTACAGCCCTAAAACCAATTTTATCTATTTTCAGATTAAGAAACATAAGAAACAATCTTTGTAACTTTGTATCTTTGTAACTACCTTTAACATTTTTATACGGCCTTACTTCACCGAGGATACAGAGTTCTAGGTGAAATATTTTGCTAGCCGTAACTCGCTAACTAAGCGTTTTCAGGCATATGTTTATATGAACTTTTATCTTACTTTTAGCTATAGAACGATATCTCAAGAGATTGCTTATAGTTTTGAATCACCCTATATAATAAGCACTCCACTGAGCCCGAGGGAATTCGCTACCAATCCACTCTACAGCAGACGAGACGTTCACCATCGGCACACGACTACTGGATTCCACCAAAGACTCATCGATGACCCCACAAGAGAGTAGATGATGCTCCCGCTCGTTGACCCGACACCGTAAGCCATCGACTGGGATCGTCATCTCCTGCTGCCGCGAGCAATGCTCACAGTGCTTCCTCGACCGAGCCTTGTGGCCACCGGATCCGATGAAGCAGCTATTGACGCACTACTGAGAGGGAAGAAGATGAAACCTCCGCTGGACGACGAAACGCTGTGTCACCAAGCTCCTCGACCGCTACGACGATTACGCTCTAGAAGGAAGTTGCCTTGGGACTTGCAGCAGCCAGCAACGCAGCAGCCGTCGCCGCAGCCTTGCGCTGTTTTCATCGGTCCTACTCAGGACCAACTCGTAAAGGTTTCCACCGGCCCTTTTCAGGGCTATCAACCTGAGCAACGGCTTTCGCCACAGCCAAGCGCTGCCTACATCCGTCTCCTTCGAGACCAGCGCAACGATCCTTCTCAGACCAATACGTTAAGGTTTTCACCGGCTCTTTACAGGGCCATCAACCAATTCTGTCTGCCCCGGTGGACACAAAGATAAAGTGCCCTTTCCAGGGCCACTAAAAAGTAAAGGTTTTAATTCACCACTTAATATCGCCATCCGGTGACATTTTATTAATCAGCGAGTTCATTCAAACTCGAATGCGCATAATAAATAAAGAAATGAAGAGTTAATCGCTGGTTCTTCTTCTATAATTGTTCAATATGTGGAAAGAACGTATAATTTTTGCAATGTTCGTACTTAATCCGCTTACGTTAACATATACCTATTAATTTCATTAATGTTTCTTTTAGGACCAAAATTTAAGCAGTTCTTTATACGCATGCTCCTGGGTAGATAAACCAGAGAGGTTTAAAAAAAAACTTTTGATAATGATGACCAGAAATACTAAACCTATGGAGATTAAACCTTATGGTCTTTTCAACATGAATCTAAACACATTTTCAGTGGTAAGCCATTTATATACATATTATATTGGAACCTAAATAATGGCAGAATGATTAATGAAGTGAGAGTCTTCATTGAAAATAGTATAGTCTATAATATTTAGGTATAGGCCTACTATGTTTTTAGCTATTTTTCAATACTTTCTGAAAAATCTGGTGTGAAACACTCACACAACTTTCTCTTGCCAATGCAAATAATTAACAATAAACCTAACATTAGTAATAAAACATTAGAAATAAACAAAAAACTAACCTCAATCAGCATAACCTAATTTTCATCATGAGTGTAAGACGCAAAATGAAAATCAACCTCAGTTTGGCTTAAAAATATGGAAAATCACTCTTTCACGCTAAACTAGGCTCTGTAGAGAGATATGTTTTAAATAAAAGCTGTAGAATTTGATTTTATATACTTTTGTCGTAAAATGCATACTACGGCCGAAATCTTAAAAAATTCGATTTTTCACACGTTTTCCTTTGTTTGACACTTTTAATTGAAATTTAGTATCTGTTATTGAAATAATATAACAATTTCTAAATGTGAAGCTAATGTTCCAAAACTTGATTTACTTGAAGGAGCGTGCAGTCATCACTACAGTCCTACAGTTGGCCAAAAAGATCTCTTGGCCAAAGGCGCTTCAAACGTCTGCGCTGAGTACCCGGTATCGGCCTAGTGTGCATGTTTTGTATGAGAGGGTTGTCATGTAGTTCAAATTTGTCATGCATCGTCTTGTATAGTTGTTTCACGACATCAATTACGTATGGCATTTGTAAGTCTTTGTGCAACATTGAGTTTGTGATGTAAAAGGGGCATTGCGTTATCGTTCGTAGAATCTTGTTCTGAATCGTTTGCAAGACTTGAACAGAAGAGATCAACCAGACGATAGAAAATCGTGTATTGCACCGTCGAAAGCCAGAAAAGATCAAAAAGATTGGAGGAATACTGAAGAAGAATCAAGAAAAGTAACATCAGGAAAAGTACTCCCTCCAACACAATAAAAATTGTAATATGTTACTTATTTAATTAACTTATGTAGTCCTATGTGCCCTTAACAAACAAAATTAATCAATTATTATATAAAAAATCAATTAGATTTACCGGTCTCTCATTTAACGTTGCTCGGATTCAACGGCACTCATTTGGGAAAAGAACAATTTTTCCCTCATTTTTTAATTCACCTTCTTTCTTATGAATTTTCATTGGTTAATGACTCTTACATTATTGTATTTTTGTATTCCTACGTTAGTGCATAAAATATGGCAACATAATTATTCTCTTTGGTCATTTCCTTGGATCAAGTACTAATTATCCTTCTGTGATTATGGATAAAAAAGTAATAGATAAACATAAACGGGACCATCAAGGACAACCAACGAGAACAAACTTCCGCTGTATGCGAATACACTGATTTCCCCACACATTTTCTTAAGGTTCAGATTTAATGTCTTACACCCCTATCGCCGCCGGTAACACATACGGCAAAATAAAAAAAAGCGATAGGTCGGACAGGGTGTTGACAAAACAATTTAGGAAGCACAAAAACAAATACACAGGAAATCGTTGCATAAAATGAAAATAATCAGTTATAGCAAGTAGTAAAAAAATTTTAATTAACAACAAGAAATAAATATAGAATTAAATACCAAAAAGGTACAATATAGTTCAACCTTAAGTGACTGAAATGTTTTATTACAAGTTAGATTCAGACTGGATAATTTCTGTGTTAAATTTTGATTTTTAGCAAAAATAAATATTAACTACCATATATATATATTATGTATGTTCATGGTAAGAAAAACTGAACATAGTAAATTGTTGGCCAACTTTTATTTTTTTATTTTATTTTGTTTAGCGTGCTAGCAGTTTTTGTAAAACCCCTTTTTTATTCTTAGAATTACCCCAAAAATTACAACAAAATAAAGTTATTTAACCTTTTTAGTAAGATGTAACAAAATAATATTGAAAGGTTCAACTGTTACTTTAAATTTATCAAAAATATTTTTAAGAAAAATAATTACACAACTTCATTTTGAATTCTTAAATAAAAAGTGAATTAATAAATTGTTTTATTATCTTATGTAAATAAAAAAATTAAAATCAATTATAAAATGTTCCTGGTTGCCTGCTGCAGTTAATGAATTGACATGAAAATACATTAAAACTGGTTAGTTACAAATCATAGATTTTCCTGCCTAAAACATGTAGTTGTTTAAAAGGATTCAGTTTCGAATGATCCTTTTTTAAAGAAAAACAAATGCGTTGGTTGCCGCAAACACTTTAGGCCGATGAAAGAAAACTTCACATAATGAAATAAAAGTTGTAACATACCCAACGTTGTAATCACATAGTGTAGTAATACAAACTCATGAGCCAATCTAAGAAGATCGTTGATAGAAGCAAATATCCAAATTAGATTCTTAAGCACATCAGGCATCAAAAGACCAGGAAATACCGCTCATCGAATTACAGGTTACAGTTTAGGTGTTAAATATTGTCATGTTCGGGAGTCGAACGTCTTTGTACAAGCTGACTATGAATGGTGATTGGTTATTAAACGGATGTTTCCATCCACGGACTCCAACCCTGAAGAAAAAAGATCGAGCTTCTGTTAATAAAAAACAAAATAAGCAACGATCTTGAACAACAGCACAAACTCATACGTAATACAAGGTAATTGAAAAATATAACAAGGTTAAGAATTTAAGAAAAGAGAATTAACACGAGTTGTGAAATACAATTAAAGTTTTAAAAGATCTCGACAAAATATAAATAAGCAATTACAATTGCAAAACAATTTCCCAATTAGAAAACATTACATCGCTTACAATTAAATAATCAAAAAAAATAGCTTTAGATGGATCGAAATCGTATCCAGCAATCAGAAAAGCAAGCACAAACATAGCGTAGTGTACTTTTACAAAACTTGACTTTAAACAACTCGTGTTTAATTCCCAGCTTTCGGAATACTTAGAAAAGATAAATTAACTTACCATTTTAATAAATGGGCAGAAGAAATACTTTTCCCAAAAGTATTAAATTAAAATTTAAGTAATAAAATTACTACATAACCACTGCACTTTGCACGGTGAAAATACGACAGAGAGTGTGGCCAGACAAGCTCATGGAGGCAGCTCGAGACGAGGGGCGAACGCAGTTCATAGAAAAAAGGTAGAGCGCGCCACCGGACGGCAAGTTAATAAATGTCGCCCGCAGAAACGAGTAAAAGGAAACTGAAACAATAAACTACGCCAACAAAACCCTAAAATAAGTAACAAGCTGAAACATGAACCGACGCTTCCTAACTTAACCAAAAAAAACTAACTTGGTTCAGAACTTTCATTCTGGGAAGTTGATTTCCAGAGATGAGATAATCACAAAAAACTATAATAGCCACTTTGGGAAATAAATAAAACATTAAAAACTTTTATGCTGTTGACTTATTGAGTTTACTGAATGAAATCAAATTTTAAACACTATACATAAAACTGAAGTTAAATTGCGGATCCAGCAACAAGAAAATAATAGTTAACAACATATATAAATCACCATTATTTAAATCAAATTAATTGTCCATTAAAAGAAATAAAATAAAATACAAATACAATTTTACTTCCCCATTTATAAGACTCTCCATGACGGAATATTGGGTGAATACATTCGTTTTTCCTCTCCACAAAAATCTCCTGGGCAATATCTCACATCAACAAATATAAACACAGCAGCCAGGATCGACGATATCTCGATACATCAACATAATAATACATAGGATAGACACCATTCAATAAATGAACTTGACAACGTTTGAATGTACTTGAATGTAATTGAATGATTTTGAATGCATTTTGAATGTATTTTTCGAATGTATTTTTGAATGTATTTTTCTGAAACAATAAACAAATTTCTGTAGACAACAGAAATAATAATTCTAAGGGTTCCCACCCCAACACGCGATTTTACCTTTTTACTTCCAAAATTAAAACCAAAATAAATAACATTATACATGAGTTTACTAATGAAATAATTTCTCTCATACCATAGCTTTACTTGAATAAATATTCAGGGCGTGATTCTCCCAAGTAATAGCAGGATTCGCTACTTAACTTGTTATACATAACCAAGGTATAACTCACAACATAATTTGCCAAAAGCAAATACAAGACAAACTAAAAGATAACTTTCCCAAAGGTACTTTACTTTAGATTACTTATTTTAGAAAACACCAGATTACTTTACATTTTATGACGCAATTACAGTATTAAAATAATAAAAACTTTAGAACTCAAATTACGAGATCCGTGTGTCCCAAATACATAATCCATCCCTACTTTCAAAAGATAAATGACAAAAACAATACACTTTAAATTTAATCAATACAAAGACCTTTACTTACCCAATCATTTCCGCAACATGGCGCACGCAAAGACAAAGGAAGCGAACGACAAAACTTTACATAATGGTGAAATAACAATAAAATACTATGCCAACAGCACTTAAAAACATTAAAAGAACATAGATGATATAACTTTTACATCAAATAACGAAACAGTTTAAACATTTGATACCGCATTGTAATTTGCCTCAGAAGGCCCTAGACCGACATCTTGTGCTTCTTCATCGTTCAACGTCCAGAATTCAACAAGCCGAACAAACAACCAAATAACCCCCAGCCAAGGGCAGAATACAAGTCACGCGATCTTAACCGACCAATCACCGCCCTTCTACCGATCATCCGATGTCTGACTACAGCCTAAACAGCACGTACGCACCCCGAGATGTTGACGACCTCACACAAAACAAGATAAGGGGGGTGGAACATATTCCAAACCAGCACACAAAAGAAATATAAAATTCACTACTCCAAACCACAGAACAAAGACAAAATATCATTTGACCACAGGATCGGATGCATTTTGAAAGAAATAGATGAAATTACCAACAAAGAATCTACAATATTATAGAATTAAGTATTCGAGGAATAAAATAATGAAATATAAAATTAAAGAAATAAAACTAAATTTAGAAAAACTACTTATACGCTACAAACAGATGTTACATGTCAGTGTCCGACAAGATTTTAGAACGGTAAATCGAAAACCTACAGTGTTTCGTTTATAAATAAACATCATTAATGAGTAATATATATATATAAATACCTATATATATATATATATATATATGTTTCAGACAATAAATGCTGTGTATTCTTACTACAACCTTCTTAGAAAATTTAAAAAATGATTAAATAAATTTTATGCTTCATTGTGAGTAATAGAAGAAGCGAGCCAAGAACGGTTATTTGAAAGAAGTGTAACCAATTGTATTGTAATAAAATTTATTGTATATTTAGAAAACTACTCGAAATTGTTGCTTATTTTTCCCATTACCAGAATTTGCTCATACAAAGTGCCACAAAACAACGTAGGGTTATTAAGTAAGCAAAGCCTCCAATATTGTTATTATTTTCAACGATTGTTTTATTTTTTAAATAAATGTTTAATTTACGCAGTTATATTCTAGGGAATGATTTTTAAGTCCTGTCGCCCAATTGTTAATGTCCGGTAAACTTTTTCTAAAAAAGGGAACTTTGTTTTCGACACGAAATTAATAACCCTTTTCAACCGTTATAGATACGGCAGTGTGAGTTGATTCTCTTTGAGCTGTGTAAAATGTTATGCCGTTTTCGGTCGTGTTACGAAGAAATGGCTTTAAAGTATTTTCGACAGCCTTTACACAATTATTAATGTAACATCATAATTTTGTGATATAATGGTAAAACGGGAAGTTTTTAACTTTTTTAAGTCAAAAATTAAAACAAGTTAGTTACAATTAAAAATGCAGATACTGCTTTGATACTTAGCAGTAATAATTATGTAAATTATATGAAAGAAAAAGCAGATACTGGTTGTCTTGCTTAGTAAACATACCTGGTTGATTGGACGGGGTTGGTAGAAGTGGTAGGCTTGTCGACCAGAGGTTTCCTGGTTTCGGAGATCGGAATCAGTTCCATTGGGAATTCAGCTTGGAACAGTTAGTTAAGAAGGAGAAATTATTTGATGAGGTGACCAGGAAAAGGAGGAGAAAAAGAAGAAAGAGGAAAGATATTTAGTTTGAGGTAAATTAATTTCGTATATTATATTGTGACACTAACCGCTAAGGTCCGTTTCAGGATCTAGGTAATTAAATAATAAATACACTAAAGTTTACAATTACAAGTATTTAGTACACTAAAAGATTTAAAAAATAGATATTAAACTAATTATAATGAAGTAATACAATAAATAACTCAATAATTTACTTGATACGACATACAAGGAATTCCGCGTTCAGTACGCTGCGGATTGAGAGAGCCTAACTTAACGCGGACAAATCAGGATGGACCAGAACAGTTTTAAAGAAAAGTGAACGAGTCGTGGCGAATTTATGGTTTGTCGGCGTCAAGTTTCAACTTTGAAACTTGAATTTATATTGTCTAGCAGTTCCTCAGACGAAGAAGAATTACTACTTTTATTCGCCATGAGTCGGTCGAAACGAAAAAGAAAATAGGTACACGAAATAAATTGCAAAAGAAAGGAGGTAGACGAGTTTCACCGACTTTGCAATGAATTGAATTCCTTCGAAGACCGATTTTTCATGTATTTTCGATTATCCCAACTGTAATTTCATAATTGTTGATATAGGTAGTTATGGGTGCCATAATGATAGTGGTATCTTCGAAAATTCCACTTTCTATCGTGAGTTTGTAAATAACGAAACTACGAGGGGGTACCCAAAAGTATCCGGAATAGCTCTGCTGTGGGCGGAGCTTGTGCAGTACAAATTCCCGCCACTAGGTTGCTTGTAGCGCTACTCATTGCCAGTTCAATGCCATTTTGTTCGTTGATCTAGCTTGTTCTGTTCTCGTGCAGTGATTGTTCTCGCTAGTGCTGTTTTGTGCTCGTGTCGTTTTTCATGATGGCAAGTTTTAATGAACAACGTGCGGCTGTGAAATTTTGCTTCTTGCTCGGTAAAAACGCCGCGGAAACAGTTGTAATGTTGAACACAGCTTACAAAGACGACGCTATTGGAAAAACCCAAGTGTACGAGTGGTTTTTGCGCTTTAAAAATGGCGACATGTCGATTGAGAACAAACCTCGTTCTGGACGACCGTCGACTTCCCGAACAGACGAAAATGTTGTAAAAGTGAAAGAAATTATACGAACAGACCGACGACAGACCATTGACCAAATATCACAGGTTAGTGGGTTATCTTGGAGCTCAGTCCAACGCATTTTAACAGAAGACTTGACAATGAAAAGAGTCGCTGCCAAGTTTGTGCCTCGGGTACTGACAGACACTCAAAAGGAACGTCGAATTGAAACGTGTAGTGATTTGAAACAACAGCTTGAAACTGATCCACATTTCATGTCAAAGATCATTACGGGTGACGAGTCTTGGTGCTATGGGTACGACCCAGAAACCAAACAACAATCCAGTCAATGGAAGACTTCATTATCACCCCGACCAAAAAAAAGTCGTCAAGTCAGATCGAACATCAAAACAATGCTGATTTGTTTTTTTGATGTGAGGGGAATTGTCCATTCAGAGTTCGTTCCACCAGGCCAGACGGTAAATCAAGCTTTTTATCTTGAAGTGTTAAGAAGACTGCGAAACAGCATTCGTCGTAAAAGACCTAATTTGTGGCAGACAGGGGACTGGTTTTTCCACCACGACAACGCGCCTGCACACACGGCAATCTCGGTTACCCAGTTTTTGGTGAAAAACGGCATGGTTTTGCTACCACACGCACCGTACTCACCCGATCTGGCTCCGTGTGATTTTTTCTTGTTCCCACGCATGAAAAGGGGCATGAAAGGTCTCCGATTTAACAACGTTGATGATGTCAAGAAAAAAACGACGGATGAGCTGGCAGCCATCACTGAAGAGGAGTACAAAAAATGTTTTGAACAGTGGAAGCACCGGTGGGACAAATGTATTAGTTGTAATGGATAGTATTTTGAAGGGGATAAGGTTCTTTTGTAAAAAAATTAAAAATAAATAGTTTTAAAAAATAATTCCGGTTTCTTTTGGGTACCCCCTCGTATACTACCTCCAAAGTCACTACCAGGAACAGACATCCCTGTATGAGATCAATTTGTCAATTACTTCAACTATTTGTGTCAATGAATAATGTTAATAATTAATAAGTCAATGACTAATTATAGATTGATACACTTTCAATGTACAGTTATGCTGTAAATCACGTCAACAGTAAAAACGTAAACCTAACTTTTTGTTATAAATACTGTAATAACAAAAAAACAAAATTTGTGTTTAGTACTACTGGTTTGTTGAAGTTTTTCAGTTATTTCTCCAGTGCTTTCTTAACCAGGTTTTTGTAATCATTATCTTGCACATTATATAAAGGTGGGTGCTCCCTAACAAGTTCAATTAATTTTTTCCTCTTCATCGGCCATCCTGTCCGTCGCGGACTCTGTAGAAAAATACAACCTCCCTACAGTCTGCCACGGAATAGATTGGTACGCGGGGTAGGCCGCTGTCTATTTGACTAGGATGATGCAACAATGCCTAACACAGGGTCCGCGCGGACAAGAGCGGACAGTCCGCGTTCTGTTTGACAAGACCTTTAGGAGTTTTTAAGTTTTGTCTTTTAATAAAGTTGCGGCAGAAAAAGGTTGGCTTTAATTAAAAAAGGTTAGGCCTAGAGTAATTTAACGATAAGTTTGTTAGTAATTGATGCAATAATGTTTTAGTTGAATACAAGAGAACACAGTTTTATTTATTTAATTTTCTCATGCTCTACTGCTAGAGCTGGCACCCAATATTTGTTTATTATTATTTTTTATAAATCCATATTCAAGAATTTGCACACAGGTCAATATTTAAGATGGTGCAACCTTAAACTTTTAAAACCGATGAACTTTTATGACTAATCAACGACAATGATATACAAAGCACTAAATTAATTCAGTATCAATTTCTACTAAGTAAAAAAACTGTATATGTAACATACTAAGAAAGAAAGTAGTAATTGCAGTGCAGATACTGCCTTTTCCCTAAGTAATAACACTCTTTTCATTTGTAAGCCTGGCAAAAACATAATAGATACTGCTTTTGAATACCTCGATATCTAAGTAACCGTTGTAGGTAGGGCTTTTTTAAGTTAGTCCACTTGATTCCTCGTGGTCCAAAACATAAGAATACATATAAAACTCAAAATTGATAAATTTGCAGTTAATGCCTTTTTTCTTAGCTTGGCAGAATAGTTCTCATTTTTCATATTAGGTGGTACAAGTAATACATCAAATTAAGAGAATCGATCAAAAAGGCATCAGATTTCTTCATTTTCATCGATCTTTATTTGAAAGAAAGATTGATTCGATAAGATACAATCAATTCATGATAATTGGGTTACATTGGGACGGGAGAATTTTGGTCCAATTAAACGGCTTGCCCTAATAAACGAATTCGTAAATTGTGGCGTATACGATATTGTATTTTATTAAAATTATCTTATACATAAATTTTCATTCACGCTCTATCCATATACACACAAAAAAATAAACAGTATCAGAATGATGATTAAGTTTTTAGCAAATCCTATTGCCTTGGTTTTAAGCACATGACCATTGACACTAACACCTTGCGAAGTTACAATGGTGAACCATTAACTCTACGCTTCTCAACACGTGGATCTTCCCTTTACGTTTTATTTTCTGAGATGTTCTATGGTCTTTAATGCTCACTCTTAGCGTATTTTATTTTCTTGGTGCACGATACAAGCTGTCGTAATTTTCGGTACACCGGTTAGTTCCGATAGTTTACGTTGGCTTAAGGTAGGTAAATACTTTTTTATTTTGTCAAGAAGCTTTATTCGTTCACACAGTCATATAGTTATGCGGAATTTAACTCACAAAGACGTTGATAGTAGGTACTGTACTGTAAGCCTACGCATAAAAATATCAACAAAATCTGTGAAATGAATGGGAATTTAAAAAAATAAAAAAGTATGCCTGCAGGTAACAAAACAACCTGACTCGAAAAACAGTGTGTTACAGTACACTCATGAAATCACAAAAAACTGATGACAAGCATGGAATTACGAATGTTCTGTGTATGTATGACAAGTGATAACTAACCGTAAGTTGCAAGGAGGCTGGCTATACAGCTTGTAAGGTTGAGCATAACTAGTGGATATGACTCACTGAAATTTGTGCAATGACGATTATGTAGGGTCCTCTGAAAAGAACATATTTTCCACTCTGCAAAATGACACCTTAACTTCATTCACCACAGGGTCTGGCTGTATAATGAAATTCATTACTTTCAGAGGAGATAACTCTGATTAGTGTCTTTTACACCTCTACCTCATCTGTTCTTAAATGGTCCAGTCATTTAATTGGCTGACCATGTGATAAGAAACAGAACTATTTATTTTAGCCCTGCAACGAACAGATTGAGTCTAAATAATTTGACACTCCACCTGTCTGTTATGGGCAGAATAGTTTTAATAGTTACACCCATATCTGTTGTAATTTGTGTTATTTCAAAGTTATTTCGTAAATAACTAAACAAAATAGTGTCATAGGTTATTAAGAGCAGTAATTCTAAGCAGGTAATCACGTACCAGTGTTGTTTTCTTATAGTGGTTACGAAGTTGTATTTCCCTCACTCTGTATTTTTGAGGTGTAAGTTTTACTTTCTCTTGCCTATATGAATATATAGAAAGAAAAGTATTGTTTTCATGTAGATTTTCGAAATCGAGTTTTCACCGGATCTACACGTTTTCAGACCCCCTGAACCCAAAAAAAACATGTTTTTAACGATTGGTGTGTGTGTGTGTGTGTGTGTGTGTACAAAATATCTCAAGAACGGAATATGGTACAAACTTGAAACTTAAATCTTAAGTTACATACCACTACTGGACCAAGCACGAACGGTTTCATCAAAATCGGTCA
Source organism: Catonia carolina (assembly GCA_035578175.1). Lineage (NCBI taxonomy): Eukaryota > Metazoa > Arthropoda > Insecta > Hemiptera > Achilidae > Catonia > Catonia carolina. Next base: position 378,473,739 of record JAQMRL010000001.1, read on the forward strand.
ACCGGAAGTAGTAGTTTATTCGTGTAATTTTTCACTTTTTGCGATTTTCTCAAAAACTGGTCATGCGATTTTTTTAAAAATCGTCTCATTAACTTAACGTTTTACGCTCTACAAGATATGGTAGGCGCCATGTTTGCTGAAATTCTTCGTGAGGCTATTTTCTAGTAAAAAATTTGTTTTTTTTTTTGAGATTGCTGCTTTATTATGCATTTTACCGCAAAATTGTGTATAATTAAAGTTGTATAGAATTTAAAATTCTACTACTTTTGTTTCAAACTTTTTTTTTGTATAACGCTTAGTTTAGCGGTAATTAGCAATTTTCTGTTTTTTTTCTCACGAAAACGTGTGAAAAATTGATTTATTAAAATATTTCAGTGTTAGTATACATTTTACGACAAAAGTGTATATAATCAAAGTTATAGGAAATTAATAGATCTACAAATTTTATTTAAAAAACTTTTCTCTACAGAGCCTAGTTTAGCGTGAAAGAGTGATTTTCCGTATTTTAAAGTCAAACTGGTCTATTTTCATTTTGCGTCTTTCACTCATGATTAAACTAAGGTTATGTTTTTTGAGGTTAGTTTATTGTTAACTTCTGATAATATCATAACAAAACTTATTACTATCATAACAAAAGAAACAGAACCGATTATTACAAGGCTATCCATAAAACTTAATTGGTTGGAAAAAACTTACTTAGGTATGCGGGGAGAAAACAATAATAAATTAACCCAATTGAAATGACAATTGATGATTTTTTTTAATGTGATAATATGAATTTATTTAAAAAATCTGAAAAGTTATTTGATTGGTGAAGCGTTTTATAGCGTACAAGAACAGTTTATAATTAGTAATAATAGATTTGTATTAATGTACGTCCGGTGTTAACCTTTTTTGACATGTTGAATACTCCCCCGGGAGTCTCCTGGACGTATTAAAAAAAGGCCAAGTCGTAGTTCTCGTCTAACCGATACTGCTGAAAATAAATTAAAAAATAAAATTGATAATAAAAATTTATAATGGTAACAATAAAAGTAAATTCTTGTAAACGTTTTATTTTTACAGATATATGAATAATAGAAAGTTGTTACCGGCGTAACAACCTATTTTAATCTCCACTATCATAACAGGAGAAACAGAAACGATTATTATGTGGCTAACCACAAACCAAAATTATTTGAACAAGAACCTACTTAGGTATGCGGAAAGAAAATACAACAATAAATTAAACCAATTTTAAAAATCTGGTGTGAAACACTCACACAACTTTCTCTTGCCAATGCAAATAATTAACTATAAACTTAACAATTGTAATAAAATATCAGAAGTAAACAAAAACTAACCTCAAAAAACATAACCTTTGTTTAATCATGAGTGAAAGACGCAAAATGAAAATAGACATCAGTTTGACTTAAAAATACGGAAAATCACTCTTTCACGGCTCTGTACAAAAAATGCTTTAAATAAAAGTTGTAGATCTT